>CM061063.1:25802861-26476347 GCA_030762895.1 Sophora flavescens | reverse complement strand
AGAGAGACTGACAGACACCTTAGTGTGTTGATCTCACCATCTGAAATTTTCATAAATTTTAAGCATAATGTAATAAATTGATAATTATATTCTAAAACTTTGATGAAGTTGCAAGTTGCAGGAGGAATATTAAATAGAAATATAGAATATATTACTAATATATAATAGGGGATAAGTTAATGCTATCAGCTACTTACTATGTTTCAGATTGCTATCAGTTCCGGCAACTGATCTATTAAATAGATTGCTATCAATTTCTTATTGTGTTGGATGATGATGCACTTTTATACTCAGGAATACATAAAGGACGAAGGACCTTGAGGTTACTCATTTAACTTTGAAATTATGCAGTTTCGGTTTAGTGTGCGCAGAAGTGTATGATGGCTGTTATGTTCCTTATAAGCTCATAGAAAATTTGAATGAACACTGAAGATGCATTTTGAAATGGGGGTTGCCTTGGACTAGAATGACATGAAATTATCCTTGGACTAGAATGACATGGAATTATCCAAACAATTGTTATAATAAGGTATTTGGGTCTTTGGTACATATATATGTTAATAATGACTTTTACTTGCACATTTGTAGGTCTGTATTTACACTTCGATCGAACTAGACTATATTTGTTCCAAAAAAAAGTATAAATAATAATTAAAAAAGAATAGCAAAACAGATACCCCGAACGTAATAATAATGCAAATAAAAATGCGCTCCATTTTAGAGAGGGAGTGGTTTTAGCAAACAGCCCGACTGTTATCGTAATTTTGCTTTATTTTGTTGGACGTAAGTTTATTTGTGTATAATATCATCACTATTTTTACACTTATATTAACATATAATTTATAATATTTTTATAAGTATGGATTTAATTAGTGTACTGTGAAATGTAACGATTTAACGATAAATTGTCATGTCATTTTTTCTAATTATTATCTTTAAAATCTACTAACATTAAATAATTGGAGAGGAGACTTGATTTTTTTCCACCCAAATATGAGATGTGACAAAGTTTCAAGTGTGAAATTAGATATGGTAAAATATTCTAAATAATTTAAGAGTTTAATTTGTATGCACTGTCAGTATAAAGATTTTTACACCGACAACCAATTAAAAATCTTGAAATTAATGACTTTTAAGGTGGTTAGGATAAGAATTAAATATTTGTAATGATGTGTCAATTAATGATTGGTTGATAGAGTATAAAAAAAACTTTACCCTGTCAGTGTATACCAATTAAATCCATAATTTAAATATGACATTTTTTAAATATGATGATTTTAATGGATTTTGTATATTACTCATGCATATATTTCACCGAGTAATGATAGGTGAACACCTAGGTTTGACACCCAGGTGGACACATTGGTTAATCGTGTGTAAATTTTTGGTTAATTCAGTTCATTATATGGTTAATGAGTTATATAAAACTTATTTTCTATAATCATGTAAATATTTGATTAATCACATGCAAATATACAGTTAATTCAGTTTTTTATATGTTTAATGAGTCATCATTAATTAACCAAATATTTACACGTGATTAACCATATAATGAACTGAATTAACAAAATATTTGTACTGGTTAACCAAGGTGTCAACTTTGGATGTGCGCCTATCATTACTCTATTTCACCCGTGCAAGTACTAGTTCTTACCAAAACAATGAAGCTTTCTGTCCAAGGATATTTGCCCAAATAAAAAAGCTGTAAGAAGTCTGTTATATTTTGAAGTCATATACTCACTTCCAGCTTAATCGATAATATCGAGTTGGAATCATAGTTCTCAATGTCAAATTAAAATTCTTATCGAATCATAGCTAGCTTCCACATTTACGTGCAGGATATCTTGAGAACAAAATATACTTAATATCCTAACAACCTTCGAATGTTTATCAGTTAAGCGACAATGACATAACCCAAGGACAACTAGATCTTATGTCAAGTATATGATGCGAGTATTCCTCGATTCATATATGAACATTACCTATTTACAAGTGATATATATAAATATCTGTCCACCAATAAAGAAATTCCTTGCTGTTAATCCCTTACTATTATTTTGAAGATATTCCTTTTGGGCTAAAATGATTTCAAGTGGATTTATAAGTCCAATTGCTAAGCCCACTTCATATAACATTGTGATAACTACGCATGCAAGGTGCCTGTCTGCTGTTTTTTACTAAGTATATTTCTTCCTTCATACTATTTTTCTGTTTATTATTTCTTGTATCTATCTATATCTATATATAATACAGTTGTGAACAAACTCAAAGTGGAAACCTCCACATGTCAATCTCTACGGCCTTCACTCATCACATATGGCAACACCAGAAGCCTTCCCTCCATTTTTTACTTATGTGTCGCGATGTGGTTGATTTGAAAATTAATTAAAGGAATTGTAGTAGTGATCATAATTTGATCAGATTTGCATTAGGATCAATTTATTGCTAATTTATATAATTTGTAATTAAATTATTGACAATAATGATTGTAATATATCATTTAAGTAATACAATCCTCAATCGAACCCTTGCGTTTATCTCTCCAAAATTAAACACATATTATAATATACCATTTAAGTAATACAATCGTATTTAAAGATTAATTCAAATTTAAATTTAGAAATATGCTCAAATTAAATGGTAATTCAATATTCTTCACTATGATTACTCAATCATAATATCATACTAAAAGAAGCATTTGAGGTGATTTTAAATAATAAGTTCTTTTTTATTATTATTATTTAATTTCTTTAAATACATTAAATTACGTTATTGAATTTTAAATAATATAAATATAAATGTGCATGTCTCAAATTCTATTTGATTGAATTGAAATTATCGTGAGAAATTCTATCCATGGAAAGTTTTCAATTTTTATTTGAATATGAAATCTGGTTTTATTGATATTTATTGGTTATTTATTTGTTATTAATATAGGGTTGTGATCTTTTCTTAACCTATATATATTGTGATTTGTGACAGTGAATCTTCAATATTTGTAGAAAGAATTTCAATTGGCAATTTTCAATGAAGGCATGGATAGCTAGATTTATCGTGCTTGTTTGAGTGGGAGGCAAAACATCAAAGATGTCCGCAAATGGCCTCATTCCCGTAGCCCTTCAGGTAATTGCACTTAAATGTCGATTCCACACATTCATACTTTGATGCTTTATATTCAATTGTAATGTGTTTTTTCTTTGTTAAGAGTATTGACATGTTAGAGAAATGCTCACTGTCATTGACATTAGAGAAATGCTCACTCATAGATGGATGAGGCGAATTCCATCAAATACTTTAATATTTTGAAGAATACTTTATTTGCCTATATAGAAGAAGGTTTTTCCACTTCAATGCAAGGGTAACACTCCATGAACAAACTATTAAAATGAAAGATATTCAGGTCAGAGTTCAGGGAAAAATGGATTTTGGAGTAAATACGCTATTTTTATCAACTACATAATCCTATTGCTGAATGCATTCAAGATCTTCATGTGCTTAAAAAATTAAGCACAGTTCTATAATAGTGGTAATCTATTTATGGTATTTGGTTAATGGAAATATATTTATTGGTTTTTTTTATATATAGACTATCGTAAGATAAGATGCTAATTATTTGCTAATACACCTAGAAATTTTAATAAATCTAGAAGATAAGTAAGGGAAGTTAAAAATTCAAAATTTAAGTTATTACACTTTTCTTTTCTTTTTTATAGACAAAAACAAGGAAGGGAAGTTAAAAATTCAAAATTTAAACAAATCAAAATGTGCACAAAATCAACCCAATAAAAAGGTTTGCAATTCAACGTTGATAGCTAAACATGAATATTTTATGAAATTGACATATTAGAATCACAAATATATATTGATGAGTGCCTTTTTAAAAAATTAGAAATAAAATAAAATTATTTCACTCGTACCCTATTATAATCCTGGCCCTTAGAATGCAACAGCGTTAAAATTCTTGAGGGGGAGCTTTACCGCCCTTGTGGTCCTACCCAACTCGAGGGATTAGTCTATGCAGTTGCACGTTGATGATACCCTGGTGAACAAAAAAAAATTCATTCCCTACTATATGTAGACACTCCGATTGTAATGGGTAGATTCATTGAGCAGCTACGTACATATCATGTCCAAGAGAAGAAAAAGAGTGCGATGATGAATTAATCACCAATGTTCACGTGTATACTCTTATACAGATGAGTGTATAAGACATTTTTTTTAAAAACAAAATGGCATGCAAGAGCATCACTGTATTACAAGACATCCCAACTATGTTGGCACCCCAAACAATACCCATCATATGCAGCACATCATGAATTTATTAAAAAAGAAGAAAATAATACAAAAAAGCATGGGGGTCATGAACCTAACCCATGACGATAAATTATTTGAACCTGTAATTAGGCATACCATACCTATTACGAAAAAAATCTTCCCTAATGAAATTAGGAATTAAATCCCACCATAAATAACCTTGAATAGTAGTACCATGACAAGCAAGCTTATCAGTATAAGTGTTGCCTTCCCAGTATATATGAGTGCAAACAAAATTCATTCCATTCCTAAGATTCATGCAATTTTCCCACCAGTTTCTAATTTTCCATGGAACCAAATTTGGGGACTTAAAAGCCTCAGTCATATTCTAGCCAAAGATTTTTCCATCCCTTTTCAAAAGCAAGTTCTATGGCTATCATGGCTCCCAAAAGTTCAGCTTGAAGAGCATAGTTAATTCCAACATTAACTGAAAAACAACCCAAGATAGCCGCTCTATAATCTCTGAAAATTCCCTCACAGCAGCTGGTCCAGGCGCTCCTTTAGCTGCACCATCAGTATTACATTTAACCCAATGACAAGGAGGAGGAAGCCAGATTACCTCCTTAATAATTGGAGCACACTTCGGGTGACAATTGATGGACAAGTTCTTCAAAATTCTGAATCCATCCATGCTAGAATGCATATGCCCTTTACTTAAATTCCCAGTCAAAGGTGTATAAGACATTGTAAATACATATAAGGCATGTACAATTTGTCCAAAATTTGTATACATTGAAAAGCAGATTTTGCTTTGAAAAGCATATATATTAAATGTTTATCGAAGAAATACAATACATGGTGAAAAAAATATTAAGGTAGTGAGAAAATAAATGGTTAGTGTTGATTTATAATTTTGATAAGAAAAATGAACAAATTCAATGTAAAATTAAATTCTGGGAAAAGTAGAATACAAAGGTATTAAAAAAAACCAAATGTTAAAAATAATATGATGAATAAATATATTATTTAAAAAGGTTAACTTGCACGGTAAAAGAGGATAAATAAATAAAATTATTTTAAAGAAATAAGAACTTTTTTTTTCATATGTTAAATAAATATATTTTCTAAAAATGATTAACCGTCATAGGAAAATGAGGAGGAAGGGAGAATAAAAAAGTAATATGATATATCTAAATATATTTTTTAAAATTAGTTAACTTGCACATAAAAAGGGAGAAATAAATGAAATAGATTTTCAAGAGAGAATGAAGAACTAATATGATAAATACATTTTCTAAAAATTGTTAGCTTGCACAAAAGAAAAGGAGAAATAAATGAAATATAGGTTTTTAAGAGAGAAGAAAAAACATATGCAAAAAATACGATTAATTAGTAAAAATGGTTAATTTGCATGAGGAAAGTGGAGAAATTAATCAATTAGATTTTCAAGAGAGAATAATATTAGTAATATGATACATACACATATTTTCTAAAATTGGTTAACTTCATATGATGGATAAATATGTTTTCTAAAAATGGTTAACTTACATGGTGAAAAAAGCGAATAAATAAATCAAATAAATTTTCAAGAGAAAACAAAAATAATAATATGATAGATAAATATATTTTCTAAAATGACAAGACTTAGGTACAATTTCAAAACTACATTAAATGTTGTTTTTCATCAATGGCAATATGACATGTGTAACAGTTGTTATATATGTTATGTTTTCATTTATGAACTGTTACACATGTCATATTGCCAATAAAAAACAAATCTAATGTACCTATAGAATTGTATCTGACTTTTGTCCTTTCTAAAAATTATTGACTTGCACAGGGAAAGGAATAAATCAAATAGGTTTTGAACAGAGAAGAAGAAATAATGTGATCATAAATAAATATATTTTCTAAAAATGATTAACTTTCTTGGGGAAAGATGAGAAATAAATCAAATAGATTTTTAAAAGAGAAATTTTTTTACTATTTACTTTCTTGGGGAAAGATGGGAGATAAATCAAACAAGCTAGAGCGCA
This sequence comes from Sophora flavescens, assembly GCA_030762895.1. Classification (NCBI taxonomy): domain Eukaryota; kingdom Viridiplantae; phylum Streptophyta; class Magnoliopsida; order Fabales; family Fabaceae; genus Sophora; species Sophora flavescens. The sequence goes on along the minus strand of CM061063.1, from coordinate 26,470,057 downwards.
TATTTACAAGACAATATGTATTTACTATTTACACTTAAAAGTCATTATTTATATTATAGTATCAATAATAGTCATTAAGTTAATATCTGCTACACTTTGTAATCTCCATTTCAGATAAAATAATTTTTAATAATTTTTGGTATATAATTTCCCACAAAAACTTTTAAACAAAAAAACGTGAAATCAACAATTACATATTTTTTATGAAATACTAAAAAATTAGCATATTTCCCGTGCATGGCACGGGTCCATAAAATAGTATAATACATTTGAGAATGTTTTCAAAATGGTAACCTCACACATGTCAATCATTGGTGCATTCACTCAAACAATTTCTCACACGTGGCAACATTAGAGTCTTTCCCTCCTTTTTTTGCTAACCTGTCGAGATATGGTTCATTTGAAGACAGATATTATTTAATATACTTTTTTAATTAAAAAATAATCAATCAACTTTGAAATTTGAAATTAAATCAATGTATTAATGGTGAGATATTGATTAACTCATAGAAAATGGAAGAATCAAAGCATTGATAGTAAGACATATCTCTCATAAATGAAAATATTTAAAATTGAATATCAATCGTCATTAATTTAATCATTATTTAATTTCAAATTTTAAATTAAGATAATATTTCTAGAGCACTTTCTCATGCATTGTCTCTCTCTATCTATTTATTCAGTTATTCTTCTTCTCCTTTCCTCTTCACTCTCTTCAAATTTGCTTTGCTTTTCAAATTGTGTCTTCTTTGGTACGATTTTTCCTTGCTTTTCTCTTCTTATTATTCCATTTTGCTTTATTTATTGAACAATCGCGAGAAGAGGTGTGACAATATTTAACTATTTTCTATAAATGTGCACCTCCTAGCTCATTTCATAATTTTATCTGCTCATTCTCATGGTTTTTTTTCCTCTCGGATTCTTCGAAGACCATCTTTTCTCCCTGCTTATTTGATCATCTATCATCTCGGGTAATGACTCGCATCTCTTCCAAGATATCTTTGTTTATCATTACATGGTTCTGAAAATTGGAACCCTCTAATTCTTGCTCATTTTGATTTTTCCAAAGCGCCGTCTCAAATCTTTAAAAGGTAAGCATCCCTTCTCTGATTACAAATCATTTGTTTGTTACTTCATGGATTTCTGTTGTTCATTGCTACAAGCAATGAAGACTGAAATGTAGGAGCTCAAAAGGTGTTTCTCTTCTTTATATCTATATGATGCACACAGATTTAGGGGATATGGTTCATTTTAAAAAATGGACACATAAGATGAAGCACAAGAAGATGGTACCAATATTGATCTTCACTCACAAAGGATGAAGAAGACGGTCTCTTCATTTTTCATTTAGTTCATTCTCATATTTGTCTTTTTTGTCACGAGTTAAACTATTGTATATTTAATTTTATTTCAAAAAATTAAGTTCATATTTTTTTTTGAAATTAACTATCTTAAATTCTACTTATTATCATACAATTCTTTTAACTATTTCCTTTAATTATTTTAATTATAAAAATTTAATTACTTCCAACAATTTAAAATTTCCTTATTCAGACTTACTATCAAATTCGATTTCAAATAAAATTAGTCGGGAATGTGTGGTGATTATTTTAAAGCTAATAAATGAATTTATTTCAATATGTTTTAGGTGTGGCACCCAAGGCCGACGAGGGCGGGGAGTGGTCGTCGGTGCAAGAAGGCACGGACAAGGAGTGGCTCCTGACAGACTTCTAGGCGGAGGGACACATGAATGAACCGATTACACACCAGAATGAGAGGGATCCTGAGACTGTGTAGGTATGTGGCTATATGGTTGAGGATGTCTTATATGAATTGATTGGTACTACCTACATCAACAAGATGCATCTTCTTTTCGGTAGCCTATCACTTAAGAACTTTACAGTTAAGCGTGCTTGACTTGGAGAAATTCTGGGATGGGTGACATCCTGGGAAATTTTCCCAGGAAGCGTGTGAGTGAGGACAAAACACACTGAAAAGACCCGTGTTGGTTTATGGGGACAGTCGTCAACCCATAAAGTAGCCTGGGATGTTACAAAACCCATTGATAAGCTAGTGCTTTATTATGAACGTGTTATGTCAAGAATGCAGAATTGTTGCTGAGACAAGAATGCAGAATTGTTGCTGTGACAAGAATGCAGAATTGTTGCTGAGACAAGAATGCAGAATTGTTGCTGTGATAAGAATGCAGAATTGGGGTTCTGCTTGTTTTGCTTGTGGTGCAAGAAAACATAAAAAGAAGAGATAGAGAAGAAGAAGACAGAGGAATTATCGTGGTTCAGGGCACAAATCAATAGCCCCTACATCCACACTGCAGTTGAGACTTTCATCCACTATGGCAAGACTTTACAGTACAAGAATCTTCAAGGTATGAACTCACACACTCCTATACTTGCACTCACTTGTGATTTGTGAATCACTCAACTTACTCCTCTAGCACACATCACTCAATAAGACAATTCTATCTATGCTAATGCCTAGCTATGACTTTATATAAGCAGTGCATAGGCAAGGCAGTTACAATTCAGTTTTCTAACTGTCAAAACAGAAAAAACTACTAACTACACTTCCTATCACAATTGTTATCACATAGCTAAATATGTACATGGCATAAACTAACAAACTTAGACAATTGGAGATTCATCCGAATTCTACAATTCTCCACCTTGAATCTTCAATACAAGTTGTTAGAGATGCCATCAGACCCGAATGGAATCTTAGCTGCTGCAGCAGGTTCCAGCATTCACCAAATCTAGACAATGCTGGAATTTGGTGTTTGGAACCACTTTAGTTAACATATCGGCTGGATTATCTTCAGTAGAGACCTTCTTTACTTCAACCATCCCTTGTGCAATTATGTCTCGGATGAAATGCAGTCTTATATCAATGTGATTTGTCCTCTCATGGAATACTTGATTCTTTGAGAGACAAATTGCACTTTGACTATCACACCAAACAGTTGTGGAGATATCCTTTCCTTCTAGCTCAATTATAAACCCTTTCAACCATATTGCTTCTTTAATTGCTTCACTGAGAGCAATATACTCGGATTCAGTGGTTGACAGTGCAACAATGGATTGAAGATTTGCCTTCCAGCTTACTACATTCCCATATAGGGTGAAGATGTAGCCTGTTAGAGACCTTCTCTTATCAATGTCCCTTGCAAAATCAGCATCTACAAACCCTGCAAGATTCTGGTTTGCTGATTCCGTTTTTCCAAAGATCAATCCAAGGGATTTAGAACCCTTAAGCTATCTGAAAATCCATTTAACAGCAAGCCAATGCTCCTTGCCTGGATTTCCCATAAACCTACTGACTAAGCTAGCAGCATATGCTAAGTCATGCCTTGAGCAAACCATAGCATGCATTAGGCTACCTGTAGCATTAGAGTATGGTATGTTGCTCATGTATATTAGTTCTTCATCACTCTTAGGTGATTGATCCGCTGACAATCTGAAGTGCCCTGCTATAGGAGTCACGACTGTCTTTGCATATGCATGTTAAACTTGTGCAGAATCTTTTCAATGTAGGTGGACTGATTCAAGTAGAGTAGTTTTTCTGATCTCTTTCTCACGATTTCCATGCCTAGAATCTTCTTTGCAGCTCCCAGATTCTTCATTTCAAACTCAGTGTTTAAGAGATCCTTAAGCTTGCTTATTGCATTCATATATGAACTAGCAATAAGCATATCATCTACATAGAGTAGAAGATATATGAAGCAACCAGATTCTAGCCTTTTGAAGTAAACACAGCTGTCAAATGAGCTTCTGTCATAGTTGTTTAAGAGCATAAAGGAATCAAACCTCTTATACCACTGCCTAGGGGATTGTTTCAAGTCATACAAAGACCTTTTCAGTAGGCAAACCATATGCTCTTTCCCTTTTTCTTCAAATCCCTCAGGTTGCTTCATGTAGATCTTTTCTTCTAGCTGGTTATGTTAGAATGTTGTTTTCACATCCATTTGTTCCAATTCTAGATCATAAACAGCAACAAGATATAGAATGACTATTATGCTTGTATGCTTTACTACTGGAGAGAAGATTTCATTGAAATCTATCCATTCTCTCTGTGTGTAGCCTTTAGCTACAAGTCTGGCCTTGTGTCTGCTACTCTCTACTCCTGGAATTTCAGGTTTCTTCTTATATATCCACTTGCAGCCAACAGTTCTCTGCTTTGGAGGTTTTTCAACCAATTCCCAGGTGTTGTTCTTCCTCAAAGAGTCAATTTCTTCAGTCATGGCAATCTTCCACATCTCATGATCAGGACCAGAAATTGCTTCTTTGAAACTGCCAGGATCAGAATCTTGTTGTTCTGTTTCAACACTTAAAGCATATGCAATCAAGTCAGCATAGCCAAGCCTTTGAGGTGCTCTAACTTGCCTCATTTCTCTGTCTCTAACTAGATGGTAGGAAGGTGATGCTGTTGTGGACTGTGAGGTTTCAACTTCTGGTTCAGTTTCAGGTTCAGCTTCTGGTTCAGGTGTGACTACTGGCCTTTCTGTTTCAGTGTGCTCCACCTCCAACTGAACACTCTTGTCTGTCTTGTCATTGTTCTGAGATTGGTTGGATTTGCCTTCACCTTTTTCAAGCATAACTTCTTCAAGGAACACAATGTCTCTGCTGATCACGCACTTGCCTCCTCCTGGGCCAGTTAACCATACCTTGTAGCCTTTCACCCCATCAGGATATCCTAAAAAGACTCCTTTCTTTGATCTTGGCTCTAGCTTTCCTTGATTGACATGAATATATGCTGGACAGCCAAATATTCTAATGTTATCATAGCTAGGTGCCTTTCCAGACCACACTTCTTCAGGTGTTTTAAAACCTATGGCAGCAGAGGGTGACCTATTGATCAAGTAACTAGCTGTATGGACAGCTTCTCCCCAGAAGCTTTTGTTCAAATTTGCAAAAGAAAACATGCACCTGACCCTTTCTAGGATGGTTCTGTTCATCCTTTCTGCCAAGCCATTCTGTTGTGGTGTATGCCTTACTGTCTTGTGCCTGATTATGCCATGATCCTTGCAAAATTCAGTGAATTATTCACTTAGATATTCCAGGCCATTATCTGTCCTTAGGACTTTCACCTTCTTACCTGTTTGATTTTCAACAAGTACTTCCCATTGCTTGAAACACTTAAAATCTTGGTTTTTATGTTTTAGCAAGTAAACCCAAACCTTCCTTGAACAATCATCAATGAAAGATATGAAATAGCTAGCTCCTCCCAATGAGGGAACCTTAGCAGGTCCCCATATATCTGAGTGAACATATTCCACTATGGCCTTGGTGGTGTGTGATGCAGTTAGGAACTTGACCCTCTTCTGTTTGCCATAAAGACAGTGTTCACAGAATTCGAGTTTTTCAAAATCTCCATTCCCAATTAAGCCTTGTTTGTATAATTCTTCAAGACCCTTACCACTTACATGAGCAAGTCTATAGTGCCAAAGTGCAGTGGAATTTATTTTTGACACAGAGACTAGGCTAGCAGGGCTTAAAATGGTTTTACCTTGCAGTCTGTACAGGCCATGCTTCCTGGTTCCTTTCGTGATCAACAATGATCCTTTGCTGATCTTCAAGGTTCCATTTTCACCAGTAAAACAGCATCCTGCTTGGTCTAGCATGCCTAGAGATATCAGGTTCCTTTTAAGCTCAGGTACATGTCTCACATCAGTGAGGACTTTGATGGTTCCATCACCTAGTTTGATCTTGACAGTGCCAATTCCCATTACTTTACAAGCAATGTTGTTACCCATTAAGACCTTTCCGGCAACAGCTTCCTTGTAGGAATCAAACCATTCCCTATTTGGAGTCATATGGAACGAACATCCAGAGTCAAGAATCCACTCATCACTTCCCAATTCTTCAGTGATAGCCAAAACATCAGAGCTTTCATATCCATCTACCACAACAGCCATGTCATTGGAAGTGTGATTGCTGTTAGTGCTGCCTCCATTCTTTCTTTTCCTTTCAGGACAGTTTTTCCTGAAGTGACCTTCCTTTTGACAGTAGTAGCACCTCTTCTTGGTCCTGGACTTTGATCTTGATTTATTCTTGCCCTTTCCTTCCTCTTTCTCTGATCTTCCTTGAGCATACAGACCTTCAGCATCACTTGTTTCTCCTCTATTCTCGGTGATCTTCCTCTTCATTTCTCTGGAATTTAATGTTGCTTTAACCTCTTCCAGTGTGAGAGTATCTCTTCCATACAACATTGTGTCAACAAGGTTCTCAAAAGATGGGGGCAGTGAACACAAGCATCACTGCCTGATCTTCTTCACTTATTTCGACATCAATACTTTTTAGATCAAGAATGATTCTTGAAAAAGATGAGACATGATCCTTGATTGACATACCTTCTTCCATCTTGAGCTGATGAAGTTGCTTCTTCAAATATAGCTTATTGGTTAAAGACTTGGTCATATAAAGACTTTCCAGTTTTAACCAAACATCGGCTGCAGTTGATTCTTGAGCCACTTCCCTGAGAACTGCATCACCTAGAGAGAGAATAATGGTGCTATGGGCCTTGCTAAGCATGTCTTTCTTCTCTTTTTTAGAAAGGTCCTCCGGAAGCTTAGCTACTCCCAGTAATGCATCATTGAGTCCTTGATGAACCAAGAGTGCCTTCATCTTGATTCTCCATAAGCTGAAATCGTTTTCACCATTGAACTTGTCTATGTCGAACTTGGCTGACCCCATCGGGGAAAACGCCTCCCAGTAAAGGCTCTGATAGCAGTTGTTATGTCAAGAATGCAGAATTGTTGTTGAGACAAGAATGCAGAATTGTTGTTGTGACAAGAATACAGAATTGGGGTTCTGCTTGTTTTGCTTGTGGTGCAAGAAAACAGAAAAAGAATAGATAGAGAAGAAGAAGACAGAGGAATTATCATGGTTCAGGGCACAAATCAATAGCCCCTACATCCACACTGCAGTTGAGACTTTCATCCACTATGGCAAGACTTTACAGTACAAGAATCTTCAAGGTATGAACTCACACACTCCTATACTTGCACTCACTTGTGATTTGTGAATCACTCAACTTACTCCTCTAGCACACATCACTCAATAAGACAATTCTATCTATGCTAATGCCTAGCTATGACTTTATATAAGCAGTGCATAGGCAAGGCAGTTACAATTCAGTTTTCTAACTGTCAAAACAGAAAAAACTACTAACTACACTTCCTATCACAACTGTTATCACATAGCTAAATATGTACATGGCATAAACTAACAAACTTAGCCAATTGGAGATTCATCCAAATTCTACAGAACGCTTATGTTGTTATAAACAAGTATATGTGTATATGTTTTCTTTTATGTTATGCATGTAGCTATCGTGTTAAATCCATATATTGGTTTCTCACTCTTGCATGTTTTATTGCTGGTTTTTCTACTTGTGCATATATTTATATCCGAGTCCAGATGAACCACTCAAGGGAATTGACGACTACAGGAAGAAGTTTCCTTAGTTCGGAGCATACTGATGTTTGTTTCTACTGTGATAGCTATTATTAGTTCCGACCAACTTAGGTTTTGAATTATATTATGTTTTGGAAGAACCTATACTTAGTAAGGTCTTCTTGTGTAAACAATTATGATGCAGTATAGTTCATGAGGTTATATATATATATATATATGGTCATGTTTATGTTGTTGTTGTGACTGTCGAAAGAAAAAAAAAGGAAAATTTTTTATCACCGTTTTGAGGAATGTTAATAACTTTTGAAAATATTATTTTCTGAAAGCAACCAGCGAAATAAATTTTTATTTTCCGCAACGAGCTAACCATGTAAGGACCCCGGGCCGGGGGGGGTGTTACATTAGGCAAGTGCAGATTCATGCCTAATCATTAATCAATATGATTTTTTCACGGATAAAATCAAGATTTCCATCATAACATTAACTTATAATAACAGTATGTTTGAATCTACACTTAATGGAATCAGATAATTAGTGATAATAAAGATGAAAATAATAATGATGATAATAATAATAATAAATTCAAGATTTTCATTTTTCCACCAAAATAATTTTTTGTTACTCTTACTCTTATTTTAGCACAATCAATATTATAATATCTTAATTAATAAACATTATCATAATCATAAATATATTCTCTCAAACGACTTATCGATTTCAAATTAGTATATTAGTATATAAACCATTAAACATTATTTACTATATTTTACCATGTAGATTTACTACATAATGGATAATATTATGACTTGAATAAAATAAAACTATAATTAAAATAGTTCATACAAAAAATATCAAAACACAAGAAGAGGGTTGAATTGTGTTTGTTAATTATTTTCGCAAAAACCCTTTTTGAGAAACCTTTTCACAAGGAGAAGATAAAAAGTTTAAGCACACAAGAATTTTTTTTTAAAAGATTAACAAAACCAAAATCAAATCCCACAGTCAGTATAAATAAATAGAACTATAAAAGATAAGGGATAGTAAATTCACTCGGGTATTTTATCCTGGTTCACTCTCTTCCAACCAAGAGCTACGTCTAGTCCCTTCCACTTGAAGGATTTTCTCCATTATTTCCAAACAGCTTCTACAACAAGTATTCTACACCTCTTCAGGCTCTAATTCAATCACAGAGATTTTTCTAAGATCTTTCTAACTCACTATATGTGAGGGTATGTAGGTTTAATATCTACTGAATATTTTTACAAATATTCAACCTTAAGAATTACAGACTTTTGCTTTACAAAGGGAATATGAGCTTTGAATATCTTGCAAATGTTCAAAAGGCAAAAGTTATTCTTCAGTGCTTGAGACCTTCTATATATAGTGGTCTTCAGCTTCTCTTGTAAATCTTAAACGGTTATTCGAATAGTCCCGTTATAGAGATAACATTAAATGCATGATATCCGTTGAGACTGATAGCTTGATTTTGGTCGTGTTTAAAAGCATCCTTGGTTATCAGAAAAGCACGAAATGAAGGCTCACTGTCCTGAGCAATCGTACCTTAAAAAACTTTCTTTCCTCCTTTGTGTATAACCCAGCTTTTGTCCAGCAATAAAGTTGTCAACGTACAGATCATTTTGCAATTCCAATTGTACTATTTGCTTTTTGTATTTACTTGATAGTACTATGAATTTTCTCACAAAGGAACAAGGCATTAACCAGATAAAACAATTATAAAGAACATATATTCCATTGAAATAAATATCAATCATTTGAAATAAATTCAATGTGGCCCGGATTGCATTAAATCACATTCAAGGTAGTAAAGATATAGAAGATGTAGAACCGTCTACAGGCACTCAGTTTTAGAATGCGTCTACACAAGGTTTTATTCTGCCCGTCCGCTGATGTGGCAGAAGCGCTCGTCCACACAAGTCTTTGGACTTGCTAAGTCTTTAGAGAAACTCCATCCAATGACGTGGCACTATGGACGTCTACTGAATTTTAGTTAGGCACTATGGATGTCTACTTCAGTTTCAAGGAGAGCACTCGTCTGCTGACGTGACTACTATGGACGTCTACTGAGATATAGTTAGCCGTCTACTTAACGATTAAAATATAAACAGTTTAAATAACAGTTGGACGAGTAATTCTTTGCAAGGGTCCAAGCATTGTATACCTTATATTATTTTGGATATTCCTGCATAAACTGAAATCACTTGTTAGATCTCAACTAACACTTTGTCAAGTAAATTTAATCCTTTTGTTAACATCAAAACCTAGAGATTAAATAAACCAGAACCACTTTGGTTCCAACAATCTCCCCTTTTTTGATGTTGACAAAAACTGATTAAATTTAAGTAGCAAAGTCTAAGAGATCTTGCAAAGCTCCCCCTAAGACATAGCATTCAAGCAGATAAAGCATAGTCAGAGAAAATATAAGTTATCAATTAGAGAATAAACATATCATAGCAATAATCAAAAGCAGTTATGAATCAGAGTAAGACATGCATATGCAAACAAATAAGATCTTTTTCAAAACTGACTTTATATTAAAAACAAATAATTTTAATCTTTTTCCATTTCTCCCCCTTTTTTGTCATCAAGCAAAAAGGTAAAGAGAATGGATCATCACTGTCAGAATAAAGAAAAAAAACTAAAGAGAAAAGTTTAAGAAGGAGGAGGTGGAGAAGGGAGTTGATGTTGTGGTTTTTGGGTTCGAGCCTGCTTTAATTCCTGCAGCAGATCCATTATCTTGTTTACAACAACAGCTTTTGGAGCCATCTCAGTCTGAATTCAGAGTGACCCTTTCCTCCATCTGAGCAGTCTTTTCCTTCATAATCTTTCCAACCTTCTCATCAACTATCTTGTTAATCATTTCTTCCAAATTTGGCGGCATAGATAGTTGTCTTGGACTTTCTGCGTGTCTTGGGGTTGAACCACAGCCAAGGCTAGAGGTTGAGACATTTGTTTCTTTGACCCAGCAGATTGCTCAACATCAATAGTTGGAGTTGCAGCAGGTGCTTCTTTCTCAGATTCTTCAACCTGTGTCATCAGCAACTTGCTTAGCAAGAGAAGAAGGTGTTGGTGCAGGGAGTGGAGAGGATGTCTTCTTGCTTGGAGGCAGATCCCTAGCCCAGTGAATAGGATTAGAAATTTCTACATCACGACTTGCAATTGGCAGACCCCAAAGATCCTTGAAGATCAAATATCTGACACGAGAGAGTCCACACTTGCCTCTGAATTTTGGAGTTTTCTTCTTCTCTTCAGCAGTCAGGCCAGAAGTGGAGGCTTCTCTGGTGCAGTGAATTGAGTGGGATTTCCAGAACGCTCCTGCATAATTAGCCTCGTTGACCATCTCAATTGGCAAAAATTGAATGTAATCCATCTGAGAGTGGTCAAAGGGTTCAGAACTGAGATATACCATAATGTCTTGAACTACTGGCATCTTTCCTTTATGCCTTGGATGCTTCCTGTCCTTGTCCTTGTTCAGATCCATCATTGACAACCTAGGACAAATCTTGGTAGGCTTGACTCCAACATTTGTGTTTTAACCAGGTTGGAGGGACAAACCATGCAGCTCTGTCTACTCTGAAGTGGCTGAATTCCTATTTCAGAATCTCATACATGAGAGTGTCCACAAACTGATCAACAACAGCTCCATATACCCTTGGATGTTTGAAATTCATCCACTTGGTGGTCTTGTCCATCATAAAAGGAATTTTCCTGAAGGATCTACCTCTTTTCTTGAGAATACTCCCAAGATCCTTCTAGCTGGGATCAGTGTGCCAGTCCGATATTATAATTCTCTCTACTCTATCAGTGAATCGTTTAAGGGGTGGAAGTTTCACTAGATTGGGGTAGATTTTTGTGGCAGGGAATCTCTGTTGGGGAAGGTGGGTGAGGAGATGTTCATGTTCATTAAACATTTGGTAAGGGAATAGGTCAGTTGGAGTGTGGGGTTCAGGGTTGACCCAGTATGGATAAATATTGAGGGGTTCATACTCATACTCAACCAAAGGATACCACCTTGTTAGAATATGTTCTGGTTCTTGTGGAATAGTATTCTCCATTCTCTCTGTACTTTGGCCCAGTTTTCATATTTGCCATTATAGAGAGTGGAAGAGGGAATTATGGGTGGAAATAAGGTTTTTAATGGTTTAGGAATGGGGGCTCCAATGGTAATGCTATTGTCTATTTGTGTTAGTGGTGATTGTGGCAGGGTAAGGACATAAACATCATCCATATCATGTGGAATAGAGATATTATCAGCCTGAGTTTCCAAATTGGACACTAATTCATCTACTGCTAACCTACCAGGGTCATCAGCAGAGATTATTACCTCAGAAGCCATAGTTGTTTTAGCCCTCTTTGCTGGTTGCCTCTTCTTCTTGGCAATAGGACCAGTAACAGCAGCAATTTGTTTTTCTACAATGGCAGCAATAGGCATTTCATCATCATCTTCTTCTTCAGACATGATTACTTTGCCTTGTCCTTTTGGGTGCAGGTGGAAGCGTAGCACCAGAAGATACAGAGAGGACAAATCCTCTAGTATTCCTCTTAGGGATAGGTTGCCTCACAGCCATAGTCTTCCTCTTGGTTCTTCTTGGAAGATCCAATGTCTCGGCATTGGCAGCTTCAACCATTTCTTCTTTAATTTTCAGCTTTTCCTCAGCCCCAGCCAATTCAACTTGCTTATAAGTGCTGAGTTGCATGCCACCCATATTGTTCCTTCCAAAATCCAAAGACCAGATGCATCCCTCAGTCAGTAGGGCACTCTATTCTTGTTCAGACTTTTCAGCCAAGGCTTTATAAACTCCTTGATGTCTGAAGATTTTGGATAGGAGATGTGTGAAGGTGATAGAAGACATGGTTTCCCTATTCTCCACAGCATCCTTGAACCTTGAGAAAAGGATGTGGGGCAAGTTGATTTTGGCCTCTAAGAACATATTGCACAAACAGAACTTGTGCATGGCGGAGAGGTTGTCCTTAGTGAGTCCTTACTGTATCAGATCTCATTAAAGTCACAGCAATTGTTTTAGAACCACCTAGGTCCATCTCCCAGTTCTCCTTAAAGATTAAGCCTTCTTGCGCACAAGCAATTGCTTCAAAGATGGTTTTCTCAGACACCACCACCTTCTTTCCTAAAACAAATGTAGTAATCTCGATGTCTCTAATAACAGGTTTCCTCTAGAAGGTTTTTATCAGATTTGGGTAAATAGGAACCTTCTCCAAGAAAAGACCGTCCCAACCAACAGCATTTACGTACTTACTCACATCAAGGTTGTATTCCTTCAATACTTCGAACTTGAAGTGATACTCAGTGACGATACTCATGGAGTCAGTTGCATAAATAGGAGCAGGAGGAGTGATTGAGGCGATAGTTGAGAATTTGATATTAGAATATGAGAGAAATAAAACAGAGAGCTCGAGAGAGATGAAGTTCATAGAAGATGAGTTGTGAAAAAGTTTTTCGGAGGGAAGAAGGTACAAGATAAAAGAGTTCTTGAATGCCAAGAGTTTTTCTTTTGAAAATAAATCAAAAAGAAAAAGAATAACTGATAGGACATGCATTTAATGTAAGACAGCTTTGGTATTTTGAAACTCTAAAAAGGTCATGATGGGATTGATGAGAGATTCTGACTCAGTACAGAAATTAAATTAAATTAAAATTTTCAAGAGTCAAACAAATAAGTTCAATAAAAAAATGGATGGGTCCAAATAAAAGCATATGTGGACGTGTAGTGTGACATGCAATGGACGCGGTTCACCACAGTAGTCGACGCGTATTTTTCACTATGCTTTGGACGCCAAAAGCAATGGACGTGCATAATAAGCAATTGGACGCACATTTTCATCAAAACAGTCATACAAAAGACTGGACGCCTAAATTAATCCACATATAACATGTTCAAAAACTTCCTTATAAAAAAGAATCTGTCCTCAGCTAGAGGTTTAGTAAAGATATCTGCCCATTGATGGCCAGTATCTACAAATTGAATATCAATTACACCTTTCTGCAAATAATCTCTAATAAAGTCATGTTTTATCTCAATGTGTTTGGCCCTAGAATGTAAAATTGGATTCTTTGAAAGATTAATTGCAGCAGTATTATCACACATAAGTGGAATACCACTTACAAACACATCGCAGTCCTCCAATTGATGTTTGATCCATAGAAGTTGAGAGCGGCAACTTGCAGTTGATATATACTCTGCTTCAGCAGTAGATAGTGCAATGGTACTTTGTATTTTGCTTTACCATGAGACAAGATTGCCTCCAATGAAGTGACATCCTCCACTAGTACTCTTTTTTTTTTCAATTCTATCTCTAGCATAGTCAGCATCACAAAAAACCAACTAATCTGTAATCACCATTTTTCTTAAAGCACAAACCCAGATTAGTAGTTCCTTTTAAATATCTAAATATTCTCTTAACTGGTGAGAGATGAGACTCTCTGGGATCAGATTGAAAACAAGCACATAAGCAAACACTGAATATTATATCAGGCCTAGACGCAGTCAGATGTAAAAGAGATCCTAGCATACCTCTATATACCTTTTGGTCTACCTTTTTCTCTTTATCATCTTTGTTCAGTATTGAAGTGGGCTGCATAGGAGTATTCATTGGTTTGCAATCATCCATCTTAAACCTCTTTAGAAGTTCCTTTGTATACTTAGTCTGATGGATGTACACCTCGTCCATAGACTGTTTAACTTGAAGTCCAAGGAAGAATTTGAGTTCTCCCATCATGCTCATTTCAAATTCTTTCTGCATTAACTTAGAAAATTCATTGCACAGAGATTCATTAGTAGCACCAAAAATGATATCATCAACATAAATTTGTACTATAATGAAATCTAACTTAATAGATTTTCTAAATAAAGTTGTGTCTACTTTTCCTCTGTTAAAACCACTTTCCATTAGAAACGAACTTAACCTATCGTACCAAGCTCTAGGAGCTTGTTTAAGTCCGTACAGTGCTTTCTTAAGCTTATAAACATGTTCAGGGTTATTTGTACTTTCAAAGACACGAGGTTGCATGACATATACTTCTTCATTAATAAAGCCATTTAAAAGGCACTTTTAACATCCATTTGAAAAAGCATAATGCTATGATATGCAGCAAACGATATTAAAATTCTAATAGCTTATAGCCTAGCAACTGGTGCAAAAGTTTCAGTGTAGTCTATACCTTCTTCTTGAGAGTAGCCATGAGCAACAAGTCTTGCCTCATTTTTCACAACCTTACTATCTTCATCAAGCTTGTTTCTGTAGACCCATTTTGTTCCAATGACTGACTTGTCTTCAGGAAGGGGTACAAAAGTCCAGACTTCACTTCTCTCAAACTGATTAAGCTCTTCTCGCATAGCTAGAATCCATCCTTCGTCCAGTCGAGCTTCGTCCACTGTCTTCGGTTCACATTCAGAGACTAGAGCAGAATCACTTTGTTCTCTGAAGGTTGATCTAGTTCTTAGCTTGTCATTGGGGTCACCAATGATTTGATCTTGAGGATTGTAGTTTTTGAAATACCAAGATTTCTGAGTATTTTCCTGTTGAGAGGTAGACGTTTCTGGTTGTTGTTGAGAAGTGTCGTCTACTTGAATATCAGTCTTGATTACTGGTTTCTCTCTTGAGATATTTAGATCAAGATCTGCAAAAGCTTCATCTAGCTCTGATAGTTTCTTATCAGACTGTTTGTCATCAAATTTTACATGAATACATTCTTCTACAACTAAAGTTCTAGAATTATAAACTCTAAAACCTTTTGAGGATTCAGAAAATCCTCGTAGAATTCCATTATCTACCTTAGCAACAAATTTACCAAGTTGATCTTTTGTATTCAAAATATAACATTTACAACCAAAAGGATGAAAGTATGAAATGTTGGGTTTTCTACCTTTGCACAATTCATAAAGAGTCTTATTCAGAATAGGTCTAATGTATATTATGTTCTGAATGTAGCAGATAGTGTTCACACCTTCAGCCCAGAAGTGCTTAGGGACAAAATTGTCATTGAGCATAGTCCTAGCCATCTCTTGAAAAGATCTGTTCTTTCTCTCTACCACACCATTTTGCTGTGGTGTTCTTGGTATTGAGAAGTTGTGTTGAATACCACCTTCTTTACAAAACTCCTGGAATAACTCATTGACAAATTCTCCCCCATAATCACTTCTAATTGAAGTTATACACATGCCTTTTTCATTCTGTACACGTTTGCAGAATACAGAAAAGACCTTGAATGACTCTTCCTTGTGAGCAAGGAACATAACCCATGTCCATCTAATGCAGTCCTTGTTGGACCAAAGAGATCAGGGTGTAGCAATTCTAGTGGTCTGTTGGTACTAACAACATTCTTAGATTCAAATGAACCTTTGACTTGTTTTCCCTTCCAACATGCATCACAGAGAGCATCGGATTTGAAACTAAGGTTTGGTAGACCTCTTACAAGGTGATGTTTTTTCAGCTTTGAGATTATTCTCAAACTTGCATGACCCAACCTTTTGTACCAAATCCATCGCTCATCCTCAATGGACACTATGCATGAGATACTTTGATTTGAGAGGTCTTCTAAGTCAATCTTATACAGATTGTTTTGCCTCTGGGCAGTGAATAGGAGTGATCAATCGGCTTTCTTGACAGTACACATATTCTTATCAAATGAAACAGCAAACCCACTATCACATAATTGACTAATGCTAAGCAGATTGTGTTTAAGACCATTTACTAACAGAACATTATCGATTGAGGGAAAATGATGTTTACCAATTTTGCCTATACCAATGATCTTTCCTTTTTGGTTTCCTCCAAAAGTGACCCAGCCACCATCTTTGGGTCTAAGGACTTGGAACACACACCTTTCTCCTGTCATGTGTCGTGAGCACCCACTGTCCAGGTACAAGGAATTCTGTTTCTTTCATGTTGTTAAGCAGCTCTGCAATAGGGATTATCTTATCTTTAGTTACACAAATTAACTTGGGTCCTTTCTTGTTAGTGATCATAGGTCGTGAATGCTTTGCATGCTTGTTATGTATGCATCTAGATGACACATGCCTAATTTTTCCACATATTTTGTAGTAAGTATTGGAAGGGCTTGATTTTGACTTAGTGTGCTGTGGACGGACTTTAGAAGCCTTATATTGTGTATGAACCTTTGGTTTATTCAGAGATGCATCTTGCTTCTCTTTATCATAACCAATGCCAGATTTGTCACGTGGTGATCTAGAGTACATAAGGTTTAATTTATCTAAGCTACCAGCCAGTTTTGACAGAGAGTCTGTCAAGTAAGTCACATCTTGTTTCAGTTGTTCAACTTCACAAGAGCTATTAGACTTAAACTTCGTCTTGTCGGCCAGACTAACATTTTTTGATTTTAATGTTTCATTTTCATCCTTAAGGTTTTGATTCACTGTGCAGACCTTATCATAGTCTCTAGAGAGTTTAATAAACTTCTTTTTGATACTCTTATACTCTTTAGACAGTATGCTTGATTCATGCAGTAATTCATCAAAAACAGTTTGACGAGTAGATGGATCAGAGTCCATTACCTTAGCATCAGTAAATTCACTTTTTGATGCAGTGTCAGCCATGAAGCAAATGTTTGCTTCTTCTCCTGCTTCATCTTCTTCATCTGAAGAAGACAGGTCAAGATCCTCTCATGTTGCCATCAAGCCTTTCTTCTTTTTGAATAATTTCTTTTTCTCCTTCAGCTCTGGGCAGTCAGCTTTGAAGTGTCCTGGTTTCTTGCATTCAAAGCACAGGGGTGGGCCTTTCTCCTTGGAATCTGACTTCTCCTTGGAGAATTTTTTGTTGAACTGCTTCCTTCTGAATCCACCTTTCTTTCTCCACACGTGTTGGATTTTTCTGTAGATGAAAGATAGTTCATCCTCATCTGAGTCACCTTCACTATTTGATGAATCAGCTTCATCTGAGGACTCAGCAACTTTAAGCACCTTTGAGGAACTAGCTTTCTTGGCCTTTAAGGCAATGGATTTTCCTTTTTTAGAGTTTTCCTCTTCATTAAGTTCAAGTTCATGAACTTTTAATGACCCCAGAAGCTCTTCCAGAGAAAGAATATTCAGATTCTTTGCTTCCTAGATAGCAGTTACCTTAGGTCTCCACTGCTTTGAGAGACTTCTCAAAATTTTTCTCACATGATCTCTATTCTCATAGACCTTTCCAAGAGACCTGAGACTGTTAGTGATTGTTTGGAATCTTCCAAACATCTGGTCTATAGTTTCATGATCAGCCATCTTGAATAGCTCATACTGGTGAACCAGCATACTGATCTTTGATTTCTTAACTTGTAAAGAACCCTCATGAGCTAGGGCAAGAGTATCCCAGATTTCTTTAGCAGCATTGCAGTTGTGAACTTTGTCATGTTCAGATCTGGTAATGGCACACATGAGATAGTGCTTGGCTTTTAGGTTAAGCTGATGTTGATTTTTCTACTCATGAGTCCATTGACCTCTAGGAACAGCAGCCCCATCTTCATTTCTGGGCTCAGTATAACCAGTTTCTATTAGCTCCCGGATGTCTAGATTTTGTGCATCTAAGAAGGCCATCATCCTCTTCTTCTAGTAATCACAATCAGTTCCATCAAAGAGAGGAGGTCTGTTGATAACTTGCCCTTTTGCATCCATGATAGTAGGACTGTACTGCCTTAGCACTTGTTAGATGCTCAACCCTGTCAAGACTGAGCTCTGATACCAACTGAAGTTGGCATAGGCAAACACAAGAAGGGGTGTTGAATTGTGTTTGTTAATTATTTTTGCAAAAACCCTTTTTGAGAAACCTTTTCACAAGCAGAAGATAAAAAGTTTAAGCACACAAGAAATCTTTTTTAAAAGATTAACAAAACCAAAATCAAATCCCACAGTCAGTATAAATAAATAGAACTGTTAAGGGATAGAAAATTCACTCAGGTATTTTATCCTGGTTCACTTTCTTCCAACCAAGAGCTATGATCAGCCGCTGGCTAGCCTAGTTTTATAACTAGAAAAACCTTGGCTTTGTGCTAATTTTATATCGTTTTCGCCCAAATTAGACTTGATTGTCTCTAAGCATCATTTTGAGTCCATAAAGTATTTTTAGGTTAATTTAGTTGATTTAGAGTCAAATAAAGTGCTTACTGTTATTTTCTGTTTTCAGGTTAATAAAAAGAAATAAATCTGGAGCTTTCGCCCCGCGAGAAGAGCATACGCCTCGCGAACCTGAAGCGTGACTGTGCGAGTAATTGCCAACCTTTCTATGTCGCCCCGCGAACACCTTACTCGCCTCGCGAGAGTGAAGACCAGAAGGCATGACTTTTCCATTCCTCGCCACGCGAGATGTGATTCGCCTCGCGAGAAGACCAAACGTTGCAAACTGTTCGCATTATTCGCCTCGCGAGTCCGCGGAAACCAGAAGTTGTATATAAGCCTGTTTTAGGCAGAACTGAGGGGCCGGAGTTAGCTTTAGTAGTAGTAGTAGTTTATCTTCTTTCCTTAGATATGTTTTGTTTTCCTTTTGTAATGGAGAGCTAGTCTCCTTGGATTAATCTATTGTAATCGATTTCCACTACACTTGAGGTTCTTATATTTCCTGTTTTGTATGCTTTTCCCTTTTCAATGCCATGCTATATATTTCTGTTTGCTTAATTCAGGAGTATATTGTGTTGTGTTGATTTATTTTCGGTGATATTATGTTCCTATAATTAATTGCGTCTGCTTAATTCGTGTGTGTACGTTTCGTGTTCGCTTAGTTCACGAAGGGCTTAACCCCGTTTGCTTAATTCGGGAATAGGGACATGTATCTGTAGTAGTGGTTTCGCTTGTTAATTGTTGCTACAACCGGGAGGGGATTAGAATCTGCTTAGGGCTTGGAATTTACAAGAACCAATGATAGTGGGAAACCGAGAACAGTAGGTTAATCGCTTTAGTTTATTTGATAATCTCTTTAACTGCTTTGTCTTTATTGCTCTGCTTTTGTTTGTTTTTCTTTATCTATTTCAATCCAAACCCCCCAAAACTGATTTTCTGTTAATAACAACAACCTAAGAGTCCTTGTGAGACGATACTCGAGTTGTCGCTTCCCTATCTACATTATTTTGTAAACGCTCGTTCTTTTTGGCGCGTGACGACAGCGCGACCAAGCTACGTCCAGTTCCATCCACTTGAAGGATTTTCTCCACTATTTCCAAACAGCTTCTACAACATGTATTCTACACCTATCCAGGCTACAAGTATTGCTTTCTTCCCAAGCCTCTTCAGACTCTAATTCAATCACATATTTTTCTAAGATCTTTCTAACTCACTATATGTGAGGGTATGAAGGTTTAAGATCTACTGAATATTTTTACAAATATTCAACCTTAAGAATTACAGACTTTTGCTTTACAAAGGGAATATGAGCTTTGAATATCTTGCAAATGTTCAAAAGGCAAAAGTTATTCTTCAGTGCTTGAGACCTTCTATATATAGTGGTCTTCAGCTTCTCTTGTAAATCTTCAACGGTTATTCGAATAGTCCCGTTATAGAGATAGCATTAAATGCATGATATTCGTTGAGACTGATAGCTTGATTTTGGTCGTGTAGAAAAGCATCATTGGTTATCAGAAAAGCACGAAATGGAGGCTCACTGTCCTGAGCAATCATACCTTAAAAAACTTTCTTTCCTCCTTTGTGTATAACCTAGCTTTTGTCCAGCAATAAAGTTGTCATCGTACAGATCGTTTTGCAATTCCAATTGTATTATTTTCTTTTTGTATTTCCTTGATAGTACTATGAATTTTCTCACAAAGGAACGAGGCATTAACCAGATAAAACAATTATAAATAACATATATTCCATTGAAAAAAAATATCAATCATTTAAAATAAATTCAATGTGGTCCAGATTGTATTAAATCACATTCAAGGTAGTAAAGATATAGAAGATATAGAACCGTCTACATGCACTCAGTTTTAGAACGCATCTACACAAGGTTTTATTCTGCTCGTCCACTTATGTGGCAGAAGCGCTCGTCCACACAAGCCTTTGGACTTGCTAAGTCTTTAGAGAAACTCCATCAAATGACGTGGCACTATGGACGTCTACTGAATTTTGGTTAGGCACTATGGATGTCTACTTGAGTTTCAAGGAGAGCACTCGTCTGCTGACGTGACTACTATGAACGTCTACTGAGATATAGTTAGCCATCTACTTAACGATTAAAATATAAACAGTTTAAATAACATTTGGACGGGTAATTCTTTGCAAGAGTCCAAGCATTGCATACCTTATATTATTTTGGATATTCCTTCGTAAACTGAAATTACTTGTTAGATCTCAACTAACAGTTTGGCAAGCAAATTTAATTTTTTTGTTAACATCAAAACCTAGAGATTAAATAAACCAGAACCACTTTGGTTCCAACAGTAATAAAGTAACCAATTAATAAATTAAAATAAAAAATAAATTATAAGTAAATCATCCGAATTTTTAAATTTATTAATTGTCCCTTATAATCCAACTCAAATTCAAATTCAAATTCAAATCTAAATTTATTCGAATAATAAAAGATTCCCGGGAATAAAATTAGTGAATGATAGTTATAAGCTTGGGAAATATCTATTCTCATGTGTGAAGGTGGGAAAAATTTATTCCCGGGAATCACATTCCCAGGAATGTAGTTTGCCTGGTAATAAAACATTCCAGATACCAAAAAAAACTATATATGACAAATATATTTTTAAAATTGTTAATGAAAGAGGAGAAAACAATAAATCGAATAGATTTTTAAAAAGATAAAAATGATTGTAAATATATTTTTAAAAATTTTAATTTAAAAAGAGGAGAAATAAATTAAATAGATTTTCAATATAATAAGAAAATATTATATTTCTTTTACAATAATAAATAAATATATGATAGATAATATATTTTTAAAATGATTAACGGCAGAAAATAAGAAAAAACAAATTTGAGAAAAAATAATATAATAATAAATATATTTTTAAATGGATAAAAGAGGATCAATAAATCTAATACATTTTCAATAAAAATGTAAATATATATTTTTAAAAATAATATATATATAAATATATTTTTAAATTTAATTATAAAAATGGTGAAATAAATCATAGTTTTGAATAGATATATTATTAAAAGATTAATAGAAGGGGGGGAAATAAATTTTAAAGTTTATAATAAAGATTAAAAATTTATTAATTATAAGAATTATCTTTTTTTTTACATTTTCATTTTATATTACCTTATAATCATTTTTTTTTATTTCCCCAATCTTTAATGATCATATTTTTTTTAATTCTCCTTCTCTTTTTTTGTCTTTGTGCCTTTTTTTTCCCTTCTTAATGTATACGGGGGCGAGGCCCAGTATGGGTACAGGCTGTGATATTGATTGGAAAGTTGTAAGGGGGTTTTATCTTATCCGTGGCAATTTATCCTCCTTTTTAGGCTATGTTTTGATTCATCAGGGTCATTTTAGGTATTTTAATAAAAAAAAAATCTCCATCTTCTTCGTTTAAAGAACGGCCCTGTTCCTACTGGGAAAAAAAAAAAGAATAGCATTGCTCCTTTGATTCTTCATTTCCAGAATGCGTACAGTGACTAGGCTGCGGTGGAGCTCTACCTTATCGCCGTGTTTCAACTCCGGTGACCAATCCATGACTCTGAGTCGCAGTAATGCTTAGATCCGAGGTTATGGTTTCAGATCCATTCCATGTGAGATTGAATCGTTCAATTAGGCATTTATGTTATCTTAGAAGGGAATAAAAGTAAAGCAAAAAGAAATTGCTCAATCAAAATCAAAACTTTCAGAGAGGAAACAATTAACAAAAAAAGGTTTAGAGGTTTCTGATGGATTGATTGCTGAAAGAAGGAGAATGGAAGAATATAAAGTGAATCTGGGAGAAAATCTTAAGCGTCAAGAAGAGTGTAGTGTCGAGATCATCACACTTCGCCTCCGCCGTCAGCAACGAAGAACGAGGAAGGTGAAGAAGGCAGGCCGACGACTGAGGCTCAGAGAGAGAGAAGTCGGAGGTGGAGGAAAGGTTGCAGGCGGAGGAGCGAAGAACAAGTTACTGGATGAATGAAGGAACTGAGAGAAAATTTATTTAATTTTTAAATTAAATAAAAAAAATATTTTAGAGAAATAAATTATTATTTTTATAATACCCTTTTTACCCTTTTTAATCTTAACTATTGAAATATTTTATTATTAAACGAATGGTCAGGATCAAAAGATGTTTAGTCCTTCACTATTTTTTGAGAGGATGTTAGAATTTGTCGATCGAACTCCTTTGTTTGAGCATGGCTTTTTTGCTCATCGGATGGGCAATGCAACTTGTTATGGGCCATATCTTTTTGGAACTTTCAGGCTTTGTTTTTTTCTATTTGGTACATTCTAGGCTGTCTTTTTTTACCCCAAACATAAAAAGCCTATCGCAAAAACCAACTACTAATGACTAAGGTGTGTTTGGATTGACGTTGGCGCCAACACAAATTCAACGCCAATGATACCGTGGATTAACGTTGAAAAATCACGTTAACCATTAAATTTGCATCAGTGTAGAACCCAAGTCAAACCAAACAAACACTAAAAAAACTTATAGAAAGCTTATTTTAATTTATTTTATTATATAAGGAGTTAATCATATGTTAAAAAGAATTTATTTATAACCTTTTTATAATAGTGTTTGGATTTAGTTGTGAAAAATAAATTATTTCAGCAATTGACCATATGCATAATAGATTATTATTATAATTGGTTATAATAGAATCAATTTTATGCTTGAATATTTTTGTTGAAAAATAATTCTAAGATAATCTATTTCATTTTAAGGAAGAAAAAAAAATCACTTTTAAATAAAAAAATTATAAAATAAATAAATTATTTTATAATAATATAATAATATAATTGTATGGTATAGTTTTTTAACGATTTGTTTCAAAAAAAAAGTCTTTTAACGATGAAATGAGAATAGTGTTATTAGTTTCAACATAATCTAATTATTTTTTAAATAACTTTCAAACTTTTCATTAAAGATCATTTTTTTCTTATAAAAAACAATTGTTTTATAGTATAATCAAGTTTGTCGACCATACGTAATTAAATTTTAATTTTTTTTAAAAAAGAAAGCTGTTTTTTTATTATAATTATAAGGCTAAAATATTATTTTAATCCTATAATTTATTTTTTAGATTCAATTTGTTTCTTAATCAGTTTGAATCTCGTTAACAATTTAAATAACAAATTTAAAACTAGTTAATAATTTAAAGGATCAATTTAAAACTCATTTAAAATATAAATAATCAAACTAAAATTCATTTAACATTGTTAATAATTTTATTTATGAAAAATACTAATTTGAATCAACAAAAATAAATTAAAAAGATCAAATTAAACTTTTTAAAAATTAAAAAGAACAAAATGATATTTTAACCCTAAATGTGCTCTTGACTAAGGAAGTTGTGTGAGGCATTAGATGTGGCGGTGTACGTGTTTTGAAAAACTCAACAAAACCAATCAATCAATCAAATTCTTACAACACAAAGATATATTAGAGAGTAGAAAGATCTTCCTTCTTCTACAAGCGAGAAGCTAGAAACTAGAACCAATATCATATCATATCATCAACGTCTCCTTCGTCCTTTTTATAGAATAATAATATTATCAAATCAATTTTTGATATCAAATTGATATGTTGATTAATTATGTATAAATTTTTTATTAATTTAATTTATTATATAATTAATGAATAATCTGAAATTTATTTTTTATAATCATATAAATATTTGATTAATCACATATAAATATCTGATTAATTTAATTCTTAATATAATTAATGAATTATTATAAATAAACCAAATATCTATACATATTAATTATATAATTTTTGGTGTCAAATTTTGGTAGCTGCTACATTTGCCTTGTTCTTCTACTCCTTTCATTTCATATAGCTCCTGTCCCGTCCTGCGTGGTGCACACATGGAGTTAAAACTCGAGCTGGAACAGAGGCCATTCTGGTTTTGCTCTTGTGGAATTTCAGAAAGACTATAACGGGTTATTGCACGCCACGTTATTCGACAAGAGCTTTCAAGAGAGTGGTTGTGGTAACAAGGATTGGAACAACGCCATGGTTTGTCCCGCACTCGTGAAGTTGTATGGTTGGATTGCTAGGGAAGATGATTACAAGTTCGAAGGCATTGTTGGTCACCATCTTAGCAAGTTTAGAGATGCGTACTTCACAAGTTCATGGCTTTTCGTCCTGCGTTTATGGACTCGTAAAGGAGAAGGACGAGATGGTTCAACGCTACCATGAAGGTTCATCTTAAATCCATGTGTTCATTGTTTAATAGATGTACTATGATCTCTTTTATGAATTGTGATTTGTGAGTGTACAAGTTCAATTCTCCACCTCAAAATGGATTTCCTACCTTTAAAATCCCTCACATTCATGCATTCACATTGAATGCGTGATTGATCCAACCATATATTAATGCGTGATTGTGTGAAAGTATAATTTTTGAATGTAGAGAACTCACATCCCAATTGTAAGGACTACTATTGAGCATTCCCTTACCAAAAATATATACTATGATATTGATATGATCCATGTATTAATTGTTAGAGATAGAGGAATATAGTAGAAGAGGATTTGTATTACTCTTTCACATTTGATCCAAAAATATGATCTTCTATTTATGCTAGAGCTAGAGTGATTCTTAGGCTATCTATCACACATAATTGCTCCACTCAGGACTAGTAAGAAACTAAATGCCAACAAATGCTTAGTGCAAGGAACTAAATGCAATGCATGACTTTTCATATGATAAGAAAGTGTCTCTTAATGCTATAGTAGTACTAGTGGTAGTTACACAAACCTTTGAATTTTTAAAATTATTTCTAACATTTATCCCCTTTCCCATTTTCTTCTGTATACTCTTGTGATAAATATAACTAATAAGTTGTATATCTTCTGACCTGATGTATGGCATTGCTAGTGCAATGAATACTGCTTTTCTTGTTTTTTTTTTCCTCAAAAAATTATTGGTGGTCTTGCAGATTGAAGAGGCAACTTTGGTACAAAGAAAGGGTGATCACAAATTTGTGCTACTAGTTGAGAAACACTGGGTTTGTTTAGTTTTATTGGGTTTCAGAAGTCATATTTAAGCAGTTTGATTAATTAAGGTGTGTTTGCATTGATACCTAAAAATGCATATTGATTACTTGTAATGGTAGAAAGAGAACGAAGAACTTCATAAACAAATTATTGATTTTGAAAAGGATGTTGATGACAAGCACCTACTTCAGTTGGAAATCGAGAGAATGAGAGGGGCTTTGAGAGTAACGAGGTACTTAAGGGATGCTGGTGATGAGGAAATGATAGAAAAGACAGACACCATAATAGGACGGCTAAAGGAAAAGGAAGAAGAATACTTGAGGCAATGAATCAAGGTCTCTTTGTGAAGCACCGAAGAAACAATGACGAGTTACACTACCATGGTAAGGAGTTAATAAAGGTTAGTAACATATCTTTGAATGCTTATAAAGGGGGAAAAACGTTGATAATTGTAGTTAATAGTTATGAGGTGTGAGAAATCAGAGAATGTGATGTTAGAACCCAAAAGTTAATCCTTTGGTGAAAACCTTCACTCACCTATAATCCAGAATCAATCAATATGTTAGACTGACTTCGCTAACGTTTTTCATTTGCCTTGATATATAAGAACTTCTATTCTCCTTTTTCACGGATGCAAAATTAACATGGAAAATCATGTGAATCAGTATTTGAAGGAAGGTTCAAGAAACATGTCGACAAAGGTCAACACCTTAATTCCAAACCATTCCTTGCTGTACCCAAGGGAAAATATTCTGAAGAGAGAGCAATATTGAATCTGTGTACAGAGTGGAACGACTACCTTCAAGATCCTAGGTGGCAGCAGTTTGTCACCGTGGAAGGAAGTAGCAAGGTTTGCGTTTCTAAGTACTAGTACTAGTATCTGGCATCTCTGATAGGCAGCTATAATCTATGATTTTTTTTATTTTTTTGACAAAATAATCTATGATTTATTTGTTTTTTTGAACAAAAATAATCTATGATTTGTTAGTACGAGTAGTTTTTTATTTATACTGATAAAAAAAATTAGATGCAAGATAAGCAGTAAATGAAGGACAATTTGTATCTCATCTAGTTATTCACAGGGACGACGGATCCACGTGTAAGGAAATGGGGAGATCGCCCCCACAAAGCAAATTATTTTTCAAAATAATATATGTAATAAGTTATTTTTGCCCCCATAAAAAATTAGATGTTGCCCCCACATGATAAATAATCACCATTCATAAATAAAATGTGCAGTTATATGAGAGACGAATGAGGGAATAATTGTTTGGTTAATATATAGAGATGCTTTAGATAGTATTGAAAATGAAAAAAAAAATATATATACAATAATTTCAAAATAAAAAAATGCATAGAGGACGATTGTAATTTGTAAAAGTTTAGGTATTTTATATTTTTTTGTCATTATATTATGTATTTTGTGTGAGAGATATTGAGTGTAACTGAGGATTTGATGAGAATGAAAATTCCCGGAAAAAAAAAAATATAATGAAAATTAGTTTTGTAATCTTCTATATTTTACTTAATGAATTGTTTCTCATTTCTTAGCTAGGTTTCACAATGAAACCAAACAACCTTATATCTTGTGTATTTTATATAGGTTTTTATCTTTTATTACATATTTATAATATTTTCTTTTATAAAAATATTTTTAAATTATTTTTTCCCCACTAATCAAAGTTTTTGGATCCGTCCCTGTCTATTCATAACAGCATTGGTTGTAGTCCACTGTAATGGGTTAGTTGAAAATTGAAATTATTAGATAGTATCACTTCTAGACATTGATATATGTTGTAATTATTAAATTCAGGAGGAAATTGGTATAGATGATGAAAGATTGAAATGTACAAGGAACGAGCATGGTGATGAAGTTGACAATGCTGGATGGAAGGTGGGGTTACCTTGAAGGAAGATGCAGCGTTTATTCTAAAGCAGTAGAGTGCCCTTAAGAAAAGGCGAAGTTTAATATAAAAAGAAAAAAGAAAGAAAAGAAAAGGCGAAGTTGATCGAATAGAAACTACTGTGTTTTTGACATGACATTGAGAGGTTTGTTATTAAATATTTCGAGATAATTGCTCTTTTGCAGGGTCGTGATTGGTGCCATTTTGAAAACAATGAATCAAAGATGTTGGAATATATTTCCTTATTTTCCTCACCTTGGCTTTGTTGTACATGCTACTTTAGTTTATCATGTATATCTGGTAGGAAAACTGTGAAGCACAATCAACAGTAAATTACCAATGATTTCTAGTTGTGTTTCCTGGGTAAGATTTTATGTTGTGGAAAGAGACCAACTAACCGATTTTGTTCAGGTTTTGGTCTTCTTTAGATGTGTGATAGTTGTGTCTGGAACTTTTTTTTTCCTGGCTTTGTAGTGTTTGAAGAATTATCTCTTTTCTTCAGTTCCGGTTCGTACCTTAACAAATATCCATTTGCTCGGATCCACCACATGCCAATTTATGGGCCAAGATATCTATAAGGTATAAAGAAACCTAAACAAGGAATAGCTGAAAAGAGATGGGAGCAACATCTTAAAAGCAAAATGTTTTCCTTCATAATTTTCTTGTTGTTCTTTCATTCATTGCATTAGGTTACATATATAACAATTTAGTAACCAACTGGCTAGCAACTTATCTAACCCATTATAGTGACTAATATTATTATTGATCCTTCCTATCCTAACAGAATGCAGCCTAATTGGGCTAAGTAGTATTTGGGCCTATTATATTTGGTGTCATCTCTTGGCTTGGGTTCAGAAGGTGTTTCTTGGGTCATAACAATACAACTATTGCTCACGATGCATATGAACATAAAGTGGGCTATATCAAAAGAAATGATACACCAACCAAGTCTTATCTCACTAGGTGGGGTCGACTACATGGATCATACGGCACCATAATGTTCTATCAAGAATCATGTTAATAGTTAAATTATTGGCCTCCAAATCTTTCTTAATAGTTTCTCATATAGTTTTTCTTGACCTACCTCTGCCTCTAGCTATTGGATTGCCCTCCTCCCGGTCTACTCTCCTTACTACATAATCTAAAGGTCTCCTCCATACATGCCCAAACCACCTAAGTCGAGATTCAACCATCTTTTCTACAATAGGTGCTACCCCAACTCTCTTTCTAATGCTATCATTCCTAATCCTATCACGTCTAGTTTTTCCACTCATCCAGCGCAACATTCTCATCTCTGCTACATTGATTTTACTCGTGTTGATTTTTAATCGCCCAACACTCCGTTTCATACAACATCGCCGGTCTAATAGTTGTACGGTAAAATTTTCCCTTTAGCTTAAGAGGTACCTTTTTATCACACAAAAAACCCGAAGCTTTCCTCCATTTCGACCACCCTGATTGAATCCGATGGTTTACATCTCCCTCAATTTCTTCGTCATTTTGTATAATAGACCCAAGATATTTAAACCGTGTGACTTGTGGTATGTTGTGGTCTCCAATTTTCACCTCTAAGCTAGAGGTGTTTCACCTTTTGCTAAACTTACATTCCATATACCCCGTCTTGCTTCTACTCAAACGGAAGCCATGTGCTTCTAAAGCTTGTCTCCAAGTCTCCAACCTTCCATTTATATCATTTCTCGACTCTTCAACTACAAGTATATCATCTGTGAAAAGCATGCATCGCGGTGCTGGCTCTTGAATGTGCTCCGTAAGTACATCCAAGACCAAGGTAAAAAGATAGGGGCTCAAAGCTGACCCTTGGTGCAGACCTATGGTTATTGGGAAATCTTCTGTG
The DNA here is from genome assembly GCA_030762895.1 of Sophora flavescens. NCBI lineage: Eukaryota > Viridiplantae > Streptophyta > Magnoliopsida > Fabales > Fabaceae > Sophora > Sophora flavescens. Next base: position 26,440,765 of record CM061063.1, on the reverse strand, counting down.
GCTCCACCCTACGTTCTCACACTAGTCGTGGCCCCCTCATACATATCCTTGATAACTTGAATATAGGCAATCCGAACACCTTTCTTTTCTAGGGCTTTCCACAAAACCTCTCTTGGCACCTTATCATATGCGTTCTCCAAATAAATGACGGCAATGTGTAAATCTTTTTGATCCCTTTTATATTGTTCCATCACTAGTCGTAGCAAGTAAGTTGCTTTCATGGTCGACCTCCCGGGCATAAAACCAAATTGGTTGTCGGTGATTTTGGTTTCTTTTCTTAGTCTCCGTTCAAGCACCATTTCCCATAGCTTCATATAACTCATAAGCTTAACCCCCTATAATTTGTGCAATTTTGTATATCTCCCTTGTTCTTGTAAATCGGAACTAAAGTACTTCTCCTCCATTCGTCCGACATTTTCTTTGATCTCATAATCTCATTAAAAAACTTCGTGAGCCAACTAATGCCTCTATTTCATAGACTCTTCCATACCTCCACAGGTATATTGTTCGGTCCAACTACCTTACCATTATCCATCCTTCTCAAATCTTCTTTTACCTCGTGCTCTTGGGTTCTACGATAAAAAGTATAATTTTGGTCCTCCTTTCTGGTGTCAAGCATCCGTGAGCATGATAAAACTTCAAATCCTTCATTAAATAACTTGTGGAAATAATTCTTCCATCTATCTTTAATATCTTGTTCCTTAACCAAAACTCTACCTTCTTCATCCTTAATACACTTCACTTGGTCCAAGTCTTTTGTCTTTCTTTCCCTATTTTTAGCAAGCCTATAAATAGATTTCTCATCATCTTTGGTGCCTAAGGATTGACACAACCCGTCAAAAGCTTTAGTTCCAGCTTCGCTCACTGCCTTCTTGGTCTCTTTTTTAACCCGAACCTTAGCTTGCACACTTTCATCCCACTACCAGGATTCTTTACCCCTAGGTCTGAATCCTCTTGATTCACCAAGCGTCTCTATAGCTACCTTCCTAATCCCCTTGGCCATCTTGTCCCACATATCATTTGTACTTCCGTTTGCCTCCCAAAACCCTCCCTCCAAAACCTTGTGTTGGAAGATCCTTTGTTTTTCATCCTTCGGTTGCCATCACTTGATCCTTGAAACCTTTTCGTGGCCTCTTCTCTTCACACTCCTCTTAACTCTTACATCCATGATCAAGACTCTATGTTGGGTAGTCAAGCTCTCTCCAGGTATGACTTTACAATCCAAACAAATCTTTCTATCCGATCTCCTAATAAGAAAGAAATCTATTTGAGAGCTTGTCACCCCATTTTTGTACGTGATAAATGCTCCTCACGTTTCCTAAAACACGTATTGGCTATAGTAATATCGAAAGCAGATGAAAAGTCCAGAATAGACTTACCCTCACCATTTACCTCCGTTAGGCCATATCCCCCATGCAAACCGTCGTAACCTCTAGGTGGCCTCCCTACATGCCCATTTAGATCCCCTCCTAAGAGATTCTTTTCACCTAACGGTATTTCCTGAATTAGGCCTTCTAAATCCTCCCAAAAATTTATCTTGAAGTGTTCTTCTAACCCTACCTGAGGTACGTAAGCACTAATAACATTAAAGGTGTCTTGTTCCACTACAAATTTTAGGGCAATGATCATATCCCCAACCCTTTTTACATCCACAATATCATTCTTCTAATATTTATCCACAATTATGTCCACCCCACTTCTCAATTTTACTTTGTCAGTATATCAAGCTTAAAACCCGAAGAGTCTAATTCTTGAGATTTTATTAGTCGAAGAATGATGTTTTAATACGTCTAAAGAAGAAGGATGAATGCAAAATTTGATTTCAGGAGTTTGCAATTAATTGCATAAATTAAAAACTCACTTAATGTAGGTGACGCTGCGGCGCTCAATGAGGAGGACAGAGTTTATAGAGAATGATTCAAGTTCTTGAATAAATATTCTTATTTAATATACTAGGTTGTTTAGTAGTAAATAATCAGTGGACAATTCATAGTAAAATATCTAGAAATCACTATCACTATTAGACAATTAGTACATAATCCTAAAACCGAGGTTTACAAAACCAGACCGGTCATCGAACCGGTGAAGGCAGCGGTTCGAGGTTCAATGGTACAACTGAGGTTGAACCGTGGTTAAACCGCTTATAATTAAATAATATTATTTTAATTTTTAATATAATATTTGTTACAATATTAAACAAAAAAACAACATAACAACTAAAATTATTAAGCACAATTTTTTTTATTTTGAAATTAAACTAAATAAATATAAAAATATATGTTAAAATCATCTTCATAGGGAAAACCAACCCAAAATCTACAACTAGCCCACATATGTTAGAAAACAAAAGAATTGGGTTTTGGCTAGGATGACCCAAATCCTTTTATACTATTTTTTGTTTTTTTTTAAGAAACCGGTTCTGGCCGGTTCACTACCGGTTATGACTGGTTTTACCGGTTTTGAACCAGTTTTCTGATTTTTCCACCGGTTCGATGCTAGGCCGGTTTTTCCTGTGAACCGGACCGGTCAAGGTCCCGGTTCCCGGTCGGACCGGCCGGTCCGGTCCGGTTTTCAAGACCTTGCGTAAAACTAGTATTGGTAATTAAAAAAGTTTACTTTAAAAAAGAAAATAATTAAATTTAAAAATAAGTGATCATATCCGGTGATTATAGCAATCAATTGATGAAATTATAGTAATTATCATAAATATAGTAATGGCTCGTCATTTGAAAATGGAGACTCCAATTTAATATATAGGGATTGACGATGCCATAAAATTGTGCAAAATATGAACCGACAAAAAACTGTTTTAAATCGAATTTACCTATTTCAAAAGATTTATGAAATAATAAAATGTATCATTTGTTAAAAAAAAATGTACATTTATGCCTATTTTCTAAGGGAAGTTATATGCGTGTAAAATTGTCTTGTACGGACAAGCATCATAACTTTATAATGACGGTTGGGTGTTGCCCTTACTGTTTGTTTGCCTGTCAGCTTAACCGTGATTTAGGGGAGCAATCTATTTTTTATTCGGGTTTTGCTTGTGGTTTGGGAGTTACTAATATATTAATATTTCAAATTTAATCTTTTAAAGCTTACATTACAAGTTTCAATCGGAAGATAGCATTTATGACGATTAGACAGGTTCAATAGAGGGACGGTGTATTTACTTTTATTGATGATTTATTATATTATTTCTTATATTTCTTATTCATTATCTTCTTCCATTCATATCAAATTGTAAAAGTTCTTTCCCTATATTCGGTCTTCTTTCTCTTTCTTCGTTTCTACTGTATTCTTCTCCTCTCACTCCCTTATGCAATAATGTCTCTCATTTTGTTGCTATTTCTCTTTGAGGCCGACTCTATTTGAGAGAGAGGTGTATCTTCTTCGGTTCGCAAGGTTGGTTTTTCTCATCTTTATTGCCTCCATTTCTGTAATATTTGCTTGAATGGTTTTTCTCTTCTCTATTGTCTCCATTTTTTTTTAAATTACCTGTAGTTGTTCAGTGTTTGACAGCTTTCGTATTGTGATTTTTCTATCACTAGATTATTAGAATATGTTAATAAAAACAATATAGCTTGATATGATAGATAACAACGCTTGACAAAGCATTTCGCATTTTCGCCTATTGCATAGCTATAAAGGTGGGAATATCTTTGGGTGATTAAACCTACTAAAACATTAGTTTTCTAGCATACTTACTCTTGGTCATGGTTTGATCTCTTATAGTAAAATCAATATAAAAAAAACTAACCAAGGAAAACATAGGAAAAGCCAAATGCATGTTGTTGGATTAATTCCCCCTCTTGCCTTATTCGTATTCCAAATCAAGTATGACACATTCAAATCAGAAAATAAGACTTGCATAGTAGTATTGATAAAACAAATCATGGTGCACACATGGACATGGTTGAATTGAACTTGAACATGCTTCAACTGTTATCATTTTGTTTTTCAGATGTCAGTTCTTCCTAGCGTCCAGCCCTTCCACGCAATAGCATATCCACTTGATCCAATGCTTGCTCTTGAAATCAGGTATAATTTTTGTGCAAGACTTATTCCAATAAATAAAGGAGGATACTATTCTTTACACTATATCTGTTTTCCTTTTATTCAGATCATAATGTAATATCTTATCTCTATTTGCGGTGAATTTCAGCTCATATATGAGTTATTCTTATATGTATATGTATTGTCCCAATGGACTGAGTTCACCATTGGTAGGTGCAGTTCTCCTTCTGTAACATCCTAAAAATTCAAATATAATTATTTTAATAAAAAAAGGGTAGTATAAGAGTTTATTATAATTGTTTTCTTTATAACAAAAATCCAGTAGGTTCCACAATAATGTAAAATTGATTTTAAAAAATAAAATAAAAATAAGGATAAGAACCTTCCCTGAACTAAATTAATGCGGCAATGATGATAGGAAACATAAGCATATCAAGGCCCATGCTGTGTTACCCATTATAAATAGATAGTTTGAGTGTTTTAAGCCCAATTTCGCATAATATGACTAAATACCTAACTTCAGATGGATATTTCGTAACCAAACAGAACTTGTTTGAATTCGAGATCTGCATAAGAAATATAGCCCTGTCTCTTAGCTTTCCATAGACACCAAATTCGTCCAAATTGGATTCTTGTAGCTCAAGTTATGACCAAATTTGTACACACTATTCATGTTCCAGCGCCAGAACCGTTTTTTTAAATTCTATCTACGTTTTGACTATCTAAACGTCGGTTTCAGATTTTGTAGTCTTCATAAAAGTTGTATACAATTCTTTTATCTTTACAAATATATAAAATTTATAATTTTTGAATGTCTATAACTCAAGATATGTGCGAAATACAGCACCGTATGCAGAGTAAGCGTTCTTAGCGCGTTTTTACACGTTTTGGGCTATTGGGGTCTCTATAAATAGAATCTTAACACTCTTAGGGTGCGTTTTTGAACCCTAATTACACCTAGAAACTCAAATGGATAAGAAGAAAAGAAATTCAAGGATTAAGAAGAGATAGTTGTGGAAGAGGGAGTCTAGGAAGAGGAACTCTTGGCAAACGTTAGGATTCGCAATAGGAAACACTTAGAGCTATTTGGAGGTCTTCAAGAGGTGAGTAACAATATTTTTTACGAACTCTTTCCTTGGTATATATGATTGTTTGTGTTGACAATGAATTACCATATGAAATTGGAAGTTTTTAATTGATTTGATGCATATTGCCAGTAACCTAATTTCTAAAATTGGGGGTTTTTGTTAAAAGGGGAATAAGTTGATTAATTGATGTTGTAAGATGCTTATTCATGTATGATATATTGTGATATTCGTGATTGCTTGTTGTTGGGAGAAATTTATTTGTTTAATTCGTGGAAAATAGTTTGTTACATGCATGAGACATGACATATTTGAGTTATAATATGTTGGATGATGTTTGCCGTAATACCACCTATGATAGGGGTATCGAAAATTAATACCACCGTAATGGGGTATCGAAAGTAACATCCCCATATAATTGGGATGTCGAAAATGAGCAATATCGCCTAAAAAGGGTATCGAAAGTAACACCACCACACGTTGGGGTGTCGAAAAGGGAGAAATACCGCCATGTGCACATGGGAGGTATCGAAATAGAAATGTCTCCGACAGGAGGGTGACATCGAAACATTCCTCATGAGTAGGGGTGGGCAATGGGATGCCATTGTCGTGTGATGTGTGAGATTTATGGCATGCCGGCAAGAGACCAATTTAGTTATGAGACCTTCGAGCCACTTGGATTAATTTAGAATTTACTTGGTATGTGGAATGTGATACATTGAGATAAGTTGTTGTTACGTTATATGCTATTGAGTTGATGAGATTTTTGTTGGTATTAAAAGTATTCTTTTTATATATTATTTTGGAAAATTAGCGGGTACCATGGACAGTTTTTCCGGTTACCGCACCGGCTGAGAACAACACTATTTTTTGAAACATTTTATAAATGTATTGTTGTGCACTAGGATTTTATATCTCATTATAAGTGTTGTTTTCAGAGCCCGAGGACATCGCTGTTGAGGATCCAGGGATCTGAAGAGTTATCTTTGATTAGCTAGTTGGATAGTAATGTAGTATGGTTTAGAGTATTATGCGGACGACGTTCTTTGGTTTACATACTATTTTTCTCAGATTGTAATTAGACGTCCGATTTTGAGGCTTTTAGTTTTTTATTCAAATGATTGGATTTAATAATATTTTTCAATACTTTGTAAATACTATTATTTTATTTAATACGAGGTATTTTCATACTTAGTTATTTGAGAAAAATTTTATGACTTGTGTTTTTTTAATTAAATGTTTTGAAGGATTTTTATTGAAATTAATTTGGGTTACTAATGTAACGAAGGGCATTACATTTATGGTATCAGAGCGCCTCGATTCTAAATCGGACTGTGGTAGTGGGGTTTTTTCTAAAACAAAACTTGGGTGCATAGGATGCTTGTTAGAGTTATAAATACTGCAAGTTATTCTTTGGGATATTGGACATGATCAACCCAATATTTCATAGGTAGTGAGAAGATTTATAGGACTAATAGGCGAAGGACGAACATTGCATTTGCAACAGCTTTGGTTTGTATGATCAGAGCTACGCAAGGGCAGACGGAGACTCTCCATCAACTGTAGGGGAATGGAGGCCAATCACTGATGGAGTGGTGGCGACCTAGGACCCTTAGCACGTGGGACTTTTCGAATTCAAGAAGAATGATCCGCTATTATTCGGAGGCAGCTTAGAATCTGAAGGAGACTTGATTTCTTTAACTCGTATAGGGGAAGAAGTTACTATATTGTTTGATTCAGGGGCAGCACTTTCTTTGATATATCCTTCAAGTGTGAAATTTGAGTTGCCTATCTTTCGTTTGTCCTTTCACTAGTGGAAAATATACATTAGACGGTAAAGGTTTACGTCAGTTAACCAAAAGCTAGACGTTAAAAAGGGGGCGGTGGCAGTTTTGTAAATATCAGACTTCATTAATTCAATTTTAACGTCGGTCCTTACATCAACAGACGTTAAAGGTTATTTTAATAATTTTTTTATCTAGTATACGTACCCTTCCGCATTGCCTTCCTCAAAGTTTCAGTTTCACATGAATTGCTTTGATGTTTTGTGTTTCTGTTTTTGAAAACTAAAATATATGTGCGAAGTATAAGTTGAATCAATAACCCAAACCGGATCTCATTCATGAAGTGTAATACAGACTGATACAGAAGATTGAAAGGGTTTAAAATCCTATAAAAAGTTACATTGAAAGGGTTTAAAATCCTAAACATTAAAGCTACATCCCATCAGAGAGTTTTATGAAATATGCCAAAGGGAAAACTATACTCCGAAGACCTCAGAAAACTGGGAGGCATGAGAGAGCTCAAGAGAGGCAAAAACAAGTGCACTAGATCTGTTTCAAGCAAAGGCAGTGGTTCTAGAGACTTCCATGACGGTCACTTGCTGCCAAAGCTGAGGTTTTGGAACTGTGACGCCCGAGCACCTGATTTGCCCTCCAGCAGCTGATTCTCCGGAAGGATGATAAGGTGAGCAACTCACATAATGTGGTTTACACAAGCTTATCACCCATGTAATGTGATTTACACAACCTCAAGTTGTTTGACCATTAAGACAAAGATCTTTGAGTTTAGGAATAGGAAGAAAGAGTGATGAAGTTAATCTCCATGGCAGAGCCATATTGTGAAGCCGAAAATTAAAAGGATGGAAGGAAGCTATTTATAGGAGCAGGGGATGAAGTTACTAAGCTATTCTGATTTTCTTGAAAACTTATCTATAAACTTAATGCTCATTAAGAGGATTAAGTTACAAGGTGCATGGGTAAGTAGCACAGTAGTCAAAGGAATGAATGTTTTTGCAGATATATATACACTTTTAACGTCAGTTGTTTAAAAAAACTGACGTTAAAAGTGTTTTTAAAATAAAAAATATTTATTGTTAACGTCAGTTTTTTATACAATTGACGTTAAAAGTTTGATTTTTACTTCAGTTAAATAAATAGCTGACGTAAATAATTATATATATTATAAACTTGCAGAATGAATATTGGAAATAATGTAATTAATATACGGGAACTTGGCAGTCATAAATTAAGTTGACGTTAAAAATGAGGTGGTGGCAGTTTGTAAATATTAAATCACTATTTGCATCAGTTCTATAAATAACTGACGTAAATAATTATGAAACTCATTTCATTGGTTGTCATGTCCCTGTTGTCCCTCTTAACGTAGATCACTCCATATAGTACTGCAATTTATTTCTAAACCTTTTTTTAAACAAGTTTATTTTTAATTTTTATTAATTAGCTTGAATTAGTAAACAAATTCTTGTGCAAATTAAAATAAATAAACACTTAACATAAAACAAGTTATATGTATAATCAAATCGTATGTCATTGAAGCGATTCATAAGTTAAAATTACATGATTAAAAGATAAAAAATTTCTGCAACATAGCCCTAAAATATAAAAAAATTTCTGCATCAACATCATTTTCTTCTCAGTCCTGTCATCAGAAACTCCAATGGATGCATCACCTCCCTCACTTGAATTCCATGATGAAAAGTAAATCCTCAGTCACTAGCAGCGAAAGCAAAGTGAAATGGATCTTTGCATCTTTCTTCTTCACTGGAATTCCTTGATGCATCGTCTTGAATCCACAGTCACTTGCTTCCAAAGCAAAGTGAAAGGGATGACGGGGATGAAATAAAGTGAGAGAATCACATTACGTGATTCACCTAACCTTACCATCCATGTAATGTGATTTACACAACCTCAGAAATTGTTTGATCATTAAGACAAAGATCTTTGAGTCTAGGCATAGGAAGAAATAGTGATGAAGTTAATCTCCATGGCAGAGTCATATTGTGAAGCAGAAAAAATTAAAAGGATGGAAGGAAGCTATTTATAGGAGCAGTGGATGAAGTTACTAAGCTATTCTGATTTTCTTGAAAACTTATCTATAAACTTAATGCTCATTAAGAGGATTAGGTACAAGGTGAATGGGTAAGTAGCACAGTAGTCAAAGGAATGAATGTTTTTGCAGAAACTAATAAACTTTTAATGTCCGTTGTGTTTTACAACTGACGTAAGAAGTGTGAGTGATTTTAACGTCAGTTTCTTAATACAACTGACGTTAAATATATGACCTTTAACGTCAATTTTTACTAACAACTGACGTAAGAAGTGTGAGTGTTTTTAACGTCAGTTTCTTAAGACAACTGACGTTAAATATATGACCTTTAACGTCAGGTTTTACTAACAACTGACGTAAAATGTTGTTTTATTTTAATTATAACGTTTACACCCGCGCGCCTTCTGCACTTCTCTGTAGGTCTCTTTTCTCTTTTCATCACGCTCAACCCTCACTTTCAACCCTCACTCTCGCTCTCACTCTGCCCTAATCGCGAGCTCATCTCCACCGCAACCACCGCGAGGGCTTCTTCGCCACCACCGTGAGGTACACTCTTAACCCCTAACTCTGTCTTTCCCGCTCATTCTTTGCAATAACTTGACATCTCTCTTTCCCCTTCCCGCGCACTAACTCTCCTTGTCCCTCTGCTCTCAGTAACCACATCGAACGTTGGCCACCACTCGAGCTTCCCCCCCACCACCATGCAAGCGCCTATTTCTGGTGAGTCTTTAGGGCACATTTTTTTATTTTTGGTTTTGAGTGCATGCATGATGCTCTGCTGGTTGAAACTGTAGTCTCAGTAGTTGAAACTTGAAACTGTGAGTTTGAGTTATTTGGAATGTCTCTATTTTTGGTTTTGAGTGTATGTTGAAACTGTAGTCTAAGTAGTTGTAACTTTAAATCGAGAGTTTGAGTTGTTTGGAATGTCTCTATTTTTGGTTTTGAGTGCATGTTGCTCTGCTGGTTGGTCTGTCACGGCCGTGATGCTCATCACGGCTAGGCCGTGATCAGTTCTGCCTATGAGGGTCTGGTTCAGTTGGCACATTACAGCCGTGATGGATATCACGGCCAGGCCGTGATGGATATCACGGCCAGGCCGTGACCAGTGCTTGGAAATCTTCAAAAAGTATAGTTTTCAATCTCCCGTATTGTCCTTATATTGGATATATAGATGTTTTGTATATCTACAGGACCTATCTAGTTATTTTTATTTATACTTCTGTATTTATTTTGAGTTATAACCTATGTATATATTGTTTCTGAACAGGCATACATATGGATCGGTCGGATAGTCCACATGCACGGGAGGACACTGTGGGGGTTTCGCAGGACCCGATCATGCCTATGCCTGATTCTAGTGTAAGTTTACATTTTATTTACTATCTTTAGTCCTTCTTTTTAATGTAAGTTTATAATGTTACAACCCTCTATTTTATCATTTTTTTTGTCCATACAGACATCACAGGCTCATAGGAAACGGGGTAGAGGAGCCACCTCGTTGAAGAAACTAGAGAAGGACAGGCAAAGCGGACAGAAGCTTGAGGTGTCCTTCGATGCTAATCTAAATGCCTAGGGACCCCGTGCTAAAGAATTTAATAAGTGGGTGTTTCTACAAGTGAAACAGCACGTAAGCATCAACTACAACCACTGGAATGACGTTCCACAGAACGTTAAGGATCAGATTTGGGAGGCTATCACGGTATTTTACCTTTACATTCGTTTGATTTACATTATTAGATAATTATCCGAGTTATAATCCATCCAGTTGCTATGTATTTAATGTGTAGGTAGCTTGGACTGTGCCAAATGACGAGGATCATCGTCATAAATGTATGAAAATGGCATCAAAGCGTTGGAATGGGTTCAAGCATGATCTTACTAGGTACTATGTACCTGGGAAGAAGCGACTTGATAAAATGTTCTCGGATTATCCCTGGATTGATCAGGATACTTGGGATATGTTTGCCAGGAGTCGACATGATGGAGAATTTCAGGTTGGTTGACCAAGTTAATTTTGTATGCTTATTATAGATCATTTAACTGTATTAAATTATGTGTTTTTGTTTGAATAGGCTAAGGCAAATAAGGGTCGGCAGAATCAGGCGAAGAACGTCCACCGCCACACCATGTCTCAGGGTGGGTACCAGACTCGGATCGAGCAGATGATGGCGGATAGGCTGAGGGCGAAGCAGGAAGAGCACTCTGCTAGGATTGAAAGAGGAGAGGTGTCTAAGGGCACACCATCAAGTCCTCCGTCAGACATCGACCGCGAGGATGTCTGGTTAGCCGGACGCATGACAAAGACAGGATCTTTTAAAGTTGATGCCACTCGCGAAGTGGCAGATAAGATTGTAAGTAAATAATTAACTTGATTTCAATTGATATTTGTATAGATATTTGCAACACTTTTCACTTGCACGTTTTTTCATTTTTTTTCATTGTAGATGGATCTTAAAGCACAATCCTCCCAGGGCGCATTCGTCCCTTCTGGACGGCGGGACGTCTTGATGACTGCTCTAGGCAAGAAAGACCATCCTGGTCGGGTTCTCGGTGTTCCTGGGAACGTGACCATCAAAGAATATTATGGCAAGTCTGCTTCACGAAAGCGGGTGGTCAATGAAGCATCAATTTTGGCTGACATTACTCAGCACCTCATGTCCAACCCAGCTATTACAACACATCTGATGCAAGGCTTAATATCCAACCCAGAATTCAAGCAGGCGCTTGCCAGAGAGCTTTCCTCCGTCGGTACATCCCAGGACACCGCAGGGCATGCCAACCCTTCACATGTGAGCACAAAAGAGAGGTTTAGTAGGGCACATGTGGAGGACGATGAGTTGGCAGCTAGGGAGCGGGAGTTGGAAGTCCAGCGCCATGAGCATGAGTTGGAAATGAAAAGGCGTGAGCTTGAGTTGGACTCCAAACGACGTGAGCTCGAAATGTTAACAAAGGTATTTATTCATTATTAATGTCCAAATTAGTCAAATAATTACTTCTTTTTTTTTAATTATCAACAACTTATCTAATTTATTTTTCCTAAACTGAAGGCCAAGTCGACGTCGGTGTCGCTGTCACCTATCACTCGTTTGTTCTCACTTGGTGAGGATTATGCGTTTGAGATTTTTGAATGTCCATTGGAGCACGATGGATGGGTGGCACGCCCAGATCAACGGAGGATATTTACCTTCTATGGTGACGATCTCAGGAACGCCTGCAGAAATAACGTCTGGTTGAACAACAATGTTTTCAGTCTCTGGTGCATGTAAGTTAATTTTAATTTTATAACTTATTTATTTTTGGTATTTTTCCATTTAATAATTTATTTTAATTTCAATATATATATTATGTAATTAACATCCACACCTTTTCATATCTTAGGTATCTCCATCGTCTTCAGCTTGATAAGGGTGTTGCATCAGTTTACGGCTTCTTAGACCCGTCAGTCATTCTGCCCCAATTCTTTGCTGGCGATGCATTGAGTAAATACATAGGGAACTTGTTGGGAGAAAATCGTAAAGAATTATATCTGGCTCCCTACTGTATGAATGACCATTGGCAGTTGTTGGTACTTCACCCGTCTAGGCATACTGTCATATTCTTCTGCTCTCTCCACCAAGATCCGCCACCGAAGGTGGTGGAAGCTGTAAATAAGTAAGTAACTAATCTTAAATTTAATTTAAGTTTTAATATCAGTTGTTTTTAGTTTATTACACACATGATATATGAATTTGTTAATTGATCGACATGATTATTTGTTTATGATAGCGCGCTGAAGGCAAGTAGCATAAGTTGCGCCAACGGGAGAAGTAGGACTTCTAAGGCTAAAGCAAATCCTGTATGGAACATCCTCAAGGTTTGGTAGTTTATTTATCAAATAATTAATATTATAATTACTAATTTATATGTATATTCAACTGACGTTGAAATTAATTTTGTTGGTAGTCTCGATTTCAAATTGACGGGTGGTTGTGCGGCTATTATGTGATGCTTCATATGCTGAACATAGTCTCTGCATCTATTACGGATGGATGGATTAATGTAATATTTAAACAACTTGTTAAATTATATATTATAGTTTTGAAGATGACTTGCATTGATGTTATTGTTATTATTTGAACGTGTGTAGGCATTTAGCGACCAATCGCCTATTCAAGAAGATGAGTTAAGAGACTTGAGGATGCGCTTCGCTGAATTCTTCTTCAAGTATGAGACTGAAAAAGGAATTGACAAGATACCTCCGCAATACTTAGATAAATAGTTTTTTTGTTAGACTTTAGAAACTAATTAATAACATGTATATATATATCCTTAGATTGGTAGTTTTGTTTTTTAGACATTGGAACTAAAATTTATTTATATATATACATGGGTTTTGGTTTTAAGTCCCCCAATTGTTCCATTTTTCCTTTGCAATTCTGTAATGTGTTGATATTCTGTTTTACTGGGATATTTACTGAATGCAGGGATAGCTGAGGGGAGTGATATTTTAAAACTGAATTTAAAAAAAAAAATCTATTAACGTCAGTTGTATCAAACAACTGACGTTAATAGTATTTTATAATTAAAATTAAACCTTTAACTCCAGTTCTTTATAACAACTGGCATTAGTTTTAACAAAATTAACGTCCGTTGTCTTAAAGAACTGACGTTAATAGTTTTATGTTTAACGTCAGTTGTTTAAAAAACTGACGTTAATTTTTAAAAAATTAACGTCAGTTGTGTTAAATAACTGATGTTAATAGTTTTATATTTAACGTCAGTTCTCAACTGACGTTAAAATATTAACTATTAACGTCAGCTGTATTTACGTCAGTCAGTATTCTGACGTAAAAAATCAATTTTAACTGACGTAAAAAGCACTTATTGCACTGGTGTTTGAGTCATGTGTTTCTACTTCTATGGGGATAATCTTATTGCTTCTAGTGCTTGTTTAAATCGTCTTCCTATGCATCGGGATGTTCCTTATGCCATCAATCTTATTTGTCATCTATGTCTGGGTTAGATGCTATTATTGGTAAGGACTGATTGTCGTCGAGACTTGTTGTCATAAAGCACTCTGATAGAACTTCTTCCTTTTTTGCTTCTTCACAACCAACGTCGATCGATCCTTTGGTGTCGACCCATATTGCATTTGTTGTTTCCTGTAATAAATGCTTAGTTGAGAGTGCTCAAGGATCGATACATACTCTCTCTTTTTTTTGGTAAGGTAGAGATTTATAGTGATGTGGCAGTAATACCTGGAGTGTGAGAGTAAAAATAAAATTTGCTTACCCTTCCTTGGTACGTTTAATTTTGGATTTTTACATGTAGATCGGTCTATTATAAAAATTAAAAAAAAAATTGGAATTTAGGGTACTTGATTCTTTATATGATATTTTTGAATGTTGATGATGAATTGATTTTAATAAATTTATTTTCCTTGAATCTATAAGGAATTACTACTAACGGTAGTTTTGTATGTGCGTTCATGCTGGTCTTTTCTCGTTTATACTATTCTCATCATCTATACTTATGCCAACACTGTCAAAACCCATTTCCATATCTAATTGAAATGTCCTATTAATTTTTTTTAATTCCTCCTGTACATGAAGTTCACCTCCACCGCGTCGAGGCCAATTTATTGAATTGTAATTATATTTCTAGCTTCCTCTGACTCGTGGATTTAATTGTGGCATGAATTCTATTTTTTGTTAGTTTGAATCAAATTATATATATTTAAATTAAATTATGGTTCACTTTATAAATTTAAAAAATATGTTTGATTTTGTATTAAGTTTTGAGTGCTTTTAGTGGGAAAAGATGATGTGAGTATGAGGTTACATGTGGGCAATATGCAATTGAGCTAGTAACTTTTATGGATAAGTATCTTTTACCTAGGATAGATGAGCTTAGATCAATGGAGTAGAGTAGTGGTTGATTCTAGTAAAGTAGATGCAAGGATAGGGTGAAAGAAGCCTAAGACAATGACAAGTGTGAGAAGTTTCCTAGAATTGGAGAAGTATTATAGGAAGTTATAAACGAGTTCTCTAGACTAGCCTTACCTCTCACCAAGCTGATTAAGAAAGGAAAATCTCTTGTATGGGATACAACTTGAAGTTTTTAATGATCAGTAGAGCCTTAAACAGTTGTTAAGAGATAGAGACGGAGACATAGACGAAGAGTTAAATATAAGGCAAAGAAGGTGGATGAATTTCCTTAGGAACTATAATTTTGAGTTGAAGTATAGTCCGGGAAAGGCTAATGTAGTGGTTGATACTCGGAGTAGGAAATTTCCGCACAAGTCTAACTTGAAGTTGCAAGAGATGAACCTAATAGTAGAGTCTAGAGACATGAATTTGGATATCTTTTTAAGGCTTTAAACTTGAAATTGAATAGGTTGAAAATTTGTAGTGACCTCAGAAAATAGATTAAGTGAGTGTGGTTTTTAAACAAGGATTTGAAATATATTTTGGATCAAGAGAATTATGTGTTATATAATAATGGTGTAGTGTTGTTTAAGAATATGATCATTGTCCCTAAGGAGGGGAGCCTTAGAGGGAAAAAAAAGTGTTAGAAGAGACATATAAAAGAACGTTAATCATGTGTCTAGGAATAACCAAGAAGCATCAAGATTTAAAGAAGTATTAGTGGACGGGAATAAAAATGGAAGTGGTATTAAAGAATTTTATATATATGTTCAAATTTTATTATAATGTTGTAATTTTGTTATATAATTTTTAGAGGATCACTTTCCTTGAAATTTCAAATTGCTTCTCAAGTGACAAAGTATTAATCGCGATTGATATTCCCCTATGATTTGTTTTCCATATAGATTAATGGCATGTCTAATCCTAACAAATTTATATTTCTTAACAAAAAGTGAAAAAATGTTATTTCTTATTTGTATGTGCCTACTCAAAGATCGAGATTGAATTGGTTTCTTATACTATTGTGGTGTTAATTTTTACAGTTGTTTTTGCATAATGTTTGCACATTTTAATTCTAATTTTGTTAAACATTATTC
Source organism: Sophora flavescens (assembly GCA_030762895.1). NCBI lineage: Eukaryota > Viridiplantae > Streptophyta > Magnoliopsida > Fabales > Fabaceae > Sophora > Sophora flavescens. The sequence goes on along the minus strand of CM061063.1, from coordinate 26,424,811 downwards.
TCCATTTTGTTATCATATATTTTTTTTTTAGTAAGATCTTCTTATCAACATAAAGTGAAACTATTTCTTCCTCTTTTGAAATTATCATTTTGGGATAGTTAAAAATTAGTATGTGAACGTGCTACTGCTTCACATTTCTTTATTTATAAAATTTATAAAATTCCTCAGTTCTGTGTAGAATATAAGAAATTTGGTATAGAGTTCGTAAGAGATATTATATCTACGTATGGATGATATAAAATATTACATCAATTTCTTTTATGGATTGTTTGTTAAATTTAATTTGAGAGAATGCTTATAAAGATGAAATGCAAGTGAAGGTGTTCTAATTATAGGCGGATGGATAGAAACAAATGCTTAAGTGCATGATTTTATTATATAAATGTTATTATTGACTTCATTTTAAAATTAAAATTTTTTTATTTAAAAAAAATAATTTTTTTTAAGTTAAGGGGCCATGAATTGTACATTTATTATCTAGTGGAATATTTAATGACTATATATATATATATATATTAATGATGTGATTAGGAATGTAGATCCCCTTTTACGATAGTGCGAAGTAGGTGAGAGATATTGGTAAGATCAGATTTAATCAAAGAGATCGCAATTAGGATTAATAATTGAGGGAAGGATGCGCATTGCGCAGAATAGATAAAAAGTATTATGTCGACAAGAAAAGAAAGCATTTAGAATTTTAGGAAGAGGAACATGTAATCTTGAGAGACACTCTTAAGTTTTGGATGGGGAGGTCAATGTCATTCAGAAAACTGACTCTTTGTTTCATGGGACCTTTCCTAATTCTCTAAAGAGTCGTGCCCGTTGCTTACCAATTGGCTCTTCTGCCACAATTGACAAATCTTCATGATGTTTTCCATGTGTCGCAACTTAGAAAATATGTACCTGATGAGTCTCATGTGATAGCTCTTGAGTCTTCACAATTGAAGGATAATTTGATCTATAAGCCTAGGCTTAGTCAAATCTTGGACAAGGGCACAAAGACTCTAAGGAACAAGACAATTCCATTGGTGAAAGTGTTATGGGAAAGGATTAACTCCGAAGAAAACTACTTGAAAGATGGAAGAGGATATCGTATGTCAATACCCAGATCTTGTTGTTTAAGGTAAGGTAACCTTTATGTTTGGTTTTCAGCATATGTTCAAATATGTGTGTGAGTATGTGATGAATTTCGGGGACGAAATTCTCTAAGGAGGGGAGAAATGTAACATCCTAAAAATTCAAATATAATTATTTTAATTAAAAAAAAAGGGTAGTATAGGAGTTTATTATAATTGTTTTCTTTATAATAAAAATCTAGTGGGTTCCACAATAATGTAAAATTGATTTTAAAAAATAAAATAAAAATAAGGATAAGAACCTAACCTTGACTAAATTAATGCGGCAATGATGATAGGAAACATAAGCATATCAAGGCCCATGCTGTGTTACCCGTTATAAATAGATAGTTTGAGTGTTTTAAGCCCAATTTCGCATAATATGACTAAATACCTAACTTCAGATGGATATTTCGTAACCAAAGAGAACTTGTTTGAATTCGAGATCTGCATAAGAAATATATCCCTGTCTCTTAGCTTTCCATAGACACCAAATTCGTCCAAATTGGATTCTTGTAGCTCAAGTTATGACCAAATTCGTACACACTATTCATGTTCCAGCGCCAGAACCGTTTTTTTAAATTCTATCCACGATTTGACTATCTAAACGTTGGTTTCAAATTTTGTGGTCTTCATAAAAGTTGTATACAATTCTTTTATCTTTCCAACGATATAAAATTTATAATTTTTTAATGTCTATAACTCAAGATATGTTCGAAATACAGCACCATATGCAGAGTAAGCGGACTTAGCACGTTTTTACACGTTTTGGGCTATCGGGGGCTCTATAAATAGAATCTTAACACTCTTAGGGTGCGTTTTTGAACCCTAATTACACCTAGAAACTCAAATGGATAAGAAGAGAAGAAATTCAAGGATTAAGAAGAGATAGTTGTGGAAGAGGGAGTCTAGGAAGAGGAAGATGATGATAACTCTTGGCAAACGTTAGGATTCGCAGTAGGAAACTCTTAGAGCTATTTGGAGGTCTTCAAGAGGTGAGTAACAATATTTTTTACGAACTCGTTCCTTTTTATATATGATTGTTTGTGTTGACAATGAATTACCATATGAAATTGGAAGTTTTTAATTGATTTGATGCATATTGCCAGTAACCTAATTTCTAAAATTGGGGGTTTTTGTTAAAAGGGGAATAAGTTGATAATTGATGTTGTAAGATGCTTATTCATGTATGATATATTGTGATATTCGTGATTGCTTGTTGTTGGGAGAAATTTATTTGTTTAATTCGTGGAAAATAGTTTGTTACATGCATGAGACATGACATATTTGAGTTATAATATGTTGGATGATGTTTGCCGTAATACCACCTATGATAGGGGGTATCGAAAAGTAATACCACCGTAATGGGGTATCGAAAGTAACATCCCCATATAATTGGGATGTCGAAAATGAGCAATACCGCCTAAAAAGGGGTATCGAAAGTAACACCGCCACACGTTGGGGTGTCGAAAAGGGAGAAATACCGCCATGTGCACATGGGAGGTATCGAAATAGAAATGTCCCCGACATGAGGGTGACATCGAAACATTCCTCATGAGTAGGGGTGGGCAATGGGACGCCATTGTCGTGTGATGTGTGAGATTTATGGCATACCGACAAGAGACCAATTTAGTTATGAGGCCTTCGAGCCACTTGGATTAATTTAGAATTTACTTGGTATGTGGAATGTGATACATTGAGATAAGTTGTTGTTACGTTATATGCAATTGAGTTGATGAGATTTTTGTTGTTATTAAAAGTATTCTTTTTATATATTATTTTGGAAAATTAGCGGGTACCATGGACAGTTTTTCCGGTTACCGCACCGGCTGAGAACAACACTATTTTTCGAAACATTTTATAAATGTATTGTTGTGCACTGGGATTTTATATCTCATTATAAGTGTTGTTTTCAGAGCCCGGGGACATCGCTGTTGAGGATCCAGAGATCTGAAGAGTTATCTTTGATTAGCTAGTTGGATAGTAATGTAGTATGGTTTAGAGTATTATGCAGACGACGTTCTTTGGTTTACATACTATTTTTCTCAGATTGTAATTAGACGCCCGGTTTTGAGGCTTTTAGTTTTTATTCAAATGATTGGATTTAATAATATTTTTCAATATTTTGTAAATACTATTATTTTATTTAATACGAGGTATTTTCATACTTAGTTATTTGAGAAAAATTTTATGACTTGTGTTTTTTTAATTAAATGTTTTGAAGGATTTTGTTGAAATTAATTTGGGTTACTAATGTAACGAATGGCGTTACACCTTCTCAGACAACACTACTATGTAGGAATGCTAAAATCTTTTGGTATTTGTGCAGATCACAGCTCAAGACACTAATGATGTTTTTCCCACTTCCAGCATATCGGAACCTGACATTGCAATGTTAGTGATGGCCAATGATCTTGAAGGGGCTTTGTTAGAGAGGTTGGAAGGTCTTCAACATTGTGAAATTTCAGAACTAAAGCCTAACAGTCATATATTTGCTATTTATGAACCGAATGATTGTTCTTATGCTTGCTTGGGCTATTTTTTAATGAAAACTATTTAAGTTACATTTACACTGATTTAAGTTTATATTGTTTAGGAGATAATTTCTTTAACATTGCTAGCTATATGATTGAGGGATATGAATGCAGCATCTATTACAACAATAAACCATAAATGAATACCTAAATAACTTGATAAGAACAGCAAGTCCAAAGACTTGAAAATAAACGCGTCCATCTTTCCACATCAGCAGACGAGAGTTATTTACATTCAAGTATACATTCATAATGCCTAACTAAAATTCAGTAGACGTCCATAGTGCCACGTCACTGGACAGATTTTCTCTTAAGGGCTTTAGTAAGTCCAAAGACTTGTGTGGATGAGCGCTTTTGTCACTTTAGTGAACGAGCGCTTCTACCAAACAAATCACAATTGATTAAGTTATTTACAACTAATCACTCGGTATTTCTTTTTCAGCTCTGAAACCCAAAATTCTAATTTTGTCTGGTTACAAGACTGTAGTTGAACATGTTTGCTAATTGTATTTTAAAATTAACACTTTTTTAAACAAACCATCTGTTATCAATATGCTTATAACTTTGTAAGCAAATTTTTAATGCATCTCAGATTCAAAACCGAACTTTCTTACTTATAGGAACGCTGCAGATTCAAAAGCAATGGACGAGCGCTTCTGTCACCTGTGTGGACGAGTGCTTCTACCACATCAGTGGACGAGCAGGTTATATGTAACACCTTTCGTTACATTAGTAACCCAAAACAAAATCAATGAAAAATCCTTTAAAGAATTTTAAATTAAAAACATACATGTCATAAAAATTTTGCGACTTAATCTGGTCGGGAAATACCTCATATTAATTAAAATAGATATAAAGTATCCAAAGTGATAATATAATAATAAGTTCATACATCCAAATAAAAAAAAACCCAAGCCTCAAAAACCCAACGATAAATAAATAAACATGTCTAGCCACATACGGCTTCTTATTTAAGAAAATACTAACCAAACTAGAAATAAAAACTAATAGGATCCACTTAGTCTTCACGCCTCTTCAGTCTCAATGGCGTCGTACTCGTGCTCTGAAAACAACACATTTAATGAGATATAATCCCAGTGAATAAAAATCATTTAATGAAAGGGTTGGCAAATAGTATTGTTCTCAGCCGGCGCGATAATCGGAAAAAACATTCATGGTACCCGCTAATTTTTAAAATAATGAATATAATAAACCTCCAAAATAATAATACATAGATAAAATTAATATCAAACATTTAAACCACAAACTCATAAACTCAACAACGGTCACATCTCATTGCATTTAATCACATTCACCATGCAAACTCTATACAATGCAACTCCACGAACATGACTCGGTGATTCCCAGAATCACTTGACTTGACCCTCTGGTTCCCAGAACCGGTGTGAATCACAGATCCACTAAGGTCTATGAGCTCGTTTCCATGCAATGGCGTCCCTCTGTCTTCTCCATCCCAGATGGAGGTATCTAATATTCCATCCCAGATGTGAATATTTTAATAAATTGATATCCCATCCCAGATGGGGATATCTCTCATCCTATTCCCGGAATAGAATGTACAACCGTCACCCCTTTCCGGAAGGTGATGACCAACTCATATGTACCATACAATATGTCATCCCAGATGACTACCAAATATTTTCTCAATCCCCATGCATCAATCACCATATCAGATTTCAAAATACAAAATACCATAACACAATAATATTTAATTAATATAATATATGTTTGTTATAAGGTTAATATCCTTAACATACAGGCAACGTTTCACGTATATATTTATATATATTCGTATAGATAGAAGGAATTGGAATATAAATATAGGAATAACAAAAAAAAACCCAAGAAACACATGTTACGCCACTGTAGCGAGATTGTTCAATCTCCAAATAGAAATTAAAACTCTGACATGAACAATGAAAAAAAAAATTCGGTACAGGGAATCACGAATGGCAATCATTATTCTTTTATAACATCGCCTTATTCAGTACATGATACACGTATAACATCACCTTAATCTGAAAATATTCTTTTATAAATAATCAATCATTAAAGGGGGAGATATTTTAAGAGTCTCAAATCAAGAATCAAGAACCCTAAGATATTTTAGTATTTCAGAGAGACAAAGTTATATGTAGAAACATCAAATTATCTGTACCATGAAAGTCTGAGAAGAGTTATTTTTACTCACCTCTTATAGATCTCCAAAAGCTCTAAAAATAACCTAAGACAAATGCTGGTGTTTCACCAAAAACCTTTCCTCATTTTGCTAATATATTTTTATCTGCGTGACTCCCGTTCGGTACTAAAATCAACAACCTGCTCCACTCTTATTTTATTTTTCTTCTTCTGTTCACTGTACGACGGCACTACCTATGTTCCATCATTATCTTTAGTCCCCTTTTATAATTGTTAGAGTCTAACCCTTTTCTTTAAAGGGCCGGGGAGCCACATGAATGGAATTTGGAAAAAGCCAAAATTCAACAAATGAAGACATGGGCTTGCTCACGTAGAGCAGCCCCTATATGTTTTTTCTTTTCCCTTTTTTTTTTCTTTTAACCCAAAATTACATTCTTTATAATTAATTATATAATTCCAATAAATCCTCATACTAATAAATTTCTACACTAAACCTTGTAATAACTAAACCTTCTTTTTTATCAAAAAAATTATATGGGGATTTTGGGATGTTACATTTTCTCCCCTCCTTTAAGAATTTCGTCCCCGAAATTAACTTCATATCTATCTTACCAAGCAAATATAGATTAAAGGTAATGCAACACTAAGTTTTGTAACTGTACTAAAAAGATCTGGATGATGTTGTCTAACATCTTCCTCGAGTTCCCAAGTAACTTCCTCTGGAGTCAACCCTTCCCAAATCACTTTCACCAATGGGATCATCTTGCTCCTCAGAGTTTTTGTGCTCTTGTCAATGATCTAAATAGGCCTGGGCTTAAAGATCAAATTATCCTTCAATTGTATTGACTCGGGAGCTATCACGTGTGAAACATCTGGGACGTACTTCCGGAGTTGAGAAATATGGAAGACGTCATGGAGATTCGACAACTGTGATGGAAGAGCCAATTGGTAAGCAACAGGACCGACTCTTTTTAGGATTTGAAACGGACCCATGAAACGAGGGTTGAGCTTTTTGACTTTCATTGACCTTCCCACCCCAGTCTTAGGAGTGACTCTCAAGAATACATGTTCCTCTTCCTGAAATTCTAAAGGCTTCCTTCTCTTGTCGGCATAACTCTTTTGCCTACTCTGTGCAGTGCGCATCCTTTCCCTAATGACTTTAACTCTGTGGTCTCCTGGACTAACTCTGGTCCTATCAGGGTCTTCTCACCCACTTCACACCAACATAAAGGGGATATACACTTCCTCCCATAAAGAACTTCATAGGGTGCCATGCCTATGCTAGCGTGATAACTGTTGTTATAAGCAAACTCTATAAGAGGTAAAAATTTATCCCAACCCCCACCTTCATCTAAAACACATGCTCTAAGCATGTCCTCAAGGGTCTTAATGGTCCTCTCCGACTGACCATCCGTTTAGGGATGATAGACTGTGCTAAAACTCAACTTAGAACCAAAAGCCTGTTGGAAAGCTCTCCAAAATCTAGAGGTAAACTGTGGGTCTCTATCTAACACTATAGAGGTAGGTATGTCATGAAGCTTCACTATCTCCTTAATGTATAAGTCTGCTAACCTATTCAAACTATAGGTTGTCTTAATTGGAAAGAAGTGAGCAGACTTGGTCAACCTATCCACAATTACCCATATGGCATCTAAACCCAAACGAGTCCTAGGTAACCCCATCACAAAATCCATAGAAATCCTCTCCCATTTCCATTGAGGAATTTCTAAAGGCTGCAACAAACCCGAAAGTCTCTGATGTTCTATCTTAACCTTTTGACATACTAAACACTTGGCTACAAAGCTAGCCACGTCCCGTTTCATTCCTGGCCACCAATACATCTTCTTTAGATCTTGATACATCTTGGTTATCCCTGGATGTATGATGAATTTTCCCTTATGCGCTTCCTCTAAAACTTTCTCTCTAAAGCCCCCCTCCTTAGGAACAACGATTTTATTCTTAAACAACACTAGACCGTCAGTAGACAACACATAATTCTCTTGATCTAAAAAAGATTGTAACTCCTGGTCTAAAAGCTGCTCTTGCCTAATCATTTCTTTAAGGTCACTGCAAATTTCCAGCCTATTCAACTTCAAGCTTAGAGCACTGAGAGATACATTTAGATTCATGTCTCTGAACTCCTCTAACATATTCATCTCTTGGACCATAAAACTAGACAGATGCAAGGTTTTCCTACTCAGTGCATCAGCCACCACATTGACTTTCCCTGGATGGTACTTCAACTCAAAATCATAGTCCTTAAGGAATTCCATCCACCTCCTTTGCCTCATATTCAATTCTTTTTGGTCAAACAAATACTTAAGGCTCTTATGATCATTAAAAACCTCAAACTTTGCACCATACAAATAGTGGCTCCAAACCTTAAGAGCAAAGACTATTGCTGCTAACTCAAGGTCATGAGTAGGATAATTCACCTCATCTGTCCTGAGCTGCCTAGAGGCATAAGCCACTACCTTGCCTTCTTGCATCAACACACAACCTAAACCATTCTTAGAAGCGTCACAATATACCACAAAACTCACTGAAGGATCTGGAATGGTTAAGACCGGTGATGACACCAATCTTCTCTTAAGCTCCTCAAAATTCTCTTCACATTCCTTATCCCACTCAAAATATTTTCCTTTCCTAGTCAACTTGGTAAGAGGTAAAGCTAGTCTAGAGAACCCCTCTATGAACTTCCTATAGTAACCTGCCAGCCCTAGGAAACTCCTCACTTCCGTCACTGACTTAGGTTGCTCCCATCCAAGCACTGTATCAACCTTACTAGAGTCAACTGCTACACCACTCCTAGATATGGTATGTCCTAAAAACTTCACCTCATCATGCCAAAATTCACATTTTTCTGGCTTTGCATACAGTTGTTCTTCCCTCAGAATCTGCAACACTAACCTCAAATGCTCCTCATGATCCTCTGGTGTCCTAGAGTATATCAAAATATCATCTATGAACACCACCACAAAGCTATCCAAGAACGGCCTAAAGATCCGATTCATGTAGTCCATGAAAACGGCTGGAGCATTGGTCACTCCAAAGGGCATCACGACATACTCGTAGTGCTCATACCTTGTCCTAAAGGCTGTCTTAGGAATGTCCTCATTCTTGACTCTAATTTGATGGTATCCCGATCTTAGATCTATTTTGGAAAACACTGACGCTCCCCTCAACTGGTCTAAGAGGTCATCTATCCTAGGCAAAGGGTATTTATTCTTGATGGTCACTTTGTTCAACTGCCTATAATCGACACATAGCCTCATGCTCCCATCCTTCTTTTTCACCAGTAGGACAGGTGCTCCCCAAGGTGACACACTAGGCCTAATAAACCCCTTCCCTAGCATCTCCTCTAACTGTTTCTTAAGCTCGCTCAACTCTAAAGGTGCCATTCTATAAGGCGCTACCGATACTGGTCCACTCCCTGGCACTAGGTCTATGTTAAACTCAACTTCCCTATTCGGAGGCAAGCTAGAGACATCCTTAGGGAAAACATCCTGGAACTCACACACCACAGGTATAGCCGTCACATCACTGTCAGCCTCTATCTTAGCAGAGAATAAGAGTATATATCCTTGAGCTCCCTCAACTAAACACTAATGACAAGAAATAGCATAAACAATAGAACTGGGTACGGGAAAATCATTAGACATTGTTTGTATAGCAATGGAGATAGTTTTATCAGAGCAATTTATGACAGCATGATTGGCAGACAACCAATCCATACCAAGAATGACATCTAACCCAGACATGGGCAAGCATATAAGATCAACAAAATAAGGTACACCTTGGTACACTAAAGGATAGTTCAATCAAGCAATAGAGGTAACACGTTTATCATTTACAGGAGTAGCAAACTCAAATCATATGACAACTTAGAAATAGACAAAGATAGATTTTTCACACAATCTAAAGATATAAATGAATGAGTTGCTCCTGAATCAAACAATAAATTGATTTTTCTTTCTTTAATTAAACCCATACCTTGTATCAGGCCATCTGACTCCTTCACCTTTTCCCCTTGGAGCGTAAAGACTCTCCCTTGGCTCAGTGGTCTAGGTTGGACTGGTCCTCCACTCTTGCAGTTTCTGGCATAGTGTCCCACTTTACCACATTTGTAGCAAGTGGTCTGTGCCATTGGACATGTGCGATCTCCATGATTCAACCCACACCTATGACACCTGGTGCCCTTGTCAGTCTGGGCTCCATGCACTGGCTTCCCTTTGTTAATGAAGGAGACTGGTCGCAAATGCTTCTGAAATTTCCCATCCTTGCCCTGAAATCTCTTGCCATCGCTAAGAATTTTCTCCTTTTACCTCTCGGCCAGCACAACTTGCATATTATGCTCTGCCACCCTACAGTTGTTCACAAGAGTATGGTAGTCCCGAATTTCTAGGAGCCCGATAAGGCTCTACAGCTCTAGCCTCAAACCATGCTCCAACTTAATTGCTTTCCATTGACCGTCAGGATTATCCCTCACCTGAGTAGAGAACCTTGCAAGGCCCTCAAACTTGGCCACATATTCAACCACTGTCATACTCCCCTGACGAAACTGTAGAAACTCCATCTCCTTCTGTATCAGGACACTGTGCGGAAAGTATTTCTCCAGAAAAACCTCCTTGAATCGGTACCATGTGATAGGGGCGCCCGAAGCAAGCAACCCGCCCCTAGCACAGTTCCACCAGTGCTTTGCATCCGACTCTAGCATATAGGTGGCAAAATCCACCTTCTGAGCATCAGAGCACCTCATGGCCCAGAATATCTTCTCTAATTTCATCAACCATTCCTCTGCCTCAATAGGATCGGTGGTACCTCGAAAAGCAGGCGGGTTATTGTTCCTGAATCGACGGCTGCACCCTGTCATCGTGGATCTGGAACAGCAATCGGCACCATGTTAAGCACGTCCCCATTATCCCTCATCTGACGGAGAGTCTCCGTCTGCTCCTGCATAACTCTGGTCATTCGTTCCAAAGTTGCTGCAAGTTCATCATTTCTCCCTCACCTGTTTGCTGCCATAATCTGCATACCACCAATCAAACAGTGGGTTGATCAAGTCCAATATCCAAAAGAATAGAATGCAGAATTATAACTCTAACAAGCATCCGATGAGCCCAGGTTTTGTTTTAGAAAAAGTCTCATTACCACAGTCCGATATAGAATCGAACTGCTCTGATACCATAAATGTAACGTCTTTCGTTACATTAGTAACCCAAAACAAAATCAATGAAAAATCCTTTAAATAATTTTAAATTAAAAACATACATGTCAAACAAATTTTGCGACTTAATCTGGTCGGGAAATACCTCATATTAATTAAAATAGATATAAAGTATCCAAAGTGATAATATAATAATAAGTCCATACATCCATATAAAAAAAACCCCAAGCCTAAAAAACCATGCATCTACTAATAAACCCAACGATAAATAAATAAACATGTCTAGCCACATACGGCTTCTTATTTAAGAAAATACTAACCAAACTAGAAATAATAACTAATAGGATCCACTTAGTCTTCACGCCTCTTCAGTCTCAATGGCGTCGTACTCGTGCTCTGAAAACAACACATTTAATGAGATATAATCCCAGTGAATAAAAATCATTTAATGAAAGGGTTCACAAAAAGTATTGTTCTCAGTCGGCGCGGTAACCGGAAAAAAATTCATGGTACCCGCTAATTTTTAAAATAATGAATATAATAAACCTCCAAAATAATAATACATAAATAAAATTAATATCAAACATTTAAACCACAAACTCATAAACTCAACAACGGTCACATCTCATTGCATTTAATCATATTCGTCATGCAAACTCTATACAATGCAACTCCACGAACATGACTCGGTGATTCCCAGAATCAATTGACTTGACCCTCTGGTTCCCAGAACTGGTGTGAATCCCGGATCCACTACGGTCTATGAGCTCGTTTCCATGCAATGGCGTCCCACTGCCTTCTCCATCCCAGATGGTGATATCTCTCATCCTATTCCCGGAATAGAATGTACAACCGTCACCCCTTCCCGGAAGGTGATGACCAACTCATATGTACCATACAATATGTCATCCCAGAAGACTACCAAATATTTTCTCAATCCCCGTGCATCAATCACCATATCAGATTTCAAAATACAAAATACCATAACACAATACTATTTAATTAATATAATATATGTTTGTTATAAGGTTAATATCCTTAACGTACAGGCAACGTTTCACGTATATATTTATATATATTCGTATAGATAGAAGGAATTGAAATATAAATATAGGAATAACAAAAAAAACCCAAGAAACACATGTTACGCCACTGTAGCGAGATTGTTCAATTTCCAAATAGAAATTAAAACTCTGACATGGACAATGAAAAAAAATCGGTATAGGGAATCACGAATAGCAATCATTATTCTTTTATAACATCGCCTTATTCAGTACATGATACACGCATAACATCACCTTAATCTGAAAATATTCTTTTATAATAATCAATCATTAAAGGGGGAGATATTTTAAGAGTCTCAAATCAAGAATCAAGAACCCTAAGATATTTTAGTATTTCAGAGAGACAAAGTTACATGTAGAAACATCAAATTATCGGTACCATGAAAGTGTGAGAAGAGTTATTTATACTCACCTCTTATAGATCTCCAAAAGCTCTAAAAATAACCTAAGACAAATGCTGGTGTTTCACCAAAAACCTTTCCTCAGTTTGCTAATATATTTTTATCTGTGTGACTCCCGTTCGGTACTAAAATCAACAACCTGCTCCACTCTTATTTTATTTTTCTTCTTCTGTTCACTGTGCGGCGACACTACCTATGTTCCATCATTATCTGTAGTCCCCTTTTATAATTGTTAGAGTCTAACCCTTTTCTTTAAAGGGTCGGGGAGCCACATGAATGGAATTTGGCAAAAGCCAAAATTCAACAAATGAAGACATGGGCTTGCTCACGTAGAGCAGCCCCTATATGTTTTTTCTTTTCCCTTTTTTTTTTCTTTTAACCCAAAATTTCATTCTTTATAATTAATTATATAATTCCAATAAATCCTCATACTAATAAATTTCTACACTAAACCTTGTAATGACTTAACCTTCTTTTTTATCAAAAAATTTATATGGGGATTTTGGGATGTTACATTATACAACTAATATACACAGTTTAATATTTTAATTCCACATTTATAACTTTCAGGTTCTCAAAGGAGTACAAATTATATTTCACAAAAGAAAAAAAAGAAAAAAAAAAGAGTGGCAGGGGTGGGGTAAGTCTAAGCATCGTTCTTCAGGTGTAAAAATTGTTTGAAAGATAACTTTGATGAAGAATTTCAATAACAGTTGTAGGAAAACCATTTTGATTAGTTATTAAATTTTAAGTTGATTTGTAATCTAAAAAAATCATTGAATATGGATATGTATTAAATAAACAATCATTTATGGGTATATTTCAAATAATTTATGTCGTAAGAGAAAAAAATACATATAAATGAATGTGTTAATATAAAACAATAGTGCTTAAACTATTGTGTTGATTTGATTGGATTTGAAATTCACCATGGAAATTTCTCTAGGATGTCTTGATTTGCATGGTTCATGATAGAGGGTCATATTTAGCTTGAACATGTCTCAAGTACTCTAATTGTTTCTTTGTGATTTGCACCATCATGAATGCATCTAAAGTGCTTTTAGACGACTCTGAAGAGTTTTGTTTCAAAAATGTCTTGAGTAAGGATATATTTTAAAATCCAGCAAACATGTTCACTTTCTCACTTCAAGTTTTACTTAAAACAGTTGCCTCCCATTTTTCTACTTTGAAGCCTTTTACCTTTTCACATTTTTACTATTCTAAGAGCTATTTCACCTTCTCACATCAACATCATTGAGTATAATACATATTTTAGTTGTGTGAATTTGAGAAAGGTAATCTAAAAAAAAACATTGAGTGTGGATATGTATTAAATAAACAATTATTTATGGGTACATTTAGGTGTTGGGACTTAAAGTTAGAAAGACGGGAAAAGGGAAATAAAATAAACATTTCATTAGGTTGAGTACTATTTTATTCACTGAATTAAATTTGAATTAAATTTCTATAATTTGGGGTGTTTCATAATTAACGTATATATGTTATTGAACTATTGACTTATTGTGAATTAGTGAAATTCATTAGGTTTGAGTGATTTATATTAAGTAAACTAATATTTATCTCTAAAAAAAATTGATTGCTAATATTATTTATAAAAGAAATTTGTTGTTATTTAAAAAAATTGTACCCGTGCAAAACTAATTTATGTGTTGAAGATAATGGTGAAGATAATCCGGGGTTAACTAATACAGTAATGACTATTAGGTGTTGCCCTTACTGTTTGCTTGCCTGGCAGCTTAACCGTGTTTTAGGGGAGAAATCTATTTTTGTATTTGGTTTTCTTTCTCTTTCTTCGTTTCTACAGTGTTCTTCTCCTCTCACTCCCTTCTACGATAATGTCTCCCATTTTGCTGCTATTTCTCATCCCACCTCATCTTTCCGTCTTCTCCGTCGATTGTGCAGTGTATCTGGTCGATTCATGGAGCGCTGGTGTTAACCCTACTGGGCTATTTTGAGCCGTGGTTTTGATTGCTATATTGCTATATATCTTTTCATATCTTTTCGTTAGATTACCTGTTGTTGTGTTTTCCCTAGATTAGTCATAGGAATCATATATTTTATTTTATTATATATATTCTATATTTATAGTTTAATTTATATTATATTTGTTGCTTATTTTTTAGGGTTATTGCTAGGGTTGTAACAATATTGCTTTTTCAAAGCTTGAGGTGTCGAATGCTACATCTGAGATCCACATACGTGTCTATTAAAGCTTTATTTCGGGTGTTTTACATGATACAAATATCCATGTTATCTATATGTTATATATATATATATATTATATTTTTAAAAAATTATAATTCTCACTCTTATTTGACGATTGTTGTAACACCCCGACTTCTCACTGTTTTCTAATATCATAAATTTATATAATTATGTTTATATTTTTATCTGAGACTTAGAAAACTATTTTAAATAAACGGAGTTTACCACTCAATCCTACTTGAATGTAGGAAGCTACGATTAAAATTTAGGTTGGAAAGTCAGGCGAAACCCGGCCCGTGAATTCCATTGACAGTATGATAATACTGCTCAAAAGACCTAATTTTAATTCGTGAACGAAAGATTTAAGTTTAGTATTTTATTTTCTAAAATTCTGTACTTTTAGAATTTTTTCCAGAAAAAAAAATAAAATAATTTACGTATTACGAGCGGAAAGCGTAATCGGGTAGACGACGGAAGGGAAATTAGAGTTTATAAGAGTAGAGAGAGGGTTTATCTTAGGATTTTGAGATGATTCAAGGGGATGAATCATATTTTTAAGTCTAGAAGGTTTTTCAGGGTTAAATAGAAAATTTAGAAATTTTACGGTTAAGTCCCTGAACTTTCTGTAAATTACCCTTTTGTCCCTAAATTAGTTTTTTTCGTTTTTCCAAGTGGATTGGGCTAGAATCCTTGTTTCTAACCTTAAATGGTCGTGGCTTATAAGCCCAAACTTTTCTAGTTCATAGTTGAGTCCATAAAGCCCATTTAAGTTTCTTATCTTAAGTTTAAAGGCTTAAATCTTCAAGTGGGCCCCACAACAAACAAGAAAATGAAACCAAGCCCAAATGTGTCAAGCCCAAATACATAAGCCCATGGTAGAAGATGACTTTCTCATTTGATGGATGAATCAAGATTTTTCTAGAATGATCCACACTTTTCTACATCATTCTTGGTTTTTCTTCAACATTCTAGATTTGTCTCAAATGTTCTTGAATTATCCTAACTTGTCTTTCACTCATCAAATCAGCCAACCAAGTCAAAGATAAGCTAGCATTTAATGTGACAAAAATCATCATCATGACATTTTATTGTCTATTTGCAAACTAGTCCTTCAACTATTGGAATCTTTGCAATTTGGTCCTTAGAACTTAATTGCATTTTGATCCTTTAACATGACAACTCATCTTCATCTAGAATTTTCTTGAGATGTCGCCACTCACACTATAAATACCCTACTCTCACTTTTCATTTAGTTTCTTTGGTCATTTGCTTCCAAAACTCTAAAGTTTCCAAGTTTCTTAGTTCTAAGTTGTAAAGCAAGTTCTTGGATTTCCTTTGTCATTGATTTTCAAGAGGTAAATTCTAATCTTCATTCTTAATCATGCCTATGTTCTTTAGTAAGTTTCTTGATTCAAGGCTTATATCATGGTTGTTCATCATTTTCAAGTTTCTAACCCTAGAACTTTGAAAAATCATAATAAATCCTAGGAAAATCTAATGATGATGAAACTACTTTCTATCTTCTAGATATAATGTCTACTATCTAAATCCAAGAGCATGAAGTAATCAAAAATCTTTTTCTTGAAAATCTAGCTTTGGCCGAACCTATCACCTTAGGGTTGGTAGAGTTTTGTTCATGTGTTTTCATGTATGATCATGTATTCTATATGGCATGTATGACTACACACTCTAATCCATGTTAGTCTCTTAAAATGAATATTTTACTCAAAAATATTTGTTTTGGCCGAACCCTAAGTGGGTGAGTTTTGTTGAGTTTTGTTCATGATTTTCATAAATGATCTTAGAAATCAAGTTCTTAGTATATAAGCTTTATAAATCCAAGTTGATTTGTTAAACTAAGAACCCTAGCTCTATGAACTTATTGAGGCCGAAACTATGTATAAAAGAGTTAGGAAGTTTTGAGTTTGAAACTTAGTTGTTTAGTTGATAATCTATGAGTTAGGTTAATTAAGGATCATTAATCCATAACTTAATCATGATTATAAGTTTTAGTCATTCAAAAACCCTAGAGGCCGTGACTATGTATTAAGGTTTAGAATGTTTTAGTTTCTTGATTTGTAACTATTTGGTTATAATGATTAAAGGTTAGTTGAGTACGACGTTTACGAGGTAATTGAAATTTCGAAGGAATCTGTAAGTTCATCAAGGAGTCTTCAAGAGGTAAGGGGAGCTTACCTGAGGGATTTTTCTTAATAACTATTTGCTTGTGGTGTGGTTTATATGATTTATATGTGGTTGTGGTTATTGGTTTTGTTAGTGGTGTGGTTTATATGATTTATACGTGGTTGTGGTTATTGGTTTTGTTATTTATGTGGTGTGGTTTATCTGTGTATTGGTGTGGAGTTGTGTTTAATTTATTTAATTATTTGCAATTGTATATTCTACTGCTATGATGCATGATCTGCCTGGGAAATATCTCGTGATATAACTGTTGGTTGATGTGTGAGAAGCCCTTGACGGTGGTCGATGCTCAATTAAAGTTAATCGGATAAAAGCTTTAAGAAGCTATGCAAATTATATTCAATGTTTTAAAGGCAAAATATTGATATATAATATTAAAGGAATTTTATTTTGAGGAAAGTGAGGAGTTTTGGAAAATATTTTAGCACTGCTATATTTTATATAAGAAAACCCGGAATATTACAAAATATTCTTTTATGAAATTAATTGGTGAAAATAAGTTAATCATGATTTTAGAAAAATTAATTAAGTGGAAAAAGTTAAGTTTTGGCTTAAAAAGCCTTAAAAATAATATTTGACGGCAAGTTTGGAAAAGTGTAGACAGTAAGTATTTTCGAAACAGCAGTGCCTATTTTGAGGAAATTAAACCTCAAGTGACTCATTGGTTTGTGAGAAACTAAGTTTTATGATTTAAGGATTTTATAATGAATTTCTACCTTGGAAAAAGATTTTCTGTAAATAAGTTTACTCAATGACGTATTTTCGGTAATTTGGATAAATTACGGAGATATTATTTTGGATATGTTTTCATAGATGAAAAACGACGTAAACGACGATGTGGAACTTAGTAACCGAGATGTCGGGGTACTAATGTTCTTATGACGTTATCCTATTTTGGATTTGTTTTTCACAGACAAAAACGATGTAAAACGACGATATGGAACTTAGTAACCGAGACGTCGGGGTACTAGTGTTCTTATGATGTTATAGACTTAGTGTCTAGTAGGTAGACGGTGTGTCTACTTTACGACGTAATAAACGACGGTAAAAGATTTATGATGTTTTCTATTACCACGAACCCAAGACTGATTGCAAGGTTTAGGGTTTCGTGACTGAGCACTCGGACTGCGTGTCCTGTGTTGTTAATGAAAGACTTTAAGACATTGAAAACTACGTTGGTCGTAAGCTTTTAAGCTTTGGCAAAGGAAAGATTACACACGAAGAAAACGACGAGAACAAAATATTTTATATGCATGCATTGGCAGACATGCCCACGATGTCCTATGTCGGATACCTTAATGATAGGGTATTTTGGCTACGAAGTTATGTCGGATACCTTGATGATAGGGTATTTTGGCTATGAAGTTATGTCGGATACCTTGATGATAGGGTATTTTGGCTACGAAGTTATGTCGGATACCTTGATGATAGGGTATTTTGGCTACGAAGTTATGTGTGGTGCTTTAATGAATAAAGTATTCCATGCCACGAAGTGCCTAATATATTTGGCTATTGAGTTTGATCAACTCATTTACGCGGTGTTGTGGGATCTCCGGAGATTAGGAAAAGTTAGATGATATATTGAAGTGCTCATGCATAGTTTTCCAATGTTGATGTTTGGGGTGTGAAACCCATTGATAAATTGTATGCTATAGTATGGATGCTTATGTTGTTATAACATGAAATTGTACATGTGCCTTCTTTTGTGCGAGCATTTAGTTATTTTGTTAAATCCATATATTGGCGTCTCACCCTTACAAACATATCAGTGCCGCACAAGGGATGAGATTTCTACAAGAAGGAGAAGGTTGTCTAGTTCGAGACATCTTTGTCTTTGCTCGGAGTTGACGGTAATGTCAGTTAGATACGACCAGCTTAGGTTATATTGAGTTATGTTATGTTTTGAGAGTCACTAAACTGATAATGATCTAGATGTGAAAATATATGAGGCAGTATAGTTGTATAACTTATATACAATATGTAATTATGTGTGGTTTGATTTTGTTGTTGTTGTCTTGAGGATTAAGAAGAAAAAAATTTATCACCATATTTTGAAAAGATGAACGTTGAGAAAACATTATTTTCCGAAAGTAACCAGCAAATTAAGTTTTATTTCCGTAAACGGGTAACCATGTGATGACCTGAGTTAGGGTGTCACAATTGTCCTCTGTTATAAAGGTTCATTCTTACTGGGTCATTGTTGTATATGTTTTTTTTTCATTAAGAAGTGAAGATTCTGTTCGATCCCTTCTTGTTTTGTTCTTTGGTGGTTCGTATTTGTTTTTTGTGTTTCGTTTTGAGGTTCATAGCTGTTTTATGTTTTGTTGGATCTGATCTGAATTCACTCTTTTTAGGTTACTAGGTAGATTAGGTAGTTTGGGGTTTCGAAGTTAAGGTTGTAATGATGATTTTTATTTGTTCCTTTTGAACTGCTGATTTGATTAGCCTTTTGTAGAATTTGAATTTGATTGATATTTGGTGATATTTGTGTATGTGTATCTATTGGCGGATCTTAACTTGTCTAATCCGATTTCTGATTTGATTCTGATTTGATTTAGCATACATTACAACTTAAAATAGGTGTTCATCGATTTTTACCTCCCAATTTTATTTGTTATTTTTTTTTAGTTCAGATTTCAAATTTGATTTTGCCCTCCCACATTTGTTTATAGATTCATGCTTCTTGCTGCCTATAAATTGGATCCTCATTTTGTTGGTACATCACCTCAACTGATACTTATCTCCTTCATTTTCTTTGTCTCAATTATCAATCATTTAATACTATCAATCTTTGTTCTTATGGCTTTGCATTATGATCGAATTGACTCCATTGTTTCCAACAGGGAAGCAATTCAGTTGGTTAAGGGTTGTCTGCCTCTGGACTGTCCCTATTTTTAACAACCATTTGCAGATCAGCTCTTTGGAGATGTTGTTGGTTGATGAGAATGTAGTCATCTATATTTCCTTCTTTGTTGTGTCTTTATAATTCTATTCTATATTCTATATATTCTATATTCTATTTTGTTCTATGGTAGATTTTACTTTTCTAATATGGAACTGATTGTCTATGTTTTATTTCCTTTTATTTTTAAGGGTGGTGTGATCCAAGCCACTGTCAGGAAACCCCTATTAAACAAGTTCAGCTCTTTACTTGAAGAGGGATGTTGTCACAAGATTGCTTATTTCAATGTTGTGGCAAATAGTGGTGGTTACAGGACGTCTTCACATGAATTTAAACTGATTTTTCTGTTCAAAACTATTGTACAAAAAAGGGATTGATAATTTCAATAACTGTTGTCAACCTTATCTTATCTTTGGTTTGTTTCTTATTAAGGAACAATAAGGATTCCCTTTTTTGTTGTTTTAATACTCTTCAATATTTGCAGATGTGATGGGTCTTTTGACTTGTGTTTATCCTGAGAGACAATATACCAAGGATAGGAAGACAACTAGCATGGTTTTAATTGAGCTGAGTGACCCAAGGTCTTCTTACTTAGATAATATATTTGTTGGTAACTTGGTAAACAATGTTTGTTATGATTTATTTATGTGAATGTTATTGTGTTGATTTGTCTATCTGTTTGTCACAGTGGCCCTCTGGAGTGTGCTTTGTTTGGGGATTATGTTGACTTGCTCAGGGATTCACTTGCTGGGGTGAAAATGTACAGGTCGTAGTGGTTCTCTAGCTTGCAAGGGTGAAGGTTTTTAGAGCCATGTATTGTTTCTTTTGTTATTTTAGTTTGTAAGTTGTAGTTTGTTTTATTTTTTTTTCTGGGAAAAAAAATTTATTATGTTGTGATACTTCCTTGACTCATTTCTTTTTGCTTTTTATTTTGTTTATTTAGACAAGATTGTGATTCATAATAGCATGAATGCTACCAGACTCTTACTTAATCCAGATATTGATGAGGCAATTGCATTTAGGTATAGGTATGGATGTATTTATTTGTATTTATTTTTCTTTTCATTATTAATAACTTATATCTTATATATTTAATTAATGTTTTAATATATTAGTTGCTTTCCTTTCCCTGAAGTATTGTTGAACACGGGGCTATAGATGATGAGCCTCTGGCTGTGGTCCTTGACAGTTCAAGACAGGGACTTGAGGTTGATTTCATGAAAAATAATCCTAAGAAGACTGTTTCACAGCTGACAAGAATTATTGAGGTTGTTGGCATTTTATTTTTATTTGTATTTTATTTATTTTATTTATTTATATGATATGATTTTAGTGATTAAATTGTATTTTTAAAACTTATTTGATGATTAATGGAATGTTGATGATATGATTATTGTTATCCTGTTATTTCAGGACGGTTTGTTTGTTGTTCTTGGGGAGATTGTTGACCTTGTCAATGATGGGTCTTGGTTCTATTGGCCTGTAATAGATGTAACAGGTCTGTGACTTCTCTGTTAATTATTGTGAGGCTTGTCGTATTCCTGTTCTCCATGTTTACTCAAGGTATAAATACTAATTCCATTTGTTTGATTCTAAAAATTTATCTATTATTGTCTTTCTTTTTTCTGCTTAGACTGATCACACACACTACTTAAATATAGGTATAAGGTGAAGGTTGAAGTTGCTGATGCAAGTGGGACATGTGTTCTCATCCTGTTTGATCTTGATGTGAATATATTGATTCAAAAGAGTTGTGAGGATCTTCTTGGTCAGCATTTTGTGGTATTATATATATGTATAGTTTATTTTTTGGAATTATATACTATGCTATTGACATATTGACATATTCAAATTACACATTCAATCATATATTCATTATCATTATTTATATTTTTTTGACTATAATAGACTGTTGTTTGGTCTCTTTGTATTAATTCTTCTGTATATCATGTTTATCCATCCATGTATTCATTCTAATAAATTTTGTTAATTCAGGATGATTCTGGAATTGGTTACCCGCAGCTGCTTCACAATCTTATTAGCAAGAGGATGTTGTTTAAGGTGGAGACAAAGCTTGAGCAGGCTTTTCAATTCGAAGGCACTTTCCCAATTAGGAGGCTTTGTTATGATGAAACTATTATTTCGATGTTTGATCTTGTGGGTGCAGAAACAATACCTCTAAAGGTATGGTTTGACCCCCAATAAATAATGATTTGGTAGTAACATTATTTATGGTTTCCTTATTTATGGTTTCCTTATTCCCAAATCTTATTATTATTCAATTGTTAACATTTTCCATATGGTTTTAATTTCTTATATGAAGGCTGTATTCGTGCCTCCTTTTTCAAAGGTGGACACTGAAATTGTGGATTTGAAGGATGATATTTCGGTAACCAGTTTTTTTTTTTTTTGTAATGTTCTTTGTCCGGACTATTTTTACCTTTGTTACTGACTATATGTTTTTGTCTTTGTTACCTTAGCAATCAAGTGCTGATATTATTGGCAAATGTGTTTCATTGGGAGATACTTGGGTTGATTTTGTGGTTTGATCCCAAATAAATAATGATTTGGTAGGAACATTATTTATGGTTTCCTTATTTATGGTTTCCTTATTTCCAAATCTTATTATTATTCAATTGTTAACATTTTCCATATGTTTTTAACTTCTTATATGAAGACTGTATCCGTGCCTCCTTTTTCAAAGGTGGACACTGAAATTGTGGATTTGAAGGATGATGTTTCGGTAACCATTTTTTTTTTGTAATGTTCTTTGTCCGGACTATTTTTACCTTTGTTACTGATTATATGTTTTTGTCTGTTACCTTAGCAATCAACTGCTGATATTATTGGCAAATGTGTTTCATTGGGAGATTTTGATAATCACTGGACTTCTGTAAATAGGGTCACTCCTGCAAAGAGAAAATTAGATGCTGAGTTTGCTGCGACTCAGAATGAATGCTCTGTTAGTGGCACTAACAACACTGTTATTGATGTGGAGAATTATGAGGTTCCACATTATGCCATGGTTTCTGTCAAGCTTGAGAAGCCCTGACTCAGATTATGTATGCATCACCTTTTTTTGGTTGATCTTCTTCATCATGTTGCTGTTGTATAGTCATCGATGGGGATCCTTATATAAGTAGTTTGTTTTATTGTAAGGTGTAAGTCGTTTGTGGTTACAGGTTTATGTATTTTGTTGTTAAATGTGTTTGAGTTTGGATATTGGCAGTGTCAACTTCCAAATTCAAACACAATTTGCCTACAACCTATCTTTAAGGATTTTAAAAAATATAAGTCTAGTTTGTATTTCCCATGTTCATGTATGTCCAGTAGTTTCTACTTGATTGGGGTACTTTTTGTTGGTCATTTATGTAATTATAATCTAAACATGGTGGTTTTAGATTGTCCCTGTCTTTGTTGTATGTCATATGTAATTAATTTTATTACCTTAATGAAATGTTGTCTTTTTGTCGTATAACATTCATTTTGGAATAAATAGCCGTAATTGTTTTTAAAATAACTTTGTTACAATTAATTAAACAAGTTTTGAAATATTTACGATGAGTCTGAAAAAAAAATAAACAAAATAAATAATCCCTCCAGTCCACAATATAAGAAACAAATGGGTCTATTTTTTAGTCCAAAATATAAGAAACATACAACAATTTTCACACTTCTTAAATGTTAATTTTCAATGTTACCCTTATTAATTATTGTAATTAATTATAGGCTACCTGAATATTCATTATAATTAGAAGGAGTGTTTTTGGAAATTTATATGAGTATTAATTACAATTAACTCTTTCCAATGTATTTCATTGGTATGTGTATTTTAGTCTTTGGTTTCTTATATTGTGGATCAGAGGGAGTATAATGTAGCCAACATAGTTAATTAAGTTCTAAAATTTTGATGTTGACTATATAAGGGAATAAAGGTTATATAACAATATTAAATTAAGAACGCATCTATACAAGATTTTATTCTGCTCGTCCACTGATGTGGTAGAAGCGCTCTTCCACTAAAGTGACAGAGGCACTCGTCCACATAAGTGACAAAAGCGCTCGTCCACACAAGTCTTTGGACTTGCTAAGCACTTAAGAGAAAATCCGTCCAGTGGCATGGCACTGTGGACGTCTACTGAATTTTAGTTAGGCATTATGTATGTATACTTGAGTTACAAGAATAACCCTCGATTGCTATCATAATGTTGGTTCATATTATAATGAAAAAATAATCATCAAATAATCAACTAATGAAGTATTTTACTGATGATTGTTAATGAATTTATTGATTCCACAGAAGGTCTTCTTTATCTATCTTATGATTTGCAGTTGACGTTTACTAATATCATGTTTATATTTTCACGATTTTCACTCGCAGATATAAATTTATACAAACCTGTAGGTTGATTTTCTCAAAATGGAAACATCATTATGTTTGGTTATTAGTATTTATTAATTTATATATATATATATATATATATTTTGTATATGTATACTTAATACTAATACTGGGACTATTTGTATTACTACCCAAGTTTATAATTGTTCTTAGTTTTTCAATTTAATTAACACCAATCGTATAAGCCTTTTCCACGTTTATTTTTTAAAATATAAATATTAAAATACAAGTTATATATTAAAGAATGAAGAATGTTTTTTTGTGAAGTATGTTTTCTATTTGTAGTCTAATATTTTTTTGTCCATGTTAAAAACTCTCTAAGACACCTAAAGAATTACTTTCAAGTATAATAAAAGTTGATGGGATGTCATAGGCTAGATGGTCTGACGCTTCTGTAAAGAATACTTTGAAGAGATGTGTTTATATATATTTGTTAATATTAATATTAATTTATTAATTATCATAAAGGGTTGTTGTTTTATATTTATATTTTTATTGTTAGGTGTGTTACCTCCCAATGAACTTATCCATATAACCTTTGTTTATTCCTCTCTTTTCATTTCTATTTGTTGCACCACACTAGGTATTGCAGGTTTGTTGGTTTGTGTTCCTAAGAAAGCAAGTTCCCTCATCCAATGTCAAAGTTATCTCATTAGGCTAGGTATTTCTACTTGAATATTTTTTTTCTCTGATATGGTTTTTTTTATGTTCCTGTTATTATTATAATTTGAATGTTTGGGAGAAGTTTTTGTTGGTTATGTGTCGTCTGTGTTTTAGTTGGTGCTACTCTCTATCATATAATAAAATATTAGTCATATTTCTGATGTTTAATAATAATAAATTAATGGTCTACTTACGTTTAGGGTGTTCCTCACAGACATATGGAATATAGAAAGAAAAAATACTAGCATCACAATCTTTATCACACTCTTCCTCAACACACTCTTTATTATTGGATTGATTTCATGTGAGACCTAGCAAAACATATGGTCCCACATGAAATCAACCCAATAATAGAGACTGTGTTAGAAGGAGTGTGTTTAAGATTGTGATTATATATAGTCAATCCTCATATAGAAATTATATTATTGAGGGTGTTAGGGTATTCCTCACATGTCATTATTTAAGTGGTGTTTCCCAGTGTTGTTTTAATGATTAAAGTCTTTCGTATATATTGCTTATTACAGTAATATCATAGTTGTTTGCATTTAATTATTCTTTTTTTAATGACTAAAAGTAGCTAAAGTCCTCACATGTCATTATTTAAGTGGTGTTTCCCAGTGGTTCCGACCGTGTTCGAGTGGATGGTTCTCGTGTTTCCAATGATAAAAAGGCTAGACAAAAGAGAATGTCTTTGTTAAGGAACAATAGGAGGGGTTGCAAAAAGGAAAATGAAGGTTTGTAGTTTATATGATTTTGAATTTTTATATCTTTTATGAGATAGCATTTTTTTTTTGCTGAATATTTTATAATTTCACTATTTAAGCTTGGAGTATAAATAACATGCAATGTCATTCGACTGTTCCTCCGTATATGCTACTCTCCGATGAAAACATGCAATCTGATGCAAATAGTATATATTCAGGTATCTTTTTTATTTTGTTTTTGGTTATTATTCCATTATTTTAATTTAGGTTAGAACTGTTTGAGTTTTCTCTTAAATATTTTATTTTTTTGCCCAAATATATTCAAAGGTGTAGATGAGGTTCCTGTTGATCAGGATGATGCAAATTTGTTGTTTGAAAAAGCAGAAAATGAAGGTATATTCAAATTAGGAATTATCTAACTCAAAATCATTTATTTTGAAGATGTTAACTATATATATATATAATACATAGGTAATCATCTTTTTAAAATTTCTAAATTTTAGATTATGTTGATTTTGGAGCTATGAGGTATGTTTGCCAAAATTGTGGAGCAAACGTTGGGTTTGAGGAACGTGCTGATAAAAGCAAGAAAAAAATTGGTGTGGAGTTCTCTATATGTTGTATGAAGGGAAGAATTGTTTTGGAATATTTAGAGAAGCCCCCTGATTTGCTTTGGAATCTGATTCATGGGCAAGACCCAAGGAGTGCTCATTTCCTTGAAAATATACGTTCTTATAATAGCATGTTTGCTTTTACATCAATGGGAGGTAAAGTTCAAACTAATGTTATTTCAAGTCATGGTCCTCCTCAGTTTATTATTGGTGGTCAAAATTACCATCGAATAGGGAGTTTGTTGCCCCTCGAAGGGGAGAAGCCAAAGTTTGCACAATTGTATATATATGATACTCAAAATGAGGTGTCAAATCGGATATCTCAATTCAGGTATTTACAAATTTTTTAGTGCATTTAATTTTGCATATAATTTTGATGTTATTCTATGTATTGTTCAATGTCATATCTGACGTTTCATATTTTAAATGTTTTGTATATGTTATTTCTTGTGACCCTGTTATAAATAGTTGTAGCTTTTAACATGTTTTTTGTTTAAATTAAATTTGTCATTTTACGTAATATTATAATGTGTGTATAACATCCTTTGATTACCAACAATTTGATGCTTTGTTTTTATGGTACGAGAGTGACAAAGACAAAAAAAAATTAGACCAGACTTTGGTGAAAGAGTTGTTGGAAATGGTTGATACTTTTAATCCTCGTGCAAAGAGTTTTAGACGTGTTAGAGATATTTTTCAGCAGGACGGTGGTTTAAATGTATCACTAAGATTAATTCGTAGTCGCGTAGTTGAAGCGATAATGTATAATTTACCAACTTTAGATGAAGTTGCTGCTCTTATTGTTGGAGATTTTGACAATTGTGATCGAGGTCGAGATGTGATTGTCCATTCTAGAGAAGGGTATTTACAAAGGAATGCTAAGACTGATGCTTGGTTCATGCCTTTGCAATATCCATTATTATTCCCGTATGGGGAATATGGTTTTGAAGAAGATTTGCCTATTGTGCCTGCTAAAAACTCTATTGCAGAAACTCAAAGAGGTCATGTATCGTTGAGAGAGTTTTTGGCATTTAGGTTAATGGATAGAGACTTTGAGGAAACTACTATATTGAAGAGTAAAATATTGTTTCAGCAATTTGTTGTTGATTGTTATTCAATACTTGAAGCCCAAAGACTTTCGTTTATAAAAAGACACCAAAATGTTATCAGAGGTGACCTTTTGAACGGTGTTGAGGAAGCTATGGATCAAGGTGATGTAGAACCATCAATGTAGAAGCAGTAACTATTGGTAAAAGAGTTATTCTTCCATCTTCATTCACGGGTGGTCCTAGATACATGTTCAATAATTGTCAGGATGCTTTGGCAATTTGCAGAAGATTTGGATATCCAGATTTGTTTTTAACCTTTACTTGTAATCCAAAGTGGGATGAGATTTGTCATTTGGTATCTTCCGTTGGACTGACTGCTTCCGATCGTTCAGATATTTTGTGTAGAGTGTTTCATATGAAATTAAATCAAATGATGTTTGATTTGAAGAAGGGTTCATTTTTTGGCAAGGTTATAGCATGCATTATTATTAAGCTTTTATTTATTATATGTGATTTTAGATGATATATTACATGATGTTCTTTATATTTGATAGTTAGTTGATTATTGTTCTTTTATTAATTAGGTATGTATAAAATTAAATTCCAGAAACGTGGCTTTCCACATGCACATATATTGTTGTGGCTAGAAGAGAAGGATAATATGCAGTCGATTGATTTTATTGATTTAGTCATTTCTACCAAGCTACCGGATAAGACCAGGTTCCCTAATTTATACAACATTGTTACCAATTCTATGCTTCATGGACCTTGTGGTAGTGTAAATCGTAGTTCTCCTTGCATGAAGGGTGGTAAATGTTCGAAATATTTTCCGAAGAAATTTGTTGATCATACTACATTGATGATGATGGATATCCAATTTATAGAAGAAGAGATAATGGTGTTATCTTTGTTAAGGGTGGTGTACATTTGGACAATCAGTATGTTGTCCCTTACAATCCTAAATTGTTGATGCGTTTTCGAGCCCATATTAATATTGAATATTGCAACAAGTTTGATTGCATCAAGTATTTGTTTAAATATGTTAATAAGGGCCCGGATCGTGTTACAGTTGTTGTCACCGATGGTCAAAGTCAATTAAATGAAATGCGTGTTGTTGATGAGATAAAGCATTATTACGATTGTCGCTATTTATCACCATATGAATCTGCTTGGAGACTTTTTGCATTTGATATTCATGAAAGATGGCCTCCTGTACAACATTTGATGTTCCATCTTCCTAGATAGCAGTTTGTATTGTTTAATGATACTGAAAAAATTGACCATATTGTTGAGAAGAATAAAAACAAGGTGACAATGTTTCAGGCATGGATGAATGCTAACCGTAAATATTTTGAAGGTAGACATCTAACTTATGCGGACTTTCCCTCAAGTTTTGTGTTTCTTCAACAGCAAAGGGAATGGAAACCTAGGAAAAGAGGTCAAATGATTGGTCGTTTGAATTTTGTGCCGCCTGGTAGTGGCGAGGCATATTACATGAGGTTATTGCTTAATATTCAAAGGGGTTGTACGAGTTATGAATGTTTGAGAACTATTAATAATAGTAGTTGTCAGTCTTTTCAAGAAGCATGTGCAGCTATGGGTTTGTTATCTGATGATAAAGAATATATTGATGGACTTCGTGAGGTTGCAGTATTGGCTTCTAGGGCATACTTGAGGAGGCTTTTTATCACTTTATTGCTGTCAAATAGTATGAGCAACTCTCACCATGTATGGGATGAGACTTGGGAAGTCTTAATAGATGGTTTATTATACAAAAGACGTAAACAATTACATTACCCAGGTATAATATTTTTGTAGATTTATAATAGTAGGTTTGGTCGAATTCCGTTTTTTATACTTGATTGATTCATGATTTTATTATTTTATTTATTAGTTTTATTAAATTGTTCTATTTATTATTTTACAATAATTTATACGATTATACATTATTTATTGGAATCTATATTCATTATATTCCTTATGTATAAAATATAGGTAATAGGTAATAGGTAATAGCTACTTTTATTTTTATATTTATGATCGTAAATTTATTTCAATGTGCAGATTTATATTTGAGTGATGATCAATTGAAGGTTATTTGTTTGGTTGAGATGGAGAAATTATTGCGTTTGAATGGGAAGTCATTGAAGGATTTTGATACCATGCATTTTCTCATACTGAAGACTTATCTTATTTGAATAACATTTTTGTCCTTAGAGAACTTTCATATGACACACATGAAATGGCTTTAAACATCTTGAATGCTTGGGACAACTCAATGTTGGACAAAGATTTGTAGATGATGAAATTGTTGATGCTGTCTTAGCAAAAAATGGTGGGGTTTTTTTTTTTGTGGATGGTTATGGTGGCACGGGGAAGACTTTTTTATGGAAGACTTTGTTTTATAGATTTCGTGCTGAGAGTAAGATTGTTTTAAATGTTGCCTCGAGTGGAATTGCTTCACTTTTGCTTCTTGGAGGTCGAACTGCACATTTACAGTTTGTTATTCCTTTGATATTAAATGAAGACTCAATTTGTAATATTAGACAAAATAGTTTTAAAGCAGATTTACTTCGTGAGACTACTTTGATAATATGGGATGAGGCTCCTATGGTTAATAGATGGGCAATTGAGGCATTGGATAGGACATTAAAGGATATTATGGGAATTGTTATGGTAGAATATTCTCATAAACCATTTGGTGGGAAGGTTGTTGTCCTGGGTTGTGATTTTAGGCAGATATTACCTGTTGTTCCAAAGGTAAGTAGGGGCAGATGTTGTTATGGCCACCATTAACTCATCTATATTATGGAAGCATTGTAGGGTGGTGAGGCTTACAGAAAATATGAGAACTCAGATGGATTCAAGTGGTCTTGATAATCAATCGAATAAGGAATTTGCACAATGGATTCTTGATATTGGTGATGGGAGGTTAGGTGTTGACAATGATTGTGATTTTGATATTTATCCCCCTGAAGAATTGTTAATATTGGATGCAATTGATCCGATAGCAACTATTGTGTCCCATATGTATCCTGATCTGGTTAGTCATATGAATGATTTCAAATATTATGAAGAAAGGGCGATATTGGTACCAAAATTGCAGTTTGTGGAACAGGTAAACAATTACGTGTTATCGTTGTTTCCTGGTGAAGGAAAAGAATATCTTAGCTCTGATTCTATTACTAGGATGGAGGAAACAAACGGCATAATTTTTGAGTGATTGACTCCTGAATTTCTTAATCAAATTAGGTGCTTTGGACTTCCTAATCATAAGCTAATATTGAAGGTTGGTGTTCCTGTAATGTTGTTGAGAAATATTGATCAATCTACTGGGTTATGCAATGGTACGAGGTTGGTTGTTACTGAGTTGGGTGTGAATGTCATTGGTGCTAGAGTTGCTACTGGAAATCATGTTGGTGATAAAGTTTATATTCCTAGATTTAATCTAGAACCATCATATCACACAATGCCATTTAAATTTCAAAGTCGCTAGTTTCCATTGGTTCTTAGCTTTGCGATGACTATAAATAAAATTCAAGGACAAACATTATCTCATGTTGGACTATATTTACCTGCTCCTGTTTTTTCTCATGGCCAATTATATGTTGCTATTTCTAGGGTTAAATGTAAGAGTGATCTGAAGATTTTAAGTTGTGATGATCATGGCGTGGCATGCAGATTGGTAAAGAATGTCGTCTACAAAGAAGTTTTTGAGCAGGTTTAATTTAAAATGTTTTCCGTAATGTTTGTAGAGTTTTTGGTTTAGCAGATGCTATCTGAAATTATTGAACCAATACAATATTGTAGATATGTATTTTAAATTTGTGTGTGCTATGAATGTTTAATTCTTGATGAAGAGTACTTTCAAAACACATATTTACTATTAATCATATATGAACATATAATGTTGAATTTATCCATTTACATTTCGAGTGGTTCTTTTTTCTTTTTTTTTGTAAAGCAATCTTCCTTATTTGTTATTTACGAAATGCACTATGAAAATAATTTACCTTTACTGAGATATAAAACTTTAATAGATAGTTGGATTGCAATTTTTATAACTCAATTGAACTTTACCAATAAATTTTTATAAATCTTTGCTTGTGAATAATCTCACGTCCATATATGGCAGTAAGTAATCATTATACACACTTAGGAACTAGGAAATCAAACTTTGTTCTAATATTGTAATTATTTATAATTATACGCATGCAACATAAAATATGTCAAGGAATATAAGCAACACATAAACAATATCATCATATTACTGGTTCTAATGGAAGACTGAAATCAAATAACATACACTCCAACTAATACACTACTCTAGGATTTGCTTTTTTTTTGCTGTATTAGTTAACCAAGGATTATCTTCACCATTATCTTTCTTGAATCCTCAGCTACAATAAATTGCATCGCATCTCCTTTCTTTATTCCACTTTCCTTGCATAATTTATACCAGCTATGTCCACCAATACTGCATTCAGTGTCCCAAAATTCTAATTTTGTCCGGTTACAAGACTGTAGTTGAACAAGTTTGCTAATTGTATTTTAAAATTAACATTTTTTAAACAAACCATCTATTATCAATATGCTTATAACTTTGTAATCAAATTTTTAATGCTTCTCAATAAGCAAGAGTGTAGCCACCATAGCAAGAGTGTGAAATAAATATCAATCATTTGAAATAAATTCATCGTGGATCAGATTGCATTAAATCATATTCAAGGTAGTAAAGATATATAGTCGTCTACTTAGTTTTAAGAACGCATCTATACAATATTTTATTCTGCTCGTCCACTGATGTGGTAGAAGCGTTCGTCCACACAAGTAATAGAAGCGCTCGTCCACACAAGTCTTTGGACTTGCTAAGCCCTAAAGAGAAAATCCGTCTAGTGACATGGCACTGTGGACGTCTACTGAATTTTAGTTAGGCATTATGGATGTATGCTCGAGTTACAAGAATAACCCTCATCTGCTGATGTGGCAAGATGGACACGTTTATTTTCAAGTCGTTGGACTTGCTGTTCTTATCAAGTTATTTAGGTATTCATTTATGGCCTCATCTACTAATGAAAAACCAGCCTACTTATCAATTAAATTATAAACAGTTTAAATAACCTTTGGACGGGTAATTCTTTGCACAAGTCCGAGCATTGTATACCTTATATTATTCTGAAGAAAACTTACACATTGAAGTTCTTCCTTGTCAGCGATGGTTTTATGCTTTTCAACTTCAGCTTCGACCTGCTTCTAGACGGTGGGAATGGAATTTGAGGTTTAAAGATATATTGTTAAGCCTTATTTGATGAATTGGGCCCATCTTTATTAATACAAGGAAGCCAGATGGATAAATTGGTTTGGGTCATTGAAATGTGATTGTCGTACAATAAAAAGGTTCACTGGACTTGACATACTTATGATAAAACTCTTAAAATTAAACTTAACAAAAAAATAGTATAAAATTAATATAATTATTTATATTATATGTTAATATTATAAAACTTATTTATTGTAGGATAACCAAACTGTACCGGTACGTTCAGCACGGGTCACTTACCCTGGTACATGTAATGCATGACCGTGATGGTGATAGCTAGCCATTGTAATAGGAGCACAAAATTAAAGCATACTCGAGGAGAGACTATGGAAGGCAGTGTTGGCAATGACAGGGCCTAAGCAAGTATTGCTGTGCCGAATGTCTATTAGGCATGCTTTTGTATTGGAGTAATGATACAGACGCTTGTTGTGGAAAATACTACACAGACTTTAAAGATGTGATAATTTAGACCACTAAAAAAATTAGATTATACTAGTAGGACTAATTAAGGTGTTATTAAAATGCAGGAGTTCATAAAAAAGTTTGTTAGAACATAATCTGAGCACATTACTTTTGTGGTAATATAGAGTTTAAATTATAAGGAGATCAGTTTTGGTTTTTATATTTTTTAATTTTTAATTGATATGTTTTGATTCATAATTATAAAAAGTTATGTTTTTCCCCCCTTCTGTTTTGTAACATTTATGTAGAAATTTGTGAAAATAAAAAAAGTTATTTTAATCGTTTCCATTACTTCTATTATTTTCTTCATTAAAGGTTAAAAATATAAAATAAAATAAAATTGAAGTGATGCTCCTATAATTGCTAGTAAAACCAATTTCATTAATGGTTGTTTGGTTGAGATTATATTCAACTTTAACATGAAAATAATACTTTTTGAGATAATTATTTTAAAGTTATGTGGGATTAGTTTTTTCCTACGTGATTTTATGATTTTTATCTTTGCAAAATCTAAACCAAGTATCTGATTCAATGTCACCTCCAGCTTTTGGAGTTTTTGAGCAATCGGTATCCAAAGCCCTGCTTTGTTTTCACTTTTGAGAGGGTAGGTAGGTATCCAATGTTATTTGCAGCATCTACCCTTTAAGCATAGGAAAGAGGTGGATCGTGGATGCTAGCACTTGTAAAGCAAAACACAGCTCAAACTCACTTCCCTCCTCTTGCTATGGCTGTTGGATAGCATTAACAATCAACCCCACCCATGTGCATGTATGGTTCAAGCACAAATGCTATGACGTGACGTATTTGTTTGACTCGTGGGATAGGAACATAATCGATTGGTTTTAGAGGAAGGAAGTGGAACAATCATTCCATTTAAGATCAGGATCAATCCAACCTATTTTGAGACTTAAAACGAAATTTGATTTAATATTTTTTTAAAAATTAATAATAATTTTATTAAAAATATATATTTTATATTTAAATTTATCTTTATTATAAATTATTATGATTGATATAAATTTTTGTTGTTACATGTATTAACTTGTAAAATTTTCTATAATTTATTATTTAAGGTTTTAAATTATTATTTTTATTAACCTTAAATAAAAAAATTTGAAAATCTAAATTTGAACCTAAATAACTAAAAATATTTAGAGAGCTAAAACCCTAATTTTAATCTTTAAGGCCATGTTTCAGACCTTGTCTTTTCTTCAACTCCTTGTTTTTGCTTCCTCCGAACATATAGATGATATTCTCGGACAAACGAATGGAAAATTAAAGAACTGGAAATTAATAATTGGTTTCTTATTAATTTTGCGCAATCATATATATACACGGATAATGGTTAAAAATATAGAATATGTTACGCCCGGAGCATATGACACAAGTTCAATAAACTCAAGTTTGTAACAGGGCAAGTGATGATAGGAAAACAACAAAGAATATGTTGTCAGCTTTTGGATTTTACAGTTATGGTCATATCTTCACACAAGTAGGCAGAAGAAGAGCACATGCTTTCATTCATTCAAACCCATGTCCACAATGTTGAACCCGAATACCAAAATTTCCCACCAGACTCATTTAAGAGGTTTTCTTGGTTATCAGGTCATAAAGGCCAATTTGCCCCACTACCCTTTTGGTAAGTTAAAGTGACCATTTGAATTTAAGCCTAGCTGCTTCAATTAAAAATTACATTTATTATTTATCAAGAAGTTGTTGAGATTGCTATTTTGGTCATTGATGATGTTGTACAGTCCTTGCGCATCCTGTTTTTTTAACAAATATTATTTACTCGACCCACCTCACCTAAAGGAAAGGCAAAGAAAACAAAACACGTGTAGTGGAATGAAACAAACGACATACTTTTCCAACAAATTGAGCTATGTAAGTTAATATCACAATACACTTCAATGGATACATAGAGCAAATTGCATGTAATATATAATATAACCCCATCATTCTATAAAATTACAAATTAGCTGCGGGCTACTATTTTGCTTATGCTTAGCCACTTCAGCGTCCCCTACACTTTCTTTCCTCCTTTCCTCTTCAAGAAAACCCAGCAACTAATCATAGTTAAGTTGCCACTGACTCATCCCAATGTCACATTATATTCCCTTTCTCCAACCAATCAACCATGCAGTCATCTGGTAATTATAAGTAAAGTAACTAGTGGGAAAAAGGTTTTTTAATAATAAAAAATACATAAGGTTTTGATGTGAAGACATGAACATGAAGAGTGATGAGGCTCAGACCCGGAAATTCTTTCCGGTGAAAGTTTGACCGAATTGCCAGCTGGGGGGTGCAATGTTCCAAGAGGTGGAGGTGCGACGATCACTGCCCGTGACACGGAAGGACAGAGCCTGGCCCACCAAAACCGCGTTTGATTGCCAGTTCTGACCCCAGTTACGGCTCAATGGCATCCACCCTGTCCGAGACCCTTTCACGTAGGCGCGCACCACATCCCCTGCACCCGCGACGTTGCTGATCAAAACCAGGTTGAAGTAACGGAACCCGTTGACGGTGAACCTTATTCCTCCCGGCTTTCTGCATGGCACCCTGCGTAAATATCAACCAAACTCGTCACTACTTTTCACTTTTGGGATACCCAAGATTTGTTTGGTCAAAGTAAAGCAAGCAATACATGTACAAAGTTCTATATAATAAAAAAAAAAAACCCAAAGAAACCAGACAAAAAGAAAGAGAATGGGTTACCGGCGAAATGCAACAGGGACGATTCCGGCACGGTACTCAGCAATCTTGAGGAACATGGGCATGGCAAGGTCAAAGTGTGGTCGAGGAGGGTTACACCAACCACCGTTGTCGCTTGGAAGAGCATAGTTTGGAGGACAGAAGTTAGTTGCGGTGATAAAAATGGAAGGGCTTCCCGAGTGACACCACTCCCTGTCGTTTGCACACTTGATCTCAAAGCATGCTCCGCAGCTTAGTCCATTGTTGAAGAGTGCTGTGCTCAATGCCGCTGTGTTCACACCGTACCCTTGACTGTACAAGTTCCCATACCCACACGCCCCTCCTGAGCACCACAAAGAAAAGAAATTTATAGTTAATTAGCTACATTGTTATTAGTTCATGCCATGTTTTTAAGCAGTTGAGAAATGAGGAAAAGAGAGATGGGGTTTTGAGTTACTGACCCATGGTTCCAGAAGCGTCAGCTCCTCCATAGAAAGTAGCGTGAGCAGTTTGCCAAGAACCACCAGTGTAGATCCCTGGAATTCGAGCTTCAACATGTATCCACATTAATGAGACAATGCAGAGCACAACACTGGTCACACCCATTGTTTCTTTTCTTTTTCTTAACCTAAACACTAGGAATAAAGAAAGTTGAAGAGACTGAAGAAAAATAAGCTAGGGAGATTTAGGGATGAAAGGTGATTGGGCAGTAGGAGAGGGTGGACTACTTATGGACGAGGACACCTTCCACTGCAGGGGTAATTTTTGGAATTTTCAAACTTTTGATTATGACTTATCTTTACTATTAAATTTCCATCTCTGTGTTATTTAAAGCACAAATATTATTGTTATTTTTTTTACCAAGTACGTACCTAGCGACTCTATTCTTGAACGCGTAGGTGTACCTTCCAATTGTAATCAGGCATAGTCGATTACATTTCTGGGAGGTTACCATCTACGCTCTTAACAAGCGAGTTTGAGAACAACCTTTTATAATTTCCTATATTTCTTTTACAATTTTTTAGGTATTTTTTCTTATTTCGCACCAACGCCCTTTAAAATAATATATCTTATGAAAGGAGAAACAGAACAGATAATGTGAAAAGGCCAAACAAGTGAACCAAATCTACAGGGGAGCTTCAAGGTCGATGGACAAAAGTGCCCCTGGAATCTACTGTCCATCACGATGAAGTAATGCGACATCAGAAAAAACAGAGTCAAGGGTTACAAATGGGAAAGGAGTTGGCTCCCATTGTGTTGTGACAGTGTCTTAGAGCATAGATTATTTGTACAACAAAGTGAGACTAGTGAGTGTTACCATTCTTACATGAAAAGGTTTTCTGTTCTTATTTGGTTCAATTTCGTTAACATAGAATTACACAGCTCATTTCCAAAATAAAGAAATAAAACAAATTACACAGCTCAATTAAAAACATAACGAACAGTCGTCTAAGGTCTTGTCAGATCATTATGAAGGGAGAACATAAACCTTTTGTTCTAATCAAACATTAACCTATTATCACATATTGTACGTGGGTCTCAAAGACTACTTTGACTTACCAAGGACATTTATGCTTTGTTTGGATTAAGGGAAAGAGAGTGGAAAGGAACATGAAGGATGGAATGGGAGAGGAAAAAGGACTTTTTCCCTGTTTGGTTGCAAGGTGAAAATAGAAGGAAAGAAGAATTTTTGAGGGGCCCACATTAAAATAGTTTCTTCTCATATTGGAGAGAAAAGTGCAGGAAAACTGCACTTCCAATGCAAAAAACGTTAACACCCCTTGACATCCATTGTTAAATAAATATTCGGCAAAATATAATATATTCTCAAATAAAGTTACGCTCAATCTCTCGTAACATGTCTTAGATGTTATCAAGCTTAACACTCAGAAAGAAAATGATGAATTGGTATTCATTGAACTTGACTGAAAAGATATAATTTGTACATTATACAGAAATACCCAAAGCATAACTAACTTGATAGCAGTTATTAACTTACATAACATATTCCTAACTACCGTTAATTGACTTAATTAACTTAACTAACTTGTCTTCATATAGAAAGTGTTAATACTCCCCCTCAAGTTGGAAGGTATATATTGTATAATCCCAACTTGGACATCAACAATTGAAACTGTGGTTTAGGAAAAGCTTCGGTCAAGGGGTCTGCTAGTTGCTCATTTGTTCTGACATGTATTAGTTTTAGAAATCCAGATTGCACATGTTCCCCCTAATAAAGTGACGGTCTATATCAACATGCTTTGATCTTTCATGGCAAGTAGGATTATTGGCCAATTGGATTACTGACTTACTATCACATAGGACTTTGGAAGTTTCAAGTGGAACATCAAAAGCCCTGAGCAGCTGTTTCAACCACAGTAACTCAGAAGTTATAGTGGCTAAGGCTCGATATTCTGCTTCTACCGAGGATCTAGCTACTGTTGCTTGCTTATTGGACTTCCAAGCAATCAGTGAAGTGCCTAAGAACACACAAAAACCAATGGTGGATTTTCTGGTCACAGGGCAGCTCCCCCAATCTGCACCCACATAGGCAGATAGGTGTAGAGAAGGAGAGCTAGGGAATAGAATGTCTTGTCCTGGTGAGCCTTTCAAATACTGCAGCAAATGGTGTATGGCTTATAGGTGAGGAGTTCTTGGTTTGGACATGAATTGACTTAACCTATTAACTGCATAGGTGATGTCAGGGCGCGAGATAGTCAAATACATGAATCTTCCAATCAATCTTTTGTACAAAGAAGGGTCTGGAACAGGCTCACCATCATCATCATTGAAGTGTACATTATGTTCCATGAAAATGGGATGGGGTTTAGAGCCAATGAAGCCAGTATCAGTCAAGAGATGTAGTGTGTACTTTCTCTGACAAAGATGAATTCCCTGAGTTGATTTGGCTATTTCCAAGTCAAGGAAATATTTGAGATCACCAAGGACCTTCAACTTGAAGTGTTTTTCAAGAAGAGACTGTGTTTGTTGAACCAAAGAGCCACTAGGTCCAGCAATCACAATGTCATCGACATAGACCAATACTACAAGCTTGTCTCCACTACCCTTTGTGAATAAAGAATGATCTGCTGAGCACTGAATGAAGTCATGTGCCATCAATGTGGATGAAAACTTGTGGAACCACCGCCTAGATGCTTGTCTAAGGTCATATAAGGATTTATTCAACTTGCACACTAGATTCTTCCCCTTGATTGGATAACCTAGTGGCAGTTGCATATATACTTCTTCAAAGAGTTCTCCATTTAGGAAGGCATTATTGATGTCCAATTGTAAGATATGCCAATTGGACTGAGCTGACAGTGTAAGTAAGACTCTCACTGAAATGAGCTTTGCCACAGGACTGGAGGTATCAATGAAATCTATACCAGATTGTTGTGTGTAGCCTTTGGCTACAAGTCGGGCCTTGTATCTATCAAGAGAGCCATCTGCTTTATACTTGACCTTGTACAACCATCGATCTACAACCAATTGCTTTCTTACCAAGTGGTAGAGGTTGTAAAGTCCAAGTGTTGTTTGCCTCAAGAGCAGCAAGTTCTTCAGCCATTGCCCTTTGCCATTCAGGTATCTTGACAGCCTGATGAAAATAGGAAGGTTCATAGATGACTGAGACATGCATAACATAGTCTCTGTAGGACTGAGATAGTTTGGTGTAGGATAAGTGGTTCTGGATTGGGTGAGTCACAGGGCAAGCATAGTCCTGAAGGCGTGGGGGTGGTCTATGTGTTCGAGTATACCTACTTAGAGGTTGTTGGTTAACAGGTGGATCAAGTATAGGTTGTGTAGGCTCAGGTGAATTAGGTTCGGGTGGTTCTATATCAGGTTGATCAGGTGCTTGGTTTTCAGGTATGGGAGGAACAATTGGGTGTAATTGGGGAATTTCAGGTATGCCAGGTATTGGTTTAGGTATAACAATTTGAGATGTTGTGGTTGTGAAGGAGATGTTGATTTGAAGGGAAATACATGTTCTGAGAAAGTGACATCTCTAGATATCATGAACTTGGCACTGTTCAAATCAAATAACTTGTAGCCCTTGTAACCAGTGGGGTAACCCAAAAAAACACATGGAATAGCTCTTGGACTTAGCTTTGACCTGTTGGCAGTGATAGTAGCAGCATGGCAAAGGCAACCAAAAACTTTCATGGAGTTGTAATCAAGTTCCTTCCTGTACAGTAACTCAAATGGAGAATAGTTCTTGATCACCACTGAGGCAGTCCTATTGATTAGGTAAGTGGCGGTAGAGACTGCTTCTCCCCAAAGCCGAAGTGGCACTTGAGCCGGAAACATGAGTGCTCTAGTGACATTGAGGAGATGCTGGTGCTTCCTTTCCATAACAAAATTATATTGTGGTCTATAAGGGCAAGAGAATTGGTGCAAAGCTCCATGTTCTTGTAGGAAAGCTTGGAGAGCAAACTCCTTTGCATTGTCTGATCTTATGGCTTTAATGGTTTTGTAAAACTGAGTTTGTACAAACTTAAAGAACATCTTAAGCAATTGAGTTGCCTCATATTTATGTTTCATTAAGCAGATCCAAGTAAATCTTGTGCAGTCATCAACAATTGTAAGGAAATAGTGTTTTTCATCATGTGTGGGATGTGCAAATGGTCCCCAAGTGTCACAATGTATGAGATCAAATGGTGCATCAACAAAATTGTTGTGAGACTCAAAAGGCAATTTTTTAAACTTTGCTAGAGGGCATACATCACAACATTGATTAAGAGAACTAGAGTTCATGCCAAAATGAAGTTTATTACACATGAGTTTAAGAACATTGTCTGATAAATGTCCTAGTCTATCATGCCAAAGTTTGGCAGAGTTGTCCCTAACTGCATTACAATGAACTACATCAGGTTTATTACAAGAATTGAAATTGACTAAAGAATAGGGTGTGTCTGGTGTTTAGAGAAAAAGACCTTGACTGAGATTAGCCTTGCCAATCACACTCTTTGTTGGATTGTCCTGAAGCACAACACAGTCATCATGAAACAAGCAATAAACATTAGCATGTCTCAACAAGGCACTAACTGATATGAGATTGACATGGAATTCAGGGATATATAGCACATTCTTGATAGTAAAAGAATTGCTCAAGTATATAGAACCAATAGCATTGACCCTAATCTTGTAATTATTAAGTAAGACAACAAATTTATCAGACAATTTGGCATACTCAATAAAGAAAGACAGTGAGTGACATATGTGTGAGGTAGCACCTGAGTCTATGATCCAGGTGTCAAGACTGAAATTGGAATTAACAGGTTTTGAAAAATAACTTATACCAATTGCTGATTGATCTAACTGTGAGATGGCAGCCTTGCCATTTGATCTTGTAAGAGGGATATGAGTTGCTGGAACTGCATCTGATTTGCATCAGTGTTGGAATTGGAGGAATCAGCAACAAGATTCACTATTGGACGCCCTTTCTTATGACCAGGGGGTAGCCATGAAGCTTGAAGCATTTGTCCTTAGTGTGGCCTAGCATGCCACAATGTGCATAGAGTGGCCTATCCTTCTTGCCATTTTTCTGGTATGCACCTTGAGAAGACTGCACTGCATAGGCCAATTGAGTATCTGACATTCCTTGCATGGCTCCAACTTCTCTTTGCTTCTCTTCTTGGATCACTAGAGAGAAGACCTTTTGAATTGGTGGAATCGAATCCATGGCAAGGATTTGTCCTATAATATTGCTATAGCTCTCATTGAGTCCCATCAAGAAATTCATCACATATTCAGATTGCAAGTATTCCAATAGAGGTTGTACACCTCCACAATTACAGTCACTAAAAAAAAACCTATTTAGCGACCAAAGATTTCGGTCGCTAAACATGATAATTCGGTTGCTATACTGTGTAGCGACCGAATTAGCGACCGAATTAAGGGGTAGCAGAAACCCTGGTGACTAAATATTTAGCGATCGAATTTGTATTTCGGTCATAAATTTGCGACCGGTATTTCGGTCACAAAATTATATATTTCGGTCACCGTATAGTTGGTCGCATGCTCAGATAACCGAATTTGGTGACTGATATTCGGTCGCAAATTTTGAATTTTTTTTTTATAAAAATTTTCCTGTAACTTAATCCTACCAACCAAATTTTGTTTTTCAACTATTACCCCAATGATTTTTAATTTCTGATATAAACAAAATACACCAATTTTTTTTTTGAATAAATAGAAAACGTAAATATGATGTACTAACGATCCAAAACACCACAGTCAATATGATCAAGAAAACATATACATTAATTAACGCAAGTTTAATAATTTTTTATAAAAAAAAGTTTAATAATGTACTGATTAACGATCAAAACATAAAAACACACCACAGTCAATAAGTACTAATCAAAATATCAAAACTCATCAATCTTCCAAAGGGATGAACATGTAGAAGCGAGAACCCCCAAGGTACTTAAACTTTGCCAATGCACCAGTGGACAACAAATACAACTCCCTGATACCATTTGTATCTGTTGCAAAATATGGGCGATCCTCATGGATTACTATATTCCCATTGAACATATTTCCGCTTTTGTCTTCAATAGTCACAACACGCGGTATTTCTTGTCCCCAACGACGGTAGAATGATCGCGGGATTGAAATCAAATCCTGCAAATACATAAGAACAATTTAGTAATGATTAGTCTATGCCTTAACCATCATTACGTGAATCTGATCGTTATTCTTAAGTTGATGAGATACTGTACCTGGTCTATATGGATGGCTGTCTCAAAACATTTAGTCGGATCCATTTTCTGATAAAACGATAAGGAAAACAAGTCATATGTCTAAACTTCATCAAGTGATAATAAGAAAAGATGGAAAGATCCATGTAGCATACTAGCATGTTAAAATAGAACAAAGAAATGCAACTTTACATGCAACTTTACAGATTAGCAAACATAGTAGTTTTCAGGGAAGCAGATGCTTTTACGTCGTTTTGAAGGATGGTCATAGAGAGGACTTTTCCTACTGGAAATGCCTAGATAACCTAGTAAGGATGGTCATCAACAACTATTTCTGGAAAGCTCCATTGCCTAGTGAAACAAATGAGTAGAAAACCAGAGTTGCTTTCATAATATTGTGTACAGAGCTGCTTTCTAATGTGAATAATGTTTGAATGATGATGGCACATCATGTGCCTGGCAAATTGTGCCCCACCCTTCATTTTATCTAACCCTATACTTAATCTTTCATTATCTAAGACCTTGGCCTTAAGGCAGAATTAAAGAAAAACCTCAAACTTCAAGAATCCTTCAAGCACATCCAAAATATTGAATGAGCATGCGTGCCCTGAGAAGGTACGCATGCTCATTAATATTGAATCTCAAATAGGAAACTAAGGCTTTCGTAGCTTAATAATTAACTCTAGCCGAAAATAAAACCATTGACTTATAAGGATTGCAGCATACTTCAACAAATATATATATTGAAGCATATTTCAATACAAACTTAGATAAAATATAGTAGCAAACATCCTATTGAGCTCCGCTCTCCACTAACAAGTAACACATAATTGTCAAACACATGCATAACTTCTAAATTAGCAACACGCAACAAGCATCCCGCCTTTTTGACAGGATCACATCCTATTGAGCTCTACTCTCCACTAACAAACAACACATAGTTGCAAATACATGCATAAATATTAAATTATCAGCACAATCAGCATCTTGCCTTTCAGGCAGGATACCTTCCTATTGAGCTCAGCTCTCCACTAACAAACAACAAGATATATAGTGTGTATAGGCCATCATTCAACTCACGAGAAATAGAGCAATGACCTATAATGCATAAATAAAATTAATCCTGTCAAATAGTGACATTTAAGAAACTAACATTTAAGAGTTTGTTGAAAGCCATTAGGCCTTTTACTTTTGTCCTATCTTTCTGTGTTTTTTAAATCATTAGTGTGTATAGACCATCATTACCCCTCTACATTTTATTCAGACATTATCACAGCTAACATTGGTAAGATCATCCTCAATATGACCCAGTGGGTGTCATTGCCATTGCACACTATATTTTACCAAGTCAGATCAGCATTACAAATGAAAGAAATACACGAATGCATCTACCAAAAGAAAAGAAATACAAAAAAGATAGCTTTCCACCTGCTGCATTGCACAACCCCTTTATTGTTGTTCGATTATAATGCACCCAATTTACCCACTCACCTCAAGCATTCCCTGGCAACACCCAAGCAATTCATGCAACATTTCCAAATACATAGTATTCAAAACCACCAAAGTCACTTTCATTCCAATCCTCATTCTTTGGACGTGTTTTGATTCATGGTGAACCATAGTTCAAAATAAGTCAAGTAGTTGGGAACATGCAGAAATTAGAGCAAAGGAAAATTATTTTTCTCAAGTATGCTTAGTAAAGATGTATTTGGATTCACTATCCAAATCATCTCACAGTTGAAACAACAATGTACTTGAGTAATCTAAATAAGAGAAATAAGGATGAGCAAGCCTTAAAAAAAATATTACAGGACATACATAGACTCAAGTTGTAATGCAGGGTGTAACATAATCATTTTCAAGGGACCTTGACCTTGGAATTCAACGGTTCAAGAAGTTTGAAAATAAATGTTTCCTCCCACCATCCCTCACTTACCAATCTCCATCGAAAAAAAAGAATCTCAAAGGCCAGCCATTAATTAGCTATCAAATTTTTATCAAACCTCCATACATTCATATACCCAAAGAACAAATATAAAGTGTTCAACTCAACAATGAAAATTTACAAAATTTACAAGTTGGGGTCAGGACCCTTGCCTCCACATTGACTTGGTCTTCAAACTCATATTAAAATAGTCTTCCTTATGTCTAATACAATGTGCCTGTAATTTACTAATTACATTCTTGACTTCATATTTACTTATTTTATGCAGGGATGGCCATGAAACTTATAGCAGTCCTACTTCCAAGCATTACAGTCGAAGAGATAGTGAATCAAGAGGAAGCTAACTTATATTGTCTATCCAATAAGTTATTTAAATCAATATACCCCTACTGT
Source organism: Sophora flavescens (assembly GCA_030762895.1). Classification (NCBI taxonomy): domain Eukaryota; kingdom Viridiplantae; phylum Streptophyta; class Magnoliopsida; order Fabales; family Fabaceae; genus Sophora; species Sophora flavescens. The sequence goes on along the minus strand of CM061063.1, from coordinate 26,380,099 downwards.
CAAAATTTCTCTACTCTGGATTTCACTAGAACAACATCAATGATTAATTTGATAGCATAAATACCCATACTGACAGAACTTCCCTAAACCCTAACCTGAGACAGAACTGATCAGAGGAGACTGTGGGGGTGGTGGTTGCGCAAAACAGAACCCCTTGAGATGGTGGCGGTGGCCGGAGGAGGAAGTGACAGCACCTGAGAGAGACATTGAGAGAAATTGAGACAAAGAGAACCGAGAAAGAGAGAGAGAGAGATACAGAGAGAGAGAAGAGGAGACCTTACCAAAGAAGGAGGTCACGATGCTACAGTGGTGGTCGTGGTGGCGGTGGTGGCACGGTGCTGCTGGGAGGAGGAAGAGAGAGTGAGAGACAGAGAAGGAGAAACACAGAATGAGAAGGATAAGGAGAGAACCTTTCCAAGTGGTGACCGGAGGAGGACGAGACGCTGAGGGGCGGAGCTACGCGGTCGGAATAGGGAAGGGGCGAAGCTGCGTCGCTGCGTGTGCGAGCGAAGAGAAGAAAAGAGAGAAATGAGGGAAGAGAGGAAGGAAATCGCGATTTAGGGATTTTAGTTTTAGCGACCGAACTATTCGGTCGCTAAATGAGTTAATTTGAAATTTGAATTCATAAATTTAGCGACGGATTTTTAAATCGGTCGCTAACACGCGCTGTTTTAATTTTTTACACGCCGTTTAGCGACCGAATTAATATCGGTCGCAAATATAAATAAAATTTAACCGTTGCATTTAATTTGGTCGCTAAAAAGTCATAATTTTCTGACTTTTACTTTCCTTTAGTTAGCGACCGAAATAATGACCGATAACTCTGCTATGCTCTATTTCGGTCGCTATTTCGGTCGTAGTATCAACTCTAATCAATGTTTCATGTAGATCTTACAATCGGTCGCCATTTCGGTCTCAAAAAGCAACCAAAAAATTCGGTCGCTAAATAACCTTTTTTTTGTAGTGAGTTATGAATCGGTTTGTACTCACCAAGTTCTTCCCATATGGTCTTGATTCTAATGAAGTACTGAGCAATGGTGCTTGAACCTTGAGTGCATTGAACCAAATCACGCTTCAACTGAAAGATTCTTGGTCCATTGTGTTGTTGGAAATGCTCATGTAGATCTCTCCACATATCAGCAGTAGTTGTGGAGTATATCACACTTGCAGTGACCTCCTTTGAGATCGAATAGAGCAACCAAGATCCCACAATCTTGTCATTGATCTGTGCCAAGTACGATGCATTGAATCACCTTTAGGAGGCACAACAATGGATCCAAGTTTGTTCTTGGCTTCAAGAGCCATCAGTATAGCACGCTTCCATGAACTGAAATTATCTTCAGTCAATGGATGAGAAAGAAGCACTAAGCACGGACCGTCAGAAGGATGTAGATGAAAAGGATTGTTCCGATCTTCCATAGCCATGATTCAGATGTAACAAGCAGGAACAAACAATGACTAATCGGAAAGGAAGATGAAAGAACTGAGAGGAGAAAGAATGAAGAAGAAGAACTATTGAGCAGAGAGAATGCGGAAGATGAGGAGAGAAAATTCTTCTAATACTATATCAAGCTTAACACTCAGTGAAAGAAAATGATGAATTGGTATTCATTGAACTGGACTGAAAAGATACAATTTGTAAATTTTATAGAACTGCACAAAGCCTAACTAACTTGATAGCGGTTATTAACTTACATAACAGATTCCTATCTATCGTTAACTAACTTAACTAACTTGTCTTCATATAGAAAGTGTTAATAAACGTCCCAACTCCCCCACAAATACATTGGACATCATGGTTATATAGGAGAACGTGGACCAACCTTCCAGAGACGTCGAGAGAGAAAAAATGCATTTTGTTATATATATTTTATTTTTAACTTAATAAATTTTATTAATTTGGATAATTTAAAAAACAACTGATTTAAAATTTAATCAAAATTAATTAATAAACTAACTAAATATTTAAAGGTGATTGTACTAGTTAGAGTATATTTTTCATTTTTATTTTATTTGTTAAATCTCACTTTAACTAAAGGGTATTTTTGTAATATCAAAAATATATTTTTCCTTTCCTCCCACTCTCTCTTCAATCAAACAAGAGAAAAGATAAAATTTGGTTTTCTTTCATTTCATTTTTTCTTCGATCAAACAACTAAATAATCCTTTTATTTTTCACTCTTTTTCTTTCCTTCCCCTTTCTTTCCTCTCAGTTTCTTTTCTCTCCTACAACCAAACAAAGGGTGTATGAACAGTTAGCAAAAAGAAAAGTGAGACTAAAAGAGTATAGTATACCAAAAACAAATGTAAAAGAAAGAAAATAGTGGAAAGGTTTAAAAGTTAAAACGACAAAAAAAAATTAGAGGGAGAGTGTAGGGCGTGATGAGCGGGTGTAATTAGAGGAGGAATGGTGGGGCCACTAAAGATTTTGTTGATTATTGCATAGGCCATAGGGGTGAATTGCGAATTGTAAGTGAGAAAGGAGTATAGGAATACGATGAAACAAATCCCAGCTAGTGATGATGGTACTGGAGGCAAATGCTCCCCAGTTTAGAGATTGGAGAGAAGCAAAGCAGATCCAGCAAAACGACACAAAATGGGTTGAGAATCCAACGTGTGTGGGGTGGGTCTTCTCTTCAGTTCCCCGTAATTATCGGTCCTTAGAACCCGGTCCCAATTTGGTTTAACTGTAAAGTGGGTCAATGTGGACATCAACATATTTAGGCCATCTCCGTCGGTGGATTTTTGGGTGCTTATCTTAATAAGCACCGGTACTTAACAAGAACTCATCATAGGAGGCAAGTGCTTATTAAGTAATAAATAAAAGGAGATACTTGTATAAACATCGGGTTCTTAAGGGAAAATGTGGGTCATCATATACTCTCTTTTTTTTTAATTATTGATAAAATATAAGTACGTGGGGTTATTGGTAGGATCCATTTAACAAATTTTTTGGAGATACTGGATTGAAGAGATGAAATATTTAAATTATAAAATGTACAAATGAGATGAGTGATATGTAAATACAGGATCCACTTAAGAATCTCAAAAATAAAAAAATATGTGGTGTTGAATTGGAGATGCTCTTATAAATTATAATTGTTAAAAAATACTAACAACAACTTTAATTTATTTATTAACACTTTCAATAATACATTTTTAATTATTGTTTGTTATTGGATAAATTTTATACACGACTCACTAAATAAATTGAGTGTGTTGAGTGGGTTTGAAGAGAGTATTAAAAAAATATCTCATTAATATTGCTCTATAACCTTTCCCTCTCTCGAGCCACACCCGCAAAAACACATTACTGTTTACTCTACTACTAGTACTAACGTACAATAAAGCTGCAAGGTTAAAGTCAAGGGTTCTTCAAACCTCTTTCACACTTTTGTCTTGCCAGCATAATGCAATTTACGCATGTTCTTCCTTCTTCTTCACATTAGCACATTAGTACTTTTTAACTTTACCTTCCCGGGTAATATTACTCCTTCTTTGAATATATATATATATATTTTTTGTGCTGTTGCAACAGGCAACAGATATATATAAAGTAGTTTGAAGTTTTAACTATCCATTCAACTGAGGTAGTTAAATTTGTAAAGCATGATTGTCTTTTACTGTTGAACAAATAATTTGGAATGTGCAAAGTATGTCAACTGCATGCATTGGATGCTCCAAATATCGAAAGGTGATTGAACATGACTAGCTTCCTGATTATTTTGTCTTGTATATTTTGTAACTAGTCATCATTTGAGTCCCTAGGGAACCTTCGCATTGTGTCAAAATATACCAAGCGGGGTCACATGGGAAGGAGGGAAATTTTGGATTCTCCGCCAAACCAACAAATTCGAAGTAAAGGTCAAGTTAATACTGAAAAAAGTTCCACTTTGTCGTGGGTTTGGTGGAAATCGCATTCCGAATATTAATTTACTGTTATTTCATTGTACAAGTAGTCAAGTATTCATGCCATGAAAAATTAATATGCTAATATCCTTAGCTTAATTAATTTACAAGATTATGTGTACAAGACACAACGAAGTAAACATATAACGACACTAATACAGTCTAACACGCTCTCTCAAACTGATCGAACACCAGAACAAACGTGGAACTTGTAATGCAAATAGGAAAACTAACTTGATAAAGATGTTTGAGTTTTTGTAGGGGACATAAGGAGCACGAAAAAGAACCATTGACATGCAATGTTTTCTTATACAAATTAAAATGAAAGTCGGTCGGAGTAAAAATAATTATTAATTGAACATTATGTTGTCACAAATATTAAGAGGTGCCTGCCATGCATATTATACATAATCAGAGAGACCATGCACAAGACCAAAATTTCCATACTAAGAATACAATAATTGCCAAACCCTAGCAAATTTACAAGTCCTCCAATACGGCATTAGTAATTAATCAACACTAATGAATATTCCTTGTGGGCGGTGAGAAAGGGTCCATATATGCATGCATTGTTTTCTTTAATTTCATGAATTGTGACACACTTGATTGTTTGTTTGTAACCTAAAAATAAGGGGGACAACACGCATATGCATGGGCTCAAATTCAAAATTGTATTAATGCAATAACCATATATAATCACGTTTGGTCATATGGAAATATGATTATGATTTATGAGGCAATTGAAAGTAAATAAAAGAAGTGAGAGACTGCACTGGTGAGGACTTTAGCGGTGGGGTTGTCACATCCTCGTTGCCTTTCTCCTTTCAAAGGCAAGGCACCTCAATGCCATGTGCTTCCCATACTGGTCCTTGGCAAAGAAGACTGATCTTCAACATAAATATGATCACCGTGGGCTAATATTGTCGCTCCACGTAACCAAGAATTGATTTCGTGTGGCAGGCTGTAGGATTTGGTGCATGCGGGACCAGCCTGATGGAGAATTTCTATCCTCATCATTCACGTCTTTGATGAGAGCGTGATTCTTAGTCGCAACCAACTACAAAACACTTTACATAACTAATCAGTAACGACCTTTCTCTTTTTTCATTATTTGTCTCCCGCAAACTCAACCCTAATGTCATCAGTTTATGCCTGAGCGTGAGACGGTTGGGATGGATTGTGTTTATCTTTTATCCGACCCTAAACATCGATAAGGTCAATTCTTTGAAATCGAACCCTTCTCTGAATCTGAAGGAATCCAATCATATGCAGGTTGGTTTAAAACCGAATCTAAATAGGACATGACTGGATTGGATTATCCCCAAGTCAAATAGAATCTCTAGAAACTAAATTTCCGTGAGTAAAAAATATATATATTTTTATAAGCCAAAATATCAATAAAAGATGCTACCCAAAAATCATCAATTGATCTTGTGTCACCAAATACTTCCAAAATTGGATGTTATAAAATATCAACAAATTAATCCTTTTGTTGGATGCTTCTTGATGCTTGTGTTACCAAAGTCACATTATTAAAAACAAGATACTTTAATCAAACATGATTCTTTCAATGTTACAAAAGCCATAAAATGCTTCATAAAAACCACCAATTAGGCTGGTGTGAGACATGAAATCTGAGAGTATAAGTTTAGTAATTTACTTCATACTTCTTTCTTGGTGATTGTGCGTGAAATATAAGCTAGGGAAGGATAAAAGTAAAAGTAGATTTTTATTATATGGGGCGGGTCGGGTAACCCGAAGGTCAACCCGGACTCGTCCCTAACCCAACATCGGGTCACTAAATGGGACACGAGTTCATCCCTTCTTTTTTTGTAGGTTAGGGTCAGACCCGACCTGAACATTATGGGTTGAGACGGGATCTAAGACTAGATCGGGTTTTGCACACCCCTAATCATCACCTAACTTTATCCAATTTTTTGTTTTAATATATTAGTCAGTCAAATTCAAAATGATAAACAGAGAGCAAAAAATAATTTAAATGATAATAAAAGTAAAAATAATAAAGTAATATGGAATGAATTAAAAAATTTGAAGATGTAATAAGATATATTAGAAGATGGAGGGTGGTCCAATACATATTTAGGCCTAAAGCGAACTTTGAGATCAGGTCTTTTGAAATGATTATTATTTTTTTAATAAAAAAGGTAGTGTAGGCCTCATCGACGCTAGGGTGTTAGCTGCTAAATAGTTTTTATAGTGTACATAAATTTTTTTGAGGCCTAAAGTAAGGGCTTTAGTTGCTTGGTCCAATAGTGGTTGACCCGAAAATAATTTAATAATAATATTTTTATTTTGTCACGGTTGGACCGAAAATAATTTAATAATAATATTTTTATTTTGTAATATAATATATTAAATAATATTGAGGATAACAAAATAATTCTAGATATAGCTTAAAATTAATTAAAAACAATGTCATTGAACATTTTATATTAATTATGTCTCCATGAATCAAGTTAGCTAATGTTAGGTAATTTAATGGGACATGCATTTAATGGGTATGATGACCCAAACCTTCTACTAAATAAAGTCAGTCACTCCCAGTTTTATAATATTCGCTTCTTCCCCTCACTCAATCCCTCTCACCTTCCTCCCTCTCTCTAATCTTAAGTGTCTCCACTATAACCCTCCACTGCCCCTATCTCTACACCAAACATTTAATTAATTTATAACTTACCTAGGCAATTGTTTCATTCTACTCAAATATAATAGAGAATATATTTTGTCTATTAAAAAAACAAGTTTGTATATAAAATCATACCAACATCTCATTTTATTTTAGGTTAACTATTGAGTTTTAGGTACTATTTGAGAATTTTCAAATAGGTTTTAAATGATTTTTAATTGGGTATCTAAACCTTATAGAGATGTTCAATAGGATTCTTGAATAAAAACAATTGGATAGATCATAAACTGATATGAAATTTTTAATTGTCCTTGGATCCGGTTAAGTGGAACATGCGTTATGATGTTGATTATGGAATGTGTTATTTCCATCTTTTTTAACCGTTTTTGTATTTAATTAAGTTCCGCTAAACCAAAAACACATTTAAAATTTATAACATGATCTCCTATTCTTCTCCCCATCTAAACAAACAACCATTTTATTTTAATATTTCATATTTGCATATTCCCTAGAAATAACTTCGTCCAAAATAGCTCTCCCACTTGCAACTCACTTCATCTTGTTGCATCTTAGTGTAACAATGTCTCAAGATTCATCCTCCACCCAAATCACTCATAGATGGCTATTGTCAACTTGGATGAATCCTAATATTTTATTCATTGGATTAATCATTGTTTTTATTATGAATTAATAAAATTTTATACAAGTTTAGGGAACCAATCAGAATCTTTTTTAGTTTAGGGACCCAATGAAAAATTGTATATAAGTTCAAAGACCCAATTAAATTGTTCAGTGACCAACTCAATAGTTAAACCTTTATTTTATTATCTCACTTTTTAATAAAAAATTAAAAATTTAATTTTAATTTTTGACATGATAAATATTATAAATAAATTAAAGTATCAAAGGTGATAATTATTTTAAAATAGATAATATTTATATATAAGAATTTATATAAAAAAAACATATAAACATGTCCTTTTATAAAATGAATTTTCTACATTCAAAAAATAACATATTCACGTATTTACGCATTAATGCATTGTTTTTCTTAAACACTTCATGTGATTATTCCAATAGTACACTAATATTTTAATATGTGAAAGCGTGATTTTTTGAATGCATGAAATCCAGAGGTATAATTCAATTACTAATTTTATCAAACACTCCAAATCTAATGAACTAACTTATCTGCTAACCGCTGGAGTGTTTATGATGGATTTGAATCGGTTTTGAGACAAAAATTGAACCCGATTTCCAAAGATGATTTAAAGAAATGTGGTTCGGGTGGATTTTTTTGTGAATTGTCCTAAAATATTTTTTAATTGAATCCCTATTATATAAGGTTTTTGGATCAATTTCTGTTTGATTCGATTTTATTTCGATTCTTAGATAATTACATATTTATATTATATCAATGTGAATTTTTCGATTTATTGGTTAAAATGTACATTAAATCAAAACATGATTTACATCTATACATATTTCTTTTTATATATTTCATGTGAATAATAGTTTCATAAAATATCTTACTAAATAAATATTGTCATTTTCAACTAGTTTTTCCACAATCATCTTTTATGGTTGGAACATAGAATCGGTAATAACTTATTGTCAAATCAAACTAGAATGTATTAGTTAGGAAAAAATCTAGACAAAAAAATTGAATAATTCAAAGATTGAATAAATATATAGTTAAAATTTTATTATCTCGGTTTTTTTTTTATTTTGTTTAATAATTAAAGCATCAAAGTGATATTATTTTAAAATAGTTATATATATTATATTTTATATATATATATAGATCTATATAAATTAATGTAAACATGTTTTTTTGGGTTTTCTGATTTTTTAGATCGATTTTTGATTTTCTTTTGGATTCATGTGATTATTAAAATGACACTAATACTTTACACTTTTCTATCAACTAGTCCATCAATTATCAGCTAATTTTTTTGCTACCAGCGAATTTTTACTAAACAGACCTTGATACATTTGTGGGTGAAACATGCTACTGGCTGGACACACAACAAGTCTATACATCAATAAAATAAATTGTAATCATGACATTCAATTTGTTTCCCCCTGAAATTAAGATAGAGATTAAAAACAAACTTCTCTATATATAGACATTTTAGTTGTAAATATAATTTCATTTTATTTAGGGTTAAATATGTTTTTGACCTTTATAAAATTGATAAATTTTGTTTTTAGTCCCTACAAAAAATTTATTCATTTTAGTCCCTAAAATTACAAAGTTTGTATGTTTTTAATCCCGGGTGATAGATTGAAAATACACTACTTTTATTACATATAAAAATTAAAAACAAATAAAATTTGTATAGAAACCAAAATCAAATTTTACCAATTTTATAGAGATCAAAAACATATTTAACCTTTCTATTTTACTCAAAATATTAACTTAAATACTTTGAATAAAGGTAGTTCCAAGTCTTAAAAGCATTTTGGTATCTGTCATTAGCAGCAAAGCTAAAGCTTTCTGATCAAATTAACAAATTTAGACTAGGGGTTCACATTATTGAACCGAACGCATGTCGATCTCTGCCAACTGCAATGCAAAGTTTAGAATGCGGCTCGGGATGCACCGTTTCACATGCTCTTTATCACAAAGAGAGCGAGAGATAACTGACCTTGCCTTGCAAGAGTCAATACTCTAAATTCATTCATTCACATCCTTATCTATGGTATATTCTATTATAAGGCCATGAATACATCTACAATTCGTCCAAATTTGAGGCCAAGAAATTCACCCAATCAAACAAGAAACGGTACATGGATTGGTGTCAATGTCATAACCAATTTTTTAGTTGAATAATTCATACATGCACTTAAACACATATCATCTTATATTTACACAATTTTTATTATTTAATTATAATTGAATCCACCTTATTTTCTGCACAATCTTCACTCTAATCCTGCCTTCTAGACAAATGTCAGGGATATGAGAGGTGCGGTTATAATCTTTTTTTTTTTCAAAATCCATCATAATTAGAACATTTGGCTCCCATTGGATCCATCAAGATGTCCTCACAGCTTCGACCTTTTGGACCGGATCTAGTCCCAGTTAGGTTATAAGTATTTTTGCTTGAGTTTCTTGTTGAGTAAATTTTTCAAACGGTTCAGGGTTTTAAACATCTAAGAATAGTTAATATTGTGACAAAAAAAAGTGGGGGATGGGGCCCTAGTTGAAACTGCAATGAAACACCACATTATTGGCTTGTTCTGGCTATGGGATACAAGAGCTAACCTGAGAAATTGCTCTCGTGGAACAAAGTCCTGAACTGGGAAATGAATGGAAAGAGACCGGGGAAGGAGGGGGGAGACAATTGAAAGGGGCTCAAACCAGTTTTGTCTAAAAAGGAGACAATCTTGTCAGCCATATGGACAAACTCATTCATTGCTAACTAAGTTAAGAAAATTATGCATCCTTTCCTACAACTACATTATCAATAGGTTGGAAATATATAGCTTTCTATATCAAGAAAAATACTAAATATACAAACGTGAAATAATTTTATTACATGCATATTTGTCATCAATTTACATATATTTGAAAAATAGACCTTCCAGTAAAAAAAAACTAATAATGCGGATAGAATTTTATATATTTAAATTTATCTAGCTTTACTACCAAACAATAGTGCCTATCACCAAGATTAGCCAACGTGTGCTTACCTGAGATGACATTGATCTTGGTGTCGCGCATTCTTGAGTCATCTTTATTCTTTAATAAATATTATTTTTTTTCCCGTAAATTTGTAAAACTTTTCGACATTTTCCAAGTCACTGCCACCATAGAATAGAACACATACATGAAATGATTCATTCTCATTATTAATTGTTTATCTTTAGTCACGAAGTCATGCCTGACTTAGTGACTGCCTAGCATAATTCTTGTTTGGTTGAGTTACAAGATGAGTAATACTAGATTTTCTTTTCATGATTAGCTTAAAATGATCTTAATCATATATAAAATAAAAGAATTTTTTTTTTACATGATACATGCTACCGTTGTATAACTAAAAATATCGACTAATGGTTGGAGTTGATGCGGTGACAATTCCAATTCAACAGTTATAATTATGAATGAATTGTTATCATAAATCGAGACCAGTAAAGATTGCTGATCGAACAATATTGTTTTTGTTTCAGGAAGCTGGTGAAACATAATTATAGCATTTCATTTGTGGGTAGGTAAGCATATGCATTGTCCATGCTTCAAGTTCAAAAAACTTTTGGGTGAAGACTAAAGAGGAGTGTTAAAGATACAAAACCATTTATGTGCCTTTTACCTAAAGGCTGAAGGTTTGGAGAGTTAGTTCTTGACAATAATGACTAGAGGAAAAAGAGATATCAGAATGCAGATCTCTAGACCCTAGAATACACGCACACAGTACCGAGCCCTAACAAAACACTCAACTAAAAATCCAATGCAATCATTTTGTCCTTTTGATAACATTACCTATATTCAATAGTTATTTTTCTTCCATGAGGAAATACAACTTCCACTCTTCCCTAATTCATAACTATGAGATGGTATAACAGTGACAAGAATATACTAATGATGGCAGACACAATAAACCATTGTAACAACCATCATTGCAAATGCACAAGAAAGACATTTCTCTGCAGCGGCAAGAATGAATCATATACACAAGTTTGTTGAATGGTATCCCACCAAGAGATGATGTGTGTGTCCTATCAACTGCAAAGTCGAGAACATAGCTGTTGAGCTTGGGAAGGGCTGCTATTTGACACAGAAAAAGTGCTACTTCTCCCATTGCTCAAACATGTCATGTTAAGTTGGTTTCCCATTTGGGTTGACTGCAGCATGGCAGCAGAAAATGTCAGTATCAAAACCAACTTAGATAAAAGGAATCATTAAGATTCTATAACAGTCTCTTTCAACATTTGAAATTGTCAGGGATTAAATCATCTACAGAATAGAGATTAGAAACTAAATCATACATCCAGACCACCAGGTAACTGGTATGCTTGAGTACATGCATAGATACTAGGAATACAAGTCTTTTGTTTTTACTTTCAATTGTGCTATTGAGTACAAAGTCTTTAAAATGAAAATCAAAGAATCGATTGATGAAAATCGACGAATCGATAGATGACCAATCAGAGGAGAAAAGGACAGCAATACATGGACGAAAGTGGAAATACAATTTTAAGGGTGCGTTTGGAAGAGCTTATTTAAGCTCCTTTTGACTTATCTGATGACATAAGCTCTTATACAGTGTGTTTGGCAGAGCTTATAAAAATAACTTATGCCATCCCATAAGGAGTTTTTGACTTATTTTCAGAAGTCACTGGGAGAAGCTTATGGAATTATCATAAGAGCTTATGCACTAAACACCCTCTCCGTGTTTTTCACTATTCGAATCCTCTCATGCCCCTTTCTTTCTTTTTCTTTCTTTAAGCACTTATGGCATAAGCTCTCATGCGATAAGGTCTTATGTGATAAGCTCTTAATTAAGTTGTTTACCCAAACGCACCCTAAGTATCACATTGACACCAGTTCGTACCATTTTCGTAAAAAAATGCTTTGTACTACTACTAATTAGCATTTTTCTTTCACTTTTCCTCTGCCAAGATTTTCATGGGAATAATATACCGTTACCTTATGTTCTAAATCTCAGACTACCAAACTGAGGGAGAGGGCTGACACCAGTATATTTTGGATTAATTTACTTTGCACCCAGTCACATAATTCATTCAATCTAGCACTAGACTCTACAGCTTTAGGAAGCTGCAAACAAAAAAAGAAGAAAAGTATACAAGAAAGGAGCAGCGGCATCACTCACCTCACAATAAACTTCTTGTGGTTTGCAGCTCCATTTTGAGGTAGGGACACAACTTAAATAATGACACCAAGAGCAGTGATCATTCAAATCAACCCCTTGCAGGAGCAAAACCATCCCGATTGCCAAACTGTCAATTTGCGAACTTTCAGATTAGGGGCCTCGAGTATGATGATGCAACACACCCAACATAGAAAAGGTGATAAATTTGAAATCATATACGATAATCAGTGGTAAGTAGCATAGATTTGCACATTTTGATGTACAGAGAAACAAAAGAAATATCCAGTCATGAAGAATATACATAGAACAAATAAAGAAAATTATCTCCTGACAGTCAACCTTACTAGAGTCCTTTCATCTCTCCACTTGAGCTTTGGCTCGTAGTAGCTTGAGACCCCACCAAAGTTGAGAGACATAGCTCCTATCCCCTTGGAATATTTTTAAGAAGAAGCTAGTAATGTACTAATGTCCGTGGTTACTTTCCCATTTATTTTCCTTTTAGAAAAGTAGACTTGATGAAGAGAGAAAGCAAAGCAGAGTAAGCAGGATCAGGGACCATATAAAATTAAAGAAAAACCAATAAAAAGATAAAAACAAAAGCAACAAGAGAGACAAATTAACTTAAGAGGGTTCTCCAATCCCATTTTATATATGAAAGAATCCCCATGAAAAGTCCATGAGCAGACACCAAATTGAAGCTAGAAAAACAGGATTTCCCAACAAATTTCTATAATCTTAAACCATGAAGAGTGTTTGGAAAAGTAGAAAATAAGCAAACTCCTAATCACGAGTATGTACCCTCTAACATATATCACTGGAGACAAGCCGCCTAACAAAATAAAATTTGTTAAGGGCAGCTCAGTGCACTAGGATCACACCATGGTGACACCATGGTGGGGTCTGCGGAAGGTCAATGTATGCAGCAAAATAAAATGCAATATTCAAAAGTAAAAGTAGAAAGATAGATAGAAAGAAAGAAAGAAAATAAAAGAAAACAAATCGAGAGATAAAGAATGAGAACTTACCCAGTACAAAGTAGTATGAAAGAGATGACCCAGAGTACATACTGATAAGGTTTGTGCTTAGAGTTTACAGGAGGGGCAGCATATCCAGAATGAGAATTTCTTTGGCTAACCCATTTATACTGAGGGCGAATCAGAAAGACAAATCCAAGAAGGAACCCGGAGATAAATCCTCCAATATGAGCAAAATTGTCCACATGTGGAAGGATTCCCACAGCTAAATTGATTACAATGATGACAATGAGAGTCAATATTGTTGCAAACTGCACAACACCACAAAAAAATGAAAAGGAAAAGAAACTATTAATGGCTGTGGCACAAAAACAAAGCAGATTATTTATTTGGAAGCACCATTGAATTTAACAGATTCATTTGTTTATCAACCTTATTAGCATATATTGTCCAATTTGTTAAGACCTCCGATAGCATGCCACCTAGTAAGCCAAATAGTGCACCAGAAGCACCAACTGAGATACCTGATTGTATGAATAGAGCAGACAGTAAACTCCCTCCAAAACCAGATATCACATACAGCAATCCAATTCGAACTGCAAAAGGACCAGTAAGGGATAAATAACAATATGTTTCTTTCACAGAATTAAGTAGTAAAGACCCCATAAGGGAAATTTGTTGTTCATGAATCATGAAAAAGAGTAATGATGAATTAGAAGCTTTCTTATTTATCAGCATGGATTAATACAATAATGTGAAGCCCATAAAAGAAAATATTACAGTATTAACACTTTTGCTTAAGCCCTGTCAAAACATTAAATGTATAAAGAAACTTTGTTGCCAAATCTTGCTCTAGGTTCAAAGGCTCTTAATCTAATTCTTGTTCAAAACTCCCTTATATGTCCTGAAAGACTCACTAGTCTTTCATTTATCAACTCTTAGAAACAGAGAGCAGATAGAAAATTAAGTAGAGAGAGAAGAGAGAGAGAGAATTCAGAAACTGAGAATAGTGAATCTGTCATTGATTGAATCTAGATACATTGGGTTACAACTATTTATAGTAGTTGATGAATGTAACTGTCCTAACTGACTAGCTGAGTCAGCACTAACTACTTTAACTGTTTCTAACTCCTTTACACTTACTCACTAACATACCCCCTTATAAACCTAGGGGTGTATGTTTAACAATCACTATCATACCCCCTTATAATTTGGAGGAGGGTTTACAAATGAAAATTTATCAACAACTCCAAGATTGCCCCCGAGTTCCTAAAATCTAGACTGACTAAGAGGTTTGGTGAGCAAGTCTGCCACCTGATCTTGTCCTGGAATATGGTAGACTGCTAGTGACCTTCCAAAACCCTTTCACGAACAAAAAACAGATCCAATTCCATGTGCTTAGTTCTGGAATGTAGCACTGGATTATGTGATAGGGAAACTGTGCTTAGATTGTCACAGTAGATCACAGGCTGCATTGTAGGAACCTGCAGCTCTTTAAGAAGAGATTGGAGCCAAAGCACCTCTGCTGTAGTGGCAGCTAAGCTTCGGTACTCAGCTTCTGTGCTGGACCGAGCTACACTGTTTTCTGGACCACCATGATACTAAATTAGGTCCGAAATATACACGAGCCTGATACAGATCTTCTGTCATCAGTGTCAGCTGCCCAGTAAGCATCACTGAAGGCTTGAATGCTAAAGGGTTGGTCATGTGAAGCTGGTTTCAGCAATAGTCCATGACTGAGAGTGCCTCTAAGATACCTTAGAATACGTTTGACTGCTTTCCAATGTTCCTCCAGTGGTTGGGAAAGAAACTGAAGATTTTCCCAACACTATAACATATTTCAGGCCTTGTAATTGTGGCATATTGTAGGCCCCCCTACAATGGACCTGTATTGGGAAGGATCGGGTAGGTAGTTTCCCCCATACTTAGAGAGCCTGCAGCTGCTGGTCATAGGAGTTGGAAGAGGTTTTGCCTCTGACATGTGAGCTTTGGCCAGCAGATCCTTGAGATATTTGGTCTGTGACAGTAGAAGAGTACCATTGGATAGCTTCTTAACTTCCACCCCCAAGAAATAGTCCAGTTCTCCTAACTGTTTAAGGGCAAATTCAGAGTTTAACTTCATAATAAGATCAGTAATTCTTTGACACATGGAGCCTGTGACAATAATGTCATCTACATACACAAGCACATAAGTGCAGTGGCCTCCAAAGTTGTGAATGAACATGGGTCACATTTGCTAGACTTGAAGCCAAACTGAAGCAGGGCCTTTGTCAACCTCTCCAACCAGGCCCTTGGAGCCTGTTTTAAGCCATAAATGGCTTTATTTAACTTGCACACTTGCCTAGGATTAGAACTCACAAATCCAACAGGTTGTTCCATGTAGACTTCTTCTGCTAACAGCCCATTAAGGAAGGCATTGTTGACGTCCAACTGTTGGATTGTCCAGCCTCGAGTAATGGCTAGAGTCAGGATGACCCGAACTGTAACAAGCTTCACTACGGGTGAGAAAGTTTGTGTAGTCAAACCCTTGCTTCTGATGAAAACCCTTAGCCACCAACCTGGCTTTATACTTGTTTACAGACCCATCTGGATTTTCCTTGACTCGGAAAACCCACTTGCATCCAATGGCTTGCCTGTGGGTTGGTAGATCTACCAAGGTCCAAGTATTATTGTTAACTAATGCATCAAATTCAGCTTGCATAGCATCCTTCCAATGAGGTAATGTAAAGGCCTCCTTTGGAGTGTTAGGTTCACTATGAGTTAAGAGAATAGTAGATGTTCTAGACTTGGCTCCAGTGATCATTGGATGAACATTGCAGGGCTGTGGTGAAAGGGGATGGAGACCTCAGAATAGGTTCAGGAGGAGTGGAAGGGGATGCTGGATACTGTGGGATGAGACCTGAATGAAGGGACATAGTAGATGTTGAACTAGAGGAATTGGTGTGATGACTAGGAGACAAAGAAGTTGATGGGGCAGGAACAAATTCAGAAGTAGGAGGACTGGGACTAGGACTAGGAGCAGCAGGACTAACCTGAGAAGGCAAAACAGTTAGAGGACTAGAAACCATGTTGCTGGATTGAACAGAATCAGTGGGAGATGCAGTGCTGGAAACATGGGGAACATGAGCAAAAGGGAACCTGTGCTCATTAAATTGCACATCCTTGGAAATGTATAACCTACCATCCTTGGAAAGACACTTGTAGCCTTTGTGGGAAGAGGAATAACCCAAAAAGGTGCATTCACAAGACCTGAACTCAAGCTTGTTCTTATTATAAGGTCAAAGACAAGGATAACAAGCACACCCAAACACTCAAAAAGGTGTAATCTGGTTCAGTCTTATACAGAACAGCAAAAGAGGATTTATTAGAGAGTGTTGGAGTAGGTAATTGATTGATAAGGTAGGTTGCTGTGGTGAAGGCATGATCCCAAAACCTCATAGGTAAGGAGGCTTGGGCAAGGAGAGCCAAACCAGTCTCCACTATATGTCTGTGTTTTCTTTCAACACTCCCATTTTGATGGTGAGTATGGGGGCAAATGACCCTGTGAATGATTCCTAGCTCAGTGAGAAATTTGGTGAAGGGGAGAAATTCACCACCCCAGTCTGACTGAACTGATTTGATAACAGTGTTAAATTGAACCTTAACAAGTTCATAAAACTATCTGAAAATGGTTGAAGTCTCAGATTTCTGTTTTAGGAGAAAAATCCAAGTAAACCTTGAATGTGCATCTACAATAGACAAATAATAGGAATATCCAGTGGTTGATTTAATGGGGGCTGGTCCCCAAAGATCAAGAAAGAGAAGGTCAAAAGGATGATTGTAAGTAGCAGTAGATGCACTAGAGGGTAATCTATGAGACTTACCAAAACAACATGATACTCAAAAATCAAGAAAGTTTTTATTAATATCAGGAAGTTTACACTGCTGTAATACAGTTTTGATAGCCACATCATTGGCATGTCCTAGCCTACAATGCCAAATGTAATAAGTACTTGGCAATTTATTTGCAACATTACAACTTGAAATGGATTTACAAGGACCTAAAGAACTGAAAACTTGAGAATTACAACTTGTAACACTAAGACATTGAGGTGAAGATGACTGAGCTGCCCCAAGAAGGTGAGGAAACACAGAGACCTTGAGAATTCACATGTCCAGTTAGGAGAACTTGTTTACTGACCTGAGACAGGACATAGCAGACATGAGGATGAAACTCAAATATTACACTATTATCATGAGAGAATTTACTGACACTAATCAAATTCTTGGTGATCTTAGGAACATATAGAATGTCTTTTAATATTAGAGTGACAGTGGGATTATTAGGTGATTTGACATAAGTAGAACCTATTGAAAGGATAGGGAGGCCAAGACCATTACCCATGAATACTTGATCTAGGCCACATGATCCATTTTGCTGATGAATGTTTGCCATATCTGAGGTAACATGGTGTGTAGCTCCACTGTCTGCATACCACACACTAGAATCAGCCCCTGATCCCGAGGCCACCATAGTCATAGGATCTGTCCCAGCAGCCATCATAGCCATAGGACCACCTGAATGAGTTTGCTGAGAGTAAGAAGCATGAGACACTGGCCTGGAATTGTTCCAAGCTCCAGGGTTCTGCCAAGGGAGGGGTAGTAAGGGTGGTTGATTGGCTGAGATAGGTGCCTGCTGGTCATGATATTGCCTAGGATACTGATTGTGTTGCTGAGAGTTAGCATTGTAATGATGTGCCTGAGCTGAATTGTAGTACTGAGCCTGATTTGGACCTCTATCAAACTGAGGAGCACGGAGAGGAGGAGCAACATGGTGCTGATCAAATCTGTAGTAGCAGGACGCAGCATCATGATTGTTTCTGTGACAGATTTGGCATTCAACTCCTCCTTGATTGTAGTATCGGCCACCTCTTCCATGGCCACGATAGCCATAACGGCCACCACGTGCACCTCGAAAGCCATTACCAGAGTAATTAGGATTCTGATTCTGATTCTGATTCTGATACTGTGAATTATTTTGAAAATTATTTGTAGAAGAGGAATTAGTAACTGGCACCTGATTGGAATGAGAAGAGGAGGTGTGTGCCAAGTTAACAGAGAAAGCATCTACAGCTGTTTTGGCTTTGAGGCGTTCAAGACGCGATTCATGCGAAAGCAAGAGTGCTTCAATCTCAGCAACCGAATGAGGATTGTGACGACTCTCGGTCGTGGGAAACATAATGTGATACTCCTCAGGCAGACCTTCCGAAATCGAATTGATGTGTTCTTGGTGAGTAATCGGATTTCCGATTGAAGCTAGGGCATCAACAAGTGCCTTGATACGAAGTAGATACTCATCAATTTCCGATCTCCTTTCCAGATGTGACGTAATTCAGACCTTAATTGTGCACTCCGAGCCTTTGTTAAGGAATTGAAATGATTGTGTAGTTCATCCCATAGTTCCTATACGTGACTGCAACCAATCACACGAGGATGAATTGAATCCGATAGGGAATTTAACAACCAGATGAAGATGTGTTGGTCCTGTGCTTCCCAGGCCTGGAACTAAGGATTTACGCAATCGGCAACGCGATCTGCTTCGCTGAGATAGCGATTTGGAATTCGTGGACTCACGACGTAACGTTCGAGACGTTTAGCTCGAATCACGGCTTCAACAACTTGACGCCAATGGAGAAAATTGCTATCAGTGAGCTTTACGGTAACGATAGAAGCGAAGTTAGGAAGCGATGGCGCCGCTGGTGGCGGAGGCGGCGGTGGAGGATCAAGATCTGATGCGGAAGTCATGGCTAGAACTTTTAAGCTCTAGATACCATATTAGAAACAGAGAGCAGAGAGAAAATTGAGTAGAGAGAGAAGAGAGAGAATTCAGAAAATGAGAATAGTGAATCTGTCATTGATTGAATCTAGATACATTGGGTTACAACTATTTATAGTAGTTGATGAATGTAACTGTCCTAACTGACTAGCTGGGTCAGCACTAACTACTTTAACTGTTTCTAACTCCTTTACACTTAACAATCACTATCATCAACAAATACAGAAGTGGTATTCAAGCACTTTACCACTCTCTAAAAGATAGGACCTACTTCTGGATTTATGCAGGTTGAAATATTTGAGCATTGCTGTTTATATACATACCTCATACCTACGGATAGAATAAATTTAATATGCGCTGTTCACACAGAACAAATGCAAGGGTGATTACCAGAACCGTACCAAATCCAAACTCTTGCTCAAGGCGAATTCCAATAACAACAAGACTCAGCATGTTGGCAAGCACATGGACAACCCCACCATGCAGCCACATACAAGAGATTAACCGCCAGGCCTGGTGTCTATGAACCACTTTGTCCACTTGCAGGGCACCCATCCTTTCTAATCTGAAGGACAAAAATAGATGTCAGAAGGACATAAAACAACAACATACGTCAAACAATAAACTGCCCACTCATATCCACAACGTTTATCCTTCAGGAAACAGACCATCAGGAAATATTGGAAGTACAAAATTGATAGTAACTAATGGTGTTACATGTTGAATTTAAGTTGAGAGCTTCAATTGACATTTACAAATTTGACAATAATGAAAAAATGTAATGTAGAAAGTAAAACCAAGCATATGTGACTTATTGCAAATAGATTATAGATATATTATAATGCTACCTCGATTGACGTTGTGGTGGAATCAAATCGGATTTGGATTCACTGGAGTCACTCACTGAAAGTTGGATGCATTTGAGTGTGCACTAAAAAAATACTAAAAAAAATAAACAACACTGATCCAATGGTGCATGTCAGTAACTGCTTGGGTGCAGTGACTTCAATGAATCCAAATCAGCCCTTTTTGAGTAAATTACACATCATTAAACTTCATATCACATCAATTGCCTCAAGGCTGGTGAAAACTACCTTAGCTAATTAACAAATACAAATAACCCTAACTATATCCTATGTAGCTACATTGTGTGTTTTTCTTTTTCTTTTTCAAAAGGTAATAAATATATAGTGGAAGCAAGGGAGAAGAGAGAACATAAGAGAACTCACGTGGATGAAGAAGGACCAAGGAGAGGGTTCTCTTTGAGGGGTTGAAAGGAGAATCTGCCCAGAAACTCTGCAAAGCAAGAATCAGGAATGGAATGCTTAGGGCAATCGTTTTCATACATCGTGATCACGAACAGCGCCACGTTGGCCACCACAAACGACGGCACCAGCCACGAGAACCACGGCTTGAAGGGCCTGAAGTGGCGCTCGCCGTCATGATTCGCCGGAGGTGGCGCCGCGGCCCGCTGCTCGGTCGGAGGAGTGGGTGCACGGTGGTTTATGGTGTCCCCACGGCGGGTCTGATCTTTAACCTCGACAGCAGCGGCTGAAGAAGAAGGAGATGATGGGTCCCTGGCAATCATGCTCCGTTTGACGAAATTTGACCAAAGATTGCAACTTTCTAACACATGATAATGATTCCATCAAATTAATTAATTCCAATCAGATTGGTAGTGGCATCAACATGATCAGTCAAGTGAAGTGAATGCAGCTTGCTTCAACTTTCAAACAATGCTCAGCAAAAACTATTTAATCGCTGATTGTCGGCGCTTTGGTTGAGAGTAGTAATTATCTTTTCTTCTACGCTTGGGTAGTGTTTGGCCAGATGGATTTGGAGGGGAGGGGAGGGGAGGGGTTTTTTAAAATCTATCATATTTGGTTCAATTTTATAAAAGGAGAAGAGGGGGAGCAAAATCCCTCCTTAATTGAGTTTTAGCTCCCCTCCAATATTTGGGGTATTTATAAAGAAGGGATTTTAAAATATTTTATATGCATTGACTAAAATATCATCCTTTATCTATTTTTAAATAAATAATATAAGGGTTAAAAAGTAAAGTTTTAAAATCTCTCTCCTCCCCTGCTGAATCAAATATAAAAGTGTTATTTTCCCTTTCCTTTCCTCCTCTCAACCAAACATAATGTCAAATTAAAATCCCCTCCCTTTGTTTGAACCAAACACACCCTTAAACAATAAGCAATAAGCCCCTGAAAATATCTTTACCAAAATATACACTTCTCTAGTTATTTCCTAATATATACATCTTTATGAACCGACTTTCCTTTCATGTTTTTTAATTATCAAAATAATTTAATAAAATTAAAAAAAAAAAAAAGGAAATGGACAAAAGAAAGAAGGAAAAGAACCACAAGTGAAACGGGCAACTGGGAAAGAAGCTAGGGATGTGTGAAATTCGGCCCGGCCCGGCCCGATCTTAGAATTCGTCTCAATTCGTAATATTTAGGTCGGGTCTGACCCTAACCCGTATAAGAGAATTGACGAACCCGTGTCTCACTTTGTGACCCGACACCGGGTTAGGGACGGGTCCGGGTTGACCTTTGGGTTACCCAACCCGTCCCATATAATAAAAATATACTTTTATCCCTCTCTAGAATACGTTTCACGTGTGGTCACTGAGAGAGAAGTACGAAGCAAATTACTAAATTTCTACTGTCACATCTCACGTCTCACACTAGTCAATTGGTGGCTCTTAGGAAGCATTTTGTGGCTTTTATGACATTGAAAGAATCTTGTTTGATGAGAGTATTTTGTTTTTAACAATGTGGCTTTGGTAACATGAGCATCAAGGAAGCATCTAGCAAAATGATTTATTTGTTGATATTTCATAACATCTAATTTTGGATCAATTGGTGGCTTTTAGGTAGCATATTTTGTTGATATTTTACCTTATAAAAAAATAATATTTTCTCACTCGTAGAAATTTTGTTTACAAATAATCTATTTAAATTCGGGTCAACCCGGTCACGTCCCATTTAGACCCAGTCTTAAATCAAACCGCATACGATCGGGTTCCTTCGGGTCTAGGGATGGGTTCGGGTTCAAAGATTTGACCCTATCAATGTCTAGGGCTGGGTAAGGGACAAGCAAAACCCGCCCCACACTCACCCCTAGGGAAACAATGAGAAAATGCCACTTTATTTCTTATTTTATTTTCTGTTTTTAAATATTTATGAACTAGTATACTTTTTATTTTTATTTTTGTTAAAGGAGGGGCTAAAGTCCAAAGAAAAAGAAATTATATAATCGAAACAATTCGGGATATGGAAGCCGTAGACAAATCATCAAACAAAATCCTAGATAGCCTGATGGGCGAGTCAATCAAAAGATGAGTATCCAAGGGACGCGATATACTCGAGTTGGCCAACCAATCTAACACATGTATTACCTTCCTGAAAAGAATGAGAAAACATAAGATGTCACTCCCTATGAATGCAACGATGAATCCTGTTAACAAGGTGATGTCTCGATCACAAGATGTTAGATGTTTGGTTATAATTCAGCACTGCTTTTGGGTCAATCTCCAAACCTGGCAAAACTCCCCATAACTCAGCTGAGAATGACGTGCATCAACCAAGATGACAACCAAAGCCAAGGCTCAAGCTCCTCCTACGTCGTGGGTGACCACCCCACCCCCCAACCCAACCCAACCCAACCCAACCCCACCCAACCAGTGATCCCGTGATTCCTCTTTGATGCGCCATTTGAGTTAGGTTGAACCAACCATTGGGAGAAAAACACCACTAGTATAAATTTTTAAAAGCTCAAAATAGAGTAAAGACAATATGACATTATTATTAACATTAATGAGAATAAAAATAATAATAGAAAACCGATGACAAAATAAATAGTTCGTACTTATTATTGTATTTAGAAGTAGGCTTAATTACCCTTTTGATTCCCTTACTATTGTCTATGTGCAATTTTAGTCCCTAAAGTTTTTTTTGAGCACATTTAGTCCTCGTAGTTTTTCATTGTTGTAACTTTGATCCCTTCATCCAATTTTCATTATTTTATTAATAAAAATTGTATATAGGGCAATCCAATTGGATTAAAATATATTAAATAATTAATAAATTTAATTTATTCAATAAAAAATGTTTTATTATTTATTTTGAAATAATTTTTAAAAAATGTTACACGGTCCCCCTTCCTGGTCTGCACCTGAAACCCTAATTTTGTCAACCGCCACTTTGATTTCTCTCATCATCATCGTCAGTGCCAGAAACATCCAGCTACGCCCATTTAACCTCATGAATCAAATCATAATTAGTGCGATCCCGACTATCTTGGATGCTATAGTTGAAGTCTTCCAACCATAAGAAGAAATTATGTCCACAATTAGCATGAAATTGCTAAGGGAAATAATAAAGTGAGCACAAAAGCTACCGTATTTGTCAGACCTTCCAATTTTCTCGGACAATTTCGTTAATAACAGGGACCTGGCTGTCCCATCTATCCCTTGCTGCAACCAGTAGTTTCCTTGTGAATCTGCAGAAAAAGCATAGTGCTAGATTATTATCCTCCTTCACAATCGACTTTTTGATTAAATGGTTTTTTTTTAGAAATTATTTATCTAGGGTTATTTTGAAACTATTTATTAATGAGGTCATTTTAGATATATGGTATATTTTATCTTTTTTTTCTAACGGGTCAAAGATGCCAATCAGACTGACGCAAACCATTATTAAAAAAAAAAAAGATAAAAACCGTCCTGCAGTGCCACGTGGCGTAATACGAGAAAAGCGCCACTGCGGATGGCGCCAGGCACAGTAACGCATCCCCTGCATTGCGCCACGTGATGCTGCACGGGAGTCCCCCTCCCCAAAGCAAATTTTACAAGGGCCCCCACCCCACCCCACCCCACCCCAACCCCAAAAAGCAAACCCATGCCACTTTTCCCCATTCCCCAATGTAGAGCAATTATTACCCCCCACACACCCACAAAAAGCAATTATTACCCACACACCCATAAAACCGGTTCCCTTATCCCCTCTCCCCAACATACCACTCCCCCTCCTATAAATAGATATTGGTATGAAATTTTATTTGTTACTTATGATATTATTTGTTACTTGTTATTAAAGTATTTTTTTATTGTTGCTTGTTATTTTAAATAGATACATTATCATTAATATCATCGTTACTCCTTGTACTTACAGTATAATTTTTTTTGTAGCAGTGTTCTTTTAAAATTGCTGGTAACTTTCTTTTAATTCTTATAAGGTAAATTTTTTTTACTACTGTAATAATTGATGAATATTTATTGGTGAAAATTGTTATTGCTATTATTTTTTTATGCCTCTTGTGATATTATTTGCTACTTGTTATTAGGTTTTTTTTATTGTTGCTTGTTATTTTAAATAGATACATTAATTAAATTTATCATTAATGTCAGTATTTATTGGGGCTAAATTGATACTATAATTTGCCTTAATTATATAACTCAATGGATTTTATTATATAATGTATATAATTGTAACATTTTTTTTAATGTCAGGTGAAAGATATGACATCATCTAGCTCACAATCAGGGGCACGATTGGTAAATCTCAGCCCGGTGGATGAATCACTATTGAACCTGCAAACAAAGCATGTTTCCCAACACGTATGGAATGAATCACCCGATCAAGCTCTCAGAGCTCGACGTGGACTGACATTTAATCCTGCTATGGATCTCCCAGAGTCTGTCAGAGCTAATCTTCAAATAGCCGGTTTCTGGGGGTAGCCCAAGTAAATATAACCCAGCTTGATCATAATTTGATTACTGCACTTGTTGAGCGATGGAGACCCGAGACACATACATTTCACATGCCGTGGGGAGAATGCACCATCACACTGCAGGATGTTGCTATTCTCTGTGGACTATGCATTAACGGTCTCGTTGTTATTGGTGCAACTCATATACATTGGAAGCAATATGTCGGTGAAATGCTAGGCAGAGTTCCTAACGATTCTGACATGAAAAGTTCAAAAATAAAGTTGAAGACACTGGAAGATCATTTTGGACACTTCTCTCAATGGGAGGATAATCAATGATGGAGGGTTGCATATACTCGAGCGTATGTACTCAAGTTGATAGGAAACCTATTGCTCCCGGATCCCTCCGGTGCACATGTGTCACTGAGATATCTTCCACTATTAGAGAATTTTGAAGTAACAGGTCAGTATAGCTGGGGTCCCCTTCAAATGTAATTCCTTCTGGTCCATCAAAGACTCTCCTGTTCGAGTACACAAATACTGCAACTTGGCTCATGAGGTCTGCCATACAATAATATCAAATACATAAAAATAACCCATAAATTTACAATCTCTAATAATAACAATATTGAAAATGATTAACACTTACTAATAATGATACTTACAAAATAAAAAAAATGCACAACAACAAATACAAATAATAGTATTAATAATATTAACATCATATTTAATATTAAATATGTAAACTTAAAAATAACATTAATATAACAATATTATTCCCGCAAAATTAAAATAATAACAATAACCCATAAATACACAATCTCTAATAATAATAATGTTACAAAATAAAATTAATTACCAATTACTAATAATAAATAGGGATATTAATAAAAATAATATTACTATTATATTATAATAAAAAAAACTTAACATGTGAAAAAAATACAACAACATTATTACCGTAAATTATAAAAAAAATTAGTAGAAATTATATGAAGAATTTTAAGATAGGTGAGTTAAGTTTTATTAATTGTTATGATATTTATAGGAGGGGGAAGGGGTTAACATGAAGGGACGATGAGTTGGGGGAGGGATGGGTAATGCTTTAGGGAGGGAGGACGCCCCTGCAGCGCCACGTGGCGTAATGCAGGGGAGGCGCCACTACACCTGACATCATCCGCAGTGACGCCTCTCCTGCATTGCATCACGTGGCACTGCAGACAGTTTTTGTCTTCTTTTTTTTTATAATAATGGTAGGCGCCAGTCTAACTGACGTCTTTGACCCGTTAGAGGAAAAAAATATATATATGTCGTGTGTCCAAAAGAATCCCCATTAATAAATAATTTCAGAATAACCCTAAACTAATAAATAATTTCTAAAAAGAACTCATTTTAATAAAAAAAGACTAAAGGCCCAATTTGGTCCCTGAGAAAAACAATCGGGTCTGAAATAGTCCCTATCCAAAAAAAGCTATCCATTTAGTCCTTAAGAATGTGTTTACCGGGACAGATTAGTCCATCTGTGAGTTGATCACCTTTGACCGCAGGTTACTTGCTGACGTGTCAGTATCCATTTCTCATAAACCAAAACGCATGCCATTTTTTTCCTTCTTCTTCCTCCAGCTTCACGTTTCTCATCCCTGGGGATAGCTCTCTAACATCTCCATTTTGTTGAAACTAGAAAAAAGGGCAAAACTTGGAGCTCCAAAATTCTTCGCCATCCATGGCGGACATCATTCCTATGAAGGCCAATACGAACCCCAATAGCAACAAGAAGAAGGAAACATCAAATCTTCTATTGGGTCGTTTTGAGATTGAGAAGCTTCTCGGGCATGGAACCTTTGCAAAGGTGTACTATGCTAGGAACATAAAAACTAGTGACGGTGTTGCCATCAAGGTCATAGACAAAGAAAAGATCCTAAAGGGTGGCCTTGTGGCTCACATAAAGCGCGAGATCTCAATCCTCCGCCGTGTGAGCCACCCCAACATCGTGCAACTCTTCGAGGTCATGTCCACAAAGGCCAAGATCTACTTTGTCATGGAATACGTTCGTGGGGGTGAGCTTTTCAATAAGGTTGCTAAGGGAAGGTTGAAGGAAGAGGTTGCAAGGAAGTACTTTCAACAATTGATCTCAGCTGTTGAGTTTTGTCATGCTAGAGGTGTGTACCACAGGGATCTCAAGCCTGAAAATTTGTTGCTTGATGAGAATGGTAACCTTAAAGTTTCTGATTTTGGGTTGAGTGTTGTGTCTGATCAAATGAGGCAAGATGACAATGGTGCAAAGGTTGATCTTTGGTCTTGTGGGGTTGTTTTGTTTGTGTTGATGGCAGGTTATTTACCTTTCCATGACCAGAATGTGATGTCAATGTATAAGAAGATTTACAAGGGTGATTTCCGGTGCCCCCGGTGGTTCTCGCCTGACCTCTCCAGGCTCATTACTCGTCTCCTTGATATAAAGCCCGAAACCCGAATTGCCATTCCTGAGATCATGGAGAACAGGTGGTTCAAGAAAGGGTTCAAGCAAATTAAGTTTTATGTTGAGGATGATAAGCTTTGTAATGTTGATGCAGCATCGGATTATTCGGACTAGGAGAAGGAATGGTGCTCCATTGCCAAGACCAGCAAGTTTGAATGCTTTTGACATCATATCATTTTCTAAAGGTTTTGATCGTTCTGGATTGTTTGAGGAAAAAGGGGATGAGGCCAGGTTTGTGGATCGCACCAGCGTCAAGGTTTGGAGGAAGAAGGAAAGAAAGAATGCTTTGGTTTATGAGAATTGATGCACGTCGAGTCTGCGGGGTGATCAACTCCGAGGATAAGGAAGATAATGGATAGTTTTTGGATGGGACTTTTGCCCGTTTTTCTCAGGGACCAAATTGGGCCTTTAGTCTAAAAAAAAAAGTCTTCAGATTCTGTCTCACACATAAGAGCACTCAATCTTAGAGGCGACGACGAGGTTGAACAAAACACGGGCCATTAGAAACGATGAGCAATTTGTGATTTCAACCGCTCAGGACAATGCTTTTTTTATTTGTATTTTTAAATTATTTCAAAATAATTCATCAATCATTGTTTTATTTAATAAAATGAATTTATTAATGAGCACAAAAAAAATATTTTATTAATTGTTTAATACATCTTAATCCAGTTGGATTGCCACATATGTAATTTTTATTAATAAATTAATGAAAATTGGATAGATGGATCAAATTTACAACATTGAAAAACTAGGAGGACTAAATGTGCTTTAAAAAAATTTAGGGACCAAAATCGTACATAAGCAATAGTAAAAGGATAAAAAATACAATTAAGCCTTAGAAGTATGAAAACATTGTCTTAATAAGTCCATATTGGATATCGGTAGAAACTACCAGGTGGCTTCTACGGTGAAGGCAGTGTTTTCTGGGTACACCGGTATAGACATTCCTTGTATTGCAAAAAACCCTTTTTATCCTTCACCTTCCCTATGACAACCTACCTCCTCCCCTCCTTCCACCTCTCCCTCTGCCTCATCCGCCGCCGCCCCATCCCTGACCTCCACAGCCTCTCCATGTCCCTCATCCCCGTCACCATCTTCGCCAAAATATTCCTCTCCGTTGTCGTCAAGATCCGCGACAGGTGGTGGTTCTGGCACCGCTCGAAAACCCCATTCCAATGGCTCCTATGCTTCCCCCTCGAAACAAGACCCTCCGGCCACGTCTTCTTCTGGTCTAGGACTACCTATCCCCTCGGGAGTGAGCAGTGCGGTGGTTTGAGAGGCAGAGACGTTATGCGACATGGTGGTTCTGATGGAGCGGCATCGCGGATCCGTAAAGCTCTCGTGCGGCGGGCTTCGTAACGGTGATGACGATGACTAAACGGATCTGTTGATGGTGGTGCAACCCGTTGCGAACGATTTCATCCAACACGAATCGGTGGTGCGACCCACCGCCACTAGATCTGGGAGACAAGGGAAAGGGCGATTGGTGGTGGAGGAAGAGGCAGGTCGATGATGACACTCAAGTTGTAGACCATGAAGAGAGGAAGGATGAAGGTGGTGGGCGGAGGTAGGGATGGTGGTGGTGGCGGCAGCGACGGCGGTGGCACGACGGCGGTGGCACGACGGCGGCTACTGGTGTAAAGAGATTTTGGGTCTGGTGGTAGGGTGGAAAAGGGAATGACACTGCAGTCTTTTTCAATTTTTTGATTTTTAAATCTGGACCGTCAATTATTTAATTAATATACCCAGAAAACAGGGGCTTCACCGGAGAAGCCACCAAATTACCAAGCATACATGAATATGAATATACTTCTCCGAGGCCTAAAGGTGGTTCCATATATTCTTCTTAACGGAAACTAAATAAAGTGAATGTATTTCATTTCATTTCATTTTATCTGATCGTGGCAAACACATGTCACAAAGTAACACAATTTGTTATTGTTATGCGGATTAGACACGGTCAAATTTAGAAGTTACCAAAAAAGGATCACAATGTACCTAAGCATCTCCCCCTAATTTCCTCTGCATTCTCTGCTTCACTACAAGCAAAACCTGTTTTCATTTTCCCCTTTTCAATCAATCAACAAGAACAACATCCTTATTCCTTTCTTGGTCTTTGTTATCTGTTTACTTTCAGACTTTGCCCCCTTTGTTTCATCCTAATTAATAAGGTCACATCAAAACCATCCTTCCCCTCATGTGCATGCACATTTTCATGATGCATGGATTCTATTATCTTACTCTAATCTGAGACTATTTACATGCAGAATTTGTACATGCAGGACAGCTAGCGAAGCATGAAACCCTGCCTTTGGGAAGGAAAGGAGAGATATGGAAAAATCCACCAATTTCAAATGCCATAACAAGTTTTGGTTCGTGGTTCTAGCCTTATCCTTTGGATGGTTGTTTTTACATTACGCATATTTTACACTTCCAAAGGCCGATGACAATCTCTTAATCTTTTTGGGACAAAGATTTGCTAGTGCTTCAAAGTTTCATCTGCCCAATAGTAATGGCATTCATGTTGTTAGAGAGGAAACACAGTATGCTAAGGGTCCTATTAAAAATGTGAATACCCTTTTGTATGAGAAAAAGCATGCAAATGGTATAACAAAACATAGACACAAACACAGAAAGGTACCACCCATGAAGAATCATGGGGTTGATAATGTTGGTCTATACCCCAATGTGTCTAAAGAAAATCAGTTTTCCAAGGTTGAGGTGGTTGGTTCAAAATCTGTGGTGGGGAAACATACAAGAGTGAAGAATAGTGCTAGTGTTAGAGTTAAGGATCCATGTGCTGGTCGCTACATTTATGTGCATGAGGTTCCAAGCATGTTTAATGAGGATATGGTAAAAAATTGTGCATCACTTAATAAGTGGACAAACATGTGTGATTTCACAGCAAACCTTGGTCTTGGTCCTGTTCTTCATGATTCTACAAACGTGTTCTTGAAAAGTGGCTGGTTTGCTACACATCAATTCTTATTAGAAGTGATTTTCCACAACAGAATGAGACAGTACAAATGCTTGACAAAGGACTCATCCATTGCTTCTGCAATTTATGTGCCATATTATGCCGGCCTTGATGTTTCACGTTACCTATGGATTTCTAATGCATCAATGAGAGATGCTGGTTCCCTTGATCTTGTGAAGTGGGTGAGAGAAAAACCTGAGTGGAGAAAAATGTGGGGTAGGGATCATTTCATGGTTGCTGGTAGAATAACCTGGGACTTCAGAAGAGTGAAAAAACAGTCCGAGGGTTGGGGAAACCAGCTTTTGATGCTGCCAGAAACCAAGAACATGACTGTGTTAGTGATTGAGAAAAGCCCTTGGAACAACAACGATTTTGCAATACCATATCCAACCTACTTTCACCCTTCAAGAGTTGATCAAGTGTTTGCATGGATGAGAAAAATGAGGAAGCAAAAAAGACCCTTTTTGTTCTGTTTTGCTGGTGCACCAAGACCTGGTCGTGAAGACTCTATACGTGGTCACATATTTGACCAATGTCGTGTTTCAGGGAACAAATGTAAGCTGCTAGAATGTCAAGTTAGAGAAGAGAGCAAGTGTCATCAACCAGCTTATGTGATGGAAGTATTTCAAACCTCTCAGTTCTGTTTGCAACCACCAGGGGATTCATACACTAGGAGGTCTATTTTTGATTCTATATTGGCAGGGTGTATCCCGGTTTTCTTTCATCCTGGTTCTGCTTATATGCAATATTTATGGCATTTACCAAAAGATTATACAACATATTCTGTGTTCATATCTGAAAAGGATGTTCAAGATGGGAAGGTGAGCATAGAGAGGATATTGAATGGAATTCCTAAGGCTAAGGTGAAATCTATGAGAGCTGAGATTATAAAGCTGATCCCAAGAATCATATATACAGACCCAAGATTTAGGTTGGATGCAGATGAAGATGCATTTGATGTTACAATCAAGAGAGTCCTTGAAAGAGTAGATAAACTGAGGAAGGGAGTGGATTCTAGTTTGAGTGTTAAAGAGGAATTAACTTGGAAGTATAGTTTGTCTGGGACAGTTGGTGAACATAATTGGGACAGTTTCTTTGTGAGAAAAGCTTGATAATGATCAATTGGTCATGCATATGCAAAGTGGGTAGAGACAGAAGGGTGGATTTTTTTTTTAATTTTTACTTTTTTCTTGTCTGCTAAGCAGCAGTAACATTGATTAATGGTCATAGTTGTACATAATGTCAGGCGTTTGCATTAGAGAATGATTCTCATGTGAATAGTTATATATACTTGTACTCAATCTTCCTGTTAATCATGCTTAACAAAGGAAATGTAAAATATATTATATTTTTAAGATTCTGATTTTATTGTTTTATTAATAAGAGAATTTTAGAGAAGAATATAGCAAAACTCTTTTCACATATTTGCTTACTACATGCCTACATAGATACTTTATTATATCATATTGAGCCCATATATGAAGTGACACATCATTTGAAGATAGGTGATCTCTATCCGATCCATGTTGCTGATGTATCTTATTAAGAAATTATCTTGTGTGATAAAGAGGAATACTAAGATTTTTTTTTTTTACTGCAACATATAATAAGATCTTACTAGACAAATAATATTGTCAAATATTTGAAGTTCGGTGAATGAATTTTTTTAAATTTAAGATTTTGACATAAAATAAATAAAATGATAAGATCCAATGTTGTTAACATGGTGGTTCCATATCTCCTCTTTTAATCAAATGATTGTAAGCTAACGCGAGACAGTACTTTAACCTTGATTGGCCCACCTGACGTAGAGTGGTCACACACTTATGCCATTTGAAAAAAAAAACTAAATAATAACGGAAGTTCCTAAAATACCAGGTATAAAGAGAGCGTAGCCATATGTTTTGGTGGCCCAAATGTGATCGATAATTGATTGGATTCAGAAGAAAGAAGTGACGTGAGATACACAAACACACAACACGAGGGAAATAGATATTAGACGTTAAAAGGAACCAACCAGAAGTCGAGAACCTTGTCTGGCTATTTATGTGGTGAGAAGTGAGAAGGTAACAAAAGTTGGAACCGCTCATATATGTGATTTGATGTTTGGTGGTGTTGATGGGATGGCTACACCCAGCACCTCATTCGCTCCCAACGTTGCCCAATCTAAGCTTGTAGAATTACAAAGACCCAACCGTCACGTTACTTGCTTCTCCGTTCGGATCGCCGCCAAGAGTCACCGAGTCTCCGCCATCTCCGACCGACGCCCTGAGGGACCTTACTGCATCTACGTCGGGCCCCTTGAAACCGCCAACAAAGAGACCCTCGAAGCTCTTTATTCCCAAGTATCTCTCTACTCTTCTTCTATTCAATTTCAATATTCTATTTTTATCAAGTTACCACAATTGGTCTAGGAAATATTCTATTTCACTCGCACCACTGATTTTATGCATATTTCCAACTCTAAATTGAGGGGATTAATAAATAATAAGCAATTTCGTGTTCATGACTCTCAAAAGGGAGAATAAAACTCTTGTTTTGGGTTGGTTGTAGTAAAACTGAACTGTATCCACCACTCTGACTCCGACCCGACAATCGGTCTAGCAGCTTTGTCTATATGATACTCGGTCAAAAAAAAAAAAAACTAGTACAATAATTTTAGGTTTTAATCGGAATGCATCGATAGTGTTGTCAACCAATCATAAATTGTAATATTCGTGAGTTTTCACTTTTGGTGTATCAAAATTAAACTCATAATTTTACATGTTTTATTTTCTCTTTCAAATATCTGGTTTTAGTTCCATTTATTTCCATAGCTGTAATTTTAACATGCTGACTATTTGTTTTTTGCTATAGGCACGGGATGCTTATTATAGTGGTGAGCCTTTGATAATCGATGACATGTTTGATAGAGTAGAGGTATCTTCCTTTAGTTGACTATTTAACTTAATCAACGTGTATTCTTCTTAATTTCCAAATTTCTAATTTAGATGTTTTAAATTAAATATGGAAACAGTTAAAGCTAAGATGGTATGGTTCTAAGTCGGTTGTCAAGTATCCTCGATGCAGTATCAGGAGACAGTCAACTTATGCTGATGCTGAGGTAATTTTATTCAGAATTTGAGATTAACCTAATCGTTATGACCTAGCTGTGA
Source organism: Sophora flavescens (assembly GCA_030762895.1). Lineage (NCBI taxonomy): Eukaryota > Viridiplantae > Streptophyta > Magnoliopsida > Fabales > Fabaceae > Sophora > Sophora flavescens. The sequence goes on along the minus strand of CM061063.1, from coordinate 26,346,585 downwards.
TCCCACATTTGTGCCAATTTGCCAATCTTGGTCCCTGACTTTCTGGTTGCATGTTGCCCTAAATAATTTTAAGAATGCATTACATAGAGTGGCAATTTCCACTTCTTGGCTCTTGATTCAGTTGATTGGCTGAGAAAGTTAGGTTTGCATGTGGATTATGCAGCACTGTTACTTCAAAATGGTTGCCGTACTGGTATTCAATATGTATCGTATTGGATACTTTGATACTGTTAGATACTTTTTTTTATATATCTTTCAGTTATTTTATGAATTTCGGCCGTATCAATGTATTAATGTGGTATCCGTGCCCATATCTGTATCCGTGACTTTTCCTCTATATATCTTTCGATTATTTTATGAATTTTGGAGTCATATCAATGTATCCATGCCGTATTCGTGTCTAGTATCTGTATCTGTGCTTCCAAGCCGTGTGATATGATGTATTTATATTGAATGCCTCTGTAATTGCTACATATTTAGTGATATATAAACATATTTTATCTGGTTAGAATGTTCAGGTCCCCATTCTCCCTATTCCCTGCTCCTTTTTTTTTTGTCTCTGTCTCTTTTTCATGGTTTCTTCACTAAATATTGAGTGATGTGGTTGTAGGGCAGGAAGATCTGTCTATGGTTTTTGCCTTAGCAAGCACATGGGCATTGTTCCTTGCATTTGGCAGTTTAGCATGTGCTGGGCCCATATCATACACTGCTGTCATGGCTTATCAAAATGCATTCGATTCTGGATTATCACTTGGTAGACAAGAATCTGGACTAGGGTTTCTGGCCTTTGTGAATGGCATCTTCATTGTGTTGGGTTTTGTCATTGGGTACCCAGTTGCTTCAGCTTCAGGTAAAATTGTTTTGCTGATATGTTAGATATTGTTAGTTAAGTAGTTAGTTAATTGGTTAGTGGGGTTAGTTAGGAAGTTAGTTAAGGGAATAAGGCATGCTGCCTATAAATAGAAGAGTAGAAGTTGAGAGGGATATCTTGTATTTTGGGAATAGTTGGGGCCTTTGGGCATTGGGAGAGTCTAGAGTCTCTCAAATACTCTAGGATTACATATTTTGTAAGGGATTTTACCCTATTTTCAGTAGTAATAACAGTTGGTTCCTATCAACTGGTATCAAAGCTCTCTTTTCTGGGAGTGGTACATGGTCCATACGCGAAGGATGGATGCAAGAATTGAGGCTCTTGAGCGCGGTTTCGATGACTTGAGGAGGAGGAGTGATGAAGATCGGCGAGAATGCCAAGAACTGAGACAGATCTTGGAAGAAGAAAAGGAGGAGAGTCGGAAGCAATTTGACACAATTGTAGCGATGTTCCAAAGAAATTCGAACAGCCACAGTAACAATGGCAGCGATAGCCATAGGAGCAATGAAGAAGAGATGATGGCGGGGGGCGAAGGTAATCGGGACGAAGACAAATGGCGGAAACTCAAAATCCCTTTGTTCTCGGATGACGCATCCAAGAACCAAAAATTCCAAAAATCAGATTTGGCTGCATAACTAGGAAGGAGGAGGATCTCCAAGAAGATTACGATACAAGGAGTGAGAAGCCACCGCAGTCCCAACAAATTCTTGATGAGTTGAGGTCAGAAACCTATGTAGCACGGACACGATACGAGTATCGGATACGATACGTATTCGATACGGCGATACGTCTTTCCTTAAAAAATATAGGATACAATACGTTTAGGATACGTATATAAATATATAAATATATATAAAAAATTCACAAAATATTAGGCAATATATTGTTGCAAATGTAATTCAAAATCAGAAATTACAAACCATTGTTTCCAAAAATCCAAAGTAGGAACATACTACTTAAACATCACTAAATATAATATATAAAATGACTTATTGCCTAGAAAATGGAATAGTGTCAATTTCGTCCCCTCCTTGACCATCATCTGTAAATAGGATAGCTTTAATGTCCGGTTCATCAAGAGATAATGAAGCTACTTCAAGAGTTCCAGCACCATCAAAGTTGTCCCATGAATCTCCACTAATGTCCCACATCTTTGTATCCCCTTTCTTGTATTCATCACTCTTCCTACCCAAGAGCCGCAAATTAGTATGCACATAAACCAAGTCTTCAGCTCTCTTAGGGTTCAAGTTATTTCTTGTCATAGAGTGAATAAATGAATAGATACTCCAATTCCTCTCACAAAGAAGATGAAGAGCTAGGCTGCACAAGAAGCCTCAAAGCAAGCTTTTGAAGAAGAGGGGCAGAAGAACCATGATTCACCCACCAAGATTTAGGATCTAATGTCCACCTACCTTCAATGGAGTCAAAAGAAGCAAAACTGTTTGCTTTTGATGAGGAATCAGCATATTCAATTGCAACCTTTCTTCTGTCTTCATCACTTGTGAAAAGCTTTTTCAAACACTTATTCCTTTCTGTAGATATCTCTTCGTCCTCATGTGGGTAAATTCTATTTGGATCCTCACGGAGCCATTCATCACTATAGTACCTATAAATCAAGCAAAAGTTAATAGATAACTTATGGTAATTGCTATCAAATTATTTATAATTAATTGAAATAATGAATATTTGATAGGCTAATTTTACCTAGGATTCAAAGAGTGAGCCATACAATGGAGAGTGGTGCAACTCTTGGTCCACCTAGCAATGAGTATAGAATAGACAACTTCATAAAATGTTTATGTAGCAAATGGCTCTTTCCCTTCATGCCTATATATAGATGTTTTCACCTTTTCTATCATAGCATCCCACATCTCATAGACCAAATGAAGTGTGGGGTTGTCCAGTATCACAAGCTCTAAGCATATTATAAATAGGATCGATGAAATCTAGAATATATTGAATTTTGTCCCACCAAATATCATTCAAGATAAATTCTTTCACAGCTTGGGCCTTGCCGACATCATCCTCTCTATAAGAGTTCCATTCTTCACTAATAACCATTGATTGCAAAGAACGCTTCAAGAGTTTAAATCTTTTCAACATCACTATAATAGATGCAAAGCGTGTCTCAGCAACAACAAGCAATTTCAAAGGTGAGAAGTGATTAAAAATGGCCAATCTCATTGAGTGGTTCATGATAAAGTTCCCAACAAAAGAAACGTCATCATCAACTTGAGTAATCCAACTACATTCACCATAAGCTACCTCATTTCTCTCAGTATTTTTGGCAGCACAAATGTTCTTCAATGCAAGATTCAGTGTGTGCACAACGCATGGAGTCCAAAAAACTTTTGGAAATGAGACTTCTATGATCATTCCTACACCTTTGCATACAGGAGCATTATCTGTTATCACTTGGATCACATTTTCTTCCCCAACTTCTTTTATAACTTCTACCATCCTATCAGCTATATAATGTTTGTTTTTAATTTCATCTGAAGCATTAACGGCTTTCAAGAAAACAGCACTTCCTTCACACGCAGCCATAAAATTAATTAAAGGTCTTCTTTGGACATCTGTCCATCCATTAGAAACTATGCTAACCCCTTTTGCCTTCCAAGTTGATTTAATTGGTTTAAGCAACCTCTCAACATTTGCTTTCTCTTGTTGCAAGAGAGTTGTCCTCAAAGCATTATATCCAGGAGGGAGAAAACCACCAAGATTGTGATTTGCAGCAAACAGATAAGAATTCACATAATATGGATTTCTTGCAAGATTAAAAGGCAACCCAGAAGAATAGAACATTCTAGCAATGAGAGCTCTAAGATTTTCTCTATCATTTAAGTTAAATGATCTCTCTAAAGGACCGCTTTTCTTTCTTTTCAATGAGAAGTTCTCTTCTGTTTTCTCAGTGGGCAATGGGACATGCTTAGGTTTCAACCTATTTTCTGCCAATTCCACAACTGATTTCAGTTCAGCCAAATACTCATCATTTACCTTTGAGCACACAAATTCCAGTTCCATATATTTTCAACAAATGAGCTATCACTCTAGAGTAAGAGCTTTTAAAATCTTTTTGACAAAAGTTACAAGACCAGCTCTTGTTTCCACCCGCTTTTGATCCCTTCGCTCTTATACTAACATATGCCCAAAGAGGAGCATGATCATCTTGTACATAATTTTCAGAAAGGAACTGGCTAGGAATTTTTGAATTTGAATTAGAACTAGAAGTATTTGGTGCTGACATTGTAAAAATATTATGTTGTTACTTCTGTAAAAAAAAAAAGTCAATTAAAGAACAGTAGAACACTAGAACAGAGCAGTCACGACTCAGAGTAAGAAAAGGAAAAAACAGAGGCTAGTATTGAAGAACAGAGGATCACGGTACCTGGCTGTTGGAGAACAGAGGCTCACGAGTCACACTCTGGGTCTGGGACGATGCAAGCCACTTGCAAGGTGCTCTCACTGCTATGGCGAAGTTGAAGATGCTCTGTTATGGGTGTGGGCTGGCTCTTCGATGACTATGGCAGGATTGAGGACGTTACACTTTAATCGTGAATGGACCGAATGGTGATTCAATGATTCGGTGATATAATTGCAGGTTTAATTGCAATTAGTTGGAGATTTCAATTTTCAAAACAAAAAAAGGGAAAAGTCGCGATAGTTGGAGATTTCGAGGGTCATCGTGTCGAAGACGTATCGACGGCATGTCGACAACGTGTCGGTGGCGAAGTTCAACGGTCATCGTGTCACTGTGCTTCCGATACTTCCCCAGTACATATCCATGGTGTATCCGCGTATCGCGCCGTGTCGAGGACGATTCGTCCCTGAAAATGGCGTATCCGTGCTACATAGTCAGAAACTGATAAAGAAAAAGAACGAGAGTGGGAGAAGCCCACAAGCATGGAACCGAAGACGGGACAGGGGAGCAAAGCGGAAATGGGTTCTTCTTTGGAGGGCAGAAGTCTTAGCCTTAATGATTGTTGTGTGGGTGAGGGTATCGAAATAGAGATCACGACGTCGAAACCGGAAGAATGGAAACAGGAACTCTGAGAACGCCAAGAGTTGAGGCGAATCGAGGAAGAAAAGCAATCGGAGACTCAAGGGAAATTTGATGAGAATTGGAAGACATTGGAAGCAAGTTGGGCCCTTCTCCTAATAAATCAGCACAGTAACAGTGATCATGATAGCAATAGCCATAGAGGCGATGAAGAAGAAAGAAAGCGGAAGAAAGAGAGGTGGTTACAAGAATCCAAAAGGAAGCAGCAAGACCTTGGGGATGAAGGAGAAGCAAAAAATGGAAAGGTCGAATGGTTAGAGTCGAAAGATGGAAACACAGAAGAGGAGGGGGAGTCGGCGGAGCAAGAGGTAGTGGATAATAATGGGTCCAACATAACCACGGGACCCGACGCTGTCGCAAGGGATCCTGGAAAGAAACCGCCACCAGAACCACCGAGCTGGGATTCACAAACGACGGTGGAGGATACAATAATGGTTGCGACCACAGAAGTTTGGAGAAGAGTGGTCAGACCACGGCCATCCCCAGTACCGCTGGATCGAAATCTTCCTATGACGGCGGAAGAGACCAGAGCAACAACACTAATAGGCAGAGGAGAAGAAATGGGGAACGCACGGGGAACCCTAACCAGTAGGACCATCCATGAGAAGAGGGGGACGATCGAGGGTGATATACTTCCGGTCAAGATACCTCCGGAACCGCCGGGCCGGGATGCTCACGCGAAGACTGATCGCGAACTCACAGTAACGGCAATGGCGGAGATCACGCGCTCATCGCAACACCGAGCCAGTAGCACCTCCGCTTGGGTAGGAACAAGGACGCTGAGGTACGGAGGTCCAATCAAGCCGCCACCGCCGCCGAAACCTCCGGACCGTGATACTCATTGGTGGGTCATCGAGGTATGGGCAGCTAGGGAAGGCAGCAGCGCACATGAGGTGCAGAATTGTGTCAGGGCAGGATTGCCATTTCAGAAGCTGGGTCAATTTTATGACCTAATAGGCCAGGCCCAAATCTCTGAGATAGCAATGGGGTACCGGGAAGGTTGTTATGTGTCCACTTTCAATTAATCAAACTTCTTCATTGATTAGAAGGCCAATTTATCAAAGTTACTTCATTATTGGGCCACAACCCAAGACTTTGAGGAATGAAGGGGCCCAAAGGGAAAATAAACATGAGACATTGGTTCCTTCCATGGGAATTGAAGAAGGACAACAAGAGGACCCTGGTGGACAGCTTCAGATGACAACAACAGCTGGATTTTCATGTTTTAAGCAGTGGGACCCAGGAAAATTGGTCTTAAAGTCCATTTGTCATTCACCTTGGGGACAAGGTGAAAGTTTAGGGGGGGAGTATTGTTAGATATTGTTAGTTAAGTAGTTAGTTAATTGGTTAGTGGGGTTAGTTAGGAAGTTAGTTAAGGGAATAAGGCGTGCTGCCTATAAATAGAAGAGTAGAAGTTGAGAGGGATATCTTGTATTTTGGGAATAGTTGGGGCCTTTGGGCATTGGGAGAGTCCAGTGTCTCTCAAATACTCTAGGATTACATATTTTGTAAGGGATTTTCCCCTATTTTCAGTAGTAATAGCAGTTGGTTCCTATCATGATATTCCTCTTCATCCTCTGACTTCTAAATTTTCAAATTTGTTCTCCAAACAACAACTCCAATGACAAGCCCTTTTATTTAGTTCAATTGGTCAAATTTCCTATAGGAGAATATTGTAACCTCAAGGGAATATACAATCATTTTTTTACATTTTCACTGCTTCTGCATCTGTATATTATTAACTGCCCTTTTCCACAGTTAAGGTGCTTCTAGGCCTGTGGAGGAATGACTTGGTGGCACTAAAAGGTGCATGTCCAAATTGTGGAGAAGAGGTCAGTGGTTGTGTTAACTGTCATATAAGCCTTTGGTTTCTTTTCCATCTTGTCCCTCAACTTATGTTTCTGTCTGTCTAGCTAGGGAGGCACATATGTAAGGTTAAACTTCAGTTAACTAATGCGCACTGAGTTGGATTCATTTTCTTTCAGGTATTTGCATTTGTGCGAATGGACAGAAATAGTGACTCGCCTCATAGAGCAGATTGTCATGTTTGTGAATCCTTGTTAGAATTTCGCACCAAGGTAGAGGTAATAATGTTTACATTGATGTTGACTTCTTGCAAAAGGCAGTTCATTAAACTAGACTGCTATCTAGTTCTCATTTTATTGGAGAAAAATGGCTTTGCTAAAATTTTGCAGTGTGTTGATGATGAGATGTTCTTATTTTGCAGCAATCAGTTTCAACATTAGGTAGACAATGGGTTTATGGGCGTATTTACCTTGTTTCGCCAAGAGGCAGATCCCGGCGCCAAAGACAGATGTGAAATTTCTTCCAAGCATTTATACTTGTAATACGATACAACAATTTTAGTCTACAACAGTTTTGCCAAAAACCAATTGTAATGGATGGACGGTAATTTGTATGATAATTTGTGCGTAAATGAGATATCCACTTGTAATGGAAGTTGACAATGGATGGGCGGAAATTATTTGATTGCGTGTTAGTGTTGTGCAAGATTTTGGAAGTGAAACTCGATATGCAAACTTTTAAGATTTTTTCATTTCGATATCAATATCTCGAATAGAAATTCCACTTTTATTTGATAATAATATGATAAATAGACTTTCTAGGAATGTTGAATTTTGATGACAGTTGATATCTCATTTAAAGCAGGAACCCAATTTCCATGGATGCAAGTTGATCTTTTTTTTTTTTATCGTGTAGAAACTCATGATCAAATATGAAATGCTCGAGTTATTTTATTTTTTGAACATGGATAGAAGACCCTATTAATTTCAACCACCAAGTGTCTCGTACATACATACACAAACATAAGGGAGGTGGAGGAGGAAAGCAGGATGGTGCATGATCAAATATGAAATGCTCGAGTTATTTTATTTTTTGGACATGGACAGAAGATCCTATTAATTTCAACCACCAAGTGACTCGTAAATACATACTCAAACATAAGGGAGGTGGAGGAGGAAAGCAGGATGGTGAGATTTCATTTTAGGTCCTTGTATTTACCTGCAAGACATTTTACCTGCTAAGATAGCTCGCACAACAATTATGTACATACTTTATTTTTTTTATGAAGAATTATGTACATACTTTATTGTTAACAATTCCTTTATTTGTATAATGTTTTGGTGCATTTAAAGTTTAGATTAGAGAATACAGGTCCTCTTAAAGGTAAAGAAACCAACCTCAACAAGGATTGATAGTAGAATTTATATACTGTCTATTAATAAAGGAAACCTAAAAATCAAACCAATCCATAACAAAGTGGTGGTGGAAGGTTTAACCATGTCAACCTTGGTTGGTCTTTATTTCTAGATGAATGACATTTTAAGATTTTGCACTAGAATTAATTAAATAACATTAAAATAAAATTATTTGACTAAATTATCTTTATTTGAAATTCTTGTTTCGTAAATGCTTAAAGGTATAGTTAAAAAATATAATAAATGTTCATCGATATTATGAAACATTGGTTAAAATATGGAGAAAAAAATTCTCAAAGAATTAACCATTTAGGAATAAAGTGAGTATTACATCTCCCTTATTAAAAAAAAAGTGAGTATTACCTGTTTTAAAATTAAATTCTCAGAGAATTAACCATTTAGGGATAAAGTGAGTATTGCATCTCCCTTATTAAAAAAAAAAGTGAGTATTACCTGTTTTAAAGTTAAATTCTCATAGAATTAACTATTTAGGAATAAGGTGGGTATTACATCTCCCTTATTAAAAAAAAGAAGAAGTAGGTATTACTTGTTTTATCATTGTGTGCATGGTACTGCTATACTACTATTGGCTTGATTGTTGGTAACGATGTTGTTCTAGCTGTGATTCTAGTTACCATTTTGACTATGATTTTTTAAGAAAAATTATAGTAATCTTATTTGAAATTTGATTTGATTAATTTAGCGCACTTGCATTTTAAAAACTAAACCGAACGCAATTTAAGTTTTTTGGGTCTTTGGACCGGGTAATTTTTTTTTTTTTTTTTGTCAACAACCCTATTCCAGATCATGAAAATCTTCTGTTAATAATTTAACCATGCTTCAATAGAAATGGCATGCGAGATCATGCATAAATACTGCTTAAATAACCGCAAAACCAGTTGCTTAAACGATCAGATTGGTAACAGCTGCAACCAAAATACATCTCAGCTATACCAAGACCAAAAAAAATGTGGGAACCCTTATCATATGTATGGCATAAACATGAAGGATAAATGGTTCTTCAGAATTTTCCTGAAGCAACTTTATTTCACACTCAACAGAACTTTGATTGTCATCAATAATGCAGTCCACAATTAGCTGTACCATTAAGTGTGATTAGGAATTCTGCACTAGAACAGCTATTTACCACGGAAAGCATAAGCTAGAGTTCATGCAATGCTAAATCAGAATATTCGACATAGAAGAAAAGCAGATAACTGCCATTCAAAATATCTTTTTCATTGTTTTCCGGCAGTGATGAATGGTCATGTAATCGAGTAAATCTTTTAACTGTGTTGGAGATACTAGCAAAACTTCCAATGCCCAGCCAATCAGAAGTGTGCTAAACTGTAAACCAGAATCCACGAAAGCTGCACAGATGTGGAAAGCAAAGTCAGATTATAGAACTGTAAAAGCCCTATAAATTCTTTTTGGTGCAGAAAAGCCCCATTATCTGCAATTGACAGAGCACTGATAAACAAAGCATATTACCAGGAAAAGAGTTATAGAAGCAAAAAGGCCCTCTTGGAGGAGGGCTCCATGACCGCCAAACTCTTCCTCATCAACCTTTAATATTAATGCATAATAACCATATATAATCCCACAAGACATCACTAAAAATCTGCAAACAAAGGAAAACAAAAGTGCTAATCAGATGGTCACATCACAGCATAAAAGTGCAAAGATAGGTTTTATTATTTAAGTCAAGCCTTAGAAGAAACTAACAGCAAATAAACCATGAACTAAGGATTTCAAACTGTCACAGTCTTGAAGAAGCAACATGAGATTGAATAATTCAAATCAGAAATTTTATAGCTATTAACTAGTAAGTTCCAAAAATTCATGAAATCTTTCTGCATATCAAATATATGATCGTCGAAAATAAAATCGATTTCTGCTAGAAAAGGTCACTTGATCTTCGTAGCCTGCTCCTCAATAATGATTTTATTTCAAAGATTACTATGTTTTTTCTAAAGGTTAAATACCAAAAAAAAAATATTTACAATAAGAAAACATTGAATTGATAAAAACAAAAATGAAAAGAAATAACGACATAACAACTTCAAAAGGTTGCCATCTCCTAAGAGGCTTACCTCCTCATTTGTTGAAATTATGTTGCTTCTGAATAGTAAACTTTACACCTACAGTCAATTTCCCAAGTTTTGTACCAAAAACAGCAATTTCATATGCATCACATCCACCAGTGTTGCTTAATTTATCTTTTTTGAAGTTATAATCACTCAGCTTTTCCTTTTCTTTTGTTTTTTGGTACATACTCACTCAGCATTTCTATCCACCCTTAGATCCCTATCATAGATCTACAAGGTCATTACCCAATCTTTCTTTTCCCGTAATAAACTAATCATTGGCAGAATACAAATCCTATCACTTATCCAGTATGCACTTCCTTGTCTCAAGCAAACATTGTGATCAGAAGTTAATCCTATATGATCAAGGACTCCCAATAAAATCTTATTGCCAGCATGGATCTTTCAAACATTATGTTTTTGGATTTATGCACTGCACCAGTTAGGTAGACACAAAGCAATCAATGACACATACAATTATGTCATAACAAGAAAATGCTGAATGGGAAAAAAAACACTTACAGGATAAACCATATTCCCCCAACCAAAGGTATGGCACCCCATGTGAATCCACATACAATGCCAAGCGCTTGTCTAATCCAATGCAATACGTCTCCCAATTGATCCTGTAAGAAGGTGGGAAATAGATATAGAAAAAGAAATAGAGAAACGTTATTAACAAGATGAGATCAGCTCAATTAACTGCATTAAAAGCAAAATAATAATAAAAGAAAATAATGTAATTATCACTAATTTTAGTTTTAACCCAATTTCCTGCACACATGTCTTAGGTCAAATTGGGGGCAAGGAGCGGATCTACAAAAGATGAAAACAAAAACACAACATCCTCAATGAAAAAAAAAAAAAAAAAGGAACTGAAGTACAAACCTTGTCCCATGAAGCTTCAGGATCGAATAATTTGGCGAATTTGGAAGGGGAGAGGTGACCGTTCTGGTGCTGCTGCTGATGATTGAATTTAACAGATTTACCTTCTTTCATACTGAGAAGGCAGCGACTATGAATCAAAATAAGTGAATAAATGAGTTATGGGAATGAACTGCTTCATATAAAGTTTTGGTTTTTAAATCGAAATTGGGGATCTAATTGTCAATGATTGGGATATTAATTGCTGAGGAACGGCGACGCTGTGGAGGAGGAGAGAGGAGAGAACGTTAGGGTTTTCGATTGAAAGTAAAAAAAGTATAATGACGAGTAAGGATGAGGAAGTGAGGATAGATGAATTCCAAGAAAACAAAAATGAGATGCACCCACTTAATAATTTATTCTGTAGAATTAAGTTTTTTTTTTTTTTGATTTCTTATGTATCCTCCGCATACAACTAATCGAATCCTTAATTACTTATTTAAGGGGCATTTGGATCAATCACATATTGGTGTAGAATTAGATATTTAGGTTTGTAAAATTAGGTTGGATTTGGATTGCATTCATTTCGTTGCAAATTCGAATCAACTAGGCTACAAAAATAAAATAAAAAATAGGTTAGTTATTTTTTATAATAGATAGATTTGTTGATAGTAGATAACATATAAATTTTTTTGTTTTTTTAATAAAAGATAACAGATAAGTTAATTGATTTAATTTTTGGAAAAATTAATAGTTAAATTATTATTATTTTTACCAAAATAGTTAAACTAGTTGATAGAAGAATATGTTTATATTTTTTTTATATAAATCATATATATATTACTAATTTTAAAATAATAATAAATTTTTAAAACTTTAATTTATTTTAAATTATTTATCATCTCAGAATTAAAATATTTATTTTTAATGTAATTTTTGATTTTTAATTGTTTTTAATAAATAAAATGATATAATAACAAAATGAAATGCTGATATAATTTTTTATATAAAAATTATTATTTTAAAACAAAAATATATTTTATATTATTTTCTATCATATATATATATATATATTGAAAATATCCTTAAATATATTTTAAGATATCAGGATTATGATATTTTATTTTAGTTAAGAGGGGATAATGGAGGAATTTAACTAAAATAATAAGGATAAAAATGGGAGAAAAATAAGTAGTTATAAGCTCAAGCGTTACTAGTTCAAAAATAAAAACGCTGCTACTGAAAAAATGTTATAAACTAGTAGGAAAGATGTTTACTGAATAGAGCTACAACCATTCCCTATAAGCTATTAGTTATTAGCTAGCAGTTTGACATTGCCAAAAATAAGCCTAATTTAATCTCATTAAAATTAAAATTGATTAAGTTAGATTGAATGATTCGATTTTTGTCAATATAATAATAATTAAAAATAAGCTTAATTAATATTGACATCTATAACATATAACATATTAAAAATAAAAAATATAGCGACCTAACAGATATCGATTTTGTATTTAAAACATTAAAAATAAGGGTAAAATACAACACATTAAACAAATGAGTATTTTGGGTCATCGATGTACCATTAACCTTACTGGTTCACCTTATAATTCACCCAAAGTCAATAGAGGAGGAGATAATCAATAGCCAACCACTTTCAGATATAATCAAATTAGTGGATAAGAGAATTCATATGCTTTTATAGACTTATCACTTATAAACAAATAACCCTTTTTTTTCACTAAAAAAAATATTGATTCATTTAAATTGGTAAATACATCGAAAACAACATAAATTTAACATCACTAAAAATCAAAAAGGATGAATCTGCGAACAAACTCACAGCACCCAGGTTAATAGCATAACAAGGCAAAATACCTACGAATGTAACAAAATAAAAGTAACCGGAATACCCATGCCTCCGGATCGATCGAAGCTAATCTGTCAATCTGAACCAAACGAACACCCCAACAAGACGGGAAACAAAACGACGTCGCAACAAGATGACGAACAAAATAGCGCCGTACGTAGACAACGAAAACACGGAAAAACACGAAAGAAAAACCAGATCTATGTAGAAAAACCACTTATTTAGATAAAATGAGAGAAAAAACGATGTAGGGGGTGATTCCAAGCCAAAAAACGACCCAAAACTACTCCCTTCCGGTAGATGAGGAATAAGAAAAAGAAGAGTAGTGAAAAGGTTGAGTGAGAGAGGCGGCTAGCTCCACCCTGTTTATCTATAGCCAAATAACCTGATAAAACAATTATCTAAATTAATTCAAAACCTTATCACATACCCATAAAATGGAAAACGAATTTTTCTAAAGTCAAATTTTGATGCATTCTCACATTTAGGCTTTAGTGTACCATTAGATCAATTTTCGATGCATTCAAGCATTCACGCTTCTGTGATCAATATTTATTGTTATTGGTTTATTAAGATGCAAAGTGTTTTTATTATATATATCGAGTTTAATTTTGTTACATTGACAATAATTTTTAACACTCTCAATTAATCACAAATAATCTTAAGTGTGACTCTTGACACTTAAGAATGTGTTTGAGAGAGCTGAAAAAAAAATTATGCTAATAATCAATTTTTATATAATCGATTATTGTGATAATCATTTATAATCAGAATCTATTTTTGTTTGGATATTTTTGCTGAAAAGTAATTTTAAAATAATCTATTTCATTCGGGTGGTGAAAAAAAATTTATTTGTACATAATAAATTACACAAAAGGGTTTGAAGTTTTATTTGTTTATAATATATAGAAGTTTTAAAAGAGAAAAGGCAGTCAAGCGTGTGTACAAATTATGAGCATACATCCAACGAGGAGGGGTTAATACGGGAGAAGGCAATCTTATAGAGAAATAATCAGAATTTTTTCATCCAAAGTTCTCATAGAGTGATGGTTGCAAAACAACGTTTTTGACAAAATAAAAGATTTTTTAACAATTAAGCAAATGATCCAAACATAATATCTTCTTATAAAAAATATTTTTTCTGAAAAAACAGTTGAAAGTCCAAAAAAATAATAATTCTCAAACAAGCTCTAAGAGCATGTTTGAGAATGCTAGATTATTTAGATTTCAGTCGTTTTCCCTTATAAAAAGTTTTTTCATAAATAATCTACTTGTTTGACATTTAGCTTAACTTTTTTAAAAAGCTTTTTTCTAGAAAAATAATACGTTTTCATCCATCTAATACCAAGGACAATTTGATTATTTCATTGTGATTATTTTCCTTTGTCATAAATCTCATTCCCATCACCAACTGAGGTTGACGTGAGTAGTTAAAGGCCTCTCACCCCTTAACCAAGGTCTCGGGTTCGAGCCTTGGGTATGGAAAATGAGACACCCTGTTGTGCCATTAAGTTAAAACCTTATTGATTAAATCTTAATAGCTTATTTAACGTTAATAATAACCCAAAAATACGAAGGAATTAAAAACTTAATTTATAATCATATAACTTCTGCAAATTTAAGACACGTCAACATTATAATATATTAGTACAGACTTGTTTATTCATTACATTACCAACACACTGTTTAGGGTGTCCCGTCAGTAGGATCCCTAACAGGTATATTTAAACAAACTATTATTCAGCGGAAAAATAAAGTAACCGACACACTGGTCATACTTTCTAATACCTAAAACATTAAATCACAGCTAGACCTCTGACTTCTAGTTCATAGGGGGTTCCATCCAACTCCTCAGTGTCAAGCTCCTCCCCATGGTCTTTTCCAACGATCACATCAGAAAGCAAAATACAGTAGACAAACATATAGGGGATAAGAAACAGTTCTATCATAAACAAAAAAGGAAAAGAGTCGTAGTATATAATACAATAAATGTCACAGACAAAACATCACACATAACTAACAATCATCCTCAAATTACGATATCTTCCTCCACCCTTACTCTCATGCAACTACACCTTTATGCTAACATGACCACCACCTGAT
Organism: Sophora flavescens; assembly: GCA_030762895.1. NCBI lineage: Eukaryota > Viridiplantae > Streptophyta > Magnoliopsida > Fabales > Fabaceae > Sophora > Sophora flavescens. The sequence goes on along the minus strand of CM061063.1, from coordinate 26,331,509 downwards.
CTTGTCACCATCCCTCGTCTGCATCGATACACACTCTCAATTCCCTGTTCCACCCAGTGCACGTCCTCATTCCCGTTAGGGTGTTCATCCAGTGAATGACACACACCCTCTTTCCCGTTAGGATGCTTATTCAAATAATGACATTATTCCCCCATTCCCGTTAGAGAATAGTTGTACAATACAAAAGTATCCTCATTCCTGTTAGGATACGGGACGTATCACCCAGAACTATAAGGGTATCACTGTAGTTTTCCTCATTCCCGCTAGAGAACTGACCCATGACATCCTGTATCCATGATCGGATACTCTGACCTCGCGTGTTCCCAACACATGATCATGAACAACAATGCAATTACACGAACCTCACCGAACCACATTAATAACAACCTTGTGCCCTAACCTTCCATCAAAACCTCAACACATGTTCCATGTCACCACTCCTCTTTGAAATAATTAGTTTAGGCTAGGCACCTCTAAGCCACCATTTATCCTCACCCCCAAAAAATTATCTCCCAAACAACATATATCTTTGCCTAAAATCCACTAAGCACAATATTAAAACCAGGCTAAACATGCATAACACAATATCAGAAAATATTCAAACACAAAAAATAATACGTCATATGCAGTAGAATACCTCAACCAGTGTATCACAATAAATTCATCAATATAAACTCAGACATCATCAAATACTTCAAATCAACCTAATGTCGATAAACCTACAATCCCCGAATCACCATTGGTTTTACAGAAAAAGTTTTCCATGCGATTTTGGTCTTGTCGATTACTCGCCTACTAGTAGGGTTTAGGTCACCCTACACAATTATTATATAATATACTACTTATCGATTCCGACGACAGAGTGATCCTTTCCCCCACCTGAGTCATCACCAGGATCCCGAATTCGACGTTCCTCGTTATCACACCACACGTTACCAATTTCACCTTCATCCAAACAACATAATCATAAATTAATCAACAAACTCACCCTTAACCTAAATAGCTAGATTCGGCTTCCTAATTCAAAATAGGATTAGGGTTCTTTTCTTAATTCCATCATTTGGTTCATAGTTCTTAGAGCATTAATTATCATATATTAATTGTTACCATTCAAAAATATGAAATAAAATCCTCTAATCACTTTAGTTAGGGTTTCGGCCTCATGAGTGAAAACAGGCTAGGAATTTTTTTTGAGGTCAAACTCTTGGATTTAAGATCACAAGGCATATATTAGAAGCAAGAACAAACATCATTAATTACAAATCGAACAAAAACTCTATAACAAATGAAAGTGTGTTTGGAAAAGGTTGTTTTTTGAGTTTCAGTTGTTTTTTAGTTATTTCAGCTATTTTATAAAAAATCTATTATGTTTGGTAAGTATATTAATTTTATAAAACAGCTTTTTTTTAAAAGAAATGCTGTTTTAGAAACACACTCAAGGACTGTTTCAACTTATTATAATCCGTTTACTATTCATCCTGCTGCTTCAACCACGTATCACGAGCTTGCTAATTTTCACCGTACAAAGCTTGCTAATTTTTTTCCTTAAAAAAAGGCAAACAACGATTAAAATGTTCTAAAAGAAATTCGGACCAATTTGATAGATTTACAACTCGAATAAAAAAAATCTGTCCATAAAACTAATGATAATAATAATAATAATAATAATAATAATAATATAAAATTATGCTAGAAAGTTTATGGTTGATAATAAAAAGTCAAGTGATTAAAACGAGTAAAAAATATATTAGCAAAAAATAATATATTTTTTTTGAAAAAAGGACATTATTCAAAAAAAATATTATTCAAATAATTTCATATATTGTTTTCGTAATTTAATATGTAAAAATAATTTTTTATGCAAAACCCAAACCAAACAGATTATCTTAAAATCGTTTTTTAGCAAACATACCCAAACAAAAACAGATTATGATTTTAATCGATTATCACAATAATCGATTATTTGAAAACAGATTATCAGCATAATCCTTTTTTTTCCAGCTTTCCTAAATACATTCTGATATGACTATTTCACTTACGATTAGCAAATGATACCATCATCTACTTTATGTGACTATTTAAAAAAAATATATTATTTTTTCAAACAAATAAAAGAATATCCAAATGAAATGTTTATTATCTTTATATAACTATTCTTAAAAAATTATCTTCACATTTTATTTCATGGTCAAGACAAATGTTTTATTCAGTTTTTTTATATAAAAAAAATTGATGACAAAAATATAAAAAGATAAACATTTCAACAAGTTTAAATGTTATAACTTCATACCATTTCAACAACATATTATTTTTGCACCACCCAAATAAAATAGATTATCTTAAAATTATTTTTCAGCAAATATATTCAAATAAAAAAAAATTCTGAATATAATCGATTATTACAATAATCAATAATTCAAAAACAGATTATCAACATAATCTTTTTTTTTTCCAACTTTCTCGAACACACTCCAAGTCGTAATATTATTATCCAAATGGGCCTAGAAACTTCGGAATGCCAGGTACCAACAAAACAAATTGGCTTAATTGCATTTTTGGTCCTCTAAGCATTGATAATGTGCGATTTTGGTCCTCTGCATTTTTTTCGAGTATATTTGATCTAATAATTTTTTAATTGTGCAATTACAGTCTTTCTGTCCATCTGCTGTCAAATAGATAACAGAGTTTGCTGGGGTGGATTAAAATATAATAATGAATTATTATTTTTTATTTTTAGATTAAATTTTAAAAAAATAAAAATAAATAAAATATGATTTTTTAGTGGGTCAATGCGTGACCCTTTATTACATATTGAACCTTAAATTTTGTTCCCAAATTGCGTCGCATAGCAGATCGAAAAGCTTTCTTTTGGAGAATATATGTTGCGCCTATTGAAAAGCTTTTGCGTCGCCGCAGGAGGAGACAGAGGAGGCGAGCTTACTCAGGCGAATCTTGTGGGGTGTTTGGTGATGGTGCCAGGCGCGGATCTTGGAATCTTCGTGGGTGGTGAAGACTTCCTTTGCAGAAGGTTATGGGTAGGGATTCCAGGATTCGAGCTGCTGTAACAAAGGGTCACGCATTGACCCACTAAAAAAATCATATTTTATATTTTTTAAAAAGTTTAATCTAAAAATAAAAATTAATAATTAATTATTATATTTTAATCCACCACAGCAAAATAACAATTAAGCCAAAAAAATTCCACCTCACAGACACAGAGCGACGTTGTTCTCTGAAAAAAAAATGGAAACCGAAACTGAAATACAGATCCTCTTCCCACCACTCTTCTGAAGTCTGAGCTTGCAATTTATCAAGCTTTGTTTATTTAATTCCACTCTAATTATAACATTTATTTATACCATCCCTTTCCATTTCCATCCACAGTTAGTTTGATTAGCTTTTTCTCGGAGGAAGCAACGATTAGCAATTTCTTTGAGCTGTGATTGCCCATTGATCATTTTGAATTAGGGTTAGGGTTTTACAAAAAAGATGGGTAGCCCCAAGAAGAATGAAAATAAGGGCTTTTTTGCCTCCATGTCTTCCGGCTTGTCCATGTTCAGCAACGCTATGCACCGATCTGTCAATGGGTACTTCCTTAATTCAGCTCAAAGCATCAATTTTTAACCCTATTTCCATCGTTCATATCTCTTATCATGCTTGCCCATGTCTATATACCACATCCTAGGGTCACTTGTGTGCTTAAACTTGCATTTGTAGTGTGAAAATCAGGCAAATTATGTTCCCCCGTTACATATGTAATTGCAATTCTTTACCTAAATTATACATAGTGACCACACGTAGGATGTTGCATTCTTTCTTTCAACACTAGATTGAATGAATGAATGATTGATTGATACATCTCTTTGTGCTTTCATTTGTAGATCCTAATTACATGGCAGAAAAGTTTATCAATGTTGGTTTGAACAATTTTGTTCATCATCATGAAGATTACTTTTATTAGTTTGTAAGAAAAATTGTTGCTTAAAATTTGATTTTCTTTTAAGAAAGTCAATCATTCCCAATCAAAAGAAATATAAAAAAGAAACACAATTCCAATAACGAACAACCACAAATCAAATAAAGAATGAAATGACTATTAAATCCATGAAATTATGTCAATTCTAGCAGCTTATATAACCATTTGCAAAGGAATTTAAGCCTACTTATATGTTTTTCCTCTGGTGTTAGGTTGTTGGGGTATGAAGGTGTAGAGGTCATAAATCCAGAGGGAGGTAAAGATGATGCAGAGGAGGAAGCTCAGAGAGGAAGATGGAAACAAGAGGTGTTATTATTATTATTATTATTATTATTATTTGTAAATCATTTTCTAATTCCAAGCTTTTTCCAATATTGCTTTATCTCCAACTCCCTGTTTAGACATTTTAAATCCTCTTGGCAACAATCCCCCCTTAATTAAACCGTTTGTGTTGTTTTTTCAGTTTTGATTTATTGTAGGATATAAGGATACTGCCATTGTTTTTGGTTTTATTTATTTCCTTTTTTTTTTCTTTCTCTTTTTTAGCATATGCCTCACCCATGCACGCTTGTTATGTAGTCTGAACATGATTATCTTTTTTTCGTCTCTTTGGCTCTTGTTTATAAAGGAAAGAGATAGTTACTGGAAGATGATGCAAAAATATATTGGCTCAGATGTAACATCAATGGTGACACTACCAGTTATAATCTTTGAACCAATGACAATGCTTCAGAAAATGGCCGAGGTCTGCTAGCTTTAAATTTTTCCATTGTTAATGATTTTTTTGTTTGTATTGTCAATTGATTGAACTTTAAATTGCATGAACTAGTTGATGGAGTACTCCTACTTGTTAGATCGGGCAGATGAATCAGAGGATCCATACATGCGGTTGGTATATGCATGTGAGTTATTTTCATGACTGAATCCAAGACTTTGTTTGGCATGGCACCAAAGTAGCTTATAAGATACTCAACTAAGTGTTTTGACAGAGAAATTTAGTAAAGCTGTTTGGTAAGGGAGTTTTTTTGAGGAAAACAAGCTCTTATTTGACAAGTTAATAGAGGTAGCTTGTTATCAAATAAGCTAAAGGCTGCCCTTTTTTTTTCCCGGTTTTGCCCTGCCAGTTTCTGAAAAACGACAACCTTTTATCCTCCCTTAACTGATACCATAATGTCAGATAACTCTAAAAGAAGCTCACCTCCTCCTTTGTCATCTCTCTCCTCCGTGACTACCTAATCCTCCCATCATCTTTGCTTTTCTATTCTCTTCCTATATGTAACAATAAGTTTTTTTTAATCATTTTTTCCATTTTCGCCATTCTATTTCCTTATTTTATATTTTAATTATTTATCATGCAATGTATTTTTTAGTTATCTATATTTTTCTAAATATTATTTGTGCATACCCAGTTACTCCCATTAATTAATGTTTTATGATATATAGTGTATACTTTACCTAATAGTAACAACAAAGACAACAACATTATTAACAATAATAAAAATAACAAATTTATATATTTTAATTTTTATCATTTAATAAATTATACATACACTGATACACAGTTACACACACAAATATGTCATTTTACACATATCGGCTAGCTTTTCAGCTTTCGACTCGTTAGCCAACGTTTTAGCTAGTTATGCCAAGCAGAGCCCAAAATATTGCCAGTTGAGGCTTATTGTCGTAGTTTTTGTTCTTCTTATTGTATTTAATAAACCTTAGCCATGTGTTTTCTGATTATTTCTTCACTATTGTAATTTATTTGATCATCACAGCATCATGGGCTATATCAGTGTACTTTGCGTACCAACGTACCTGGAAGCCTTTTAATCCTATCCTTGGAGAGACTTACGAAATGGCTAACCATGGTGGAATTACATTTCTTGCAGAACAGGTATCTTTTCAGTGTGTGATTCTCATGGGAGCTATATAAGGCTTAATGTGCTACATCTCTCTCTCTTTGAAATATTGTTTTCCTTTGTTATGTATGCCCGCATTTGGAAGAAATATTATCTTCTCCTGCTTTCTTAAATTGTTAGGTCAACATGAAGTTTATGGATTTTTTTTTTGTTAAATGTTACTTTTCTCTCTATATATAGAATTATTTGTTTCAAATTTCAGGTGAGTCATCATCCCCCAATGAGCGCTGGGCATGCTGAGAATGAGCATTTTACATATGATGTCACTTCAAAGTTAAAAACTAAGTTTTTGGGAAATTCTGTTGATGTTTACCCTGTTGGAAGGTGATGAATATATTGCATTTGTTTAATAGATTACCTCCGTCAAATTGTTTTATTCTTATTGTTACTTATATTGTTTTTATTCCTCCAACTTCCAATTGTTGCATTCACCTGCCACACTCTGAGTTTGCATCTCATCTCTATGTTCTTAAGAGATTATAAGTATTTTCAAGCAGGTCAGACATATATAGTGAGTGGTATCTAATGAATACGTGGCATGTTTGTTCCGATCTAATTGTAATGCTTTTTGAAGATACCACCACAAGATTGCCAATGTAGGTTTCAGAAAGAGTCTTGATAAATTAAGTTTGTATAGTGTTATATGGTTGGTTATTATACAACAATAAATAAGTCTTGATATATCCTTCCCTGTTCTCATCTGAATTATCAGTTTTATTACTGTGTTTTATTGTCTTTTTCTATTTAAGAAGGAATTATATGTTTGTGGATTATTGTTTGCAGAACTCGTGTGACCCTCAAGAGGGATGGTGTAGTCTTAGATTTGGTGCCACCTCCAACAAAGGTTAACAACCTGATATTTGGCCGGACTTGGGTTGATTCACCTGGGGAAATGATAATGACAAATTTGACAACTGGAGACAAAGCTGTCCTATACTTTCAACCATGTGGTTGGTTTGGGTATGTAACATCTTCATTTCTACTTTTTTTTTTAAATCAATACATTTTTAATTTTTTTTTTACCAGTTCTATATTGGATTCAGATTTCAACCTTTGAGTCCATTACAGGTTTGACTTCAATATATAATGAAATGAAAATGATTGTCTGGGTAATATGGGAGTAAATGTTCCTGCTTCACCTGATTATTTTGGTTGTCCAATACCCGTAACTTGTCTACCTGTGCATGTTAAAACTGAGTTATTTGAAAAAAATTGAGAGACTCTAAACTCTGTTTCCCCCCTTCGTTTATGAATTCCATATTTCACCTAATCTTTCTCCACTCAGCTATTGAGGTGTCTTACTATTGTCAATTTATACTACCTTTATTATATCCCTGATTACCTGTTTCCTGATCTGCTGCAGTTCTGGTCGCTATGAAGTGGATGGATATATTTATAATTCTTCCGAGGAGCCTAAAATATTAATGACCGGGAAGTGGAATGAGTCAATGAGGTATCAACCTTGTGATTCCGAAGGAGAGCCTCTTCCAGACACAGAATTGCAAGAGGTGATTTTTTTAATCTTCAGGGTGATCTTGAGAATTATCTGTGATTAAAATTCAAGGTGACTTCGCTTCAAACACTAGGTTTCTAGCTGTTTTCTTGGTCTTACTGATGATGACAACAAGTTCCAATCATGACCAAAACCTCTTTCCAGTCATGCAATTTTCACAAGACAAGAGTGCATGGTGACCCATGTTAATATCCTCCATCCATCACCCCCTGGTCCCTACCCAGATCTCTTAACCTCTCCTCCCCCGAGTCCCTGGCCCATATTGATATAAATAAAAAGACACATTTTTTTTTTCTCTTTTCATTCCTATTCCTACCAAGCATGGAAGTGGTTACATATCACTTTTTTCCCAACTAATTTTACTTTATTAGTTTATTTTCGTTCTTGTATAGCGAATGATGTTTTCAAATTAGTCTATGGTTGTGCTCTTTTCCTTTTTTTGAGAAACATGAATTTGTGCTTGTAATTTCTTTTTTGAGAAACCTGAATTTCTGCTTGTAATTTTGAGGTTATCTTTGAAGTGGAGGTAAATCATTTAAGAAACTTCATGATATGACATTATGATGGTAGAACAAGGATATATTCAAGTATCTTTTGGTGATTTCTGTTGCATATCTGTTGACAAAATGCACATTCCCTTACGATCCAATTTTTTAGTGTTGATTCTGAATTCTATGATTAGGTGTTATAACTTTGCTATCAAGAATCTGACATGCCACTTTGAAAAAACTTTTATACTTTGCTGATATATTGATCGGTGAAGGCACTAATACATCAGTTTCTTATCATTGTCAATGGCATTTCCTCTGTAATTTTATTTTGCAGGTATGGCATGTTGCTGATGTTCCACGGAATGATAAATTTCAGTATACATATTTTGCTCATAAAATAAACAGCTTTGACACTGCCCCTAGAAAGTTGCTTGCATCAGACTCTCGTCTACGCCCAGATAGATATGCACTTGAGATGGGTGATCTGTCAAAAGCTGGGGCAGAAAAGAGCAGGTCCCTTGCCCTTTCTTTGATTTCCCTTCTGTCTCCTTGTGCCAAAAAATATGGTAGAGCATTCTAAAAGCAATATAAATATAAAATTGCGGAAAAGCTTAAAATGATCTATGTTGTCATCTACAATTATTCAAGATATTCATTGAAATTCGTTTGAGATAGTTGGAAATTCCTTTCTTGTTTTTGGGTGGGTGGGGGTTCGTTTTTAGAAAAATCAACAAGTTGGCAGCGAATTCTGTTGCCTTTTGTATTTATCTCTTTCTGTCTCGCCCAAGGGAGTTGTGGCATGGTAGCAGATTTTGGAAATTAGCATTTTGTCTATTTTTGGCAAATTTTTTTTATTTTTGGACCTCTCTTCCACTGTCACCCTTCCCTCGGATAGAAATGGACTTGAGTGTCACCAGAGAGATGCTTTGAGGTTCTTTCCCAAGGTACTTATGATGTGTCTGTTCCTTTCCAGTTTGGAGGAGAGGCAGCGTGCTGAAAAGAGAACTCGAGAGGCCAAAGGGCAAAACTTCACACCAAGATGGTTTGATTTAACTGAAGAAGTGACACCAACTCCCTGGGGAGATCTGGAAATCTACCAATACAATGGTAAATACAGTGAACATCGGGCTGCTGTAGATAACTCGGGAAGCATTGATGATAAATCAACTGAATTCAATCCATGGCAGTATGGTAACTTGTCCACGGAATGAGGTCATTCCAATCTGCTTTTGGTTTTTGGATGCTGCAGTTAGTTCATGTAGCTTTTTCTTGATACATGCAAGAAAAGAAATCTGTTGTTTTTTTTTGTTGTGTTGTTGGCTTATGTACATTGTATACTGTTTCTGCTTTAATTGTCATATAGAATGTTTTGCATGGGGACTGTAGTGGTTACTTTTAACTTGTATTTATCCGTTGCTGTTGGATAAGTGAAACCTTCACTTATCTCACGTGTTATTTATTCAATTTTATTTTATTTTATTTTGCCTTGTGGTTTTCTCCTAGTGTTGAAACAAGCAATATATTGGAGGATTCTCTCAATACTTTGCTCGACGAAGACCAGTTCAGCTACTGTTACCATCTTTTCTCCCCAGGCTACTGTGCGCTGGCCTCAGAAACACACACACACAAAAGAACATGTTTGATGTTTAAGGCATGAAGCCTCTAAGAGGCCCTATTATGAAGTATGAATATAAGGTTAAAACTGAGTCTGATCAGTATGTATATTTTTTATTTTACAGTGAAACGTTAGTATATTAGTTTTTAATTTTTCTCTTTTGTCAAGGTTTCCAAGGTTTGAACCTTGGACCTCCAACACCTTAAACCATTAGTTCTTATCACTTGAGCTATCCCGATCAGTATGTATATTATTATGTGGGTGTGTTGTGCGGGATTCTTTGTTTATGCTATCATACCTTAGCCACTTTAAACTGTTTTAATGCGCGTGAGAGAGGGAGAAATTGTTTGATCAATAACTTATTCACGATTCACAATGTAAATCGATGCGTGCACTCTGTCCCCGATTTTTGCATTTCGTTTTCATGTTTTTAACTATAGTAGGCCATGAATCGGGAGAATTTTATCTACCTTGAGGTCGTTATTTTTAATTTAGAAAGTTTAATAATAGTATTTTAATTTCAGTAATAGTAATTTCTTAATTGCTCAAAAATAATATATTATTAATGAAGATGATTAATAAGATTTAGCAAACAAGGCACAACCCATACTCTATGGACATTTCTCTATTGCACTGATGATGGATCAATAGAATCAAGGTTTCAAGAATCCAAATCTGATTGCCATAAACAAACAACTGAACAAGAGCGTGCTAGGATTATGAGCCCATTTGTTTAAGATGAAAAAGTAAATGATTCTAAACAAAATAAGTTAGTGATTATTTTTAGAGATTTTTTTAAAAAAAAGCATAAATAGATTTGTGTTTGTTTATAATAAAAAAAATTCAATTTTTTAAACGGTAGTTAGTTATAAAAACTGGTTTTTTTTTTTCCAAAAGCTAATGAAAGTTGCTTTTCATTTTAACCCTAAAACTGTTTTTTTTTTCCTACTTTTCATTATTTTCAAAAGCAAAGACAAACACACTAAAAATTTAAAAATTGAAAATTCAGCTAACAAAATGGTTTTTTTCGTAAAATAAGTAATAACAAACGCACTCTATATTTATTTTAAAAAAAACTTTTCTTTTGGAAGAAAAACGCTTTTGATATTTAGTCACTTGTTTAGTTGGGTTCTTTAAAAAATGAAAAAAAGCCCATTTTGATACCCGAGAAAATTATCGGGGTCCATTTTAGTTCATGACAAAATTAAAGTATCAAATTAGTCCCTCACAATTTCAAACTTGGGACAAATTAGTCCATCAATTTGATCCAGTTAGACATCATTTGTTATCTCTGTGGATTAGGGTTCCACAGTTGCTAATTTAGAGCAGAAATTGAAGTGGCGTCGATTAGGTCTCATTTTGGATATTTAAGTAACATTTTTGGTTGCTTAAAGGGGCAATTTCTTTTAACCGTGTGTGTTCAAAATGATTTTGTTTTGGGCATTTTGAGCATTGAGCATTTAAGTAAATGTTCAATAACCAATTTACACAGTGAAAATTTTAAATATCATATAACTATACACCTAAGCAAAAAAATCAGAAAATGTCATCGACTTAACAGACCCAAACTAACCGGATTTTGATGGAGGGACTAACGTGTCCTTAATTTAAAATTGTGAGGGACTAACTTGATACTTTAATTTTGTCAGGGACTAAAATGAACCCCAGTGTTTTTCTCAGGGATCAAAATGAACCTTTTTTTCTTAAAAAAATAATTTTCAGAAAAGGCAATTCCGAGAGAAACTATCAAGATCACTCGGATTGTTTAAAGAATACAATTGATAAAATTTAATTTTTATAAAATTTGAAGTAAATTTTTTATTGAAAAAATTACTGAATCAAATTAATTTGAATTAAAAAAATTATGAATATAGTAATTGTCATTAATGTTTAACATATTTTAAAAAACTTTTTTTATCCAAACATGTCTATTGAAAAGTATTTTTATGTCTTTTATTGTAATTTCATAAGAAAAAAAAAATCACTTTTCTAATATTACATCAAAACATTTCAAAATCATCTTTCATAGGACAATCATTTATCATGGGTGTAGTCAAATATAAAATAAACTTTGATTTTCCGCCACCAACCACCATGGTTTCCTCCCCCGAATCAAGCCTCCCACCGCAGTCCCATACTAAGCATACTTTAACCCGACGTCACCAACTCGCCGCTCGTACCTCTGTGGCCATGAGAAACGACCTCCACCAGAGCCACCACCGTCGGACAAAGGGCCCCTTGCTGATCCCCATCTTCAGATATGGTCCCTATCCGCCCATCCACCAAAGCCATTGGATGTAGGTAGAGATTTTCTTTTTGTTAGTGTTGTTACCGGTGTTGATATGTGGTCTCTTTTGTACGGGGTGTTTTAATGGTTAGTTTGTCATAAGACTTCATGTGTTTGATAAAAATGCCTCATAAGGCCCCACATCTTCTCAACCTATAATTTGGCCTCTAGACAAGTGGTTTTTTGGACAAACTCGAGACCACTTATAGTTGAAGCAGACTTGCAAAAGTCAAAGAAATGACCCGTAATTGAATAGAGGTAAAGACCGTGGCTTCTCTTTTCTTATTTGTCATGGACCGCTCGTGGAACAACTTGATAGGCTGTTTGTCATAATCTGATTTTTAGTTTGAAATTAATCATTTGGCTTGTGATAATTCTCTGTGTAATGTTGTTTGATTTATCTAATGAAATTTGTGTTTTTCCTTTTAAAAAAAACTTCGATTTCATATAAATTACTTTTGGCAAAAATATTTTTGAAAGATCACGTTCTTGAGCCTAAACAAATGGTTCCTAAAACTCTGTCTCGTTGCTAGGTTAGGAAGTGTGCATTTGCCCCTTCCTTCTTTCTTTTTTTTCTCCTTTTGGTTTCGACCTTTTCCTTTCTTCCTTTTTTTTATAATCAGGTTACACTGTTACAGGATAGCAAATCTGTCTTCCACTTCTTAATTACCTTTATCCATAAACATTAATTTTAATTGCAATGGATCACAAGTCATGAATAAATTAAAATAATTTTACATCCAGTAAGCACATCTTTTAAGAGCAGAAATTGGTTAATTGCATGCATTTTTAGTAATGTATTTGTTCAATTTTTCCACAGCTTTTCTTTCCTGTTACCCTTGTACCAAGTCTGAAGGCACTACTAACCATTTCATTCTCACCTTTTCTTTTCTTTTCTTTTTCTCCTTTTTTCAGTTGGGTGAAACTTAGATCTGAATGTGGCTTCTACGTCAAGTAAATCTATTCAAGTTACGTGACCTTCAATCTCCCTCCAACTTCGACACTCGATGCCTTCCATTCCCAAATTCCTCCTTCATATCATATTATATATGTTTCATACCTTTTTCTCTTAGCATAACACAATTTAGGTACCTTATATAGACACTGTGGAACTTATTAGCGTCTCAGGAATGATGAAATACATCATGTGAGAAAAGAAGACAATAAATAAGTGGGTAAGAGTACTTTTATATAGTGTTGGACATCATTTTTGTATCCAAAGATAATTACTCTTTTCTCTTCCCTTGTTTTTACTCCACCATAATGCCAGCTCATGTGTCACAATCTCAATATTGATCTAGATGTTTTTTAGCTAGTTCTTTAAATTAATTCAGTCATTTATATTGAGCTGCATGATTACCTGTCACAATTCATATATCATCAGAAATTATTGCACAAAATATAAAGATATCCCTAACTTGAGCGAACAATCCAACAAAACTAAGAATTGGGTTGTATATAATATACTAATACAAAGCAATTTTTTTCATGCATGCTATGATGAGTTGGTCTTGGGTTGTTGGCTGTTGACTTGCAATTCAACGTGACATTAATGTGCTCATGTTTAATCAACAAGCTTTTCTTTCTAGCTAATTGTTTTCTTTGGGGGTTAATTATCAGAATCCAAAATTCAGGTGTTTTGTTAATACCGTAAGAAGAACCTAGATCTGTAACTATATATAATATACATAAATATTCCAGCATCGATCGTGAAATGAAGACAAAAAAATGCGAAGGTTTTCCAGCTTTCTTGGGGCTGGAATGGATTCCTTTTCCTTATAAGTGGCCGAACACGCTATCCCTCTCGTGGGCCAGCCCGCATCTCATGTGCTACTGGCACCTTCCAACTAAAGCGAATCGGTGAAAATAAAATCAAATGCTTTTCAGCGTTTTCCTCTTTTTGGTAAAAAAAGAAAAAGAAAATTAAAACCTATCAATACTCGAGAGTAGGGGTGAGCATCGGGTGGGGACCATCGGGTTCGGACGGGTTCGAGGTAAAAAAAATGGGAACCGAACCCGCCCAACTATACTATCGGGTTAGACGGGTTCGGGTTCGGGCGGGTTCGGGCGGGTTGAAACGGGTTTAGGCTTTTTAATTATTTAATTTTATTCCAAAAAATTAAAAAAAAAACCCAACAAGCCTAATTGAAATTTAAGGCTTTCAACCCAATTAAGTACCAAAAAAAAAATATAACAGAAGAGGGGGAAAAAATCTAAGATCCAGTCTTGGCAGCCCATTCTCCATTGAATTTTTTTTTTATTATTTTTTTTGTTATGAGCGGGTCAGGTCGGGTTCCGATGGGTGGCATTAACCAGACCCGAACCCGCCCGCTCTTATCCATCAAAAACCGAATTTCCACCCGCCCAACCCGCCAACCCGTTTCAACCCGACCGTGCGCAAAAATTAGTAACGGGTTCGGGCGGGTCACCTTCATTTGCTCACCCCTACTCGAGAGACCGTTAGTTGTATAAAGCTAGGCAACGATGACTACAAAGATGTCATGGATTGAATTATTATTATGATGATGATGCATAAGTTTAATGTATAATTGATTAAGGTTAACTGACTATGATTCATGGTTCGGAATAGGTAAAGAGCATATATGTAAGAGGGCAAGATGTTTTACTTTGAGAGATAATTGAGCTCCCCTTTTTTTTTTCCCTAAACTAATTTGGATTTTTCAATTAGCTCCCTAAACTTAAAACATTTCTAATTAGGTCTCTAGACCTGTATAAATTTTAATTGGGTCCCTAAACTAAAAATTTTCTAATTGTATCCCTGAATTTATATAAAATTTTCAATTAGGTCCTTAAAGTAAAATGGTGAATATATAAAATGAGAGATGAGAAAAATTAAAAAAAAGAAAACATAATAATAAAATGATAAAAATAGAAAATGAGAGAAAAAACTAACTATTTAAAAAAAACTTAGTGAGAAAAATTATTGTTTAGTGTAATAATTAAATAAAAATAAATAAATTTGAGAGACAAAATTTATTTCTTTAAATGATAATAACAAAATTATTATTATTTTAAATAGTGAGTTTTTTCTCTCATATTAATCTTTTGTCGTTTTATTATTGTGTCAATCAATTTTTTTTTCTAAATTTCATCATCTGTCATTATATTACTTTTTATTTTATATAGTCATCTTTTTACTTTAGGGACTTAATTGAAAATTTTATATAAGTTCAGAAACCCAATTAAAAACTTTTTAGGACAAAGACCCAATTGAAAATTTTATATAAGTTTTAGGGACCTACTTAGAATTTGTTTAATTCAACGACCTAATTGAAAATTCTCAAATAATTCACGTACCAACTCAATAATTTAACATCTACTATAATATAATGGTTGAACCTCAATTTTATTGTAGCGCAAACAGTAATTTGAGGTGTCAGCTTGTGGTAATTTTGGTTCTCTTTTTGAATTTTTTTTATTTTCTTTGTTCATATTTAATACATTCAATGAAGTTACCATAACGCAACCATGACGTTAATGTAGCTGCAGCATTTCTTCCTTTTTTTTTCCTTATACAAAAAAAAAATCTAAAGGGTACATTCTACAACAACAATAAAATAAAATAATTGAAAATTAGGTTGAAATTTTTTATTAATTTAAATAATAATAAAATAATAGAATATAAATTTTACAAAATAAACACTATTTATAATTGAGTTTTTTGTGTTATTTTATACTATAATTATGTATATATTAATATTTATATATGTTTTAAAATTAATATATATAATTTAATGTTTAGTATTTACTATATTTTAATATTTATATATAATTTTTAGCTTAATATTTTTTATATTTCTTAATATATTTTATTTATATATATATATTAATATTTTTGGGATACTAACTAAACCAAACCAAATCGAACCAGTTTTTATTGGTTCGGATTTTTATTTTATTTTATTATTTACTTTTTAAACTTTAAATTTTTTTTAAATGTTTTAACCATGAAATATAGCAAAGTTACCGCGTTCTTTGAGAAAGTTTAGGGGCTTGATACCTGAACCAATTATTTTATTCTACATCAATTTATATTTTTATTATTAAAAAAACAAAGTCCTATTTATTGTTGATTCCATTTTTACTGTTCATTCACACATAACATACTATTTATTTATTCTTTACGTACGTAAACAATGTCTGGGAGTGTGTGATGCTAATTTTTTTTTATAAAAAAAACACGTCCTGCTATCTACTACTGCATATTGTAGTATTGTATTTTTTTTAACAAAACTTAAGATAGTGTAAAAAAAATAATAAAATAAAATAAAATAAAACTAAGTAAAAAATTTTATTATTTAAAATAAAAAAATATGAGGATATAAAATAGTAGAGTATGTTCGGTTGTGGACTCTTTTAATACTTATATATATATATATATATATATATATATGTTTATAGTAATATTTTAATACTTATATATGTTTTAAAATTGATATATATATATATATATATATATATATATATATATATATATATACTTAAATGTTTAGTATTTATTATATTTTAATATTTATATATCATTTTTAGTTTAATATTTTTTTAATTTTTTATTTTATTTTATTTATATATATAAATTAATATTTTCAGGTACAAACTAAACCGAACCAAACCGGTTTTGATTGATTCCAATTTTTATTTTATTTTATTATTGATTTTGTAAACTTTTTTTTTGTTTTTAAATGTTTTAACCATGAAAGGTAACAAAGCTACCGTGTTTTTCGAAAAAAGTTTGGGGGTGTGATACCTGAACCAATAATTTTATTCTACATCAATTTATATTTTTATTATTAAAAAAAAGTCATATTTATTGTTGATTTCATTTTTACTTTTACAACACACAAAACATACTATTCATTTACTCTTTACACACGTAAATACTGTCTGGGAATGTGTGCTACTAATTTTTTTTATATAAAAAAAACATGTCCATTTATCTACTACTACATGATGTAGTATGGTATTTTTTTAATAAAACTTAAGATAATAAAATAAAATAATATAAAACTAAGTAGAAAATTGTATTATTATAAATAAAAATAAAATATTAAGATATAAAATAGTAGAGTGTGTCAGGTTTTGGACTCTTTTAATATTTATAGATATATATATATATATATATATATATATATATATATATATATATATATATATGTGTATGTATACTAATACTTTAATATTTATATATGTTTTAAAATTAATATATATACTTTAACGTTAAGTATTTATTAAATTTAAATATTTAAATATAATTTATAGTTTAATAATTTTTTATCTTTTCATATATGTTATATATATATATATATATATATATATATATATATATATATATATATATATATGTATATATATTCGGGTACTAACCCAACTGAACCAGTTTTGATTAGTTCGGATTTTTATATTATTTTATTGTTGATGTTTTAAATTTTATATATATATTTTTTAAATATTTTAACCATGAAAGGTAGTAAACCTACCGTGTTCTTTGAGAAAGTTTAGGGGTCTGAGACCTAAACCAATAATTTGATGAACCCGAAAATCTGAACATAACCAATTAAATTTAGTTTTTATTTTTTGGTGTTAGAATCCAAACCGAAACAAATCAAACCCAATGATCATTGGTTCATTTATCAAGTTCAAGGATTTTGGAACCAAACCAATTATTATATTTTAGTGTATATATATATAAATATATATATACTAATATTTAATATTTATTATATTCCTATATTTATATATAATTTAATAGTTTATTATTTTAATATTTTTTATATTTTTTATTTAAATATATTTATATTTATATGTATTAATTAATATTTTCGGGATTCGAACCAATTTTGATTGGTTCGACTTTTATATTATTTTATTATTGACTTTTTAAAGGTTATATATATTTTTTTAATGTTTTTAGCCATGAAAGGTAGCAAAGCTACCATATTCTTTGGGAAGTTTGGGGCATAAAGCTACTATGTGATTCCTAGGACTAAAAATATTTTTAACATACTACTCATTTACTCTTTACATACGTAAACATTGTTTGATAATGCATGATGCTAATTTTTTTTATAAAGAAAACATGTCCTGCTATCTACTATTATATAATCTAGTATGGTATTTTTTAGTAAAACTTAAGATAGTATACAACAACAACAACAACCAAGCCTAATCCCATTAGGTGGGGTCGGCTACATGGATCATACGGCGCCACAATGTTCTATAATGAATCATGTCAATAATTAAATCATTGACCTCCAAATCTTTTTTAATAGTTTCTCCTATAGTTTTTCTTGGCCTACCTCTGCCTCTAGCTATTGGATTGCCCTCCGCCTGGTCCACTCTCCTTACTACAGAATCTAAATGTCTCATCCATATATGCCCAAACCACCTAAGTCGAGATTCAACCATATTTTCTACAATAGGTGCTACCCCAACTCTCTTTCTAATACTTTCATTCCTAATCCTATCACGTCTAGTTTTTCCGCTTATCCAGCACAACATTCTCATCTCTGCTACATTGATTTTACTCTCATGTTGATTTTTTACCGTCCAACACTCCGTCACATACAACATCGTGGGTCTAATAGTTGTACGGTAAAATTTTCCCTTTAGCTTAAGGGGTACCTTTTTATTACACAAAAAACCCGAAGCCTTCCTCCATTTCGACCATCCTGATTGAATCCGATGGTTTGCATCTCCCTCAATTTCTTCGTCATTTTGTATAATAGACCCAAGATATTTAAATCGTGTGACTCGTGGTATGTTGTGGTCTCCAACTTTCACCTCTAAGCTATAGGTGTTTCGCCTTTTGCTAAACTTACATTCCATATACTCCGTCTTGCTTCTACTCAAACGGAAGCCATGTGCTTCTAAAGCTCGTCTCCACATCTCCAACCTTCCATTTATATCATCTCTCGACTCTCCAACTAGAACTATATCATCTATGAAAAGCATGCATCGCGGTGCTGGATCTTGAATGTGCTCCGTAAGTACATCTAAGATCAAGGTAAAAAGATAGGGGACTTAAAGCTGACCCTTGGTGCATACCTATGGTTATTGGGAAATCTTCTGTGGCTCCACCCTGCGTTCTCACATTGGTCGTGGCCCCCTCATACATATCCTTGATAGCTCGAATATATGCAATCCGAACACCTTTCTTTTCTAGGGATTTCCCAAAACCTCTCTTGGCACCCTATCATACGCTTTCTCCGAATCAATGAAGGCCATGTGTAAATCTTTTTGATCCCTTCGATATTGTTTCAACACTCGTCGTAGCAAGTAAATTGCTTCCATGGTCGACCTCCCGGGCATAAAACCAAATTAGTTGTCAGTGATTTTGGTTTCTTTTCTTAGTCTCCGTTCAAGCACCATTTCCCATAGCTTCATAGTATGACTCATAAGCTTAATCCCCCTATAATTTGCGCAATTTTGTATATCTCCTTTATTCTTGTAAATCGGAACTAAAGTGTTTCTCCTCCATTCCTCCGGCATTTTCTTTGACCTCATAATCTCGTTAAAAAACTTCATGAGCCAACTAATGCCTCTACTTCCAAGACTCTTCCATACCTCCACAGGTATATTGTCCGGTCCAACTGCCTTGCCATTATCCATCCTTCTTAAAGCTTCTTTTACCTCATGCCAAATGATTTTGGTTTCTTTGGTGCCTAAGGATTGGTACAACCCATCAAAGCTTTAGTTCTAGCTTCGCTCACTGCCTTCTTTGTCTCTTTTTTAGCCACCTTATAATTTTCCCAATTTTAAGCATTTTTACATAAAGACCAAGCTTTAAAAAATTCCCTTTTAACCTGAACCTTAGCTTGCACACTTTCATCCCACCACCAGGATTCTTTACCCCTAGGTCCGAATCCTCTTGATTCACCAAGCGTCTCTATAGCTACCTGCCTAATCCCCCCGGCCATCTTGTCCCACATATCATTTGCACTTCCGTTTGCCTCCCAAAATCCTCCCTCCAAAACCTTGTGTTGGAAGATCCTTTGTTTTTCACCCTTCAGTTGCCACCACTTGATCATTGAAACCTTTTCGTGGCCTATTCTCTTCACACTCCTCTTAACTCTTACATCCATAACCAAGACTCTATGTTGGGTAGTCAAGCTCTCTCCAGGTATGACTTTACAGTTCAAGCAAATCATTCTATTCGATCTCCTAATAAGAAAGAAATCTATTTGAGAGCTTGTCACCCCACTTTTGTACGTGATAACATGCTCCTCCCGTTTCCTAAAACAGGTATTGTCTATAGTAAGATCGAAAGCAGATGAAAAGTCCAGAATAGACTTACCTTCACCATTTACCTCCCCTAGGCTATATCCCCCATTCAAACCGTCGTAACCTCTAGGTGCCCTCCCTACATGCCCATTTAGATCCCCTCCTAAGAAAATATTTTCACCTGGCGATATTTCCTGAATTAGGCTTTCTAAATCCTCCCAAAATTTTACCTTAAAGTGTTCTTCTAACCCTACCTGAGGTGCGTAAGCACTAATCACATTAAAGGTGTCTTGTTCCACTACAAATTTTAGGGCAATGATCCTATCTCCGACCCTTTTTACATCCACAATATCATTCTTCCAATATTTATCTACAATTATGCCCACCCCATTTCTCGATTTTACTTTGCCAATATACCAAAGCTTAAAACCCGAAGAGTCTAATTCCTTTGCCTTTTCTCCCACCCACTTAGTTTCTTGTAGGCATATGAAATTGATCCTCCACCTAATCATAATGTCAACTATTTCCATTGATTTACCTGTGAGTGTGCCTATATTCCAAGTTTCAAAGTGAATCCTACTCTTGTGAACCAGCTTCTTTACCTACACTCGTTCACAAAAACGTGGGAACCCTTGCTTATTTTCACTACATCCAGGCGACGATGCAGTGACCCTTGCTCATTTGACACTGTACTCGAGCTATACAGCGTGTTGCTTATGGGCAACGACCTAGCATTAACATTATTACGTCGTTGATCCATGTCATAGAGATTCGACTAAGTTTTATGTTGGCCGTCGATGGCCTAACACAACCGTTTCCTTTTATCCGGGCTTGGGACCGGCTATGTTTAGCTTTGTCACAAAGCACAACATAGGCAGGATTAAAACTTAAGATAGTATACAAAGCAATAAAATAAAATAATATAAAACCAAGAAGAAACTTTTATTATTTTAAATAATAATAAAATACTGAGATATAAAATAGTAGAGGGTGTCAGATTGTTGACTCTTTTAATATTTTTACATAGATATATATGTATATATTAATATTTTAATAATTATATATGTATTAAAATTAATATATATACTTTAATGTTTAGTATTTATTATATTTTAATATTTATATATAATTTATAGTTTAATATTTTTTTTTATCTTTTTATATATGTTATATATATATATATATATATATATATATATATATATATATATATATATATATTAATATTTTCGGGTACTAACTAAACCAAACCAAACCAATCCAGTTTTTATTGTTTCGGAATTTTATATTATTTTATTATTGATTTTTTAAAGTTTATATATATATATATATATTTTAAATGTCTTAACTATGAAAGGTAGTAAAACTACCGTGTTCTTTGGGAAAGTTTAGGGGCGTGAGACCTGAACCAATAATTCGATTAACTTGAAAATATGAACATAAAAGTAGACTATTATAAAAAAAACCCATAAGATATACTTTATAGTTTTATATTATATTATATATATATATATATATATATATATATTAACATTTTCGGGTACTAACTAAATCAAACCAAACCGAAATAGTTTTGATTGGTTCAGATTGTTATATTATTTTACTATTGACTTTTTAAAGTTTTTTTTTTAAATGTTTTAATCATGAAAGGTAGCAAAGCTGGTGTGTTCTTCGAGATAGTTTAGGGGCATGAGACCTAAACCAATAATTTGATGAACATGAAAATCTGAACATAACCAATTAAAATGGTTTGTATATTTTTGTGTTAGGGTCCGAACCAAACCAAACCATACTCGATGATCATTGGTTCAGTTATCAGGTTCAAGGATTTTGAAAACGAAACAAGTATTATATTTTAATATTTATATATATACATACATACTAATATTTTATATTTATTATATTTATTTTTTATATAGAATTTAATAGTTTATTATTTTAATACTTTTTATAATTTTATTTATATATATATATTTATATATATTAATTAATATTTTCAGGTCCGAACTGAACCAATTTTGATTGGTTTGGTTTTTATATTATTTTATTATTGATATTTTAAAGTTTATATTTTTTATTGTTTTTAAATGTTTTTAGCCAGGAAAGGTAGCAAAGCTACCGTGTTCTTCGGAAAGACTACTATGTTCTGCGGGAAAGTTTATGGGTGTAAGACCCGAACCAATAATTTGAAGAAACTGAAAATCTGATTAGAACCAATTAAATTGGTTCGTATTTTTTTTTTAGGATCCGAACCGAAACAAATCAAACCTGATGGTCATTGGTTTCGTTATCAGGTTCAAGGATTTTTGAAACGAAGCAATTAATAATATTAGTATAATATAATTATAGTATAAATAATTTAAGTGTTTTTTTTAATCAATAAAATATAATGTAATTATATTTTAACATAAAAATAGCAATTACAATCGGGTTAGAATTAAATATTGTAATAATTTATTTTGCAAGAAAATTTACCCGTGCGTTGCACGAATACACTACACTAGTATTAGATAATTTGTTTAAAACAAATGGTAGCTTGATGGGTCTTCTCTTATTTTTAACCATGTCATTCTTTTAATGTAAACGAAAAGGTCGGCACCAAATGTCACGGGTCGTGCCCACGTAGATTTTTGGCCTCTGGATTTTTTAAAATAAAAATTATTTAGATTATTATTTTACTTATTGTATTATTATTTATTATATTGCCTTCTTTTTTTTGATTTTTTTATTTCCACCTTCGTGTTTGATGAATTTAACAATTTAAATATAAAATGGTTAAATATTAGATAATTTTCTTAAAACAAATGATAGCTTGATTTTTGATGGACGAATAAACGGGCGACACGTGTCACCGACGATATTTGACATTTTCTTAAAAAAAATAATTATTTAATTAATTATTTTAATTATTGTGTTATTCATACTAGGGCCTTTTCTTAAATTTAAATTGTAGTATGATTTTATTGTGGACGAATAAACGGGTGTTCTTATGAAAAAATAAAATATTTGTCTCAGATTAATAAAAACTTACGGAAAACAAAATAAAAATTTACAGAAAATAAAAACTTACGAAAAAGCAAAAAATTAATAAAAAAATAAATAATCTGATACTTAAATTAAACGCAACAACCCAATATTATAACTTACCCTAAATAACAGGATCATGCATATTTAAAATAGTGATGAATATCAAAGTATGATTGCTTTATTTTCATCAAAGTATCTTCTATTGTTGTTGTTATATAAATGTTTAATACAATAACATATAATATAATGGAAAAATGTATTCTTTTCATAAACATAGAAGATTAACATATTGCATATCATGAACTCATGTCCGTAATGAAAAGTCAAGCTTTTATAAAGCCTACTAAATTTTTATCATACAAATTATTCATGTAACCTGTTATTCATTAACTATTGAAAATACGAATCCAACTGTTACACAGAATAATATTATTTATATTCAAAATAATAATATATTTAATATTATTCATGTTAAAATTATTTATAATAAATTATTATAAAAATAATCATCTAACGAATGTCCATATATCTTATACGGATCACTACACTAATTAGAATAATTTCAGATCTTCTGATATAACTTTTAGACAATCAAATTGGTTTTTCTGAACCAAGTGGAGTTCTATTGGTCATGTTAATCAATATGCTAAGGATATTGTTTAAAGATTTTAAGATTAGAAAAATCTCATTGAAAATACAAGTATGTTATTCTTTAAAATTTTAAATATAACTACTCCCAATATATTTTTTATTTTTTTGATTTCTAAATCAATACCCAAAAATATTGATTAACATTCTCCTACTATTAATTTAATTAAAAAATATCTTTTATATTTTACACTCGAAAATTTTGAGTTCACCATATATTGCCCGTAGTTATCTAGAGAGGATTGATGTTGTTGACTTGTTGGCCACCTGGGTCCTACCTGCTCCACAGGTGACCCATGTATATCCGTATCTGTCCACATCACTCCATGTAATGTTACTGCAGACGGAGATTCCCCTAACGCCGTCACCTTGTACATTTCCCTCTCTTTGTTGCTCTTCAAACTTGATAAACGTCAAAATGAATAATAATAATGATAATGAAAATGAATGGCGATTAAAAAGTGATTAATAGGGTGGGGTAGGTTTTGAGTTTGAATCTGATTCATTCCTTTGCAACATCTCACTTTCTTCCACAGATTCATCCCTCCAATTCCCTAATGCAGAGTAGGATGACGACGCCTCTCCTCTAATATAAAGTCTAAACTACAAATAATGCATTACTTGACATAAATAAAATGGCAAGTTTAATATATTTTTTTGGGCACATAAATGCCAAGTTTAATCTTCCAATTTAAAATTTTTAGAAAACAATAATAATATGCGTAAAAAAAATTGCTTGAATTTGTATTAAATATGAATATGAATATATTGAAATAACTGTAACGTATTTTTTAAAAAATACATCCTATTATGTTTTAATTGAGATACAAAACATTCACCCTTACACTATTCATAGAGTAGTTTTTGAGATTAATTCACCTGCTAAATTGAAGTTATAACACATTCTATACTTTAAAATAATTACATAGAAATTATAAATTCTTAAATATTATATACATCCTGAAAAAAATGTTTGAAAAATATCTCATAAACAAATAAGCTTAAATCATCACAACTAAATAAAAGACACATATTTTTTTTACATAAAATGTAATCCTTTTTTTTTTGTTGACAAAACATAAAATGTAATCCCTGGACTTGTGTACTCTTCAATTAATTATTTACTAAAGTAGCCAAACTGAAAATATTTTCGTTGAATTTAATAATTATGAACGTAATAATATTTTCTGTCCACTTTCCATAGATAAATATTATGAATGTATGGTATAAAAAAAATATTATGAATGTAATGCAAGTATCATCTTCAATTCATAAGATAATTATGATATTTGAATACAAATTTTGGACACCGTATATGATATTATATATATTTATCTCTATCTCTCACTTATTCTTTATCTTCTTTATATACATGCTTCTAAAAAATATATCCAAAAAACAAAAAAAAACCGAAAATGGTGTTTCATTTTGATATAAAAAATCATTTGTGATAATACATAACTAAAAAACTAAAACATCATTGCCGGAAAAAAAAAAAAAAAAAACACCATGACTCTCCCACGGCCCACCCACCATATCCGCAGCCGGAAAGGCTATTCTTCTGCATGATATCATGACACGACAAAAAAAAAAGTCCCCTATTTATGACAAAATAAAATTCAAATGATTGTCCTAAAAACGGAAAATAAAACGAAAACTAAATAAATAACTGAAATTCATCGTGAACCAACGTTTTGGTCTTTTGGACGATCGTGCGGACCACAAGAAACCACAGGATCAGAAGCGTATGCACGTGTCCGTATCTGATAGCTCGGAAGCGGTTTGTTTGCAGTTTATTCCATTCACCTGCTATATCCGGTGGACTCGAATGAAATAACCGGCATGTCCGGTGGCCAATGACTCAATGGTATAAAGCGTTGGGGTTTAAGCAAAGGTTGGTTGGTTTTTCAGAGGGTTTTGGTGATCCAAAGTAACATAATTTATTTTATTTTATTTTTCTGAGAGAAAAACAAACCAAATTTTCCTGGAAAAATTAGAGAAATTGTTTCTGTGGTCGAAATCTAGTGCTGTTGTTCACTTCGGATTCTCCAGCAATTCTCCGATCTTACATTTGCCTGAAAATTCAAAACATTGCCGGGAAATTTCGGTTCTTCTGGTTCAAGACGTGATTTCTGAGGTAAGCACGTTTTGTTTCACCAAACTTGAGGTTCATTATCATTGAGATGATGACGTTTTTCACGAGAGTGATTTTTTCTTCCGACAATTCTCTCAGTGGTTTCATTTTCCATCAGTTTCCAACATCCCTTAGTTTGATCTTCATTTTCTTTGTGATTTGGTTTTTGTTTTTCCATCATTGTTTGATATCTGATTTCGCGGACCTGCACTGCAGGTAATGGATTTGGCGGGTAAATTGGTTATTTTCTGAAATGGATCTTCTTCCATTATTCTTATGATCTCAGTCTTCTCTTCTCATCAGCTGTTTGAATTCTGCGTCTTTCTTCTTTGACTATTAATTTTAAGTCCCGTAATTCTCTTTTATTTTTTGTGCTTATTATTTATGTCTTAATCTGAGGCTAATTATTTTGTCAAGTTTCCTTTGTTATACTCTGTATGTTGATCTGAATTTGTTTTCCTTGTGTGATCATCATTGCTAAGCACGTGGTTTTCCCTATTAGGTGGAATGGTTATAAATATAATCCTTTTTGTTCCATCAAGGTACCTGAACATAATGGGGGAGTTTTGTTGCATTACAAATTTTTTAACTTCGGAAAATCGTTTTGGAACTAATATTTTCTAATGCAGAAATGCAGTTGATTTTAAAACAAAAATCAGTTTCAATGAAGCTTTATTTATTTAGGCTATTGTTGTTTTCCTCGTAACTTTGAGGTGCCCCCACTGGATACCGCCGCACCCCAAGCATGGATGCGTGGAACTGTAGAATTTAGTCTTTGGTCTCAGATATCTGCTTTGTCATTCTAAACTAAATTTAGTACTATGACACATCGTAATATACTTGTATTATTTATTTATACTGGTACTCTGTAAATGTAATGCATCTGAGCCTTGACTTATGGTTGTTTACTGGCAGACTTTCAATTTGAGGTCTGTGAGGTAAAGCAACACGAAGAGTACACATATTTGAAAATGGGTCTTGAATTGCTTTTTTTTGTCCTTGATTAGTCCTGTTTGGCATGGTTCCTGAGATATGGTGTTGCAGAAGAGATTAGACTACGGATTTGATGGCTATCATGCACCAGCCATGGCCCGACGAGCCCGATCAACTAGGGTAAATATGTTCTTCTTCTCTGGGGGTGGTTACTACATTTTGTTAAAACAGCCCGTATAATTAAGTTTTTGAAAATGTTTGCTAGAGGAGGGCTAAATTTCAAAGAAGAGTGGAAGACAATCAAATGCGTGCATTTGACTTGTTGGCCACCATAGCTGGTAAGTTGTTGCAAGAGAAGGGGAATCCAAACATGTCTACTGATACATCGTCAGAAAAGGATCAGAGTGGATTAGTTAAAGAGTGCCAGAATGCAAATAAGCCGTTCAAAGCTGAGCTTTCTGATGAAGGAAGTTGTGACAAAAAATGTTTCTCTCTTCTTTCTTCACAAACAAACAACCCGAATTGCTACTCGAAAGAATTCCCATATCCTGAAATTGATGGCCATTCAGGCATTGCTTCTATAGTAACGAGTTCTAGTTGCTCAGGGACGTTTGTTTCTGACAAATTGGTGGATGGCAAAAGCCATAATGAAACGGAAAATTTTACTAGCAATGTTAAATTAGATTCCTCTGGTTATGCAGAGGTTAGTTGTTGCAAGCTAGATGGTGATACAAGTGAAGTAAAGGATGACCTGCATAAGTTTGAGAACCTGCCAACTGGAACTGGGATTCAGATGTGCTGTTTTGAGGATCCGTTGGATGGAAACCCTCCTGCACTGATCAGTTTAGGTGACAATGCCAATTTGTCTGGGTATGATGACAGCTCATTGTCCAAGGGTTGTGACAATGTACCCATAGTTAGTAGAGATGATGATGAAAACTTTTCTGGGTGTATTCACCCTAGTACCAAAACAAAGTCCTTTAGGCCAATGACTCAACTAGGTGATAGAAGAATAAGGAAAACATTGGCTTCTAAATATTTGAAAGTTGATCAAGAATCAAAGGATGATATACTTTCTAATGGTGGTGAGTTCATGCTTATGGTGTGAAATTACTCGCTCTCTTGTTTATTTACCTCTCATACTTCTTTGCTACTTCACTAATATGTTTTTTCAATTCGAAACATGTTCATTTTAGATGAAGATCTTAAGCCAAATTACCTTGGTAAGAACTGGCATAAACGCCAAAGATCTCAGATGAATATTCCTTTGAAGAAGAGGAAGCTTTTTAATCTTAGCTCTGTTTCAAATTCCGACGATTTTGTCAGAAGTGGTGGCATTTATTATTCCCCTGAGAATGGTATGAATCAAGATGCTTCTGGTTCATCTCTCGGGATGTGCAAAGGTTTTATTCCAAATGGTTCCTAGTTCCTCCTATCCAATTGATTTTGTTTCTCTTCTGGATTCAGGGATATTTTGCTAAATGAATTCCAAATCTTTGATGCAGATTGTGGAATATCATCCTTGGAAGCACATCAACACTCTGCATTACGATGTAGAGATTCTCATGGTATGAGAAGATTGAGTGAGTGATTCTTCATGTATTCTTTCACTTGACTGTTTTCTTAAAAGGGGTTCTTACATGTAGTTCTTTTACCCAGTGAAGCTCAGGATCAAGTCCTTTAGAGTGCCAGAGCTTTTTATTGAGATTCCAGAAACTGCAACCATTGGATCCTTGAAGGTGTAGTAAACTTATATTTTGCCATCTACATATATCATCCTTACATGCATTTAGATATTCAAGATGGATTGCATCTGTGTATTTTATAAATTGCATTTATAAGTTTCTTCTATCATAAGTTGGGCTGCATTTTTTACAACATTTTGGTCTGCAGATGACAGTGATGGATGCAGTGACAGCCGTACTTGGAGGTGGATTACGTGTTGGTGTCATTCTCCACGGAAAGAAAGTTAGAGATGACAGTAAAACTCTACTCCAAACTGGAATTTCTCTTGATCACCGGCTGGATGTTTTGGGTTTCTCCCTGGAACCTAATTCTTCACAAAGCCTACCACATGTATGCGCTGCACATTTTCCCCATGTTCCCACTGCAGAGATATCTCAGCCTCCAGTAAGGTATTGCATAATTTCCTTATGAAGTTATGGGTTTTGTGAAAGACGTGATGGTAGGAAGTGGGGTTGTCATTTAGTGTTCCTGATTATCGAACTAGAATAAACCGTCTCATTTCTGTTGAAATTGTATTTTTCCTTGGAGATGAGGTGTTTATATACTGCATTAAATGTATTTTGACTACTTTCTAGTATCAGCAGCATATTTTTCTATAATTACTATTCAGGTTTTTAACTTAAAATATTATTATTTAGATTTATAGCCAAAAATGATAATTCAGGTATCCTTCCGGTCCAGCTGTGATTCATCAGAGGATTCAGGACAGTTTTGACATGTTACCTGAGCATCAAGTAACCAGTTCAGGTAACTTTGTTGAAAGTGACCATGATTCAGCACCTGCTCCTATCAACGCATCTCTTGTCAAAGGTATGACAGATTCCAAAACACTGGATACTGTTCCTGAAATGGGCGAGGAGGAACTAGCTATGGTACCTGTGCTCCAGAAGTCAAAGCAATCTGAGATTGCTGGGCGCCGAATTCGTAGGCCTTTTTCTGTTGATGAAGTGGAAGCACTGGTTCAAGCAGTTGAGAAACTGGGAACTGGAAGGTAAGATTTAAGGTTTGGCTCAGTTTGACCTGACAAACAGTAATATTATGTAGGTTGCGTGCATATATTTAGCTCTTTGCAAGTACGAGGGTGTAGAGAATTGTCTTCTGTCTTCACAATGAGTATATTCTGGTCTGGGATAAGTTTCCTCTGACAACCCTTTATATTGTGTTTTATTTTTCTTTTAAAAAAATCAGGTGGCGTGATGTTAAAATTCGTGCTTTTGATAATGCAAAGCATCGGACATATGTGGATTTGAAGGTAAAAACATTTGTGACCTTTGTGCAAAGCAACCACAGTATTTTGTGAATTTATTTTATTAATAAAAAACATCATTCTTCTTTCTTATTGGACCCGCTATTGGCCAAATTGATTATTTAATTTGGCTCTCACACTTCCTGTTTGACGGGTTGCATGTTTTCTTCTTCATCTTTGTATTTGTTATCAAGGCAAGTAGTTACCTAAATCCTAGACAGGCGGGTAGCATTTATGGCTTCATTAGTACTCTCTTGCCTTAAGCTTAAAGGAACTATTCTAATACGTAACCAGATATGACTTGCGCTATGCATTTTCATTGCCTTGTGCTCTTTCTATTTACACGACTTTTCTCTTACCAGAATAGAATTTGGTCTGTAAAAAGTAAAAACTGAATTACGCTACTGTTTCTCCTTTAGACCTTTTACTGTAAGATTGGGATGGTTTCCGAAAGAGAAAGAGTAACAACACTTTGGTTAGCATAATTTTGGTTTCCTTATTTAGCACGCATACCAGATAAAGTGTTTGGCATGTGATTTGGGCTTGGGATTGTGCAGGATAAGTGGAAAACACTGGTGCACACGGCAAGAATATTCCCTCAGCAAAGGAGGGGAGAGCCTGTTCCCCAAGAACTTTTGGACAGGGTCCTAGTTGCCCATGCATACTGGTCCCAGCAGCAGACTAAGCAACAGCACAAGCAGCACCCAGAAACCAGCCTTATCCTCTAACAAGGGGTTGTCAACGTGGCTTTGTAGATGGGGGTTGGCCATGGGTGTTAAGGTTTCTGACTTGGTGATTTCTCCTGTGCCCAAAAACTTGGAAGGGCACTGGTGCCGTTCAAAAATTGCCCATAGTCTCAGCAATTTTATTTGTTGTATAATCAAATTGAAATTTCTTACTTCATTTCAACATAACATTTGAATTCGAAGAGCAAGAGCCCTAAGCCCTCAAATCCATAAATTACAAAACCTGCTAATTGCCCATTACAATATTGTCTCGGAACCCCAAATCCCTATGTTCATATCCTCGATTCAACTTATTTAGGAAAATTCGAATGGCCTCGTGCTTGTGAATGTAATCGATATGTAATATATTGATATATAGATATAGATATGAATTTTAGTGGCCTCAACCCTGTAATAATACAACTAGACACAGACGTGGCTTTTATTTGAATAATAACAATCTTATTCAAATACCATTTCACTCAATGTTATTAAACCCGGATTGGTTCAGTCGGAAATCGGACCACTAGTCGGTTCGGTCAGTGTATTGGACCGGATAGGACATTGAACTGTTGCTGACATCATCGACTAGTGGTTGAACAGTGTGGTTTGATGTTGAATTGGCCCGAGTCCATATTGTTCAGGCATTCTGAGAAACTCATCATGTAGAAATTTGAAAATTACATTTCACTACATGTCCTTTAACTGTGGATATAAAGACCAGACCCAACTCGACCCAAAGGTGGAAATCCACGTATTTCATGCCAGATCCAAGTACCTAACCCAACCAGTAAATTGTCGGGTTAGATCGAGTTTCATATTTTTTTTTTTACAAAGCCAATCCAACCCACTCATCTTTAACTGGGTTGAATGTTAAAACCCATCAAATCCCACCAAACCCAACCCATGGCCATCCCTAGGTCCCCCCTCTCCACTTTCTCTTTCAACAAAGTATAAGAACAATAAATTCAGGGGCAAAAGAATGTCATATAGAGTTTATAGACTAATTGAGCTTTGCTAGTTAGCTTTGCTAGTTCACCATGAAAACCCCTCCAAAAAGCTCAGCACCACGAAAACATTTAAGTACTGCTTTATCCCATAAAAGGCAACATAAATTATTTATATCTAACACATTACATGTCACTAAATAATACAAATAAATTGGTTTCCAAAGGCTCTAATGAATGAAGAACGAAGAGAATTTGCTATGATACTAATCCTTCAAACACTAGTATATCTCTTATCGCGATGTGTCAAGGATCTGAAGGACAGACAATCTTGCACCAAGAGGAGGCGATGAACTCATCAAGAATATATACTTGAGACAATATTCTTAGGTTTCAAAAGGAAATTAAAAAAGAGAGTTACAACTTACAACTTACTTGCATAATTACATCGATGAAAACTAAAGAATTACGAGACAAAAATCACGTTGTAAGTTGCAATAGCAAAAAGAAATCATTTACACCAATATGCATTTATAGAAAAGACTCCGAGAAGCTTTGCATGATGTTCATACTCCCTTTCGTATACATTTGCAATTCACTTATTATGCACAATGCAGCTGTACACATTATGCTTTTCTGAAGAGTCAAGCCCCACATTAATGGAATGTATCATCAAGGAATAATTTATTTATTAATTTATAATGATTTGGGTTGTCCTCCTCACGAGTAACTAATTTTTGGTGTTTATTGAATTCTTCATTAGGAATTAACTTGGGCAACGATTAACTTTGCATGGACTAAATTGGGTTGCTAATACTTCACCAAAAAAATGGGTTACTAACACTAATTTTAATAACTAACTAGATTTGATCAAAAATAATAATAATAACTAACTAGTGCCATTTTTCTATTTCTTCAACTTCCATGTAGCACAAAAAATAACGTTGTTTTAATATATATATATATATATATATATATATATATATATATATATATATATATATATATATATATATCGTTATTTTGATTTTTTTACTATGGAAATCTTGACCACCATTCCACGTAAGACATTCAACTGGTCACTTATAGTTAACAGACGTTCATAAATGGAATCAGGGAAAAAACTTTAATGGTGGTTCTTAAGGTGACTCTTAAATATAAGAATTAGTTCTTACAAGAATCTCTATTGGAGGTGAATGACGTGGGTGTCAGGATGTAGAACGATTTTTCTATAAGAACCGTTCTTGCCAAATAATTTTTTTTATCATAGTTTCCAATTAAAAAATACAAGTAAAATCAAAAATAAAATGTAACAAAAAAAACTGATTCTATATTTATGTATTGCTCATTGTTTTAACTTTTTTGTGATAAATAATATAAAAAGTTGAATTATTTTAAATTTTTTTCTTTTTCTTTTGGATTATTTTTAATATAAAAATTGTTTTTTTAAAATTAAAATATATATGAAATAATATTTTAAGTTGAAATAAAAATAGAAATAAATAGAAGTATAAATAATAAGTGGGGTCACGTGTGGGATCTTTTAAGAACTCAAAATGAGTTCTTCCATTGGAGTGAAAAGGAGGTTGGGTTCTTATACCCTAAGTGACATCTTTGGACCAACCATATGATAGATAAGAACTAAATTGTGGTTCTACCATTGTGGATGCTAACTTTAATGGTGGTTCTTAAGGTAGTTCTTAAATATAAGAACTGGTTCTTGTAAGAGCTTGGAGAAAAATGAGGTGATTGCTAGGGTGTAGAACTATTCTTGCAAAAAAAAAATTTATCACAGTTTCCAATTAAAAAATGCAAGTAAAATAAAAAAGAAAATGCAACAAAAAATCTAATTAAGAACCCAAAATGAGTTCTTCCATTGGAGTGAAAAAGAGGTTGGGCTCTTATATCCCAAGTGGCATCTTATAACCCAATAAGTGCTTGTTTGTTTAAGATTTACAACTATCCAAACTTGATTCTAAATGAAGTAAAAATGATTTTGGTGATCTAGGGGTGTTTGTTTACAAAATTCTATTAGAAAAAATTGATTCTCAATTAGGTAGAATTGATTTCAAGAGAAATAAAATTTCCAGCTTTTCCATCGAATAGATTTGATTTTAGATGTGCGACCTAAAAATGATTTTACTTTATCATCGAAACACAATTAATTCTTCTAAATTTACTTTTGTAATATCGTTATCAAACACAAATTAATTTCTCTTACTTCGACTTTTCAGAATCAATACTTTTAATAATGCTCTAAAATAAACGGACCCTAACATGTCTCGAATAGGGGTGTTCATTGGATCAGATCAACCCGACGAACCCGAAAATCCGAACCAGACCAATTTAGAAATTTTTTGGTGCTCGAATAAGAATTGAACCGAACCAAAAATATCCGATGGTAATTGATTCGGTTCTCGGATTCAAGGATTCTAGAACCGAACCAATCACAATATTTTAATATATTTTTACATTATTTAATATTAAATTATTTGTAATATTTTAATATTTTAATATTTTGATTTTTTTAATAATTTAATGTTTTAACATATACTATATTTTATGTTTTATATATGATTTAATGTTTAATATTTATATATATTTTAATATTTATTATTTTTTGGGTTCGATCCGAACCAACTCGTTATTGATTGATTTGGTTTGGATTTCCTGACAAAAAATCATAATCCGAGACGAACAAATTTATTTTGATTGGCTCGGATTTATTTTTCATGCAAATCCGAACCAAATCAACCACCACTAATCTCGAATGTGTAATTTTAAGAAACTGAATAGTTAATTTATTTTTGTGTTCCACATTTTTTAGTTAGTCTAATCTTTTTTATACACTTTCACTTTCAGTATAACTAGTATTTTTGCACTCGTGCGATGCACGGGTCATCAATTACTATTATTATTGGTAGCATTGTTATCATTAATAACTTGAATTGTGTATCTATATCTACAAAACTTTTTTTTCCTTTATCCCAAATTAAGTCCACTATGTCAAACATTTTCTTGACTTATTTCACACATTGCTTTCAATATTTCCTTCTCACCCATAATGGTAATACTCATTCATCTTCAAGGCTTTTTATTTATAGACAGAAGTGATAAACAAAAACCTTGAAACAATTTTATCTATAATTTGAATGCAAAGAATTGAATATTATTTTTATTTTAAAATGATATTACAATACGTAATGTAACACTATGTGTTAAGTGTTCCTCTTTGATTATTATTAATGATCAACCGATCCTCTTAAATCATGTAGTTGACACATGTTACTTTATTAGAAAATCATCAATTCCCCTTATTAATTAGTATAGATATAGAATTATTATTTAAAATAGAAAAAAACAAAGGCAATGATGTGAAAAAAATAGATTAGAAAATATGAATAGTTTTACCTCTATTTATGTCAATTCAGAGGTTGTCGTATTTGACTCCCAAAACATTGTACATTTACCGGTTTGTCAATATTAAAAAAAAATAGAAAAAAAATTAATTTTTTTTTCATCACTTAACATGTGGCTTGCACCATTGTGCATCACTTAAATCATCATTTCCCCTTATTAATTAGTATAGATATAGATTTATTATTTAAAATAGAAAAAACAAAGGCAATGATATAAAAAAAAATAAAAATTATGAATAACTATGCCTCTATTTATGTCAATACAGATATTAGAAAAAAAATTATATTACAAAAAAAATAATTCGAAAACAAAATAAAAAAATTTAGAAAAGTATATAAAAAATAGGAAAATAATAAGTAGAAAAAATATTAAAAAATTATAAAAAAAATTAATTAGAAAACAAAAAAAATTTAAAAAATCAATTATAAAAATAAACATTTTAAAAAAAGTAAATTAGAAAAAAACTAATTCGGGAAAAAAAAATTAAAAAATATAATATAAATAATATATGTTTAAAAAGTAAATAAATAAATTTAAATAATCCAAAATAATCCACCAGTTGACAACTCCTTCTACCATTACAGGAACGATAGAAGAAAAGTTGTTAATTGATAAAATGATATACATATTGAATATTAAAATATATAAAAATATTAAAATATAGTAATTTGTTGGTTCAAAAATAACCGAATTAATGACCATTGGGTTTGGTTCAATTCGGAGCCGTAAAAAAATCATTTTTTAAAAATATTATAAAGAATATATGTTTAAAAAATAAATAAATAAATTTAAATAATCCAAAATAATCCACCAGTTAACAACTCCTTCTACTGTTACAGGAACAATAGAAGAAAAGTTGTTAATTAATAAAGTGATATACATATAGAATATTAAAATATATATAAATATAAAAATATAGTAATTGAATCGGTTGCAAAATAACCGAATTAATGACTATTGACTTTGGTTCAATTCGGAGCCGTGCATAAAAAAGAAAAAAAAAACAATTTAACTGGTTGTTTTGGATTTTCAAATTCATCGAATTATTGGTTCGAGTCTTACGATCCTAAACTTTTTCGAAGAACACGGTAGCTTTGCTACCTTTCCTGACTAAAAATATTTAAAAACAAAAAAAATATATATAAACTTTAAAAAGTCGATAACAATATCCAAACCAATTAAATTGGTTTGGTTTGATTCGATTCGAACAAGAAAATATTAAAATATATATATATATATATATATAAATAAAAAATATATAAAATTTTAAATTTTAAACTATTAAATTATATATACATTAAAATATAAGTATATAAAAATTAAAACATCAAGAACACGACAACTCTACTTTTACTGTTTTCAATTTATTATTGGTTGACAGTGTAAAAATACTTTACACTATCAGTTTATATAAATAAATTGAAGAAAAAAAGTATTAGCAAAAAAAATTATTAGGAAAAAATTTTTAAACATCAAGGAAAACTTAAAAAATTAAAATAAAAAAAGTAATTATAAAAAATATTTTAAAAGGAAAAGGTAAATTAGAAAAAAATTAAACGGAAAAAAAATTAGAAAAAAAATTTATGAAAAAAAATTAGGAAAAAAAGATTTTAAAAAATTAGAAAAATAAATTTAATTATAAATATCAATATAAATTAATTAGAAAAAATATATATTTTAAAAAAATAGGAAAAATTATATTTTAAAAATAGTTTTTTTAATAAAAATGTATATAAAAATATTTTTAAAAAATAGGAAAATAATAATTAGAAAAAAATATTCAAAAAAATTAGAAAAATAAAATTAATTAGAAAACAAAAATATTTTTAAAATATCATTTTAAAAAAAGTAAATTAGGAAAAAACTAATTAGGGAAAAAAATAAATTTTAAAAATATATATTATAAAGAATATATGTTTAAAAAGTAAATAAATAAATTTAAATAATATAAAATAATCCAGCGGTTGACAACGGTAACATCCTAAAATTCTAACATAATTAATTTAAAAAAAATATAATAATAATAATAATATTAAGTTATTAAAAAGTATAGTGTAAATAAAATATAAATAAGAGATCTAGTGTAAAGAATTGATAGTATGTGGATTTATTGAAATTTAATAACTATTATAAAAAATGCAAAAATATTTATATATATATATAATAGAAATATATATATGTATATATATATTTAAAAAAAAAAGAAAAAAAAGAAGGGGTACAAGGGCGTAAGCCCAGGAAGGCAGAGTATATATAATTATACTCTTGTCACTGTGCGTAACAAGGAGCGCCGCACATCGTCCTTTTCCTGCCGGTACAACCTAACAACAACACAGATCCAAGAATATCACTGAACGAGAGAAGAATTTTTAGGGAAACGCAAATCCTTATCATAAATAATTTTTAGAGCACATTGGAGGTCTTCGAGAGGTGAGTAACAATACTTGTTACGAACCCTCTCCATGGTATGAATGATTGTTTGTGTTGACAGTTTTATTTTCTTCTATAGTTCTGTGTGCGAAATTCTTGTGTTTAAGCCGGACGGTAAAATCACTAAAGTTTCATACTGCGTGTCCAAAACCTCTCAGGAGTAGATTTTCTTTTTTATCTTTAACTGCTTTTGTGAAATCTCATGTATGCCAAGTTCAATTCAACAGGCATTGGTGTTCCACTGACGCGTGGTTTTACCTCCTGTGAGCATATAATTTTATTTAATTGGACTTTAATAACTTAGACATAGCATGTATTAAATCCCATTTTGCTTATGGTTTAAAAAGAGAATAAGTACATTTGATTGTTATAATTTAAAATATATTCGACATGTATTATTCGGGATATAAATGATATACGTGTGTGAGTGAAATTTGCTGTTATGCCTCCTAAGATAGAGGCATTGACTTTTAACATCGTCATTTAATGGGATGTCGAAATTAAGATATGGGACAAGGAATCCATTTTAAGAACGAGGCTCTCGGGTCACCGTTAATGGGAGGCAAGGAACCCAATTAATTAGGAGGTTCTCGGGTCACCATAGGGGCAAGGAGTCAATTCTAAAATGGGATTCTCGAGTTACCATCGGGGCAATGAATCAATTCTAGGACGAGGTTCTCGGGTCACCATAAAGAGGGTGGCAAGGAATCAATTCTAGAACGAGGTTCTCGAGTCACCGCAGACTAGGGACAATGAATCAATTCTAGGACGAGGTTCTCGGGTCACCATAAAGAGGGTGACAAGGAATCAATTCTAGAACGAGGTTCTCGAGTCACCGCAGACTAGGGTCAAGGAACCAATTTAATGAGGTTCTCGAGTCACCGAATTGGGCAAGAAACCAACACGAACTGGGGTTTCCGAGCCACTGGATGATTGTGTTATCGTGTGATGTGTGGTTACTTTGTTTAATTAATATATGATATTTGACTATGTTGTCGTTATATGATTGTTGTAATTAAATGTATTTTTTTAATGAACATTATTTTGGAAAATTAGCGGGTACCATGGATAGTTTTGTTCCTGCCATCTTGTGCGAGAACATCACTATTTTCGAAATATTTTATAACTGTATTGTTGTTCACCGAGATTTTATATCTCATTAAAAAGTGTTGTTTTCAGAGCCCGATGACATCACTGTTGCGGTCACCGAGGCTTGAAGAACTACTTTCTTTTTAGCTTAGCTAGTTAGTATTGTAGCATGGCTTACGAGTGCCATGCAGACATTGTTTATTATTTTTAGTTTTTCTCATCGGATTGTAGTTAGACGCCCGGTTTTGAGGCTTTTCTTTGATTTGGTTTTATTCAGAGGTATGGATTTAATATTATATTTATTACTTTGATACATTATTACTATTTTATTTAATATGAGACATTTTCCAGACTTATATAATTGAGAAATTTTTTATGATTAACATATTTTAAAGAAATGTATTAAAGGATTTTTATACAATTATTTTGGGTTACTAATGTAACGAAGGGTGTTACAACAACTCCTTCTACTGTTACAGGAACAGTAGAAGAAAAGTTGTTAATTGATAAAGTGATATACATGTTGAATATTAAAATATATATAAATATTAAAATATAGTAATTTGTTCGGTTCCAAAATAACCGAATTAATGACCATTGAGTTTGGTTCAATTATGAGCCGTGCTTAAAAAAGAAAAAAAACGAACCAATTTAATTGGTTGGTTCATATTTTCAAATTCATCGAATTATTGGTTCTAGTCTTACGACCCTAAACTTTTTCAAAGAACAGGGTAGCTTTGCTACCTTTCCTAGTTAAAAATATTTAAAAACAAGAAATTTATAAACTTTAAAAAGTCAATAACAATATCCGAACCAATTAAAATTTGTTTGGTTTGATTCGGTTCAAACCGAAAAATATTAAAATATATATAAATATATAAATATAAAATTATATATACATTAAAATATAAGTATATAAAAACTAAAACATAAATAATATGACAACTCTATTTTTACTGTTTACCAATTTACGATTGATTGGCAGTGTAAAAAAACTTGACACTCTTAATGTATGGAAATAATTTTTTTTAAAAAAGTATTAGGATAAAAATCATTAGAAAAAATTAAAAAATTAAGAAAAACGTAAAAAAAAAAAAAAATTAGCAAATTTTAAAAAATAGTAAATTTTTTTTTAAAAAAAAAACACAAAAAATCCTTATGCAGACAGCCAAATTATGTTTCCAACTTCAATATCGGTATAGATTCGGTTAGGCCGGTACTTCGTCTCTTTGAAGGATTACAGAGCTGTTGGTGAACCAAGATTGAAGTTGAACTGTTGAAGACCAGACACAGAGACAGAGATGTGGCAACCCAGTCTGTGACTATGTCGTATGACCAAGTCACTCTTGTTTTCGCCACCAAATAGACAGACAGCACAACGCAACCAACCATAATCTCAATCCTCAAGGTTCCACCCTCTCTTATCTTCTTTTATATTCAACTTTTTCCTTTTTATTTAAATGAACTACCTTCTGCTTATGTGTAGCTCCCGGAATCAGGTATGGAAGCCCCTTCTGTTATTCTGTCGTCAATTTCACTTCCCTACACATAAATTACCCCAAAATCCTAGTTAGGTTAGCATAAACAACAACTATTTTCCGCTGTATTCTAATTATCACCATATATTCATCATATTATAGGACGCTATTAATTATGTGGTTATTGTTTCTCGGGGTATCCATAATAGCAAACAAAATTCTTTCTTTTTCCTCTTTTGTATTCATGATATTGATAGAAAGAGGCGATTTTCTTCTTCCTCAGATTTTATGCCTTGATGGATCCTCGTTCCGATTCCACTTTCATCAACGGATTTGAATTCAACCAAGTGCCCATTACCCTCAATGCAGAGGATCAACGCCCTCAAGGTCCATCCATCAACTTCGGATTCATGGATGATAACCCGTTTCTTCTTCCACCTAATAATCCAAACAATGCTCAAAATCCTGCTTCCATGTCCACCATTACTACTACTGATGAAGACTCTCCCTTGGATGAGATTGACTTCTCTGCAACTGTGCTACGCTACATAAACCAAATGCTCATGGAAGAGGACATGGAAGAGAAGCCTTGTATGTTCCATGATTCCTTGGCTCTTCAAGCTGCTGAGAAATCATTGTATGAGGTCATTGGTGAGTCATATCCTTCTTCTTCCATCCAAAACCATCATAATGTGGACAGCCCGGATGACAGTCTCTCTAGTAACTTCAGTGGTTATAGCAGTTATGGTACCACTAGTACAAGCAACTCGGTTGATTCCACCCAGTGGAGTAATGTTGATCTTGCAGAGTACAAGCCTTCTATACTGCAAACCACTTTTCCTGCCGACTTTGTTTTCCAGGCCAGTTCAACCTTTGCCGACCAATCGTCCATGAACAATAGGACCGGCTTCACTGTAACCAATACTGGAATCTTGGGAAGTTCCAGGTTCAGTGTTTTAGATTCAACATTTCTTAGCAAGAGTGAATCTGTCCTGCAGTTTGAGAGAGGTGTGGAGGAAGCCAACAAGTTTCTACCGAAAGGGAATCCATTAGTTATTGACCTGGAGAATAGAACCTTTACCCCTTCTTTTCAAAAGGATCCCCAGCATTTAGTAATTAAGACAGAGAGAGATGAAAGGGAGCATTTTTCTGATGAGTCAAGAGGAAGGAAGAATCGTGGGTGGGAAGATGAAACAGCTTTGCAAGATGGAAGAAGCAACAAGCAGTCAGCAGTTTACAGGGATGAAAGTGAGGAGCTATCAGAATTATTTGATAAGGTGCTTCTGGGCACGGGGTGTGGAAGTAAGGCACCTCCAATACGTATTTGCAATGAAGACCACAGTAATGGATCAGACATGAGCGTGCAGAAAAATGAAGAATCAAACAGGTCTGGTGGTGGAAAGAGTCGTGTGAAGAAACAAAGCAATAAGAAGGGAGTTGTGGATTTGAGGACTCTATTGGTTCTGTGTGCACAAGCTGTTTCTTCTGATGATCGTGCAACTGCTAATGAGTTATTAAAGCAGATTAGGAGGCATTCTTCCCCACTGGGTGATGGTTCACAGAGGCTGGCTCATTGCTTTGCAAATGCCCTTGAAGCACGCTTGGCCGGTACTGGCATTCGGATTTATACTGCTTTATCCTCCAAGAGAACCTCCGCTGCAGACATGGTGAAAGCTTACCAAATGTATATTTCAGCCTGCCCATTTAAGAAGCTTGCAATCATTTTTGCAAATCATACAATTTTGAGTCTAGCTAAAGCCAAGGATGTGAAAACTCTTCATATTGTAGATTTTGGTATCCGTTATGGCTTCCAGTGGCCTGCTCTTATTTTTTGTCTGTCAAATCTACCTGGTGGTCCTCCCAAGCTGCACATGACAGGGATAGAGCTCCCGCAACCTGGTTTCAGGCCAGCAGAGAGTGTCCAGGAGACAGGGCGTCGCCTAGAAAGGTATTGCGATCGCTTTAATGTTCCATTTGAGTTCAATGCTATTGCACAGAAATGGGAAAGCATCAAAGTTGAGGACCTGAAGATAAAGGAAAATGAACTTCTTGCTGTGAATTGCATGGTACGATTTAAGAATCTACTCGATGAAACAGTTGTGTTGAGCAGTCCCAGGGATGCTGTCTTAAACTTAATCAGGAAGGCGAATCCCAATATCTTTATACAAGCTACTGTCAATGGGAACTATAATGCCCCATTCTTTGTGACACGGTTCCGGGAGGCTCTTTTCCATTACTCTACATTGTTTGATGTGCTTGATACCAATGTTGCTCGTGAAGATCCTCATAGGTTGATGTTTGAGAAGGAGTTCTTTGGCCGCGAGGTAATGAATATTATAGCTTGTGAGGGTTCTGAGAGGGTTGAGAGACCCGAGACATACAAGCAATGGCAGGTTCGTAACATGAGGGCTGGGTTTAGGCAACTTCCCTTGGATCGCCATCTCATTAACAAATTAAGAAGCAAGTTGAAAGATGTGTACCACAGTGATTTCATGCTTGTTGAAGATGGAAACAGCATGCTGCAAGGTTGGAAAGGTCGAATTATTTATGCTTCCTCCTGTTGGGTACCCGCATAGGCCTTGACAATGTTCTTTCATTTCAAGGGTAGTTTGTAGGAGAGACATGGTCCATTCAGGAATCATGCGAACATAACTTGGACTTGCCAAAAATCCTGTTGTTAACATATACTAGAAGCTTACCCCTGCCAAAAGAATGGCA
The DNA here is from genome assembly GCA_030762895.1 of Sophora flavescens. NCBI lineage: Eukaryota > Viridiplantae > Streptophyta > Magnoliopsida > Fabales > Fabaceae > Sophora > Sophora flavescens. Next base: position 26,288,923 of record CM061063.1, on the reverse strand, counting down.
TAGTACAATTCAGTTTCCCATGATAATTTGTTTTTGGTTAAGTGTGTGTACTGTGTACAATATAATTAATCTATTGTGAATAGCATAGTTAGATACATAGTAGTTGGATTCTTACTTCTTGTGTAAGCAGCAGGATCCTGAGATGGTGAGATTTTAGATTTGACAATTGAGCTACCAAGATATTCATTCTACAAAAGTATTAATATTCAGAACCTATCTGACATTTCTTGGACACCCACTCGGTGTTCTAGTGAGGAGCATGAATAAATTTCTATTAATGTTTGACAGTGATTGTATAAAACTATAAATGAAGGGAAGGGGTGCCTTAGCTGAAATTTAAGCAGTGATCGAGTTTCTGAGAAAAAACTAATCAGAGAACATTTAGAGAGAAAATCAGAGAATAGAGAAACTGAATCTATGTTATGAAATGAATCACATGCTGACACAGGGAGAGAAAATGTATAGGTTACCCTGTTTACGGTATAGCTACTTGTATGTTTAATGTCCTAATTGAATCCTGACGAAGATAACTAACTCCCAAACACAAACTGAAGCAGTCATCCGGCAGAGTGTGAGCTTATACACTATCAAGTATTACCAAAAGTGTCATTTATATATTTAACTAGATGTTGTACCCGGAAGTTGTACGGGCATCTTTACACTACTTTATTTGAATAGTTATCTTAAAATGTTTAAATTTTAAATTTAAATTTGTTCAACTTTTGATATTAAAAATCATTGAATTGGTATTTTGTGTTTTGGACTTCTAAATATGTAGAATTTATTTATATTTTATATTTTTAAATTTAAAATATTTGCATAATTAACTGAATAACAACTTTATGTATGAGTTATATTTGAAGTCAGAAATATTGAAATAAGTTTAGTCATATGTATGAAATCAATTATTTTGCCTTAAAAACATTTAACACATATAAATTACAGTGTAAAGTTGCTCGTTGAAGATGACTAATTAGAGCAATATATAAAGCAAAACTACCACTAAGTTTAATAATGTAAGGGTAACTTAAATTGTGAAAGAACCAAGTTCATGTTTTATACGAACTTCTAAGTTAAGCTAATTAAGTCGGGTGTGGTCCGTGATCGTCGTGGATTTAATCTCGATATATATGAAATATTGTTGGATTCAATTGCATTTTCTCATTATAGTTTTTTTTTGTCAAAACTTTGGTTTATGTGTTTAATTTGTATTATTATTCAATCAATTTAACTTTTTAAATATAATATTATCCTCTTAAGTCATCAACCTTACTCCGGGTTTTTCTTTCGAGGTCGGTTTTGTTTACGTTTTTCATAAACTTTTGAATTAAACCGGTTAAGTTTGACATGGTCTGTAACCATCTTTGATTTGTCTACATTTTTTTTTTAAATATGATAATGCCAAAAGTATTACTTATATATATATATATATATATATTGGAAACTGTGCATTTTTTCATTAGAATGTTTTTTGTCAAAACTGTGCGTTAACTTTTTAATTTATATTATTATTCAATCAATCTAATTTTTAAACATAGTATTACACTATTAAATCGTCAGTCATATAACAACTTTTAATATTATTTTTATATAATATATTTTTTTTGAGGCAATAATATATATATATATATATATATTATATTTTTTATGAGTTTTTTTTTTAAAATTGCTTCTAACGTGCTATGGTTGCACAAATTATTTTTTTCTGAACATTTGTATTAATTTCTCCTAAAATTTTATTTAGTCACCCTTGATCCTCTTATTTTTTAAATTTACATCAATTTATTAAATTTTTTGTTATTACTTCAATTTATACTACCCATGAAAAATGATATTAGAATTATTCGACAGTAACTTTTAAAATAATAAAATATCAAATATTTTAATAATACTTATTATTGTTAGATGTTATAATATTAAAATGGTGAAATTTGACCATTGGATGCTGTCCATTTCAATTTTAAATTAGTTCATTGAATCACTATAGCGTAGGAGTTAAGAAGGCAAAAAATCATACTTGTAGCATCATGTGCTTATATACAAACCATAACATATTCATGTCTCCAGGATTATAAAAGGAGAAAGAAAGAAACATTTTTTTCACATTAGAAGAAAACGAAGAGCCGGACTAACCTAATCAACAACATTTACTGATATATATACATTTATTGTTTATAAATTTATTGATATAAATTGTCAACTGTATTGATATTTTTATCCTAAGTTTGGGCTGTAAAATATCAAAATGCTTCACATTGTCCAAGTGATTTGACATATATACCACAGTCATCACCTTTCTTTTACTAATAAAGATCTTTAATAATAAAGGAAAAATACAAATTGTGATTCTTGGCCAATATTACTTGGTTGGTTCACTTTGTTTTGTCATTCACATTACTTAATTGGTTTATTATGTATGAATATTGAATAGTAAAAGAAAATGAAAATTGACTCGACATATTTTAAGTTGTTTCCATGAGAAAATTGTCTTATTTGGTATATTAAAAAAACTTTAATGTTTAAATTGTACGAAAGCATACCCATTGATTAAGAAATGGTTAATGTTTTCACATATTTTTACAAAAAAGTAAAATAAAATACGAGAGATTAGGGAAAATATGTGAAAGAAATGGTTAATGTTTTCACGATCTAAATGTAAAACTTATAAAATTATAAATAAATACAAAAAAATTAATTTAAGAAAAAAGTTTCACTATCTAAATGCAAAAGTAATAAAATTACAAATAAATACAAATAAATTTTTTAAGTAAAAGATTTACATTTCATTTTCTCACTCCATCTCTTGTTCTGCTCTATCATTATTTTCATTTTTTTAAAACTATTGTAGAAAAGCTTGGATAATGAAAGAGTAACAATAATTACATATGCTATCCAAAATAATTGGGTTGGCTAACATGGGCTTGACACACGTGATTAATGATATGAAGTTGAACTCCCCTCTCTCTCATGAGTGCGGCCTGTGCGGGTTTGAATCCCCTTTACATCACTAAAATTCTCTTTGGTGAGCAATCCTACTTAGAGAGATTTCTTGACGTCCGGGCTAGTTGAGTAACTACAATTCTACAAATTCATGTCTCACGTTCTATCTCATGAAAAATTAAAAGGTAATGTGAATTTTTTAATAAAAAATTTAAAAATAAAAATATATATACTTATCACAATTTTAATTGGATGAAACAGTATTTGATACCGGCAATAAGGACAGCATATCTCTGACCCAGTCTCATAAAATGCCAAGAAATATCAAAATCAATACGTTGAAATTTGATTGGTAAAGAAACGATGTAATAACTAAATCATTAAAAAGCAATGAAAGATAGTTAAATCATTAACAAAAATGTTGATAAATAAATCCCAAATTAAAATTTAAATAAATTTTAAAGATAAGTATCCCTCAAAATACAGGTGCCCCAAATGTCAAATTCATCTGCACAAAAGTGTCTTCTTGTTATTAAATGTTGATAGTCATAGCCCAAAAGAACTGCACTCTGCAGCATGATGCTATATAAAACCAACACAAGCTGACCCCTCCATGGTGCAATTGCTGTTCCTGAGCAAAGACAGCAGCAGCAGCCATGGATCCAAACCTTCGTCCAAGTATTGACTTTGATTTCATGAACAGCTACGGATACCAATTTGGTTCAGACTTGGATGATGCCCACCACCTTGACCATGTTCATGATGCTGTACAAGTTGAAGCTTCATCTGCACCCACCGCATCTGATCCTTCCCTGGAAGACTTGGACTTCTCAGAAACGGTCAAGTTCATCAGCCAAATCCTCATGGAAGAAAACGTTGAACAGAGACCTTTCTATGACCCTCTCAGCTTGCAACTCACAGAAAATTCTTTCTATCAAGCTCTCAAAGATGATGATGAAAACAACAACAACAACAATAACATACCCTTTTCCCCTAATGAACACCCTCTAGACACTGCAACCACTACTAGCAACAACAACTCTTCAGATTCTGGTGAGCCTAAGCACCCTTCTCCTCTTCATACCCCTGTTTCTGCTGATCATGATACTTTATCAGAGTTTAATTCTCACCCTCCTTCTAATAGTATTAGTGATTTGGAATCTTCTATTACCAAGCTTCTGGCACAAAATATGTTCAGTGATGCAGATTCTGTGTCCCAGTTTAAGAGAGGGTTGGAGGAAGCTAGCAAGTTTCTTCCTCCAAGTCCTCAGATTCTAACGGGGTCTCTAGAGTCAGAGAGAACAGACAAAGGTGTTGAATTGAAGAGTAGAAAGAATCGTGAGCGTGAAGAAAGTGATACCCAAGAAGGGAGAAGTAACAAGCAATCAGCAGTTAGTAGTAGCGGTGTTGTTGATGAGAGTGAGTTATCTGATATGTTTGATGGGATTTTGCTTTATGCGGGGAACATGCCAATTTGTGATCAACAAAAACCTTCATCTGATGAAGGAGGAAGGAAGGTTCGTACTAAGAAACAAGGCAAGAAGAAGGAAACAATAGATTTGAGAACCCTTTTGATTCTGTGTGCACAAGCTGTGTCTGCCAATGATCACATGACTGCTAATGAATTACTAAAGCAGATTAGGCAGCATTCTTCACCCTTTGGGGATGCATCACAGAGATCGGCTCATTACTTCGCTAATGGCCTTGAGGCACGCTTGGTTGGTGATGGTAGTGGTGAACAAGGATCTTCTACCTTTCTTAGCTACAAGAGGATAACTGCTGCTGAGTATTTGAAAGCTTACCAAGTTCTTGTGTCTGCTTGCCCCTTCAAGAAGTTTGCACATTTCTTTGCAAATAAAATGATTATGAAAGCAGCTATAAAAGCAGAATCCCTTCACATTATTGATTTCGGTATACTTTATGGTTTTCAGTGGCCAATACTTATTAAGCTTTTATCAGAAAGAGAGGGTGGACCTCCCAAGCTGAAGATCACTGGGATAGAGTTTCCCCTACCAGGTTTTCGGCCAACTGAAAGAATTCAGGAGACCGGTCGTCGTCTGGCTAAGTATTGCGAGCGTTTCAAAGTCCCCTTTGAGTACAATGCCATAGCTTCACGGAACTGGGAAACCATTGAAGTGGAAGACCTTCAAATTGAGAGCAACCAGCTACTTGTGGTGAACTGTTTCATGAGGTTTAAGAATTTACTGGATGAGACAATTGAAGTGAACAGTCCTAGAAATGGGGTTCTGCATTTGATCAGGAAGATAAATCCGGATATTTTTGTTCAATCCATTGTGAATGGATCTTATAATGCTCCCTTCTTTACCGCACGCTTCAGGGAGGCACTGTTCCATTTTTCTGCAATCTATGATATGTGTGACACTGTCATACCCCGTGAAAATGAAAGAAGGATGATGATGGAGAGAGAACTTGTGGGTAGGGAGGTTATGAATGTTGTAGCATGTGAAGGTTTAGAGAGGGTTGAGAGGCCTGAGACATACAAACACTGGCAGGTTAGGAATACAAGGGCTGGTTTCAAGCAGCTCCCACTGAATGAGGAATTAATGGCCAAATTTAAGGCTAAGTTAAGGGAATGGTACCACAGAGATTTTGTCTTTGATGAAGACAACAATTGGATGCTACAAGGTTGGAAGGGTCGTATTTTATATGCTTCCACTTGTTGGGTGCCGGCATAAGATTCTTAGACTTGTTTCAGAAACTCATACTAGACTAAAGGTATGATTTTATCTAAAATCAACCATAGCTTTTTATTCTATCCACTGTCATAAATTCTATATTTTCCCTGTTAAAATTTGGGTTATAGTCCTACTTAAGCTTATTTTGCTCTTTAAATGGTTTCAGGTATTGGTATTCCTGGTATGGCCTATTTTTTATTTCAGGTGTTGTGATGAATTTCGTCCAAGTTTCGTCGCACCAAGTTACTCTGCAAAATTATTGCAGAACTTCTCTGGTAGAATGGAGACTTGTGAATGCAATGCAAATTATTATGATAAGGAGGGGTATTAAATTAGGAAGGTCTTTTTAGAATGTTTGCTACAATATTTGCAAATTGCAGTCAAAAGGTTCTGAATCTTTTCCCTCTGACCAAAATATGTTAGGCACTTCACTTCTTATAAATAAATTGGTAAAATGTTTTTGTAGGATACTGAGTTTGAACTTCTAACAGAGTTTAATAAGCTGTAACTTAATTGGATCTTGTAACTTTACTCACATGCTGTTTGGTTGAACTATCTTTGATATTTTTCAATTTAAGACTTACTAGTCTTTGATGCTGCTATCTAAGGTGCTTTCTTATTGAAGTCCCGTTGCATAAGTGATACGGTATATCACAGTAGCATTTGGCCCGGACCAGAAAGCTTTGCTCTGTCGGTATTGATTTCTGGCTTGCCAATTAGTCTATTGCCTGTTGCTCATATTTGTGAACTCTAGTGGCACTCATCACTCGATCTCTATGCAGACACTGAAAACCTCACAATATTGTAATTGTTGTACCAATTAGTGAGGATTGAGAGCATATTGTAATTGTCATTGATGTAGTGCCATTTTTATTTTTTGTTTGTCTTGTTGTTTCTCTCTTAGTATTGGATGATTTTCCTGTTAAAATTTGATGTTCTTTTATACTTTACATATATTCAATATTGATGCGCTTTGTCAATTGGAAGATTTGATTTTATCATATCTTATTTAGTGTTCAATTCGTCACTTTAAAATTTTAATTTACATATCATAAATCATTCATTGCTCCCAAGTCCCAACAATAGCATGCAACCAAGAGTTCCTACCCTAGTTCCCATTGCTTCATTTTCCCACCCTCATATCAAGATTGGGGACTACTGGAGTATGTTCTGCTCAGTTGGCAGGCCTTTATTGCTCTGTTATCAATATGCTTTGGCTGTCTACTGACATTTATAACATCAATTGAAATGAATATGTTGTCTTCTCTTACCTAGTTTTGGGGTATAATTGTTGAATCCATTTGCTTATTGGTTTTCTACTCCTTCTCAATCTATGGAAACAAAGTGAGATGGAATACTTGACTGAAGTGAGGTTGCTAATGTTGGAAGTCCCACGTTGTCTGCCTCAAATCCTGGATGCGGTTTGAATACCTGTTAGGCAACTTCACTTAACACCAATTGTTTTTAGGTTGAAATCTTACATGGTATCAGAACTAGAGCCCATGTTCCTGTGTATCGCCTGTTCTGGCAACCTTCCTTTTTACTCCTGTTTAAATACCTAAGATAGTTTAGAAGCATATGGAATCCTTATATTCTATTCACTCCTTTAAATGACAATAATGCTAAATATCATGAAAATTAATTCGTGTGAAAAATGTTCCTATGAAATAGCAATACTCTTTTAAGTTTGTGTGGCATCTACGAGTTTGTGGATTATGCAGATTGATTGACTTTTATTTTAAAAAATAAACATAAAAAAATACAAAAAACAGAAAAGTTCTTTGAAAAAAAATAACTCCATAATGTGCTCTTTAGTGCACGTTGGCTGCTCAAAATCAAAACTGAATGGCATGGAAACAACTGGCTCATCATTGATGACATGGAAGGATGAAAGATAGGGAATGCATAGTGCTTCATTTGAATGTAAAAAATGAGTGATATATACTTTTTTTTAATTAACCATGTTATTGATACGAAGTATCCATCATCGTAAACGAAAACTAATATTCGTCGGGGGACTTGGATGACATTTGAGGGTTGCCTCCTCCCAACCATGTTTTCTCCATACACAAGAGTTATGATTCAAACTATTGACCACTTGCTTAAGAAATTCAAACTCGTTACCACTCGGACCAACCACATGTTGGTTGAATAATATATTATTTGAATAAGTTTGAGAATATTGTAAATGAAATAATTATTTCTAGAGTTTTTGTTTATCATAATAGGCAAATAATAATAATAATAATTAGCATTTAAATTAATTTTAATAAGATAATAATTTGAATAAGACGTGATAGCAATTAATTAGAAATCTTTATTATTAAAATAAAAATAATTATATAAAAATAAATAAATGATCAATGGAATTGAAAGTTATAGCATTAATCAATTAGCATATTTTAAAATACATTCAAAAAATAAAATATTAACAAATTATGCTTGATGCAGGTAAAGTCAATTGAGTTACCCAGAGGAGAATATTTCTCAAGAGTACACCATGTTTTTTAGGTTGGAATCCATCGTAATTAGGGTCTTTGGCTCTCCGGTTGGATCCTCAAAATACCCCACAAGCTTATATCATTTGGATTCACTATGAGATCAATCTTCGCTCGGATACGTAGTCATTGTTAAGATTTTTCGTCACTCTTAAAGTTGTGTTCTGTGTGATGTGAATCTAAGTCTTCTCCGACACTCACTGTGTCGAGAGTATATCATGTTTAAGAATAGTTTACTCTAATTTTAAGCAAATTAAATTTTTTTTCTTTTTATCAAAAGCAAATTATTTTTTTATTGAAAGTGAAACATGTATTGATCATAAAATTATGAGAAACTTTCCTTCTCCATTACTTTTTAAGCACAAAATAATCGGTAAATTGGCCAAATATAATCTCATTCAATAATGTAAGTGAGGTTGGAGAAAATATTATTGCCTTGATTATTTTTCATTTATTACATGGATAAGTAGCATCTAATTGGAATGATTCCATATTCTTTTCTGTTATGTCTTACTAACCAAAAGGCAATAAAGTCCCATGCGAGTCAAAGAGACCAAAATTTCACTTCCAATAATAATATTAATAAAAAAGTTAATTGTAATAAATTTTTATTATAAAATTTTTTATACTGTGAACTTATTACAAATCGTTTTATATGGAATTTTAAATATAATTATGATAAAAATTAAATATTTTTAATTTTAATAATATAAAAAATTATGATCGTTTCATGATATAAAAAATCTTTATTTACCCGCGAATCCAATGTCAAGGTGTCATTTTGCAAAAATTAAAGCATAGATGGTAGATGTCTTTTTACCCGCACATCCTCTTTAATTGTTCTTCGTCTCTTGTCTTGTTATGGATTGGCTCCCTTTCTTCAATCAATGTAACTTTCGTCCAACCCATACGAATCACGATCCTACGTCAATACGTCATGATATGTTGACAGATACATCTTTGGCCTCATGGGGGCATGTATCTATCTATTATGGTCCTCCTCCTTTCTCACTCTCTCGAAAATTCCTAAAGAAAGCCTCCAGCTGATGAGTGTAGAGCCTTATAATTATACAATAGTCGAATCCTGATGATGAAAATAAAGCTATATTTATAAGTAAATAAATTGTCTCTTAATTGATATATTATATCATCAAGAATTAATTATACGACTATCAGTTGTGGAGATATACTAGATTCTACCCCGAACAAAAAGTGAGTGGAGTAAAGGTGCAATCCAAATAATTGAAGACTAGGATTAACAGAGACCCACATGTCTTTTACTTTTCAAATTAAGTTTAGTTTCTTTATTACATACTGATGAGGAGTATGTAACGACAAACAACCAATTAAGATTAGATACCAAATTAATTTTTGAAGGGCCACATTTGTGGGGTATTTTTTTTATTAAAATGGGTTCCTTTTATATTGACGGGTCTGTTTGGGCACGTAACATATTTTATTTTATTTTCATTCTGATGGATCAAAGGCATCAGTTATATTGCCGCCTACCATTATTAAAAAAAAAGACAAAACCTGCCTTGCAGTGCCATGTGGCGCTGCAGGCCCCCCTCCCCTAATACCGGTTCCCTTATCCCCTCCCCCAACAGAGCACTCCTCCTCCTATAAATAGGTATTAATAGGAAATTTTATTTATTACTTCTGATATTATTTGTTACTTGTTATTAGGGTATTTATTTTATTGTTGCTAGTTATTTTAAATAGATATATTATCATTAATGTCATCATTACTTCCTATACTTATAGTATAATTTTTTTTGTAGCAGTGCTCATTTAAAATTGCTGATAACTTTTTTTTAATTCTTACAAGGTAAAATTCTTTTTTACTACTGTAATAATTGATGAATATTTATTGGTGTAAATTGTTATTGTTATTATTTTTTTATGCCTCTTTTGATATTATTTGCTACTTGTTATTAGGGAATTTTTTGTATTGTCTCTTGTTGTTTTAAATAAATATTTTATCATTAATGTCATCGCTACTCCCTATACTTATAGTATAAATTTTTTTGTAGCAGTGTTCCTTTAAAATTGTAGGTAACTTTCTTTTAATTCTTATAAGGTAAATTTTTTTTTACTACTGTAATAATTGATGAATATTTATTCGTGTAAATTGTTATTGCTATTATTTTTTTATGCCTCTTATGATATTATTTGTTACTTGTTATTAGGGGATTTTTTTATTGTCTCTTGTGATATTATTTGCTACTTTCTTTTAATTATTAAGCTTATTTTTTTATTATAATATAATAGTAATATTACTTTTATTAGTATCGGTATTTATTATTAGTAATTGGTAATTAATTTTATTTTGTAATATTATTATTAATAGTGATATTATTTTGTTATATTAATGTTATTTTTAAGTTTACATATTTAATATTAAATATGATGTTAATATTATCATTATTTGTATTTTTTGTTGTGTAATTTTAATATTGTTATTATTAGAAATAGTAAATTTATGGGTTATTTTTATGTATTTGATATTATTGTAGGGCAGACGTCATGAGCCAAGTTGCAGTATTTGTATACTCGAACGGGAGAGTCTTCAATGGACCAGAAGGAATTACATTTGAAGTGGACCAAGAAATTGTGCAAATAAAACATGACATCCGGTACAAGCGTTTGAGGGCAAATATTCACTCAAAGTTGAGGCTGCAACCAAATCAATCGGTTTCAAAAATTGTGACAAGATATATGATATGTAGCAACCCGGCGAAATATATTCTTGTTGAAATTACTGATGATCGAGATGTGGAGTGCATGCTGAATGGTTTCATCCAAAATCCCTGGATGTCGACACTTGAGTTGTACGTTGATGTTAATGTTGTGGGCACTTCCACATTTCCTGTGCCGTCATTAGGTAGTAATTTCGAGCAGCGAAATGTGCCGGTAAACCTTGGGTCAAATGCAGATGACGAAAATGAAGATTGGGCGAGCGAGATGAAGGATGAGTCAGATGAAGATGATATACCAACATCAGGTTCATCAGACATCGAGGAAGAGGTTGAATAGGGTTCCAACATAGTTTTGTCCGCATTGGGGTCACCTGGAATTGCTACAGCTCCGGTTTCATCGATGACTCCTGGTGGTTTTGTTCCGCATCAAGCTGGTTGGTTTCCTCCAACAATTAATAATTTTATTCTGACATTATTATTATTAATTTTTATTTGTATAAATATTATTATTTTTACTCTAATTGGCAATTTATTCATTTTTACTCACTTATAGGTCAATCACATGGTGCATTCTTCAACTCATCCCCCCATTATAATTATATAAACTGGGACCATCCTGACTAGGAGATAGAATTTGAAGGCGTAGATGTTCCAGGATTGTGGAAAGTGGGTCGGGAATTGTATGTTGGCTTGCGATTTGATACTAAATAGGCAGTTCAAATGGTTGTTAAACATTATTCCATGAATGTTCATCAGGATTTCAAAGTTGTTGAATCTAAATCAACCAAGTATTATGTCCAGTGCTCAAATCATTTGACAAGATGCCCATGGAGGCTGAGGGCTATCTTATCGAAAAAGTCACTAAAGTGGGAGGTTACAAAGTGGGGTGGTCAATGAGATGGACTGGGTAGAGTCACAACTGACCCAACGATGTGGATTGTGTAGGTCTCAGGGTCATAACCGGTGCCACTGCCCTTAACGAACTGGAGGATCAGGAAGTGGAGGAGTTGGTACGGAATAAAATATTTAGATTACACCCTATTATGTATGATTTCCAATGCTTTGTTTTGCCATAGTCAAATGTTACGACATATAATTAGTATGTTTTGTTATAATAATAAATGGCTATAATTTCAAGATGAAACAAAAATATAACGAAACAAAATATCAAGTTACTCCATTAATTACAAAATTGGTATAAATGTCGTTAGGTACAAAATATCAATTATATAATATTCTACATAATTACAATGCAACTGTAAGTTGACTACTAAGCATGATCACCATCATGCTGAAAGGGAGACAAGATGCATTGTCGTTGTTTACCCCGAGCCTCACGACGTGGATTTCTTCTGACATTGGCTCAACTTGAATTGGCCCTTCACTTGCTGAGTCTAAAACCGCGGAGAAGTCGACGTTCAATTCAATACCCATACCAACGTATCCAGGAGAGTATATTGGGGTGTTTTGTATTTTCTCAATCATGGGATTGGGTGCATCTGGTGTGTTAGAAGTCGGGTGATATGCGGGTGGTGTGAAGAACAAATTGAGTGAATTTGGATGCATAGGGGAATGAGTATGCATGGACGATGAGGAATGGGAAGGCATGGACGATGGTCCTGCCATGTCAGTATGAAAATACGCTGGAGCGGGTTCTTGTGAAATGTCATGACCCTGGGTGGGCGCATAATAATATCCTTCTCCACGTCCCGGCATAGGCGGTGTGTAGAAATTATGTTGTTTCAGACGCTGTCTACTCCTACCAAGAGTCTGACCCTCCACTTTTGCTCCTGGCACGCGTGCAAACGGAGGAATCAGTTCCACAGCTTGTGTGAGAGGTACAGCTGAGACAATAGGTATAATGATGCTATCAGCCTCGTCCGATGCTGCCATAATAGCGGCAAGCTCTTGATTAAGTTCACCAAACGTGAACTCTGGTTGACCCTCAAGAGTACTTAAGTAGTACAATCGCTCCATCCCATCAGCCTATAACAAGGTTAATAACTATTAACAATAATTTATCAAAATATATTTCAACCAAAAAACAATATGTAGGGAAACCAAAACGTTGCCGAATATCCTGAGTGCACCTTCCCTGCCAACCCATCGTCGTGTCCTATGCAAGTATCACCGCATATACTCTGATTGCTTATTTAGGAGACCAGTCTGTGGTTGATTATGACAAATCACCTTCACGTGTCTATCATTCCAGAAACTAATCTCATTATCCAACATGAGTGCCCAATTCTCAGATTGTTTGCCCCTAAGTGACAGATCATGGTGATTTTCTGGTTGGGAAGGTTCATTGGGTATATGTTGCTGCAGGCCGAATTGACGCATCACACGATCTGGTTGAACCCACTCGACAATGTTGAAGCATATCAAAGGAAGAACAACCCTCCATAAGTACATGGCTTCTAGACAGACCATGGGTAGTGTTGGCATCATCATGTCATCGTAGGGACACCAAATAATCTACCAACATGGAACAAAATAATGCAATTACATTCCTAAGATAGAGACAACATAAATAATACAATACATTCCTAATTTTATTTAAATTGAAAATTTATACTTACACCGGGATGCTTTATTTTGTCAAATCGGTCACGATAATACGTCAGGTGGTGCATCTGCCTGTTATAAGTAACCCCTGAACGCCACCTATCATTGTTTAAAAAAAGGATTATCAGATCAAGTATAAGCTACAAACAATGATGACATTATGAATTTTACATGCTACTTACCGTGTAACGTATGGTGTACCAAAATCTTGTTGGTCAATCACAAGCTGCGGAGCAATGGAAGGCATCCTTTTCCATGCCCATATTTGAACCAACGGCATGAACCCGAAAATCTCCTTCTTTTCATAATTTGTAGACTTGCACCACTCTCGGTACAAGTAACCCAATACAGCCGAACCCCAACTATACCGACCTGTTACTTCAAAATTCTCTAATAGTGGAAGATATCTCAGTGACACGTGCACCGGAGGGATCCTCCCATTGAGAGAAGTTCCCAAAATGATCTTCCAGCCACTTTAACTTTATTCTTGAACCTTTCATGTCAGAATCGTTAAGAACTCTGCCTAGCATTTCACCGACATATTGCATCCAATGTATATGTGTTGTACCAATAACTGTGGGACTGTTAATGCGTAGTCCACAGAGAATAGCAACATACTGCAGTGTGATGGTGCATTCTCCCCACGACATGTGAAATGTATGTGTCTCGGTTCTCCATCCTCAACAAGTGCAGTAATCAAATTATGATCAAGCTAGGTTATATTTACTTGGGCTACCCACAAGAAACTGTCTATTTGAATATTTGCTCTGACAGACTCTGGGAGATCCATAACAGCATGATTAAATGTTAGTCCACGTCGAGCTCTAAGAACTTGATCGGGTGATCCATTCCATAAGTGTTGGGGAACATGCTTTTCTTGCAGGTTCAATAGTGAATCATCCACCGGGCCGGGGTTTACCAGTCGTGCCCCTGATTGTGAGCTAGATGATGCCATATCTTTCACCCGACATTTAAAAAAATGTTACAATTATATATATTATATAATAAAATCTATTGAGTTATATAATTAAGGAAAATTATATTATCAATTTAGCCCCAATAAATACTGACATTAATGATAAATTTAATTAATGTATCTATTTAAAACAACAAGAGGCAATAAAAAAAAAAATCCCCTAATAACAAGTTGCAAATAATATCACAAGAGACATAAAAAAATAATAGCAATAACAATTTACACCAATAAATATTCATCAATTATTACGGTAGTAAATTTTTTTTACCTCGTAAGAATTAAAAGAAAGTTACCAACAATTTTAAATGAACATTGCTACAAAAAAAATTATACTATAAGTATAGGGAGTAACGATGACATTAATGATAAAGTATCTATTTAAAACAACAAGAGACAATAAAAAAAATCCCTTAATAACAAGTAGCAAATAATATCACAAGAGGCATAAAAAAATAATAGCAATAACAATTTACACCATTAAATATTCATCAATTATTACAGTAATAAAAAAAATTACCTTGTAAGAATTAAAAGAAAGTAACCTGCAGTTTTAAAGGAACACTGCTACAAAAAGATTATATTATAAGTATAGGAAATAACGATGACATTAATGATAAAATATCTATTTAAAACAACGAGAGGCAATAAAAAAATCCTCTAATAACAAGTAGCAAATAAACAAGAGGCATAAAAAAATAATAGTAAACAATTTACACCAATAAATATTTATCAATTATTACAATAGTAAAAAAAAATTTACCTTGTAAGAAATAAAAGAAAGTTACCGGCAATTTTAAAGGAACACTGCTACAAAAAAAAATATACAATAAGTATAGGGAGTAACGATGACATTAATGATAAAGTATCTATTTAAAACAACAAGAGGCAATAAAAAAAATCCCCTAATAACAAGTAGCAAATAATATCACAAGAGGCATAAAAATATAATAGCAATAACAATTTACACCAATAAATATTCATCAATTGTTACAGTAGGAAAAAAAAATTTTACCTTGTAAGATTTAAAAGAAAGTTACCTGCAATTTTAAAGGAACACTGCTACAAAAAAATTATATTATAAGTATAGGGAGTAACGATGACATTAATGATAAAGTATCTATTTAAAGCAAAAAGAGGCAATAAAAAAATCCCCTAATATCAAGTAGCAAATAATATCACAAGAGGCATAAAAAAATAATAGCAATAACAATTTACACCAATAAATATTCATCAATTATTACAGTAGTAAAAAAGAATTTTACCTTGTAAAAATTAAAAGAAAGTTACCAGTAATTTTAAATGAACACTGCTACAAAAAAAATATATTATAAGTATAGGGAGTAACGATGACATTAATGATAACGTATCTATTTAAAATAACAAGCAACAATAAAATAAATACCCTAATAACAAGTAGCAAATAATATCACAAGTAGTAAATAAAATTTCCTATTGATACTTATTTATAGGAGGAGGAACGGTCTGTGGGGAAGGATTGGGGGGTGGGGGACGCCTGCAATTTTAATTTGGGTGGGGTTGGGGGGGATGGGGGGCCTTCCAGGCGTCAACGACTTTGGGGTGGGGGCGCCCCTGCAGCACCACGTGGCACATTGCAGGGGAGGCGTCACTGCGCCTGGCACCATCCGCAGTGGCGCCTCCCCTACAGTGCGCCACATGGCGTTGCAGGGCAGGTTTTGTCTTTTTTTTTTAATAATGGTAGGCGCCAGTCTGACTGGTGCCTTCAAACGACCCATCAGAGTGAAAATAAAATAAAATATGCCACGTGTCCAAAATGACCTCTATTGGTAAATAGTTTCATTATAACTCTATACTGGTAAATAGTTTAAAAAAGGAACCCATTTAGATTAAAAAGCCCACATTTGTGCATCAAAGTCCATCCATATATAGTGATCAAGTCCTTACAGCAGCAACAACCTGTGTCGATGACTGAAATGAACACAAGTATGTGTGTTTCGATGAGTCTCTAATCGAGTGGAGAACTTGTGAGAACTCACCTTTAGTATATGGTGGGATGTGGAGTTTTGATTGATCTAGTTTCTAGATTTAGTCAAATCTCCATCGTTTCAGGTAAAAACATCGCCTACGAAGCTAGCCGAGTTAGATTACATAAAATGGAACTTTCGTTCATTTCTTGATATGTTTATCTTCATCGATGATGTTTTTGTTTATTCTAAGAATCACGAGGAGTATGAGGAATCTATGTGGCGAGTGTTACGGAGCTAGTGCGAGAAGAGCTGTTACGAGGTTATCTCTCGAATTGCAACACAAATTTCTTTTTATAAAAGAAGTTTCTTGATGAGACTTAGTCTATTCACTTTTACTTTTGGTGGAAGTCACCCAGTCTGAATTTTGTCAGACTGTTGGTGTTTTAAATCGTTGTGTAGTAAAATTCTTGTGAAAGAAGGAACTTTATTAGATTCAAGTTTGTAAATGTGTAACGATCATGCATTGTTACATCCATGAACCTATTAGAGAATCTGTTATGCACAGGATATTCTTATATTCTTTTCAGATCGATAAAATCTTTTTATATACTTTCTTGTGAAAGTGAGATCTCGGGATCTTTCGATCTTGTCTAGTTATAAGTCACGAAATTTCGAGAATGAATTTTTTTTTAAGTGGGGTAGTAATATAACAGCTCGATTTTTCTGCTTTCTAAGATCGGTATAAATATAAATAAACGCTTATATTTTTAGCTGAAACTTAGAAAATGATTTTGGGAAAACCAAAGTCATATTCATATCATACTTATTTTTATAAGCATATGGTGAAATTTTTGGTTGAAAATTCAGACGGAACCCGGTCTATGTTTTTGCTGACTGTAAGATTTTACTGATCGGAAAACCTAATTTTGACCCAAGAACGAAATGAATAGATTTTATATCTCATTTCCAACGATGTAGGTTATTTTGAAAATTTTCAAAATAAATAGGTTATTATACTTGATTCGGGCGTAAAACCCTAAATCGGGTAATCGACGAAGTCGAGAACAGACGTGCGTGCAGAGAAAAAACCCGACATCGGATGCTGAGATAACTTGCCACCTAGGGTGGTGAGTCATATGGATGACTCACTCATGTCATGATTGCTTTTAAATAAAAATCTAGATATTTCTTTAAAATAGTATAAAGGCTATTTTACCCTTGAACTTTCATTGAAATGCCAAGTTTGTCCCCATAATTTGTGGACACAAATCAGCCACATCACCAACCACTCCTCACCACATGTTTGTCATGATGGTTTTTTTTTTGGAAATTACCATTTTGTCCTTAATGTTGGATTTTATCACAAATGTGCCATTTTGTAAGATTACTCCTTTGTCCATAAAAATTAATGTTTGGACCCCTATGCCCTTGAAAACCACGACCAAACCCTCCCAAGTGAGCACATTTCACTTCTATAAAAGACCATCATCATCTTCTTCATCAACTTTGCCATTTTCCATTAAAACTCCTAAGTTACATAGCTTGATTTTGTGAAGCAAGTCCTTGGATCTTCACTTGTTTTTGATCTTCAATAGGTGAATCCTATTCTCCTTCCCTAATCATGTCTATGTTCTTCAATAAGTTTCATGATCCAAAGTCTATTCCATCTATTTTCCTCACTTTTAAGTTTCTAGATCTAGAACTTTGAAAAATCACCATAAATCATAGAAAACTCCTAAAATTGTGAAACCAATTTCTATGTGCTTATAATCATCCCTACTATCATAATCCAAGATATTGTTGCAAACAAAATCTTCCTCCTCATTTTTTTGTGCGTGGCCGAAACCTATAGTGAGAGGTGGAGGAACTTTGTTGTTTTTCTACTTGAAAATGATCATAGATCTCATGCTTCTAGGGTATGTACTTACTAAATCCAAGTTCCTTTATCAAGTTGAAATTTCTAACCATGTCTTTCATGTCTTGGCTGAAATTCATTAGTGAGGAACTTGAATGATTTTGTTAAGTTTTATCAAAGTGATCACGTAATCACCTAGTTAATAAATGTTTATGTTAAATCTAAGTTGGTTTGTCAAAAATGAAAACCCTAACCCTATGTCCTTGTGTTGGCCGAATCTACCATTTAGAGGGTTAGGATGGTTTTGATTCTTAACCTTGTTGTTTAGCCCTAATCCATTTCCTTAAGTATATTAAGATCATTAATCCATGACTTAAGCAAGTTTGGAGATTTTGAGCCACAAAACCCTAAGGAGGCCGTGACCTATTAGAGAGGATTAGGTGTTTGTTTTGATTGGTTGTTTGGATGGGTTGTTGAAGGTTAATTGTTTTACTGAGGTTAATTTCACTGAGGAGCTTTGAGAGGTAAGGGGAGCTTATGTAACATCCCTGGCTGCTTTATGGATTGACGACTGTCCCCACAAACCAACACGGGTCTTTTCAGCGTGCTTTGTCCTCACTCACACGCTTCCCGGGAAAACTTCCCAGGAGGTCACCCATCCCAGAATTGCTCCAAGTCAAGCTCGCTTAACTGTGGAGTTCTTAAGTGATGGGCTACCGAAAAGAAGATGCATCTTGTTAGTATAGGTAGTACCAATCAATTCATATAAGCCTTCCTCAACTGTATAGTCCCATACCTACACAATCTCATGATCCCTCTCATTCGGGTGTGTAATCGGTTCATTCATGTGTCCCTCCGCCTAGAAGCCTGCCAGGAGCCGCTCATTGTCCGTGTCTTCTTGCACCGACGACCACTCCTCGTCCTCGTCGGCACCCGGGTGTTATATGCCCACCATCTTCCGCTTGGTTCGTCCCCGAACCACACCGTACTGGGAAAGGTGCCACTCTGATACCATTTGTAACATCCCTGGCTGCTTTATGGATTGACGACTGTCCCCACAAACCAACACGGGTCTTTTCAGCGTGCTTTGTCCTCACTCACACGCTTCCCGGGAAAACTTCCCAGGAGGTCACCCATCCCATAATTGCTCCAAGTCAAGCTCGCTTAACTGTGGAGTTCTTAAGTGATGGTCTACCGAAAAGAAGATGCATCTTGTTAGTATATGTAGTACCAATCAATTCATATAAGCCTTCCTCAACTGTATAGTCCCATACCTACACAGTCTCAGGATCCCTCTCATTCGGGTGTGTAATCGGTTCATTCATGTGTCCCTCCGCCTAGAAGCCTGCCAGGAGCCGCTCATTGTCCGTGCCTTCTTGCACCGACGACCACTCCTCGTCCTCGTCGGCACCCGGGTGTTACAGCTTACCTAATGGATTTTTCTCAATAACCATTTGCTTTTAGTGTAGTCTGCATAATTTATATGTGGTTGTGGTTATTTGTTTATGTTGTTTACGTTGTGTTGTTTATCTGTGTATTGGTGATTGATATGCTTTTAATTTATTTAATTATCTACAGTTGTATATTATATTGCTATGATGCATGATCTGCCTGGTGATATAATTTTGATGATGTTGTTGAGTGTTATTTGAGAAGTCTGACAGTGGTCAGTGCACAACCGATTAATCAGATAAAAGCTTTAATAAGCTGTGTAAATTATATTCAATGTTTTATGGGAAATGTTGGAATATAATAGTGGTGGAAAATATTGTTTTGGAAAAGTAGTGAGTTTTGAGAAATATTATTTTAATGATTTATTAGTGTAAAAGTAATTTATGAGTTACAGTGAGGGCGTAACTGTGAAATTATTTTTATACTGCTAATTTTTACGTAAGAAATTCCGTAATATTATAAAAATTTATTTTGTGAAATTAATATTCGAAAATACCTTAGTTGTTATATAAGAAAATTATTTTAGAAGAAATGTCAAAGTTTAACTTAAAAACGTTTTCTTTGAAAATGCTAAACGACGGCAGGTTTCGAAATTATTTACGGTGGGAGTTTAAAAACAGCAGTATTTATTTTGAAAAGAGATTTAATCTCAATTGATTTATTCTTTTTTTAGAGTTGAAGTTTCAGTAAAAGAGTTCTTGATGATTTGACGTTATTTCAGGAAAGATGAGTTTCCAAAGGAAAATAGATTTTCTATGATTCGACGTTTTACAAACGAATTTCAAGTAGAAAGGATTTTCTGTAAATGAGTTTTACTCAATGACGTATTTTCGGTAACTTGGATAAGTTGCGGAGATCATATTTTGGATTTATTTTTCACAGACCGAAAATGACGTAAACGATGAAATGGAACTTAGTAATCGAGATGTTGGGGTACTAGCGTTCTTATGATGTTATAGACTTGGTGTTCAGTAGACGGTGTGTCTACTTCATGACGTAATAAACGACGGTAAAAGATTAATGAAGTTTTCTATTACCACGAACCTAAGACTGGTGCATCGGTCTAGGGGTTTCGTGATTGAGCACTCAGATTTTGAAGTCCTGTGTTATCAATGAAAGTTTTAAAATGTTAAAACTATGTTGGTCGCAAGTTTTGAGTTTCGGCAACGGAAATATTGAACACAAAGAAAAATGACGACAACAAAGTGTTTTACATGCATATTCGGCAGACATGCCTACCGAGTTAATCATGGTATCTTAATGATATTCATGTCTCGACATATTTTTAATCATGGTATCTTAATGATATTCATGTCTCGACGTAGTGTTAATCATGGTATCTTTATGATATTCATGTAATCAACGTATTCATTGTGCCTTTGGGCAATCGACGTACAATGAAAAACCATAGATCGACATTCTCACTGTGCCGGACAGTGGGTCATGGTAAAATCGACGTGCCTCTTTTGGCAATCAAGCTTGATCATCTTATTTTAAATGACGTTGGGGATCTCCGGAGATTAAGTGTGAATGTTTAGATGATATATTGAAGTGTTCAAGCATAGTTTTCCAACGTTGATGTTTGGGGTGTGGAACCCATTGATAAACTGTATACTATATAATATGGACGCTTAGGTTTTTATAAACATGTATATGTGTATGTGCCTTCTTTTGTGTCGTGCATTTTGTTATTGTGTTAAATCCATATATTGGCATCTTACCCTTACAAACATATCAGAGCCGCACAAGGGGTATGATCTCTATAAAAAGGAGAAGGCTGTCTAGTTCGGGGCATGCTGTTGTTGCTTCTATCGGTTGTAGCGTCTGTTAGTTACGACCAGCTTAGGTCCTATTGTGTTATATTATGTTTTGAGAATAAACTAAACTGATAATGATCTAGGTGTGAAAACATGAGGCAGTATAGTTGTATGACTTATATACCTTATGTATTTAAGTGTGATTTGATTACGTTGTTGTTGTTATGAGATTAAAAAGAAGAAAAAATTTTATCACCATATTTTGAAAAGATAAACGTTGAAAAAACATTATTTTCCGAAAGCAACCAGCAAATTAAGTTTTATTTCCTCAAATGGATAACCATATGATGACCCGAGTTAGGGTGTCACATTAAGTCTACTCGTGATATGAACAAGGCTTTCCTCTTGAAGGCTGGTTGGAGGCTGAGAATGCATAAAAAAGTGCTATGGGTTGATGTTGTTCGAACTAAGTACAAATGTGGTAGACAAGGCATGATACACGTTGACAAAAACAGGAAGGGGTCTAATTTTTGGAGGGGCATCTGCAAATGCTGGGAGGTGCTTGAGGAGAATACGTCCTGGCGAATTGGTAACGGGAGCCAAGTTCGGTTTTGGCTGGATGATTGGGTGCCGAACTATGGAATTCTGTTAAACAAAGCCTTGCACCATGTTGATGATGACATGAAAAATGCTAGGGTTAGGGATTTCCTTAATCAGTTTGGTGTTTGGGATATGGAAAAGTTGAGGTTTTGGCTGCCTATGGATGCTTGTGACAAGATTAGGGCCATCTCCACATCCTTAGACCCTAATACTGAGGACGCAATGGCCTGGAGGAATAGTCCCGATGGTTCATTTTCTGTGGCTTCTGCGTATAAAGTTGTATCTTCTCAATCTCATTGTGTGGACCCTCTTTTTCATGAAGTGTGGAGATGGAAAGGCCCTGAAAGAATTAGACTTCACATCTGGAAGGTGGCCAAAGAGGGCTTGATTACAAATGAGCTTAGAAACAGAAGAGGCATGTCTGCTGATAGTTTGTGTGCGATTTGTAACTCAGTCAGCGAGAGTACGTTGCATGTCATGCGAGACTATACTCTAGCTAGGGTAGTGTGGAATTGTCTTTGGGGTGGTGCTATTCCTCGAGGTTTCTCTAATCCAGATCTTCGGGCTTGGTTGTTATAAAAATTGAAGTCTGATGCGAGGTGGAATGATTGGTCTTGGGCAACTGTTTTTGGTGCAGCTCTTTATTCTCTATGTCAACAAAGAAACGAGGTGATTTTCTCTCAGAGTAACCCTAACCCCCTAGGTCTTTCTCTCAAGGTTCGAAGGCTTACTTAGGATATTAACAGAAGCTGTAGCGCAAACAAAGTTCTTTGTGGTGGTCCAGTCTCTTATCATGGTCACCCTCCCATTGCATGGAGGAGTCCGCAGGAGGGAGCTTTCAAGCTTAATTGTGATGGTGCTAGGGCTGGTGATAGTAAAGCAGCGTGTGGAGGGGTGCTAAGGAACTACCTTGGAGAAGTTGTCTTTGATTTTTCCAAGAATATTGGCAGTTGCTCAGTCGTTATGGCTGAGTTGTGGGTTATTTTTGTTAGTATTAAAGTGGCGTGGGATAGAGGTTTCAGGTCTTTGACAGTGGAATCAGACTCCCAAGTGGTTGTTAATCTGCTGAAGAATGGATGTGATTCGACTCACCCTTGTGCTACTCTTGTTGGTAACATCTTGGACTATACCCAAAATGAGGGTGTTTTCTGGTCCCATGTTCTTCGTGAGGGTAATCAAGCTGCGGATGCTTTAGCTAAATATGAGCTCTCGCTGGAGGGTCATACAAAAATCTTTGATTTTTGTCCTGGTTTTTTGTATTTGATTATTTTGGGAGATGCTTCTTGTAGCTTCTTCCCGCGTGGTTTTTAGTTTGTTTGTGTTTGGGGCTTGTTGACCCCTTTTATTCACCCAAAAAAAAAAGTACCCTTCTTTAGAGTTATCCCCTCTCAAAACACCACCTATGGGATCACTTGGTTCCTTCAAGTTTTGGTACTATTGTCAATGATCTGAATGATCCCGTGCTTAAAGATTATTCAACTATACCGATTCAAGAGCTAACAAATGCAAAACATTTGGCACATACTTCCGGAGTTGTGAAACGTGAAAGATGTAACACCTCGTTTTTTTTTTCATTATCGGTAGAATTTTTAATTCTTTATATTTTTTTTTTCTGATATTTAGAAAATTATTTTGGATAAAAAAAAATCATATTTATACTCTACCTTATGATAGAAGGTTACGGTAAAAATTTAGGTTTAAAATTCAGACGAAACCCGGTCTGCGTTTTAACTGACAGTAAGATTTTAATGATTAGAAAACCTAATTTTGACCCGAGAACGAAACAGTTAAGATTCTTATTTTTTTTTCCCAATGATAGTGGTTATTTTGAAAATTTTCAAAATAAATAGGTTATTATACATAATCGGGCAAGTACTCGACGAACGGGGATCGACGAAATCGAAAACGAAGGTGCATAGACAAAACCCGACGCCGACTGGATGAGCACAATGAGTCATCTATGGTGACTCATGGGGGTGAGTCATAGGGGTTAGTCATCTTGCATTAAATGCAAGTAATGATGGTTATATGTAAAAAGACCAAAATGCCCTTGATCTTTAAGTAAAATTCCAAGAGTGCCCCTAAGTGAATTTTGACCAAAATACCCTCTAAATCTACTTAATTTCGTGCAGCCTTTCCAATAAACCAAACTCATTTCATTTCGATTTCATTTCATCATCTTTCTCTCAGAAACCCTAATCGGGTAAACAACGGAACTAGACACGAATGTGCAGAGATATACCGAAAGAACAGAACGACGAGTCATCCATGATGACTCAAGAGGAATAAGTCACCATAATGACTCACCATAGCCATTAATGTGCATTTATGAGAAGTAAATGTGAAAATACTAAAATACCCCTAACTTAACCTATGTCTAGTTAACTCCAACCAAGAGGTAACCTCTCTTCTACATGATCTATCATGTCTTTTTTTCATTCATTTCATCATGAAATGATCATCATTCAAAATTCTTAGATCTAGAACTTTGAAATTTCCTAGAAAATCAAAGAAAAATCATTTTAATGTGAGATCAATTTCTATGATCTTCATATGACTTCTATTTTCACTGTCCAAGAGCTTGAAAAATTTAGAGATCTCTATCCATTTCTTTCTATCTTGGCCAAAACTATGTTCAAGTGTGCTAGGATGATTTTCTTCAATCTTTAATTTGTTTTCTTGTTGGTTGTTCATGGCTAGGTTTGTTGGTTCAAACCTTGAGGCTTTAGGTGAACAACATCCTTATATTACTTGACTTTCCAAGTGTCTACAAGAGGTAAGGGGGGAGATTACTACTATCCTACCTTAATGTAGATATGTATGTGGTTTAAAGTATTTGTATGTTGTCTTGTAAATCCTAAGTGTTAGGATTATGTATTATTGATTTATATGTGTGTGATCCTCTTGGAGGATTTGATTTGATGTTTGGTTGTGGTATGATATGTCATATGGTTGTTTTGATTCCAATGACATTAAGTTGGAATCAAGATTGTTGTTTGCTTGACTTAGTAAGAAAAATGCCTAATATATTTATTTAAGGCCATTCGGCCATAACTGATTATTGAGGTTTCAAGTTGAGTTAATTTGTTTGAATAATTTTTATAAGGATTGAATGAATATATAAGAATATAGGAATTGGTTTGGATTGATTTGGATTGTATATTGAAAGATATGATTTTATGAGTCCTTATGGACTAAAATGCAATTTGTGAGAATTTCAGTGAATGTACTGAAATTCGGATTATTGTGTGTAAAGATTGTATTCCTTGATGAGACAAAACCATAGAAATTGGTTTGGTGTTAATTGGAATAATACATAAAAAGTTATAAGCTTTTTTTGTAAAAAATGACCTTTTTGCAAATACTGTAAAATATTTGGGGGTAGAATTGTAATTTCTGGAAATATGAGGGTAACTGAAAAGTATTTCTAAAGAAGTTGGTTTGGTGTGATTTGAAGTTATAAATAAAAGGTATAAGGATTTAAGTAAATAATGATCTTTTTGCAATTAATGAAAGTATAGGGGTTAAATTATAATTTTAGAAAATATATTTAACTAGATGGTGAGAGATTGTTTTTCATGCCTATCAAACTGTTCTAAAACTCAACAATGAGTTTTGGACTATTAGAGTGTAAAATCGTTGAAAAAGAATTTACACGATTTACAAAATTAACGACGTTCGGTCAAATTTTAGGAATTTCGTATAAATGGAGAGTAAGATGTAAAATCAGTGTTTCAAAATTTTCATGAGTAATATAACCTAGGAGAGTAATATATTTGAGGTGAAGAACCAACGTTTCAAAAATATGGCTTTTGGGCCTAAATTCAGTAAAAAAATCATCGTTAAACGTTTTTAAGGATTTTCGAGAAAATGTTTTGAGAAACCGCTACCTATGTATCTTTGATGGAAAGTATTCTTGCAAATTGATTTTATTTTATTTAAATATTTTAGTTTTAAGACAAAAGGATTTTCGTCTTCAAAGACGAGATTTTACTGTAAACTGTAAAAACCTAAGTCAAGAATGACTTAGTGAAAATACGAATGTAATAATTTATGACGTGGGGTGGAACACGACCTTATATCATAAAGTATGGATGACTTATTATCCATATTCCATAATATTTAATGGACTCAGAAGGATGTGTTTTCTTGGAAGCCAAAGAAAAAGGCTCAATTAGAAAAGTACAGAGAAATAAATAATTGGACTTGTATTCCAATCTCATAATGCGTTAGGACTTTTAAACAAAGTGTTTTAAGATATCTTTACACAAAGATGAAAAGTTACTTGAGAACTTTCGCTTGATGTCAAGAATATCTAGCATCTGAAAAAGCACGTTAAGAGAATTCCGATGGAATCAAGATGTCATTCGATGGAAAGACAAGAAGAACGCATTTTCCGGTAATTTTGCCTAAACACATAGTGAAACTATGTTCTGTAAGGCCGTTGTGCCTAGGAGATTGAGCTAACACTTTAATGGGGGTGCGAATTCCGTAGGGCCGATCTGGTTGATGCTTGGGGATGTCGGGGTTATGAAATACTCACACAGGCCCAGTGGGTTGCTCCTCCGTGGCGTGGTGATCTGGCAATACACCGACATACTTGAATAGATGCTACGTGTTTTCTAGTAGTGTAGGATGTTCCCGAAAAATCCTATGACGTGCACACCCTCTTCTATTGACGCATTCTTTATTACCCAAGGTTGGTAGACTCCGGAACAATCCTACGAACCACTCTCTCCGACAGTCCGTAAAACCATGGTATAGGAATTCAGAGGTCATTCCTCAAGTCTTAGATGTCTTCTATCTAGGAAAACGCGGTGATGTGGTCATTGACCGCGCTGTCGCCACGCGCCAAAAAGAATGAGCGATTATAAAATAATGTAGTATAGTGCGACAACTCGGATCGTCTCTCAAGGACTCTTTAGTGTTTGTTATTATTAACAGAAAATTAGTAAAAGTTAGAAATGGGGTTTTGAGATTAAAATAAAATAAAGGAAACAAAATAAAAACAGAGTAAGAAAAGAGATTAACAAATAAACAAAAGCGATTAACCCATCGCTTTCTCAGTTTCCCACTATCATTGGTTCATGCAAATCCTAAGCAGATACTAATCCCCTCCCGGTTGTAGCAACAATTAACAAACGAAAACCGCTACTACAGATGTATGTTCCTATTCCCGAAATAACAAACGGGGTTAAGCTCCCATGAACAAACGAACATGAATGAACACACGCGAAATAACAAACGCGATTATATATAGGAACATAACATCACCGAAATGAAACAATACCACACTATATATTCCTGAAATAACAAACAGAAACATACAGCATTGCATTGAAAAGAGAAAAGCAACTAATCATGAAATACAAAACCTCAAGTGTTAACAGAAACCAATTACAGTAGATTAATCTAGGAGACTAACTCTCCATTACAAAAATAAACATTAAACTAAGAGAAAAACAAAAGCTAACAAGTTCAGAAACTAGCCAAAACTGGCTAATTCTGACTACTACTTCCAGTTCTGCCTAAGACTACTTATATACACATTTCTGGAATCCAAGTCCTCGCGAGGCGAAGCACTGCTCGCGAGGCGAATTATGCGAAAGGTCTGCAACTCTTGGTCTTCTCGCGAGGCGAGCATATCCTTCGCGAGGCGAACTCTTCAAATTCCCAACTGTTACGCCCGTGGCCTTCAACACGCCCAAACCGTGATCGTCTCTGACTTTTCGAAGGTAGCATTACTCGCGAGGCGAGTACAGTCTTCGCGGGGCGAGACAGAAAGTTTTGCAATTTCAGGAACAGTCACCTTCTGGTTCGCGGGGCGAACAGTCTTCTCGCGAGGCGAGAAACTCCAGAATTATTCCTTTTTATTTACCTGAAAATAGAAAATAAAAGTAAATACTTTATTCACTCTAAATCAACTAAATTTACTTAAAAACAATTTACAGACTCAAAATATTACTTAGAGACAATCAAGTCTAATTTGGGTAAAAATGATATAAAATAAGCACAAAGCCAAGGTCTTTACTAGTTATAAAACCAGTCAAACAGAGGCTCATCAAAATACCCCAAACTTTCAATCAACTTTCACACAAATTTCAAGCAATTTAACAAAACAATTTTTCTTTCAATGTTCCCCCCTTCCAAGCAAAGTAATCCCCACAATCATTTATTCTAGACAATTGAGAATTTCATTATTCAGACAATCAGCAATCTAAGCAGGGGGTCTAAATCACACACAAGAAGGAGATCACCAAAATCAAACAACTGCCTTCCTCACAAGGGAAATTTGTGTTTCACTCATCGCTCAGTTTATGTCAGGCTAGCAACATTGCACTCAATTTCATTTTTAAGAGCACTTCCCATAAATTTGATTTTCATCTCAAAATGATCCCCACAGAAAATATGCAAGCAACATCAAAAGGTCTTTTATGGGTTGTAATGGGGCCTGGCTAAGGGAAGGATATACAAAAGAACTAGGCTGAAGACCCTAGGAACTAAGAGAGCATGAAACTTATATACACTTTGAAATTCACTCAAGTTCCTTTCTTAATTTTCTTTTTGCCTTGGGTGGCTACAGCCTTTTTATTTCTTTTTGGCATTTTTACACTTTTTATTTTTATTTTTATTTTTATTTTTTTCTTTTCTTTTCTTTTTCTTTTTTTTTTTCACATTTTTTTTTTCGTTTTTACACTTTCCTTCTTCTTCTTTTTTTTTTTCTTTTTCTCAATCCCAAACAACACATTGCACCGGGTAGCCACCCCAAACTTTAGTTTCTTGCACCCATTCTAAGATTACATGCTCTCCTAATCCTAAGATCGGGTTAACATGGTTTTCCAGATTTTTGGGCTTATAACATTAGGTTATCAAGAATTAACAGGCTAATAGGCTCAAAGGGGCTAACTAGGGAACATGCATTAGGAATTGGTTATTTTTAGGCTAAGTAGCTATTTACAAAGAAAATGCCTAAATCATTTGAAGCAAACACATAATCATGCAAACCGAAAAGAGATTCAATCAAATTTAGGAAAGTGCAATCAAAAGTGATTTTCACACAATTTAAAACATGTTGGAGGCTCAAAACCTCACCTGGACATTTATGCAAATTGTTTAACTGAGATTCTATCCCTAGTGTGTGCTTCCTATCACCCCAAACTTATCATAAATCATGTTATCATAACAAAATCTCAAAGTTCAGTTTTCAATCATATGGGGATCATTTTTCAAAAATTTTTTCATATCTTAGGGGGAAAATAGTCAACACTATCATGTAATCATCTATGCAAAATTCAATCAAATCCAATAAACTTGCCACTACTAGACTCAACACACAAATACTCCTGAGCTTCTCAAATTATTCAGGAGCATTATTGACAATAAAACAGAAATAAAATAAAGCAAAAGAAAATTAAAAATGAGAAAGGGTTAAGAAAAGCTCATTCAGAGGCGGTTCCACCAGGATCCCATTGCTTGTAACATAAGTCCCACGTGGTAGCCAAAGGACTGAAATTCATTCCATGCCTCCCTAACTCGCATCCTTTATGTAGGAGTGAGCACTTGATAACTACGATGACCTCGTCGAGTGCGGCGGACTTCTCACTCCCCTTCGGGTCACAGCTGACCGCTTTCTCAACAAAGTCTCCCCAATAGAAGTGGGGCTCAACCTCTTGGATTGGCCATGGTGCAAAATCCAAGGGTGCAAAATCCATCACTGGTTCCTCAGGGGAAGGTGGCAAACAGTTAGCTGGGGTTACTGGTGCTGCTTCATTCTCATTATCATCCTGCAAAATAGAGTCAAGAAACCCAGCACAAACAGCACACGGGTTAGTGTCAGTACAGTTAGTACATGTAGTAAAAGAAACTGAGTTAGTAAAGGTCTGATCGTCTGGACTTTCTGCACACGGTTCATCCACCCCATCACTCTCAACACCTGCATCGAAAACCAAAGATTCTTCTTTATCCTCAAGCACGGTGGAGCAGATGTCCTCTTGATCCTCCTGATCCTTATTTTCTTTGTTTCCTTTCAAGTATAAACCTGCATAACAATGTATACACAAAGCAGCAGTACCATCACAATAACATGCATTAGGATCAGGGGATTCAACACTAAATTCATCATCAACAGAAGTATTATCAGAATCATAATCAGAAGTATTTTCAAAAATAAATGGTGCCTCTGTAGGCTCTTCAAGGGGCTGTGGAGTTAACATTGCAGCTGAGTTGGCGGTAACTTGATCAATTAGGGCCCACAAATTCCGAGATTCAGCTTGGTCCCTCTGGTATTGAGCCTCCATCCTCTGTTGAAATTCAAGATTGCTTGCCTCCATCATCCGTTGAAATTCAAAATCTTGTTGTGCCATCCGTTGATTGTTCTCTTCCATTTGTTGTAGCATTGAAGCAATCTCATCCAAGGTGCTCTGTGAAGGTTCGGAAGGTGCAGAGGTGGTCACTTGACTAGGACAGTATGGTGGTGGTTCACTAAAATTAGGATAATACATGCAAGGTGGTGGTTCATAATAAACATTAGGCAAATATCCATACATGTAATTATCCATGGGGGAAAATAAAATTTACAGACCAGACAAAGCAGACAAAACTAATTAGCAAAGCAAAAAGTTTTTTTTTTTTTAAATTTTTTTTTTCTAATAACAACAAACAAGAGTCCTCGGCAACGGCGCCAATTTTTGACCGCGCTGTCGCCACGCGCCAAAAAGAACGAGCGATTATAAAATAATGTAGTATAGTGCGACAACTCGGATCGTCTCTCAAGGACTCTTTAGTGTTTGTTATTATTAACAGAAAATTAGTAAAAGTTAGAAATGGGGTTTTGAGATTAAAATAAAATAAAGGAAACAAAATAAAAACAGAGTAAGAAAAGAGATTAACAAATAAACAAAAGCGATTAACCTACTGTTCTCAGTTTCCCACTATCATTGGTTCATGCAAATCCTAAGCAGATACTAATCCCCTCCCGGTTGTAGCAACAATTAACAAACGAAAACCGCTACTACAGATGTATGTTCCTATTCCCGAATTAACAAACGGGGTTAAGCTCTCATGAACAAACGAACATGAATGAACACACGCGAAATAACAAACACGATTATATATAGGAACATAACATCACCGAAATGAAACAATACCACACTATATATTCCTGAAATAACAAACAGAAACATACAGCATTGCATTGAAAAGAGAAAAGCAACTAATCATGAAATACAGAACCTCAAGTGTTAACAGAAACCAATTACAGTAGATTAATCTAGGAGACTAACTCTCCATTACAAAAATAAACATTAAACTAAGAGAAAAACAAAAGCTAACAAGTTCAGAAACTAGCCAAAACTGGCTAATTCTGACTACTACTTCCAGTTCTGCCTAAGACTACTTATATACACATTTCTGGAATCCAAGTCCTCGCGAGGCGAAGCACTGCTCGCGAGGCGAATTATGCGAAAGGTCTGCAACTCTTGGTCTTCTCGCGAGGCGAGCATATCCTTCGCGAGACGAACTCTTCAAATTCCCAACTGTTACGCCCGTGGCCTTCAACACGCCCAAACCGTGATCGTCTCTGACTTTTCGAAGGTAGCATTACTCGCGAGGCGAGTACAGTCTTCGCGGGGCGAGACAGAAAGTTTTGCAATTTCAGGAACAGTCACCTTCTGGTTCGCGGGGCGAACAGTCTTCTCGCGGGGCGAGAAACTCCAGAATTATTCCTTTTTATTTACCTGAAAACAGAAAATAAAAGTAAATACTTTATTCACTCTAAATCAACTAAATTTACTTAAAAACAATTTACAGACTCAAAATATTACTTAGAGACAATCAAGTCTAATTTGGGTAAAAATGATATAAAATAAGCACAAAGCCAAGGTCTTTACTAGTTATAAAACCAGTCAAACAGAGGCTCATCAGTCATGTTTTTGTGAAACATTATTGTTTTATTATGAGTGTAGATATGGTTTATAATTGATAATTATACGTACCTGAGAGTCGTACCATTGCATGTCTGCCTTATGTGTAAGATAAATGGAAATCTCATCTTCTTATTTTTATATTGCCTATGTCGACTGTCTATGTGCCTTCTGTACTATTTTTGAGAAGATTGAGATGTCAAGATGTCGCTTGGCTGATGCGTCGTAGAGGTCGAGGTTCGAGCATGTCGACGATATGTTAGAGTTTTCTAGTGGACGTCTTCCAGACTGTCGATGGTTTGTAGACCATGTTTTTCCTCTTGGAAGAGGAAGGGGCTTAGTTCGAGAGTTACTATTGTAGTAGCTCCAGTAATGTCTTTTGTGACGACGTCGGTAGTGGACTCAAATAGAGTTTCCACTAGATCTCGTCAGTGGGTTTGTCTTTCTCACGATGTATGGGAAATGATTGTCTTTTCTATTTTAGTTTGACCAGCTGGGTATGTTTGGGAGTTAATGTAACTGTCTATGAAGCTGTGACTCCAAGTATCTTATATTTTAGGAGCTGCGTCTCCACATCTTTATGTTGAGTCTGTATATTCTATGATTTTTGTTTATGAGTCGGGTTGGGTATTATGTAAATGATTTTCGAACTTATGATCCTAATTGTGATAATGGAATATTTGATTAACGAAAAAGAAAAAAAATTACCCCATTCTTTTATAGCCAATTTTAATTAACTTACTTTTCGATCTTAAAATGTCACTTACGATGTAGCGCCCGAGAAGGGTGTTACAAAAGATGTCATGGAGATTAGACAGCTGTGGTGGAAAATTCAATTAGTAAGCAACATGTCCGACGCGACTCTCTTCAGAATTTGAAAGAGGCCCATGAAACAAGGATTTAGTTTTCTGTCATTCATTGACCTTTCAACCCCAATCTTAGGAGTGACTCATAAGAATGTATATGTTCCCTTCCTGAAATTCCATAGGTTTTCTCCTTATTTCATCATAACTCTTTTACCTTCTCTTTGCAACACACAATATTCTTTCCCTACTTATATTGTTAACAGTTAAAACGATGTATAAAACATTGTTAACTATAGCCTGATGTGTTAGGTTAGGTAGGATTAGGAGTGGGAATGAAGACCCAATCCTCTCTCTCTCTCTCTCTATATATATATATATATATATTTCATTTTTCATTTCCTTTCTATCCATTTCAATTTTAGATAAAGAGGTTTGTTTCTCTTTGCCTATAATCAATTGATAATTATGACCACTAATTAAGCATCGACTCATCAACAGCAGATCTCCATCTGATTCATTTCTTAATTGTCTATTGAATATGCACTACAAGAAAAATTCGTTTTAGTGAGGGCCAAAGGCCGTCACAAATCGCACAAATCCGTCGCAAAACACGTGTTTCTGACGGATTTGCGACGGCCACAAATCCGTCGCATATAGGATCGTCGCAAACCGTTTCTGACGGCTTTTTATAATTGACTGTCGCAAATTTGCGACGGCCAAGCCGTCACAAATCAGCAGACATTAGCAACGGCTTGGCCGTCGTAAATCACCAGACATTAGCGACGACTAAGCCGTCGTAAATTACAATACATATTTTTTAAAATAAATAATTTAATAAATTCATTTCTTTATTAATTAATTATTTAAGATATGAATTATTATCTTTTTAATTAATCATTTCTGCTCTTTCTGCAAAAGTGTCACCAAATTCTTCATCTTCCATTATGTTCATTGCCAACTCTTTCATCCTCTCTTCCAAGTCTGCCATCAAAGAACAAAGTTGACACTTTTATTATTAGTGTGCAAGAAAATGAACACATAGTAAGAGAACCACTCCTCTCACAGACCACATAATCAGACCAGTTTCAATTCTAACAACAACAAAAAACAAAACAACACAACCCAATTTACAACAAACACAACACAACATCAACTAAGATAATTTAAAGCACAAAAAAAAGTGCAAGTTGGTTTTGAATAATTCAAAACAGAACAACACAGCACAATTTAGACAATAATGTTAATAACAAATATGAGGAGAAAAAATCATCAAGAAGAAAGGAGGAGGAGAAATGAGGATAAAGGAGGAGAGGTTACTCATAGTGGCGACCAGACACAAGCGATCGACGGTGAGGGGACGTGCAGTGGGGCCGACGGTGGCCGACCGGTCACTGGTTGACGGAGGGGAGAGATGGACGGTGGTGGCAGCCGGTCATTGGTTCGCTCAGTGATAAAAAAGGAGGAACAAATGGAGCAAATGAGAGATGAAGAGCTACCGAGTTGATATATACGACCTTTACCGACGGTTAGGCCGTCACAAAATCCCTGTTCTTATTAGCAACGGCCAAGGCCGTCATAAACGTTAAAACCTTGGAAACCGGTCCTTCATTTAGCGACGTCCAGGCCGTCGCAAAATCCCTGTTCTTATTAGCGACGGCCAAGGCCATCACAAACGTTAAAACCTTAGAAACCGATCCTTCATTTAGCGACGGCCAGGCCATCGCAAAATCCCTTTTCTTATTAGCGACGGTTGAGGCTGTCACAAACGTTAAAACCTTGGAAACCAGTCCTTCATTTAGCGACGGCTAGGCCGTCGCAAAATCCCTATTCTTATTAGCGACGGTCAAGGCCGTCGCAAATCCACTAAATTTTAGCGCCAAAATTTTGGCTGAAAATCGCGCGAGTGCTTATGACGGATTTTTTGACGGATTTACTAAAGGCCGTCGCAAATATGGAAAAATTGAACCGCCAAATTTTCTAGCGGTTTAAGCGGTCGCAAACTCCAAATTTACCAATGATACTGCGATCGTCGCTAAGAGGCCATCGCAAATCCTTAAATTTCTTGTAGTGATGGTTTAGTTTCTCGACTATTGAATTAGATTTTCGTAAATAAGATAAGATAGCTAGCTTCGGTCAAAAAGGACTTCAACTTGGAGGATACACAAAACTAAGAGAAAGTCGCTGCATGCATAAACTTGGGTCAGGGGAATGTATCTGGATGAATCTATATTCTATACCAAATATTAAATCTTACAAGATCGGTGTTGAATTTTTTAATATGAGGCTATTTAAGTATAACTTCTAACTAATCCACTACATTAAGCAAAGTAAAAAAAAATAGATTCCCTTTGAATTATCCTTTTCTTCTACTATGATACGATGTTGATGGCAATATATTTTTGGATCTGGATTCCCTCCATCAGTTTCCCCTCCATTATCTTTTTTCTCTCTTAAGTTTATTCTCTCTTCATTATTTATCATTTTCTCTCTCACATCCAAAACTATTTTCCTTTAATTTTTTTTGCTGGACTGCCTCCATCGCTGAAGGCAATCCTGATGGTATATTTTTTGGCTAAGATGTTCCTGCCCATTTAATGACCTCCGACATGGTCTGGAATGTTATCACGTCGGAGTGCGTTCACATTGGACTGAGAAATTTAATATAGGCTTTGGTCAATGACTTGAGGGTCAAGGATACCTTTTTTCTATCGCCATCTGTGTGCTTTTGACTACAGAGCCTTCATTGACTACAAGTTACAGTGATTGTGACAAATGTTAGCCAATCACTGGGAGTGAGGAGGTTCAAAACTCTTAATTATGATAATTACAACATAGGGTTAAAATATGGCGGCTGAGGGAGGTTCACCTTGTCTTGTCTTACCTTAAAAACACCTTCCTTCCTAGAAGCTTCCGGATCACATATGTAAATTATATAACAAGAGTATAACCCGCTGCCAGTTACTCTTGTTCACTCTTCAGTTGAGTTGTCTAATTCTGTGCCACAAAACTTGTCCTCTTGTTTGTTTCTCTCTATCCATTTTCATTTATTCATTCTTCTTTGTTATTGCTATTCCTAAACTTGTCGAGCATATCATTTGGTTCATTACTTGATCTGTTCCTATTCTGTCTTTGATTCCTGAGTGATCAAAGTTTCACAGGGTCTTCCTAGTCAAAGATTCTTGCCTGCTATAGTTAAAGTTCATCAGTAGAAAACAGTGTAATTTCTTGTTCGATTTCTAGTCTTTGCAAGCAACATGCTCTCCATGGATCCTCTTCTGGAAAATTTTCCTGGTTCAGGGAACGGATTTATTTTTGAAAACGCTCCTATCTCGGTGTTGTCAAATCAGAACCCTGGAAATGGGTTCGAGTTGGCAGATTCATCTTCCCCTTCAAACCATTCAGAATCTCTCCGTGATTCTGGTCCTTCTTCTGTCACAAGCTCAAATGGAGAACCTTCTGAGACCACTAAATATTCCAATCCCATTCTGAGGTACATAAGCGAGATCCTGATGGATGAAGAAGATGACTTGGAGCGCAAACCCTGCATGTTGCAGGATTGTTTGAAACTCCAGGCTGCTGAAAAATCATTCTATGATGTGTTGGGTCGTAGCTATCCTTCATCACCAAGCCAAATCCTAGGTTGTTTCCAACATGATAGCTCTGACCCAGATGATAATTTTGGTAGAACTACCAGTCCTGACAGCAATAACAGCTGCACCACAGATAATTCATCATATGAGTCTGATTGGATTAATGGTGCTTGTGATTTTGATTCTTCTTTCATGCATGGATCTATACTTGATGATGTAGCTCTTGGTCCATTTAGAGACACACAAGCTTTTGGCCATTTTAGAAATGGACCCCAGAATATGATTCACTCTCAGATCAAGCCACATACAATTGAAGCAATCACAGGATCAAGGGAAAAGAGAATCCATCATATGGATGATATCTCACATGAAGAAAAGGAGAGAGGAAACAAACTTTCTGCTGTCTACTATGATGATTCAGAACCATCAGACATGTTTGATGAGGTACTGCTTTGTCAGGATGGAAAAAGTCCAGCCATTTTTTATGCTGATCGTGAAACATCACCACAACAGAATGGTGATTCAGGTGGATCTAATGGAAAAGCAACTCGTTCAAAGAAAGGTGGCAACAAGGGGACAAGTACAGCAGTTGATCTATGGACTCTTCTAACTCAATGTGCACAGGCAGTGGGAAGCTATGACCAAAGGAATGCAAATGAAATACTCAATCAGATTAGGCAGCACTCTTCAACTTTTGGTGATGGACTCCAGCGTTTAGCTCATTACTTTGCCATTGGTCTCGAGACACGATTAGCTGCCGGGAAACCAAGGTATATGCAACTTCACATGGCATCTGCTGCAGATATGTTGAAAGCTTACAAATTATACATTACAGCATCTCCATTTCAGAGGATGTCGAATTTCTTGGCCAACCGAACTATTCTGAAGCTAGCAGAAAATGAAAGTAGCCTTCACATTATTGATTTTGGCATCTGCTATGGTTTCCAGTGGCCTTGCCTCATTCAACGCCTTTCGGAAAGACCGGGAGGCCCTCCAAGGCTTCGTATCACAGGTATCGATCTTCCTCAACCAGGATTTCGGCCTGCAGAAAGGGTTGAGGAGACAGGGCAGCGCCTAGAAAATTACTGCAAGAGGTTCAAAGTGCCATTTGAGTACAATTGCCTTGCACAGAAATGGGAGACTATAACTGTTGAGGATCTGAAAATTGATAGGAATGAAGTAACCGTGGTTAACTGTTTGTACAGATTGAAGAACCTGTCTGATGAAACTGTGACTGTGAACTGTCCAAGAGATGCTGTGTTAAGGTTGATCAGGAGGATCAATCCAAACATCTTCATACATGGGGTTGTTAATGGCACTTACAATGCACCATTTTTCTTGACAAGGTTCAGAGAGGCACTGTTCCACTTCTCAGCATTGTTTGACATGTTTGAGGCTAATGTGCCACGTGAAGATCCACATAGGTTGATATTTGAGAAAGGGTTGTTTGGAAGGGATGCCATCAATGTTATAGCGTGTGAGGGGGCAGAGAGGGTTGAAAGGCCAGAGACCTACAAGCAATGGCAGGTTAGGAACAGGAGAGCAGGGTTCAAGCAAATTCCATTGGCCACAGAACTATTGAATAGAGTCAAAGGGATGGTGAAGAAGGAATATCATAAGGATTTTGTAGTGGATGAGGATGGCAAGTGGGTTTTGCAGGGATGGAAAGGCCGTACTCTGCATGCTCTTTCTTCTTGGGTTCCTGCTTAGATTTGCAATGTGATCTTTTCCTTTCTTCATCAATGTACGTTTTAGATATTAGATGTTAAATTTGCTTCCTTGGCTTGTATAACATGGTAGCTGCCTCTGGCTAAAATTACAAGACACAAACTCTCCTGAAATCACCCTTTAGACTAATAATATGTTCATTTGTGCATGTTTTCCAGATATATGCATTGTATTATAATAGAAAGAAGCTAGCATTGAACAGCATGTATTATTCTTCAACACTTACTACTGCACTATAAACCATAATCTCTCTGTTTAGCTCCAACCTAGAAGTCGTAAGTCATTCCCCACTAAAGGTTGCTAAACAACGGTTTGACCCATCTCAAAACGGCTTAGATTTAAATACAAAGAACAATTTAAATAATGACAAGACTTTAATCCATCCCTTGTTATGTAGCAAATCTTCCAACTTGAGCTTGACTCTTATTTCTTTTCTTCCATATTTGTTGAGAAGGTTTACTAGGGAGTCAACTATCAGGTAGGGAGCCAACTCATGCTATTTTTGGACGTAATAGTTATAGTGTAATACTACGATCGTCTAATTTAAATTTCTAATCAAAACGTCTTTGCCACTTCTTATTAAAGTTATATCCAACTTCATGAACAACCTTGTTTGATAATTTCCAGAACTAAATCCTCCACGAACATTCTCTCTGTCTAACACAACCAAGATTTGTTGATGAGCTTCGTGAACATCCTTGTAAGGTTGGTAGAAAATATATATATATATATATATATATATATATATATATATATATGTCTCATAAAAAGGTAATAATGTTGGTTGGATGCAAAATTTTGATTTTAATTTTTTATGCTTTGAGAAATAAAAAGAAAAAAGCACAAGCCAACTAGCTCCAGAGTGAATTAAGCAACTCCTAGAAGAGGATGAGGCGACTCCATGTTTTTTTCCTGAGATTGAACACCCAACTTCGGAATAGTTAAAATTCTTAACAACAAAATGTTTCAAGAATATGAAATGTTTTACCTAACCACCACTCCCAATTCGAAAATGTCTTATAAGAGATACCCGATCAAAGACAAAAAGAGAAAGATATTTGATATGATCATTTTTAAAAATTTCAAGAAGATTCAATAAGGATTTTAAAATTCCTTCTCAGGAGTTAATTAGAATTTGAAATTCCCTTTCGTCATCTCCATGGTGACCACAGTGGTGACGATGTTAGTCGACAATGGCATATCATCGGCGGAGAGCACATCATGATCAGTGACCTCTTCTCTCTGTCCTCTCCTAAATATGGCACCAAAAATCTCTTGCTGCAAGCGCGTTAACAGAATCACCATCCACGATGACAACGGTTTCTTACAAGTCAAGGAAGACAATAGCCACATTGAGCTCAGGAAGCAGTACAAGGGGTGGCATTTTTATCAGAAAGAGAATGGAGTGATTGGGTGTGAGAATAAATAACAATTAAACTCAACCAACAGTTTCATAAATGTAATATGATATGACATAAAACACTGATATAGGCTATCAACTGTAAGTATATTATCTACATCTTGCTAAATCCTGAAGCTTAACCACAAAAAACGATTAAAAAAAGGTCAATATAACAAAATAAAAAGCAGCTTGATAGAACAAAACAGCAATGATATTACAGTCATAAATTCCCAGGGCCTGGAACCGAACCAACCCTACCATATGATTAGTGTACACAATCACAACCAATATACTCATCCTATTTTGTTTTGACACTTGGATGGTCTAAGCGCATTCCAATCTAGCTTATGTCCGTTTGGTTTTTTGAAAGAGCCCATACTATTCTTTGGGAATGACTGGCTGTTACCTTGGTCATTCTTGGGTGATTTGTTAGGATATTGTTCTTCACAGACTACTTCCACCTGTTTCCTTTTAACATTGCCATTAACCTCATAACTCTTTTTGTCCATGTTAGCACATTCCGGACCTTCTACTGAAGAGTTATTTTCTCTGAAACAAAGTAAATTGAATCAAATTTAAGTTCACTAAGTGACAATATGAGGACATTTTATCTTTCAATGTCTGCTATTGGAGCGGAAAAAAAAACATGAAATGAAACTAAAACCATAACTAATAGGAGCTCTTGACTCATGTGTGTTTTGGGGGGGGTTACATAGAATATCGAACAAGAAATTTAGGCAAAGATAGCCCCACCTAAAAGAAACATTTCCACTTTGATTTTTAGAAACAGTGGTTTCAGCTGCTGGCTGACCATGTCTCGCTTCTTCCTCATTTAATTTCTACAAAGGCAAGACTTTGGATTTAGGACAGAATCAAAAGAAAGAACACCACAAGATTTAGGGGAAATAAGGAGGGAAAAGCTTTGAAATTCATGATCTCCATACTCACGTCAACAGAAGGATTAAAACTTTGAAATGACATCCGACCTTTAAATGCTCCTGGATGGGGGTCACCTTCCATTATAACCACACTGGATAAATGTAGAGAGAAGGCAAATTGTGAAGAAAAAAAAATCAACAGATGCAGAAGGTTAATTGCAGATCAGAGGCAATTATGTACTAGAATTGCAAGGATAAATTTGATATACATTTGGTAAGCACTAAATGCAACACAACCGCTTGAAACAACAGAGAGAAACTTATTTGTGCAAGTGAAAAACAACCATCCCATCTAGATTGACCTCTTCCATTGTATGCATTAACATTATAAGTCAGGAAGTTTGAGCAGTTGAACAATACCTAACAAGTAACACCTATGTTGCTAACAATTGGAAATCCTTCACTGGTAAACATTGAAGCAATATATAAAAATGTATTTAGCTCAATAAACATGAGTAAAATTGTTTGAGAACTCATGTAAGATGTCTAGTTAAAAGACAGTGAATTCTTTTAATTTAGAATTCCAAAGATGAAAGAAGAAGAAAAATACCATTTTCTAGTCATGGTGGATGTTGTAGAAAAATTTCCATCAGATTTGACCTCATCTTCTTTCTTGGTTTTCTCCTCTCTCAGAGCTGCCCTTTGCATGAACTATCGAACCAAGAAACAACATTGAAAACCCATATTGAAACCAAACAATAATTAGAGAATTTTCAACAAACAACCTCAAATAAATCTCAGAAACATTCCAAAATTGAACGATGAAGGAAATATATGAGTGCGTCCGTTTCCTTGTCTTTCTTACCTTCAAGTTCTTCAACGTGCTTGAAAGCTCTCGCTTTGCCATTATTCCCAAGTTGAAAACTTTAACCTCTTTGAAAGTGGGAACAAGATTGATTCTCCTGCAGAATCTACCACCACGAGGAAACTAGGGTTTGTTTGTTAAATTTTTTTTTTTTCTCTCAATTTTAATTCAATCTCGCAGAAAGACTGATATCCTTGAGGAAAAATAGATTGGGCCTCGGATCTAGCCCAAGGACTTAAAAGCCTAACCTTTAGCAATTCGTGGTAATTTCCACTTTCGTGTTTCCCAGTTTCAACTCAACGCAAGAGTTTCTCATAATAACCTATAATAAAAATTAGTTGTGTTATACGATGATGCATGCTTGTGAGAGACAAACCATACGGTGTCATATATTATTTTCAAAAGTGGACGCCAAAAAAATCATTAAACATGTTCTCATCCTCAGCAGCTAACTTTGACTTTGCAACTGTTGGTCATCCATTCAAAGGTTTTATGTCATGTTCTAGAAGATTTATGATCATCCATTTACAGCTTTTAATTATTTACGCCGAAGCTGCATTTCTATTTTTTTTTTGTCTAAAGAGAAACTCATACGCTTTGTTCTATCCAAAAATCATAAGGGTCTTCAACAAAACCTCGTCTCCTTGATCTTCTTGAGTTTTGACTATTCCTCAATATTGGATTCGATAGAGCTACTGCATGCTGAGAAGACCTAAGAGTCAAAGGAAAACTCTAAGAATGCATGTCTTGCTCCACTTGGTAAATATAGGTTGAAATCTCCCCCTCTCATGAGCCGTTGTCTGCTAGGCAATAATAAGTAATAATGGGCATTAATGGTAAATGATTTTGGAGGAGAGATCATCGATGGATATTTACCTATTTGAATATAAAACATAATGGGTGAGCATAGAGCCGTTGAGCCTCTTGGGGTCTCAAGTATAACTTAGTATGATAAGCTTGGTAAGGAATTCGAAGTCATTGGAATTCTCTCCTTCAAACTCGGTCAATCTGACCACATATCCTTAGACGGTACATCAATTCCTCAAGCTTTGATCTCGCAAAAGCGAAAGAGCTAAAAATGAGTTCAAGCTTGCACGTGTCATCTCAAGGATTGGTTTATGCGACCACATGTCCTCGAGCGATACAAGCCTTACAAGAGAAGGGAGAGAGGCACAACCACTCACGCAACTTAACCAAATGAGCTGAGTAAAGGGATTACATTCTGGTTTTTGCTTATTTAGTTATTTATGGGTTTTGAAAGAAGAGCCCATAATAAAGACTCTCAGATCATTCCATTCACTAGTTCCGGAAGACGCATGGATGACAAACCCTCATCACAATTTAATATTTATTGAACAAACTACCTCTCCAATGCTAGACAGGCCCGACCCAAGGGGAGGCTCCTAAAGCCTTTGCTTTAGGTCCCCCACCCAAAATACTTACTTATTATAGTGATTATAAGCCCATTATTATGTAGTCCTAATACCCTAAAGTTGTAGTGTAGTTGTTGATAGGCCCATTGTGTTGATTGTTGCACCCCACTATTGACATGCACAACTTGCTGAGTCATGGCCCACTTGTAAATAAAGGCTTGTATTTTTAGTTGTTTAGTAAAATAGTACAATTAGATTATGAA
Organism: Sophora flavescens; assembly: GCA_030762895.1. Taxonomy (NCBI): domain Eukaryota; kingdom Viridiplantae; phylum Streptophyta; class Magnoliopsida; order Fabales; family Fabaceae; genus Sophora; species Sophora flavescens. Next base: position 26,246,114 of record CM061063.1, on the reverse strand, counting down.
CTCTATCAGGCGGGCCTGACCCAGGTAAAACCCTTGCTTTAAGTCTCCCCAAAAAAATATTTACTATATAATATTATAAGCCCGTTATTGTGCAGTCCTTACACCCTAAAGTCGTATTGTAGACTGTATAGTTGTTGATAGGCCCGTTGTGTTCACTATTGCACCCATTATTGACATATCAGCTTGCTTAATAATGACCCACTTGCGAATAAAGACTTGTATTTTTAGTTGGTAGTTAAAAAAACAAAATTACATTTTGGACACTATGCTTATATACGAAAGTTATTTGTAATCAAGGCATAGAGATTTTATTTGTAATTAAGGCGTAGAGATTTTTATTTTGAGGTTTGAATTTAGATAATTATCTAAAAAAATTACGAGTATAAGTATGAGCATAATCTTTTCTGCTTACAATGATTCTTTACTTTAGTAAATATTTAGTAACATCCATCTTATATTAAATATTTTATTTATCTCATTTAGTTTAATTTTTTCATCCTATTAATCCTAATTAAAATTCATATTTAATTATTATTTAATATTATAAATATTGAAACATACAAAGCATTCGAAATGCATATTTAAACATTAATTAATTATCAATGTTGACTAATGTTGAACTTTTAGAATTGTTTTTTGTTTTTAAATTTAAATATAAATTAATCTCATTCGTTTAGAAATTTCACAACCCGATGCTAGTAAAAAGGCTCAACCTATACTTTTTCGCACCTAAAGTAAAAAGACCTCACTCAAAATTTACTTTAAACCTCACTCACTCATGGATCGAGCCTGAATGCTAGAGCAGCAGCAGCAGACCAACAATAAAACCAAAAGCTCCAATTCTAAACCAAAAGCTTGTGGTTGATGTTGTGAAGAACCATTCAACTGATGTCACAGAATTTGGCTCAATTATGTATGAGTGAAGACATTTACTGTTTTCTTTTTTTTTTTTTGAAAACTTTAAGGTGGAGTTTGTTAAGTGGCAAGCTAATATGGTGGCTCACAATCTTGTAACACCCCGATTTTCGAATACATTGTATTAACGGTAAAGATATATTTATTTATATTTTTATCTGAGACCTAGGAAATGATTTTGGAGAAAACAAAATCATATATAGAACCTACTCTATGGTAGGAAGCTCTGGTTAAGATTTGGGTTAAAATTCAGACGGAAACCGGTCTGTGTTTTTACTGACAGTATAATTTTGCTGAGAGCTTGTATGGGAAAGCGCGCACGTCAATCAGGTGGGGGAAAGAACCAATCTACTGTTGAAAATCGATAAGTAGTATATTATATGATAATTGTGTAGGGCGACCTAAACCCTACTAGTATTCGAATAATCGACAAGACCAAAATCACATTGGAAACTTTTTCTGAAAAATCAATGATGATTTGGGGATTGTAGGTTTATCGATGTTAGGATGATTTTATCTTATCTGAGGTTGATTGACTTTATCGTTATTAATATTGAATTGCTTTACGTGATATTTTGATCTTTGAATATTTTGTTGATTTTGTGTTATGCATGATCTGCCTGGTTTTAATATTGCACTTAGTAGATTTTAAGCAAAGATATATGTTGTTTGGGAGATGTTTGTTTGGGTGTGAGAATAATGGTGATTTAGAAGTGCCTAGCTTAAATGAATTATTTTAAAGATGAAATGTGTTATAGAATATGAGTCTAGGCTATGATGGAAGTTTGAGGCACTAGGTTGTTATTGAAGTTGACACAGGCAAACACAAGAAGGGGGTTGAATTGTGTTTGTTAATAATTTTCGAAAACAACCTTTTTCCAAAACAAATTTCTTACACAAGAAGATTAAAATAGAATTAAGCACACACAAATAGATCTTTTAAAAGCTTGACAAAAGCAATATCAAAACCCCACAGTTAGTATAAGCAAATTAAATTGAAGAGTTTAGGGATAGAAGGTTCACGCAAGAGATTTTATCCTGGTTCACTCTCTTCCAACCAAGATCTACGTCCAGTCCTTTCGACTTGAAGGATTTATCCACTATTTCTCCAAATAGATTACAACCAAGTATTCAACACCTCTCCAGGCTACAAGTATTTCATTCTTACCTAGCCTCTTCAGGCTCTAACTCTAACAAAGAGATTTAATGTTTGATCTTCTTAACTCACTATGTGTGAGGATATGATAGTTTAGGATCGGATGAATATTTACACAATATTCAAACTAAGAAATACTGACTCTTGTTCTCTAAAGAAATATGAGTATGAGTAAAAGTTGAGCTCGTAAGGTTATGCAGTCAAGAGTTTTTTTCTTCTTCAGTATCTCAGGTCTTCTATTTATAGTGACCTTCTTCTTCACTTGTATTTCTTCAACGGTTACTTTTAATAATCCCGTTTAGAGATAACATTTAATGCATGATATCCGTTGTGACTGATAGCTTGATTGTGACAATGCTGAATAGTATTATTGGTTATCAAGGTAGCATGAAATTGGAGGTTCGCTCCTCTGAGTATTGCAGCTTGAGCACTTGTTGTTCTTCCTTTGTGTATAATCCAGCTTTTTCAGTCATAAAGTTGTCATCGCACAGATTTTGCAGTATCTTATTGTACGGTTCTGCTTTTTACATTTCTTGATGGTACTATGTTTCTTTTACAATAAGGTGAAACATTAAAGCGGATAAAACAAATGTGAAGAACAAATATTCTATTGAAATAAATATCAATAATTTGAAATAAATTCAAGAGTTTCGGATTGCATTTAATTCATTTCACGGATGGAGCTCGTCTAAAAAGAAACTCCGTCTACTTAGTTATATGAGAGACTAAGTCTGTTCAATATTTTACTTTGCTCGTCTGATGACGTGGCATATCCTCTTGTCTATCAAGTCTTCGGACTTGTTATTCCTTAATGGGTTATAAAGATCTCCGTCTGGTGACGTGGCGGTTAGAGCTCGTCTACTAGATTACTTTATTTTTCAGTTCATTTACTTCTACTAATTACTTCCGTCTACTTACGTGGCAAGATGGACGTCCTTATTTATCAAGTCTTTGGACTTGTTGTACCTAACAAGTTATTTAGGTATTCATCTAGCAAATATTTAGAGCTTCGTCTACTTAAGCAAACCAGTCTAAAGAAGTAACTTTACCAAAGTTTTTGAGCAGCCCATCTACAAGGATGGACGCGTATTTTTCAATGAAAACTTATCCCAAGTTTATTTTAATTATATTAAAGTATTCCTGCATAACTGAAAGCACATGTTAGATCTCAACTAATATTTTGCCAAGCAAATTTAATTCTTTTGTTAACATCAAAACTTAGAGATCATTAAATCCAAAATCACTTTGGTTCCAACAATCTCCCCTTTTTGATGATGACAAAACTAATTAAATTTGAAAAGCAAATTCTAAGAGAACTTGCAGGGCTCCCCCTAAGACAAAGCATTCAAATCATTTAAGCATAATAAGCATATGAAAAACAACTGCATATAAGCTAACAGATAGGTGCAACAACTTATCATACTTAGAGTATATATAAGGGAATAGATAAACATAAGTATCAGAGCAGCAGATATCAAAGCAAATAAGCAAACATAATTATCAGAGCATTTAGTAAGTAGAAGAGAATATACAAATGTAGACCAATATGAGCTTTTCAAAAACTGACTTTATATATATGAATATACACAAATCTCTTTTCTTTCCTTTCTTCCCCTTTTTGTCATTAGCCAAAAAGGTAAAAAGAGAGGACCATCATTGTCAGTATAAGAAAAACAATTATGTAAAGGTTAAGCAGGAGGAGGGTTCTGAGCTTGACTTTTCTTGAAGTCCATGAGGAAATCAAGCATTTTATTTACAACCTCTAAGGTTGGAGCCATTGAGGTTTGAACTTGCTATTGGACATCCTCCTTAATCTTCTCAGTTATCTTTTCAACCTTCTCATCAACTATCTTGCCAACCCTTTCATCAACTATTTTTCCAAGAACCTCTTCAATATTAGATGGCAGAGCTTGTTGCCTTGAGCTTTCTGCAGACTCTTGAAATGTGCTCAGTGTTCTTGAAATTCTGAAGGGTGCATCACAACTAGAGCTAAGGGTTGAGAAGATTGTGTTTCTGATGATCTCTGATAATGAATGGATTCAGATGTATCTTCTAAACCAACAGCAGTGGCAATTTGTTCAGGTTCTTCAACAACAAGCTCATCTGCAATAGGCTCTGAAGTAGTTGGAGGGATCATTGAGACTTCCTTTGCCCATCTAATGGGGTAGATGAATTCAACATTCTTACTGTTTATAGGAAGTCCCCAGAGGTCTTTATAGATCATATATCTAAAATTTGACAGACCACACTTCCCTCTGACCTTGGGAATGTCCTTCTTCTCCTCTTCAGATAGACCAGAGGAAGATGCCTCTCTGGTGCAGTGGATAATGTGAGATTTCCAGAATTCAACAGCTCTATGTTCATTGATCAACTCAATGGATTCATTATGCAAAAGGAAATCCAGCATTGAGTAGTCAAAGGTTTCTTGGTCCAGATCAAGCAATGCTGACTCAACTTCAGGCATCACTCCATTGAATTTTCTGTTTTTCATGTCCTTGTCCTTATTTAGATCTAACATTGCCAGTCTTGGACAGATCCTGTAGGGCTTGATTCCAATTCTGGTTGCTTCAGTGTCTCAGCCAGGATGGAGGGACAAAATGCGTGGCTCTATCAGCTCTGATTTGACTGAATTCCCACTTCAGCATTTCATAGTAGAGATGATCCAGAAAGAAGTCAGAGGCCCTCCCATAGACTCTGGGATGCTCAAAAGACACCCATTTTGTGTCCCTTGGCATGATCACGGGAACATGCTTTGAAGATCTTGCTCCTCTCTCAGGAATGGTAGGAAGATTTTTCCTATTGGGGTCAGTCTCCTAGACAGGTATGATATGTCTCTCAACTCCATCAGTGAGGGGTAAGAAGGGAGGAGTTTTGACAAGATTAGGGTAAATTTTTCTGGGGGGGGAATTTGTTTAGGGTTAGGTGAGTGACTAATGGCCCTAAGTTATTGTGCATTTGAGAATGCAAATTTTTTATTAATTTACACTCAGGATGAGGTAGGTAAAGGGGTTCAACGGGTGGGCTAATTTCTTCCTCATACTCAAGTAGAGGATACCATCTGGTTGGAATGTGTTCGGGTTCAGGTTGGTGAGAATGAAACATAATTTTCCATTCCCTTTTTACCTTGTCCCAATCCTCAGATTTGCCATTATAAAGGATAGAAGTTAGGGTGAAGGGAAATAAGGTTCTCAAGGGTTTGGGGAAAGGAGCACCAGGGGAAATGCCATCATCTGGTTGATTTAACCAGGGATCATCAGCATGGATAATAGGTTGAAATTGTGAAGTGGCTATTTGTGTTGGTTGGGGTGAAAGGGGTGTGGGAATGTACACATCATTTGCAGAGGAGACAGGCACAATGTCAATCCTAGTTTCTAAACTAGACACTGGGGCATCTAGTTCTATTTGAACAGGATCGCTAGCAGAGATGGTTACCTTAGAAGTCTTAGTTGATCTGGATTTTCTTGCTGGTTGCCTTCTAGGTTTTGTTGGAATAGGCAAAATGGCCTCAGCAGCAGCAGCAGCAACAGAGGTCTTCTGCTTCTTTAGAATTGTACTGATAGAAATGCTGTCCTCATCAGCTTCCTCGTCTTCATTGCGAGAGAAGATAACTTTTCTTTGCTTCTTTGCAGCAGGGGCATAAGAAGGTTCCCTGATAACAATGTCATCTGCAGGTCTCTTGGGGGCAGGCTTCCTTGTAGCAGTGGTCTTTTGCCTAGTTATCCTTTTAACTCCTAGGACTTCAACATTGTTTTGTTCCACCATCTCTTCTTTAGCCTTCATTAACTCCTCAGTCTTGGCCATTGCAGAAGCAACATAGGTACTGAGGTTCATGTTGACTATATTCATTTTTCCAAAGTCTGCAGCCGACATTGGTTTTTCAGTCAATATCCTAGCTTGCTCCTCAGGATTCTTTGCAACAAGAATCTTATGAATTCCTTGAGCCTTGAAAATCTTGGAAAGAAGATGGCAAAAAGGAAGTGCAGAGAGTCTTTTCTTATTCATCACAACATCTCTGAATCTTCCGTACAGGATTCTTGGAAGATTGATTTTTGATTCAGTGAGAAGATAGCAAAGATAGAATTTGTGCAGAGAGGAGAGGTTGTCTTTGGATCCAACCTTGTGAAGAACCACCTTGTTGAGAAGCTGATGAAGGATACGAAAAATATCCTTCATTTCAACAGCCTTCCAGGTGTGAGTTTTGATTGTATCTTCCTTCATGAGACAGACTTCAATAGTCTTAGAACCACCCAGATCCTCTTCCCATGACTCGGTGAAAACTAAACCCTTCTGAGCACAGAGAATTGCATCAGCAATAGTCTTCTCCGAGATTACAATCTTCTTTCTTAACACCATTGAGAAAAAGTCAGTGTCATTCACTTGGACGTTTCTCCAGAAATCCCTGATTAGGTTGGGAAAGACAGAGACTTTCTCCGCGAAGAGTCCTCCCCACCCGGCTGCATTAACATATTTGCTTATGTCTAGATTGTAGTCTTGCAGCACTCCAAGGTTGAAATGATGCTCTATAGCCAAGTTGAGCTTGTCCACATTAAAGGTTGAAGAAGAAGCCATTTTAGATGATCAAAGAGCTTAGGGTTTGAAAGCAGAGAGAGGTAGAGAGAGAGAGATAGCTCGAGAGCTTATGGAACCGTAAAGTTTTTCTCAGAGGGAAAAGATTACTTTTAAAGTAATTTTGAATATCAAAGGTTAAAAAAAACTTTTGACATGACATGTCATTATGATAAAACGGTGTTGGTAACTTGGAACCATAAAAAGGTCTTGATGGGATTGATGAAAGTACTGACTCAGCAAAGAGAATAAAGGATAAAATTGTCTTGAGACAAAATAAATGCATTTATTAACAAAAAAAATGCTTAGGCCTAGGCAGATGTGAACTCGTCTAAAACTATACAATGGACGCGATAACCAGTATTAGTGGACGCGTCATATGGACGTGCAATACAATATGCAATAGACGCACAAAAAAAAAAGTATTAGACGAGCACAGGTAATAGACGCAAGATTAACAAAACAAATTTTTCTCGAGGCTGGACGCCTGAATTAATCCACACATATCATATTAAGATGCTTTCTAATAAAGATAAATATGTCCTCTGCAAGAGGTTTAGTAAAGATATATGCCCATTAATGATCAGTATCTACAAATTGAATATCAATCACACCTTTTTGCCCATAATCCCTAATAAAATGATGTTTAATCTCTATGTGCTTAGCTCTAGAATGCAAAATTGGATTTTTGATAGATTTATTGCAGCAGTATTATCACACATAAGCGGAATACTACTTGCAAATACATTGTAGTCTTCCAATTGATGTTTGATCCAGAGAAGTTGTGAGCAGCAACTTGCAGCTGATATATACTCACCTTCAGCAGTTGATAAAGCAATGGTACTTTGTCTTTTGCTTGACCATGAGACAAGATTAGCTCCAATGAAGTGACATCCTCCACTAGTGCTTTTTCTTTCAATTCTATCTCTAGCATATTTAGGATCACAGAAACCAACTAATCTGTACTCTTCATTTTTCTTAAAGCACAAACCAAGATCAGTAGTACCTTTTAAATATCTAAAAATTCTCTTAACTGCTGATAAGTGAGATTCTCTAGGATCAAATTGAAATCGAGCATATAAACATACACTGAACATAATATCAGGCCTAGACGCAATAAGATATAAGAGAGATCCTATCATACCTCTGTATACCTTTTGGTCTACCTTTTTCTCATTATCATCTTTGTTCAGTATGGAAGTGGGGTGCATAGGAGTATTCATTGGTTTACAATCATCCATCTTAAACTTCTTCAGAAGTTCTTTTGTATACTTAGTTTGGTGGATGAGCACCTCGTCCATGGTTTGTTTTATTTGAAGTCCAAGAAAGAATTTGAGTTCTCCCATCATACTCATTTCAAACTCTTTCTGCATTAACTTAGAGAATTCATTGGTTTACAATCATCCATCTTAAACTTCTTCAGAAGTTCTTTTGTATACTTAGTTTGGTGGATGAGCACCTCGTCCATGGTTTGTTTTATTTGAAGTCCAAGAAAGAATTTGAGTTCTCCCATCATACTCATTTCAAACTCTTTCTGCATTAACTTAGAGAATTCTTTGCATAGAGACTCATTAGTACCACAAAAAATAATATCATCAACATATATCTGTACAACTATGAAATTAGACTTAAAGGATTTTCTAAATAAGGTTGTGTCAACCTTTCCTCTATTGAATCAATTTTCCATAAGAAAGGAACTTAGTCTGTCATACCAAGCTCCAGGAGCTTGCTTGAGACCGTACAAAGCTTTTTTAAGTTTAAATACGTGTTCAGGATGGGTTTCATACTCAAAACCCGGAGGTTGCATAACATAGACTTATTTATTAATAAAGCCATTTAGAAAATCACTTTTAACATCCATCTGAAAAAACATAATACTATGATGTGCAACGAATGAAAGTAGAATTCTAATAGCTTCTAATCTAGCAACAGGTGCAAAAGTTTCAGTATAATCTATACCTTCTTCTTGGGAAAAACCTTGAGCAACAAGTCTTGCTTTGTTTCTGATTACCTTACCAGTTTCATCAAGTTTGTTTCTGTAAACCCACTTTGTTCCAATCACTGATTTGTCTTTGGGCAGTGGAACCAGAGTCCAAACATCACTTCTTTCAAACTGATTGATTTCTTCTTGCATAGCTAGAATCCAACCATCATCTAGCAGAGCCTCATCTACTGTGTTTGGTTCCAACTAAGAGACTAGTGCAGAATTGTCTTGTTCTCTGAAGGTTGATCTGGTTCTTAGCTTGTCATTGGGGTTTCCAATGATTTGATCTTGTGGATGATAATTCTTGAAGTACCAAGATTTTTGAACTATACCATGTTGAGAAGTGGAAGTTTCTGGTTGTTGAGTGGGGTCATCTTCTTGATCATCAACTTTTATCTCAGGTGAGTCTCCTGGAATGCTTAGATCAAGATCTGCAAAAGCTTCATCTAGCTCTGATAATTTCTTATCAGGCTGTTTCCCATCAAACTTGACATGAATACTTTTCTCTACTATCAGAGTCCTAGAATTATAAATTCTAAAGCCTTTAGAAGTTTCAGAATATCCTAATAGTATTCAACTATCTGTTTTAGCATCAAACTTACCAAGTTGATCTTTAGTATTCAGTATACAACATTTACAACCAAAGGGGTGAAAATAAGATATGTTGGGTTTTCTTCCTTTCCAAAGTTCATGAGGAGTCTTATTCAGGATAGGTCTAATGTATATTCTGTTCTGAATGTAGCAGACAGTATTAACAGCTTCAGCCCATAAGTGTCTAGGGACATAGTTGTCATTGAGCATAGTCATAGCCATATCTTGAAGAGATCTGTTCTTTCTCTCTACCACACCATTTTGCTGTGGTGTTCTAGGTATTGAAAAGTTGTGAAGGATATCATTCTCTTCACGAAACTTATGAAATAGCTCATTTTCAAACTTTCCCTCATTCTCTACCACACATGCCTTTTTCATTATGTACACGTTTGCAAAATACAGAAAAGACCTTAAAAGACTCATCCTTATGAGTGAGGAACATAACCTATGTCCATCTAGTGTAATCGTTTACTATCTTACCACTGACAGAGGCAGTCCTTGTTGGACCAAAAAGATCAAGATGTGGCAACTCTAGTGGACTATTGGTACTAACAACATTCTTAGATTCAAAAGAACCTTTGACTTGTTTTCCCTTTTGACATGCATCACAGAGAGCATCAGATTTGAACTTAAGGTTTGGTAGTCCTCTCACGAGGTTATGCTTGTTTAGCTTTGAAATTAATTTCAAGCTTGCATGACCTACCCTTTTGTGCCAAATCCATCGCTCATCTTCAATGGACACTAGACATGAGACACTTTGATTTGAGAGGTCCTCCAAGTCAATCTTATAGAGATTGTTTTGCCTTTTTGCAGTGAATAAAAGTGATCCATTATCTTTCTTGACAATACACATGTTCTTATCAAAAGACACTGCATATCCACTGTCACATAATTGACTTATGCTCAGTAGATTGTGCTTCAAGCCATTTACTAAAATAACATTATCAATGGAAGGAAAAGGATGTCTACCAATTTTACCTATACAAATTATTTTCCCTTTCTGATTTCCTCCAAATGTGACCCAGCCACCATCTTTGGGCTTAAGGTTTTGGAACATAGACCTTTCTCCCGTCATGTGTAGTGAGCAGCCACTGTCCAAGTACCAAGACATATGTTTTCTTCCTGTTGTTAAGCAAATATGCAACAGGTATTATCTTATCTTTAGGTACCCAAACCGACTTGGGTCCTTTCTTGTTAGTTGTCACTGGACGAGTATGTTTAGCATGTTTATTGTATATGCATCTAGATGTAATATGCTCACTTTTCCCACATACTTTACAAAAGGTGTTGGACGAGCTATACTTAGCTTTGGTATATTTATTTGGAACTTTTGAAGCTCTATGCTGTTTAAGTGGTTTTGACTTTTTGTGAGATGCGTCTTGCTTCTCTTTGTCATAACCAAGACCAGATTTATCATAAGGTGACCCAGAGTACCTTAAAATGAGACTAAGCTTATCTGAGCCACCTACAAGCTTTGATAGATAATCAGTTAGATATGTTATATCCTGTTTCAGTTTTGCAACTTCACAAGAGACATCAGGTTCACACACCACTTTGTTAACTAGACTGACATTCACTGATTTCAGTATGTCGTTTTCATTTTTGAGGTTTTGTTTCTCAGTGCAGACCCTATCATATTCTCTAGTCAGTTTAGAAAACTTCTTTTTGAGACTCTTATATTCTCGGGATAGTATAGATGACTCATGCAACAATTCATCAAAAGCATTTTGAACAGTGGATGGGTCAGAGTCCATTACCTCAGCATAAGTGTATTCACTTTCTGATGCAGTGTCTGCCATGAGACAAATATTTTCTTCTTCCTCTGCTTCATTTTATTCATCCGAAGAAGACAAATCAAGATCCTTCCATGTAGCCATTAAGCCTTTCTTCTTTTTGAAGAATTTCTTTTTATCCTTTAGCTCAGGGCAGTCAGCTTTGAAATGACCAGGTTTCTTGCATTCAAAGCACAAAGGTGAACCTTTTTCCTTGGAGTCTGACTTCTTATTGAAAAACTTTTTATTGAGTTGCTTCCTTCTGAAACCACCTTTCTTTCTCCACATATGTTGAATCTTCCTGGAGATAAAGGATAATTCATCCTCATCTGATTCTTCATTATCATCAAAAGATTCAGACTCATCAGATGACTCAGCAGCTTTGAGAACTTTTGATGAACTTGCTTTCTTTGCCTTTAGGGCAATAGATTTTCCTTTTCTGGAATTTTGTTCTTCATTAAGTTCAAGTTCATGAACCTTGAGAGATCCAAGAAGCTCTTCCAGAGAGAGTGTATTCAGGTTTTTGGCTTCCTGAATAGTAGTTACTTTGGGTCTCCATTGCTTGGATAGACTTCTCAGGATTTTTCTGACATGATCTCTATTTTCATAAATTTTTCCAAGAGATCTAAGACTGTTGGTGATGGTTTGGAATCTTTCAAACATTTGGTCTATTGTTTCATGTTCACTCATCCTGAACAGCTCATACTGATGAACTAGCATGCTGATTTTTGATTCCTTAACTTGTGAGGAACCCTCAAGAGCTAGGGCAAGAGTATCCCAGATTTCTTTAGCAGTGTTTCACCTGTGAACTTTGTCATGTTCAGATCTGGTGATGGCACACATCAAATAATTCTTAGCTTTAAGATTGAGTTAATGCTTTACCTTTTGATTTGTTGTCCAGTCTGCTCTAGCAACAACGACTCCATTTTCATTTCTGGGTTCGGCATAACCAGTTTCTATGAGCTCCCAGATGTCTAGACTTTGTGCATCCAAAAAGGCCATCATCCTCTTCTTCCAGTAGTCATAATCAGAACCATCAAAGAGAGGAGGTCTGTTGATAGCTTGTCCTTCTGCATCCATGGTTGTTGGATCATACTCCCTCAGCACTTGTTAGATGCTCAACCCTTTCGAGGCTGAGCTCTTATACCAACTGAAGTTGACACATGTAAACACAAGAAGGGGGGTTGAATCGTGTTTGGTAATAATTTTCTAAAACAACCTTTTTCCAAAACAAATTTCTTACACAAGAAGATTAACACAGAATTAAGCTCACACGAATAGATCTTTTTAAAGCTTAACAAAAGCAATATCAAAATCCCACAGTTATTATAAGCAAATAAAACTGAAGAGTTTAGGGACAGAAGATTCACGCAAGAGATTTTATCCTAGTTCACTCTCTTCCAACCAAGAGCTACGTCTAGTCCCTTCGACTTGAAGGATTTATCCACTATTTCTCCAAATAGATTACAACCAAGTATTCAACACCTCTCCAGGCTACAGGTATTTCTTTCTTACCAAGCCTCTTCAGGCTCTAACTCTAACAAAGAGATTTAATGTTTGATCTTCTTAACTCACTACGTGTGAGGATATGACAGTTTAAGATCAAATGAATATTTACACAATATTCAAACTAAGAAATATCGACTCTTGTTCTCTAAAGAAATATGAGTATGAGTAAAAGTTGAGCTCGTAAGGTTGTGCAGTCAAGAGTTTTTTTTTTCTTCAGTATCTCAGGTCTTCTATTTATAGTGACCTTCTTCTTCACTTGTATTTATTCAACGGTTGCTTTGAACAATCCCATTTAGAGATAGCATTTAATGCATGATATCCGTTGTGATCGATAGCTTGATTGTGGCAATGCTGAATAGTACTCTTGGTTATCGAGGTAGCATAAAATTGGAGGTTCACTCCTCTGAGTATTGCAGCTTGAGCACTTTTTGTTCCTCCTTTGTGTATAATCCAACTTTTTCAGCCATAAAGTTGTCATCGTACATATTGTTTTGCAGTATCTTATTGTACGATTCTGCTTTTTGCATTTCTTGATGGTACTATGTTTCTTTTACAACAAGGTGGAACATTAAAGCAGATAAAACAAATGTGAAGAACAAATATTCTATTGAAATAAATATCAATCATTTGAAATAAATTCAAGAGATTCAGATTGCATTTAATTCATTTCAAGGATAGAGCTCGTCTAAAAAGAAACTTCGTCTACTTAGTTATATGAGAGACTAAGTCTGTTTATTATTTTACTTTACTCGTCTGATGACGTGGCATATCCTCTTGCCTATCAAGTCTTCGGACTTGCTATTCCTTAATGAGTTATAAAGATCTTCGTCTGGTGACGTAGCAATTAGAGCTCATCTACTAGATTACTTTATTTTTCAGCTCCTTTACTTCTACTAATTACTTCTGTTTGCTTACGTGGCAAGATGGATGTGCTTATTTATCAAGTCTTTGGAATTGTTGTACCTAAGAAGTTATTTAAATATTCATCTAGCAAATATTTAGAGCTTCGTCTACTTAAGTAAACCCGTCTAAAGAAGTAACTTTATCAAAGTTTTTGAGCAGCCCGTCTACAAGGGTGGACTCGTATTTTTCAATGAAAACATATCCCAAGTTTATTTTACTTATATTAAAGTATTCCTGTATAACTGAAAGCACATGTTAGATCTCAACTAACACTTTGCCAAGCAAATTTAATTCTTTTGTTAGCATCAAAACTTAAAGATTATTAAATCCAAAACCACTTTGGTTCCAACAGTTATTGATATAATTCAGTGAGGTTCATAGGTTTTATTGTGTTTATGACCGTATGTTTGAAACATACGAGGTCTGAAGTCCTCAGGGAACCGTCCTAAGTTGGATTTAATTTGTGCAGCTATAGTGTCAATGTTTTGCTTGAGCACCCTCGAAAGAGAATCAAGGCATGCACCGACTGTACCGTGCAGTTATAGTGTCATTGTATTACATGAACATTATTACCATAGATGAGGTTGTGCACCGACTGTACCGTGCAGCTATAGTGTCATTGCTATGCATGAACACCTTTGGTCCAAGGTGTGCACCGACTTTACCGTGCAGCTATAATGTCAATATGTCATTGCTTTGCATGAGTATTCTCACCATGAATAAGGGTGTGCACCGGTTTTAGGGACGCGTCACTTGGACGACGGACTAACATCCCTAACGGATATGGGGAATTAGTGGCCACGTCATCATAAAGGTTTAGTTGCATGAGGTTGAGGGTAGAGGACAATATCATAATTTGAGGATGATTTGTTAGTTATGTGTGTTGCTTGTCTCTGACATTTATTGTATGATATACTATTACTCTTTTCCGCATTTTGATGATAGAACTGTTTCTTATCCCCTATATCTTTGTGTGTTGTATTTTATCTTTCCATGGAATCATATGAGAAGGCCCTGTTGATGAGCTGATTGATGAGAAGTTGGATGGAACTCCGTATGACCAGTGTGTCTCATGGAAGTATTTTTACATGTTTCCGCTAGTATAACTTTTGTTTATGTATATGTCTGTGAGGGATCCTACTGAGAGGATTACCCCCAATAGTGTTTTGTAATATGTTTATAAGACTTATATGTGTAGTTGTTTTAATTAACTAAAGTTGTATGCTATTTAACTTAAGTTTTTAATATTTACGTGTTTTCACGTTAAATGCGTGATTAAGAAATTAATTAATAAGAATTTAATCTAATAATACAACAGGACATAACGGAGTGTCTCAATTTTGTTAGGGTAGCCATATATAATGCTAGTCCTCATCTTTATTTTGATATGCTGAAGCTGATATTTTATATTGAAGCTGATATTTTTAATGATATGAATTAGACCTTTTCAATAAATAAAAATACTGCCTCATGTAAAACTTCTGGAAAGCTTGTGTTCGGGTCAAATGCAAATACAACCAAAATTCAAAAACCACCAGAGGTGATTCTTCTCTGTAGTAATCTTGTGGAGCAACAGAGAATTGCCCTCTCAATATATGGTTCATTGACATGATTTACCAAATTTCTCTTATTAGGCTTCTCTGGAAAGCACAAGTCAAGATCCATCATAGAAGGAAGAAGAGCCAAAACTCCAAGCTTTCACTGGAAAGAAGTATTCGTTAAGAAGTTGAGCCTTGTTAGACTACTTCTCCGTTTTTCCTCTTTTGATTTAAGCACGATGGTCGAGCCAACATAGATTAAACTTCACTTATTAAATACACAATCAAGCTTATTTAAGTAATAAAAAAAATTTAAACTTGAATTCAAACATGATTATATAAAGGTAGGCTCAACCTTCATATTAGTTTTGAGACCAAAAATGGAATAAAGATTCATTTATATAAATATATCAAATTTAAATAACGATGTATTATTCAGATAACGATTACATTAATCAGACAGGTTGCCAAATGCCAACACAGTACAAGTCACCACCAACTTCTAAGCCAATGTTTCAATTGCAACCTTATACTTGGCAATTTCATGCTTCTCATCGGCTTCCCAAAGCTCTGGAAATGCCTCCTTGATATTATGGATACTCTCCAATGCATGAACCACTCCTGTAGCTCTAACGGAAGTACCCACCTGCATCCATGTGGCATTTGGATTTGACATTAGATTCACATTGTATTGTTATCAAATCAAATAACTCCACATTGTATTGTACTTCAAATGATATACCCTCATAAAGCTAATTTTAGTATCCTATAAGAATACGAACCCGTTGTTACCGATCCATGGATGTGTGAGAGGAAGATCACAGTAATAAGAGAGATGGAGATCATATTGATATTCATGAGGCAACATTGAAGTTGATTGACCGAAAAAGATAGTGAATTATACCATAGGTGCACTTATTTATAGTTAGTGTAGAACACTAACTAACTAAAATCAGAAACTAACCTAACAAACTAACTGAATGCCACAATCAGCTTGAACTACAAGCATTCAAAGAAGAAAAAAAAAAGACTACAACCTGTAAAAGACTACAGCTTGATTGCAAAACCCTATATCTCTGGCTTGATCAACTTGATCGGAATCACTGGAGCCATATCAAGATCCGAGTCTCGCCGGAAATTGTTGAAAACAATTTCACAGTGGCCGTTCTCCTCCTCTGAACTGAAATCAAGTTCTTCCTCTGAATCTGAGTCACTGAGATCTTCATCCATGTCATTTGTGGAAGCATGGTATCGCTCTGATACCATGCTATGAGAGGAAGATCACAGTAACAAGAAAGGTAGAGAGCATATTGATACTCGTGAGGCAACATTGAAGTTGATTGATTGAAAAAGATAGTGAATTATACAATAGGTGCACTTATTTATAGTTAGTGTAGAATACTAACTAACTAACTAAAATCAGAAACTAACCTAACAAACTAACTGAATTTTAATCTCTGCTACCCCCCCTCAAGCTGATAGGTGGTAATGCCACATTCAGCATGAACAAGCATTCAAAGAAGAAAAAAAAAATGACTACAGCCTGTAAAAATAAATGGACATTAAAAGCAATCAAAAGAAAAAACACATCAAGGCCCCCAAAAAAATACAAGTCCAAAGAGATACAATGAAAATGGGCCCAGGCCCAAAAAGAAAGGGAAACACAGCTGGAGAAGAGAACACGGCAATCCCTAATTGTCTCTGTATTCCAAGGAAAGGAAGAAGTCAGTCCTGGTGACGGTGCCATCGCCGGTGAAGGAGTCGTCGTCGAAACAAGCTTCTGAAGCACGAACCATGTAAGATTGAGTGGGTCTTGTGCAATGAAGGTGAAATTAGTGATGGCTTCCTCGAACGTGCGTACAGCGAACGCTGAAACGAACTCGATGGTGGCGGATCGGAATGTGACGGAGCTAGCCGCCGACATGTGAAAGCCGACGAGATCGAGTTTCAGAGGCTGCGAACAGTGTTGGATAGAATCTTGGAGAGGGAGGCAGAGAAGCTGTCGGTTTCGTCCATCGTGAGGAGAGAAAGTGCGCCTTGACGAACTCATAGGTGTTCCACCGGGATCAAAAACGAACTCAGACCCCGACGCCGTCGCGATGGAGCTGTAGATGGCGGTGAGAATTCCGTCGGGATCAAAGACGGTCAGTTGCCGATAGAGTTCAGAAATGGCATATCCCGAGTCGCATAAGAGGTTGATGAAGGAGACGATGCCGAGATCGACATGACGGCTATCGAAGACAGGGGAATCCGGTGCCAGATTCACTGGTTCAGGAGTTACCAGATCTACCTTCTCCTTCTTCAATTTCTCAGCGGCTTAGGAGACCAGATCGACGACGACGAAAGAATAAATGCCCGATTCAAGATCCAAGAACGGTGGCGTAGCATCACTGTTGACGGCGATGAGGGTGCATGAGATTTCTCCAATCTTGATTGCAAAACCCTCTATCTCTGGCTTGATCAACTTGATCGGAATCACTGGAGCCGTAACAAGATCCGACTTTTGTCGGAAACTGTCGAAAACAATTTCACAGTGGCCGTTCTCCTTCTCTGAACTGAAATCATGTTCTTCCTCTGAATCTGAGTCGCTGAGATCTTCATCATGTCATTTGTGGAAGCACGGTATCACTCTGATACCATGTTACCGATCCATGGATGTGTGAGAGGAAGATCACAGTAACAAGAGAGGTAGAGAGCATATTGATACTCATGAGGCAATATGAAGTTGATTGATTGAAAAAGATAGTGAATTATTGTTAGGGCTCAGTCCAATAAGTAATAAAGATAAATATAAGGGTTTGTTAGTAGATTAAGGAGTTAGTTAGTAATGGCTATTATTAGATTATGATATTCAGTTAGCTTTGTTACGAGTTGTTGTTAGCTGTTAGGAGTTTGTTAGTTTTGATAAGTTGGTTGTTAGGAGAATTGATAGGTATTGTTAGGCCTATAAATAAGAGGCTAATCTAATAATAGCCATTACTAACTAACTCCTTAATCTACTAACAAACCCTTATATTTATCTTTATTACTTATTGGACAGAGCCCTAACAATCCCTAACAATACTACCGGCCCTTGAACTAAACAGTGGTTTAGTTGTGAAAGGAGAGTGCTCCTTTGGGGTACATTTGTACCATTCTTTCCCTATCTCTTTTCTTTTTTCTGTTTTGGTTTAGGAGAGGTTCTCTCCATAGTTAGAATCTTCATCTTCCTAAAAGGTTCCTAACAAAGTGGTCCGACCTGCCGGATACGTTTCGCAAAGGAGAAGATGGCCAACGAACAAGAAGTGAAATGGGCGGAGTTGAAGGCTACCGTGGAGGACATTAAACAGCTGTTGCGGGAGATGATCACCGAGAAGACAGCTTCCGTTGAGGTGGCTAAGACGGTTAAAAAGGTGGAGTTACTGCATTTTACGGGGACAGACCCGGTTGGGTGGATTGCTAAGGCTGAGAAATTCTTCGAGGTGCAAGAAATACCTTCGTTCCATAAGTTGCAGTGGGCGTTCATGAGAATGGAAGGTGCTGCAATGCATTGGTTCTATTCTTGGAGACAAGAGGATCCAGAAAGTTTGGAAGCATTCTCCATGACTTCAATTAGAAGGTTTGAAGTACAGAAGGAGAATGTGGTGATGACTGTTAATGGCAGGGAAGAAGCACACCAGAATGATTTAGTGCCCGTGACAGAAAGAATCATGGATGTGGTGGCGGAAAAGATGGAGATGATAGCAGGGAAAAGTCTCGAAGAAGGGATAGTGGGAGGAAGGAGCAACAAGGGGGCAATGGTGATAGAAGGACGAAGGGAGCAAGCAGTTCTTGGCGACCCACCCCCTCCGTCGGAGCCGCCGAGCACCGATCTGCTTGTGGCGGCCAAGGTGTTCCAACCAGCTCCAAGCCCTCAAAGACCGAAGGACGAAGGGAGCAAGCGGTTCTTGGCGACCCACCCCCTCCGCCGGAGCCGCCGAGCGCCGATCTGCTTGTGGCGGCCAAGGTGTTCCAACCAGCTCCAAGCCCTCAAAGACCGATGGCACTTATACCACGATTGGAGCCACCAGAACCTCGGAACGCAGAGGCCCACCTGCGACGTCCCCTCCACGGCCAGAGCCGCCGGTCACCGCTCCCCTTATGACGGTTGATGTTGATGGGTCATTACTGACGGAAGCACCCTGGATGCTTGCCATGGACAACTCGAGTCCGCTGGTTTTCAGGCCACTTGCAACGGCCCTGTCCGAGCCGGAGTCGCTGCAACTGCACTCCACTCGCGACGGTTGAGAATTTGGCCAAGCCGCCACCACCACCACCGGAGCCTCCAGATGCGACGTTTTCCGACGAGCCGCCATGGTGTAGGGTTGGAAAGGAGCGCCAGGTTGAAACCATATTGTCGCTGTGTGTAACCACCGTGAGAAAGAAGGAGTCATGTGCGGAGGCAAGGTGGGAAGGCAGTCAGCTAAACACACTGGTTAACCTAATGGGCCAGGCCCAACTCAATGAAAGAAGGCAGTGTTAACAAAAGAAAGATTGGGGGTGCATGGGTTGCTAAAAGTTCACTCAATGTTGGGCCCATTTATTAGAGTTTTTTTTCCCCTATATTGGACCAAAACCCAAAGCCTTAGAAAATGCTGAAGAGACTGAAGTGGTCCAAAAGGATCCGAGGCAGGAAAATTTGGTTCTTTCCATGGGAATTGAAGAAGAACAACAATGGGACCTGGTGGACAGCTTCGTATGACAGCAGCAGATGGATGTGGATCATCATGCTTCAAGTTATTGGACCCCGGTGGATGTTTCAACCTTGAGGACAAAGGTTGTTTCAAGGGTCGGTAGTATTGTTAAGGCTCAGTCCAATAAGTAATAAAGATTAATATAAGGGTTTGTTAGTAGATTAAGGAGTTAGTTAGTAATGGCTATTATTAGATTAGGATATTCAGTTAGCTTTGTTAAGAGTTGTTGTTAGCTGTTAGGAGTTTGTTAAGTTTTGATAAGTTGGTTGTTAGGAGAATTGATAGGTATTGTTAGGCCTATAAATAAGAGGCTAATCTGTAGTCAATGATAGGAATGAAGAATTATATTTTGTGAACTAAACAGTGGTTTAGTTGTGAAAGGAGAGTGCTCCTTTGGGGTATATTTGTACCATTCTTTCCCTATCTCTTTTCTTTTTTCTGTTTTGGTTTAGGAGAAGTTCTCTCCATAGTTAGAATCTTCATCTTCCTAAAAGAAGGTTCCTAACAATTATACAATAGGTGCACTTATTTATAGTTAGTGTAGAACACTAACTAACTAAAATCAGAAACTAACCTTACAAACTAACTAAATTTTAATCTCTGTTACCCGTGTATTTAATTAACAAATGAATAAGTTTGAGTTCCATTTAACTAACTAAATCGAAAACTCAAATGTAAAATATTCTAATACTAAAACTGTAACGTAAAAGATGTTCCTATGACTAAATTTAGTTCATTCATAAATAACAATTAGAGTACTAACCGCAACGGTGTGCAGGCCCAAGCGTTTGGCAGTCAATAAATTGCGGACACTGTCATCAAAAAACAACTGAAAAGAGCAAAAATAATAAAAGTTCATAATGTCATATGTTGCAAGTATCTGAAGAATAGAAGAGGTCGACCACTACTTTAAGGCTGAAGAGCTATATAGTGAAATTGCAAATAATACAATAACAATGACAATTTGGTATTCAAAATATTACAATAGATGCAAGCAGGAAGATACTCATTGCATAGGTTGGTTAATTAGAATTTAAAAGTGTCTACTCAATTTTATTTTTTGTCTGGGAGCCCTCTATCCAGAAATCATTTTGGACTCAAGAAAATTCATTTAAGGGGCAGAGTGTACTCAAATTTGAGATAAAAGAATACCTATGGCTAAACTACTAACGAGGAAAGGAATTGTGTTCTTACTGTTCTTTGTGGGTCAATATCAGCAATCTTGAAAACCTTTTCAAATGCATCTTCAAAGGGTTTGCAGACAACCGGGGTCTTCGGAAGCACCATATCAGAATTAGGGTGGCGCATGTACTCATAAAAATCAAAGATTCCTTTGGTAATTGGTCTGGATTCACTGCTATCTTTATCATCAGAAGGATTGTTGCTGGAGGAATTCAGAGTATCAAAGCTTATAATTGAATCAAAGCAGTCCTCCAGTCCAAGCCTATGAAGCACTCTAGCTGCATGTCCTTCGTCTGCATTAGTGAAAATCTGAAATGGAAAAAAAAAAAAATTATACACATACATCATGCTGAAGAGAGACACCCTCTTAACCGGTTACTACTTTCAAACAAATAATTGAAAACTTACAACTTTCCTAACAGGTAGGCTGTGCAAAATGCCCCTGAGAATAGGGTCCGGTTTCAGCAAATCATATTGCAATCTCCCGTGAACAAAACTGTTCAACACAAATAGTCTTAACTCTTAGATGCCCATTTAACATGGTTTCAACTAGATTACAATGAATGGACAAATAAAAAAGATGGGAAAACAAGCATGTAAAAACAAATTACCTATGAAAGTCATTGTAGTCAAAGTCATAGCCAATTGCCTGACGAGAGAAAAAGAGACAAATGACTGGTTCATTAATGACCTTTCTTTGCATTTAAAAAAATGGTTAAATTAATCATTTAGTCCCAACACATGATATTGATTTTGAATTTTGTTGTATGCGTAAA
Organism: Sophora flavescens; assembly: GCA_030762895.1. Lineage (NCBI taxonomy): Eukaryota > Viridiplantae > Streptophyta > Magnoliopsida > Fabales > Fabaceae > Sophora > Sophora flavescens. The sequence goes on along the minus strand of CM061063.1, from coordinate 26,224,510 downwards.
AAAAATTAAATTGATCCCTATATGTACAATGATTTTGAATTTAATCATCGTTGTTTATTGGTGTTGTAACATGGTTTGATAGAATTAAAATATAGAGACCAAATTAAAATTGATCATCATGTATAAGGACTAAAGTAAAAAATGAATAACATACAGAGACCAAAAACCTTTGAATTTGATTCTTCATGTGAAAATATTTTTCAAGTTGGTCCCAATACTTTAACTCAAATGGCGTTATAATAACAATAAATGGCAAAGACAAAATTAAAAATAATTGTACATATACGGATAGATTTCAAACTTTTTTAGGACCAAATTCAAAATTAGTGTCACCTATAAGATCAAATGATTAGTTTAACCTAAAAAAAAATGTTAACAATACAATTCATTGAAAATTAAATCGTACCCTTAGACCAGCCATTGTTGTCCCATAAACCTTATATAATGAATAGCACAATTCAGGAACTTTAGCAGCCTCTATACCAAGCTTTTGAAGCATGTACTCTGTACAAAATACCCAATTTAAAAATCAATAAAAAAATAAGGTGTAAATTCAGCTTCAAAACTAGATAATTCTACACACACACATCCAAGCCCTCACTCACATATTGAAGGCCCCAGTGTGGTAAATTCATTACCTTCAATGTTTTTAGCTACATGGACTGAGATTCCAGAACTGAGAGGATAAAGGGTGTCATCAAGATCTGAAATTTCATCGAAAACAAAGTTATATATAACCTGGGCAGGACAATGAATCATGAAAGAGAGAAACTTCAAGTATTGTTTGTGATGGGTTACCAAATAAAAGACAATTGTATTTTGCCTTTGAAACTTGCTGAAACTGCTGAGATTTCTCCATTTTTGACTTTGACTTCAGTGGGCTTAATTATAATTACAACTAGAAAGGTCAAAATAACAACAATTAGTGACAATAACTGAATTGAAGAAACAATAGATCATAGACACATGAAATGAAACCGCATACCGTGACCTGAAAAATGCATTTAAGAAAAACCAAAAAAAAAAACCTCAAAGATGCAGATTTAAGTACCCATATGAACACCATTAGAGAAACTAAAAGCAATGGTGGAAAATAAAAGTGTTTTGTTTTTATATAGAGAAAAGGAAAAACGGGAATCCACCCAAGACGAGTGTGTAAAAGTAAGCGTAAGACTGAAGCAGATCCAAGAATCAGAAATGGTAGATGAAGCGCGAGATAAGTTGAAGAATAGAGTAGTGGGAGTACATACAGAGAGAGCGAAAACGAGGAAGAAAGATGCAGAAAGCGCAGCGCAGGATTCAGGAACGAACTAAGAAGCAAAGAGAAACAACAGAGAATGGTGAATGGACAAAAGAGAGAAAGAAAAGGAGAGTTTAAATAGACACAGAGAAGAATCGCTTTTTCTGAAAGCGATTGATTGATAAGTCATCAATTGTAACTCTTCAGAAGACGAACGACGCCGTTTCAATTGTTTTATGTTTTGAGCCATCTGACTTGTTTGTACCACGTGACTCCTCACATCTTGACACGTTCTGTGCTTCAACTTTTTTGTAATAGTTTTGTTATGGTTACAACTACCGTCCGCCATTTTCTTGTTCTTTTTCTAATAATTTTCTTCTTACGCGTCTACGTTGAAGAATAAGAATGAAAATTGAGCCTTTCACACTTGCTTTAATTGTTGGAGAATGCAAGATTATTAAAAAATTTAATTATTTATTTATATTTTTATTAATCAATTATAATTTTATAAAAATATTCTTCAAATCGTAGATAGGAAAAGAACGGCCCCATCCAATAAAATAAAGTAGTCAAAATAAATATTTTTGTCTTTGTTTTTGTTTTTATTTTCTAATGATCCACTTAATAAAAATATGTGTGACAGTATCAACATATACTCCAAGGGAATTTTATATATGAAAATGAAAAACAATTCATATAAATGATCACAAGGATCATATCATCGATTATCTAATTATAACTGAAAAAACACGAGGTTTGGCACCACTAAAAAATAAATCAACTCGTTTTGGTGGTTTTGATGACATCTCGATTGTGATGTTGTATGCAGCATACTATGGTATTATTATTATTATTATATTATTATTATTATTATTATTATTATACACTGGCCATTTCATACTATATACGTGTCTTTTAAGTTTTACTTCAATTAACATCTTCAATGAATGTTACTTAAGAAATAAAAACTAGTTTCATACGCAAGCACTATTAGAGTATCAATATTAATGATATGACATTCAACTGTAAGCACCATTTCTTATGAAAGCAACCAGTTTTTTAAAAACAATTTTACTTTTTTGAGAATTGTAACATTGGAGTGAAGAATTTTTTTAATGTAGCAGTTCACTAGTTCTCACATATTGCCTAGTAAAATACTCGGGAAGCAGATTATTCAACCGAATCATTTTAGGAAATCTATCATCCTGCAACAAGAAAACAAATCAGTTACAATTTGGGTGCTTGACACTTTGAAGTTAACCCAAACCTTACCGAAGCGCTCACAAAACAATTGGCTGATTATAAAAGTAAATATGTAATTGCCAAAAAACAAAAAGAGAAGGGTTCATTACAAGTAGTCTTTTGTCCCAAGAGAACTTCGGGGTGGGAAGGGAAAGAGATTATTTTGTCTTACACTCCCCTTCAAGTTCTGTAATACGTTAGCTCGAGTTCTCAAGAGTTCAGTCATATGCTTTAAGCATCACTCGGAAAAACTCCATTGTTGTCCGAAGGAAGTTGGTGTAAGGAAACTTCAATATAAATAAACAGAATAACTAACAATGGTTGAATAAATGACTATTGGATTGGCTAGTTTATAAAATATCCATCCAAGAAAAACCAGGAATAAATTATCTTTTATTTTGCAGTCATGAGATACAAGTTTTGTCATCATGCCAGGAAATTAGAAAACAACAAATTCATTCATGTACAATAAATAAGAAACATAAACAACTAGTTCAACTATGTGGGAACTACCTGGGGCTCTCCACCACTCTCCTCTGGCACATCAACAGGGTTTTCGTTTTCTACTATCTTCTCATCCAACAGAAAACCTTGAGTAAATCTATCATAATTGTTGGGTTCACTAGACTTGAATGGTCGCTCACCCAAAATCCGAACCAGGTCATCATGGTGAAGCACTTCTTTTTCAAGCAGCAACTCTGCAATTTGAGCCACCTTTTCCTTGTGTTGCTCGATAAGCTGTATAGTACGTTCATATGCTTTGGTTACCCAATCTCGCACTTCATTATCAATGATTGTAGCAGTCTTGCTGCTGTATGGTTTGGACACAAACGAGTCATCTCATTGAGGGAAAGTGAGGAGGCCAACTTTGTCGCTAAAACCATACTCTGCTACTTGTGCATATGTCATCTTGGTTACTTTTTCCAAATAATTTTGCGCTCCTGTTGAGATTTTCCCAATGAGAACCTGCAGTCATAAGGGAGGGGAAATCATAAATCTCTTGGCTTTGAAGGATGGGATTGTGCAACAATTTGCAATTGAAAAATCTATCAGTAATACACTGAAACTAATAACTTCTTTCAATAGAAAGACCAGTTAAGGAAAAAACAGGAGAGGGGTAAAAAAGATAAGCAAACATCAAGGGATATGCTGGAATTACCTGCTCAGCAGCCCGACCACCAAGGGTCATACAAGTCATATCAAAAAGCTGCTCCTTTGTCATGAGAAGGTTCTCACTACGAACGTACTGAGCAAACCCAAGAGCCGCTGTGCCACGAGGAACTATAGATACTTTAAATAAGGGTTCAGCATATTCCAAGAACCAGCCTGCAATTGCATGTCCCGATTCATGGTAAGCAACAGTACACCTTTCAAGCTTGCTTATTACCTGGTTGAGAACATAGGTATTAGAGAAACTCTAACTAGTAAATGAAAAGAAGTAGTTAGCGTTCCAGATTAGTTCAACATTTTCAATTCATAGCATACAATTTTCATCATCATGATTTATTTGAATTCTTAACTTCCCACAACAGCTTAAGATCAATTCTTTTTAAATAAAAGATCCAGTGTATAATGCACGATCCCATTAAGACCAACTTTGGATGGATCAATTGCCACACCCTTTGTCTCTAAAGTTCTAAAAATGTTATTTTATGTGCATGTTTATTACATAAATTCATAAAAATATAAGATTATATATGTAAACGAATAATTACACACAAATGAGAAAATAATTTTACATGACTGAACCCCCACAAGCTTTCTCCACTTTCCTCATCTTCCTATACATATCCACTATAACTTGTGAGCAAAGACACATTTTCAGTCTCTAGCTGAAATTTACCAACATTGTGTCATTAATTTATTAAAACAATTAAACTATATTTTATTTATGCTAAAACTTCATATCACTTACATTATGATGACGAGAAAGAGGAGAGAGAGAGGGGAGAGAGAGAGAGAGGTGAGAGAGAGGAGAGAGAGAGAGGTGAGAGAGATATATGTAAGGATAATTTTATCTTTTTTAGTAGTCTGTCATACGACAAAGTTGTCACATGATTTGGTGGAGGACAAAATTTTGGATTTTTGTTATGTCCCTCACTCACTGTTCTATCCTGTCCCCTGGTCACTTTTCAAATCAAACAGGTGACAATTTTTTGTGCTGTCCAGTCCCCTGTATTTTTGCAAATCAAACGCACCCTATAACTGCCCTATGACATGCAGAAATTTTATAACCTACATCCCACCCCCACCCGAGGCAAAAGCTTAAAAGACCTACCTTGTTCTTCTTCTCCAAACCACCAATGATCCTATCAATAGCTGCCTCAAAATTTTCCATTGTGACTTGTGTTCCCTCATTTCTTGCAGCAATCAGAGCAGCTTCGTTACAAACATTAGCAATGTCTACACCAGCAAACATGCATGCACCCAGGGAAAGCGAGAAGAACAGGAATCATAGAGCTACTGAGGAAGTACTAGAAGGTCTCAGCAAATATAGTAGTATAGTATACAAATACACCACTCAAATATACTTTCTCATTGTCTCATTTTTATTTCCATTTTCTCCCATTCATCAAAATTCAAAAACAACCAGACAATAGTGGCATCATGTGTCGAGCAGTACAAAGTTCATATTTCATACATTCAAAACCATTGCACCAGTCATTTGGAAAGCAGATATTCATTTGCCTCAAGTCCTCAACAAAGCCCAACTTCACCTACATTAACAAATTAAAACCACAATAGGTTGTGGTAATATGTTTGAAGCTATACCTGCTGCTGGTCACGAGGACCAAGTGAAAAGGCAAGAAGTAGCCCCAACACAAGTAAAGGTTAATATATTTTGAAGTTGCTTTGAGAGAAGTTCTTGAAAATTTCCATGATCATCTGTGTTTGTGTTCGAGTGATCTGAAATCAAAAGCAGAATTCAAGAGTTAAAAGTTGTTGGCGGTGCCCCTTTTATTGCTAGTTGATAGATAGACTGGAAAGCATATACATGATTAATTCTTACAGACACGCCCTCCACACAGATCCACAATTTAATGATTGTGGTCCAACAAGATTGGGGGCAGATAGAGAGAGAGAGAGAGAGAGAGAGAGCACATTTTTGGTCTTGAAACATATGTTACAAACCCCAAAATACCACATCTACACCACAGCTGAAAATGAAGTTTGAAGGTGGTAAAGGAATCCTACGTGCTTCTCTATTTTCCCATCGTTCATGTATAAAAAATAAAAAAAAACCTCTTGAATGAAAACTACCCAAGTTCCAAGTTAACAGAAAACTACATATAAAATGAAAGACGATAAAGGATAACAACAAAATCAAACACAAGATAGACAACTATTATATCCCCAACACTTGAATAACATGTAAGTGGTAAGAAAGGAATCCTTCCATATTGCTCATTACATTAGTGACGACCACCATTTTTGACCACTTCGCAATGATAGCTTCCTAGTTCACAATAAAACAAGATGCAAAGGAGATTTCCTTTTTACCTTCAGATTCATTTGTTTTATCCTCTCCCTTGGGAATTTCCTTCTTTTCCTTGGGGTAAAAGTTCTCATAATCTGCCAAAGACGACAAGGAATACAAATCAGAACCTAAATGAAGCCACGGTTCAGTTAGTAAGATCAATAGAAGCAGATTCAAATCGAATATGCCGACAAAACCCTAACTTACTCTTTTTCTTAGGGGCTTCGCTTGAAAACAGACGGTAAAGCCTAGGGTTTGCTGCAATAGACTTAAAATAAGACAAACTGGAAACGAAGCCATTGCTGTGAGCTCCGGCAGAAGCTACGTAACCTCTGATAAGCCCCAATCCAATTTCCGCTCCGTCGGAATAAAAGGCGGCGGCGTTCGTGCGCGGCGCTCCCGCTAGGGTTCCTAATCTCACGTCAACCTGCAACAAATTCTATCACCGAAATCCAAAGTTAGGTTTTTGCCCCCAATTTCGTTTTGCAATGAAGGAATTGAATTGTTGAATTGAAGAGAAAGAAAAGCTTACTCTGGCTTGAGAAGAGCGCGACAGGGAGCGCCCGAAACTTGAAAACATCGTATTTGGTAGAGAGAAACACTTCGAACTACTAATCTTATCTCAGATTGAAAGTTTTACTGAAAAATAAATAAATAAACAGCGAATGGAATGAATAGATCTAAGAATGATGATAACAATATTATTGTTGTTGTGGAGAAAATATAGGAATGGGAGATAACAACCATGAGTATGAGTAGCAAACGCGGGCGGCTTCTAGGGTCGCAACGTCCTCATATCGCGCACGGTATAAAACCAAAAATCTGAGTGTATCCTACACCCGCATGCACCATATCCCTCTCTCACGACCACCGCGTAACATTTCTCAGAAGCTTTGGATCCATCGTGACCCAATCGGTGGTCCGAGTTCGAATTGATCTGAATCGTCATCGATTCACACCTTCGCGTCGCCATGGACACCGAATTCCCTGGCGTCGTCATCCGCCCCGACACCGAATTCCGGCACCGTCGACCATCCGCCCACTACGCTGTCCTCAAGGCCAACGTCGACCGCCTCCACCTCATCCAGATCGGGCTCACCCTCCCCGACGCCGACGGCAACCTCTGAACCTCCGAAACCGCCTTCATCTGTGAGTTCAACTTCCGCCTTCATCGTGCGATTTCAACTTCCGCCTTCTTCTTGCTTCTAATTCTTCTCCTTTTTCGTCTTACTCTTGTAAACCGAGCTTTGTTCTTCTTGTTTCTACTTCTTCTTCTTTCTTCTGCCTCTTGCTTCCTTTCTTCTTTTTTATTCATATATATCTAAGAATCATGTGGTGTTAACCCATGTTAATGTATCCAGAGCGTATGCTTGTTTTGAGTATTTTAATTTCTTTAAAGTAACAGCGTCGGAGGCACGACCCGACCAATTAACGTCAGGAGTGCATCGCCGTCGGGCAGAAGGGAGGAGCCGACCGGTGCACACCAGAGGCGGACCGATCGACCCAACCCAAGGTCCAACTACGAGTTTTTTAACTGCAACAACTTAAATATACGCTATTGGAGCTGCAATTACCGCTTCTGCTAGCACCAGACTTGCCCTCCAATGGATCATCGTTAAGGGATTTGGATTGTACTCATTCCAATTACCAAACTCAATGAGCCCGAAATTGTCATTTATTGTCACTACCTCCTTGTGTCGGGATGGGGTAATTTGTGCCTGCTGCCTTCCTTGGATGTGGTAGCCGTTTCTCAGGCATCCTCTCCGGAATTGAACCATAATTCTCCGTCACCCGTCACCACCATGGTAGGCCACTATAAACAAGGATATCACCCATGCTAACATATGATATAAACTCCAAGGCATATCAATATGCTACCATAAAAAATATAAAATAAACTAAGTTAACCCTAAACCGATATTCATGGATTTGTGTCAAAACATAATGCTTTGATCACGTCTAAATATAATAACTTCGGCCATCCATAAACTAGGATATTCACTTCCGATTATAGTACACCTACTTCGTTAGAACTTGAGTTTAACTTATAACTTTTTCAAAATCTTTCTCGCTTATTCCTTTAAAACTTACATTTTGTTACTCCTCATCATTTTATCTAACCTCGATAAATTGAAGACTACTGTTTTTGTGTTAGTCTTTCTCAATAAATTCACAATAATACGTCTGTCTACCTGTTACCTGAGATTTTACTCGTCCTCAAGGGGTTTATATTGTCTTTTATCCAAGAATACACTCTGAGGACTTAACTTTGCCTTTTATCCGAAGATATACTCGTCTTTAAGGACTTGATATTGCCTTCTATCCGAGGATTATACTCATCTTTAAGGACTTAATATTGCTTCTTATCTGAGGATTATACTCGTCTTTAAGGACTTGATATTGCTTTTTATCCGAGGATTATACTCGTCTTTAAAGACTTGATTTCACCTTTTATCCGAGAATATAATCGTCTTTAAGGACTTAATATTGCCTTTTATCCGAGGATTATACTCGTCTCTAAGGGCTTCATTTTGCCTTTTATCCGAGAATATACTCGTCTTTAAGGACTTGACTTCGCCTTTTATCCGAGAATATACTCGTCTTTAAGGATTTGATATTGCCTTTTATCCGAGGGTTATACTCGTCTTTAAGGACTTGATATTGCCTTTTATAAACTTATGCATAAGAACTTAATGCTTTTGTAATCGTACTATCGTAGGAACAGAGACACAATAATGGTACCCAAAAGGACAAAGATCTATTAATGATACAAACTTGCACTGAATATTTACATGGACCTCGGTGTGCCTCATTAAAACCTTCCCTGTCAAAAACCCTTTATTTGCACAATGGTTGGAAACCCCGGTTTTTTTCAAAATGTTTTTGAAAAATTGCATACCCCACCTCTCACCTTAGTCCAAGTAAATATTTCCACTATCTCTCTTTTCTAATGTCTCCGACCTCCCACTAACTTCTTCCAGCACCACTATAGTAGACTTCCAATCAAGGTCAATAATATTTGAAGAAATCACCAAAAAAGAAACAATAATAATACTTCAAGAATGAATTTAAGGAGCCATAGTAGGACATGCTCAAACTCTTCAAATAATTTTGTGAATGAATTAATGGCTATAGATGAAAATAATCTGCAACTGGTTATGATAGTACTAAAAATCCCCACAACAAGAGAAAGTCCATTGAGGCAAATACATTCCATTTATAAGCATAACAAAATGTTATATTATCAAGAAATTATGAGTGTTTAGTTTGACCTCTAGAATTTTAATCAATTCTGAAGTAAAATACAGTGAAGAGTTCACTGAGAATCATTAGTTTTTACACAAATTTAATATAATAATTATATCTAAGAAAATGAAACTAAATCGATCATAGGAGAACACTAAGTATTGTAATCATATAACTCTCAGCAAGCAAAATGACTAACTAAGAAGGAATTGACTTACCTTCTTTATGGAAGCCTTCCCCACTAGCTTCTTCACAAACATTGTTGAAGGAATTGAAGAGAAGATAAGAGAGGGAAAGCGTATAGTGTCAAATGTGCTTTCACTTGATCGAAAACATAGAGCATTTAGTTTATGCCACTTTCTCTTTCTCTCTCAATTGCTCAATCTCCTGCCATGTTTCCGACGTGCACCACTCATGCCACTCACCGAAATTGTGCCTTCAGAATCCTTCACTTGAAAACCCGAATTCAACACTGACTTACATGTACTTGGACAAGAATTGCTCGATATCAGAACCCCTTTGGGACTATAATCCCAAATTCTCATTCCTCTGACTCCATTAACTTGAATCTCGTTCTCCTTTTTCGAAAACTTCTTCAGTGTCTCGGAGGACCCAAATTGACTGAAGAATTTCATGGGGCTTCCTGTGTTAGCAGTGTTGTTGATGAACCCACGAAAAAAAAGGAGTGGACTTTAGGTTTTTCTTGAGTTGATTTGAAATGGGTACTCCTTCTTCTAGACCCTCCATGAGTTCCCAAGCATTGATCACTTCTGGGTCTTGGCGAGTGGGTGATGATTTATGAACACTCTTCGATTCTGTAACAATGAACATCGTTGTGTGTGTGGGTTGTTCATTGTCCAAGTTAAGTGCCCCATAAGTGGAGGAAGTGAGAGAAACCACGTGGTTCAAATAACAACCGCCACTGTCACCACCTCGACCACCAAAATTTCCACCTCTGTGACCACCACGATCGCTGTCGGCCCCTCCTCCATATCTTCCGCCATCGTTTCTGCCATATCCACTGGATCTATTACAGACGCAGGTCCACTACGCACCGCCACTGGGTTGCTGTCTCGTAGCCATCTTGCCACCGAAACTCCACAAACTTGTGCGATCGGGGAAAATTTACCTCGGCCTCACGGTTAGCGCCAAATGTTCATGCAAATTTTCGGTAACAAAGATCCAAAACGATTAAGAACAATATCGCTATCTTTCACGTTGACTATTAGTCCAAAACACTCTCGCCTCTCAAAGAAATATTATTGAACTAGTAAAGTCTGGTTACAAAATAGCATAACAATTTCTAATTACATCAACTGTCTTTTTATACTAATTCTCCCCACTCCTAGGTGGGAAGTTAATCCCACATTCTTACCCCACTATGCGACGATTATTGGAGATCATGGATTATTGCCACTTAATCATGTCTTCCCAATATATCTCGGACAATACAAAAATGACTGAATTTGGTGAGGGCGGTGAACCATGTTTGTGGAGAACGACTGATAGTTGAAACTGAGTTCAGCTACAAAATCGTTGAGAGAAATAGTGTCCGACGGAAAGGTGGGAGAAATGAGAGGTGTGAGATGAGAGAATGAAATGGAAACAAAATTTGGTGAGGGCGGTGCATGATAACATTCAATAGACCTTCTTAATCAAATGGTAGAGATTGGTCTCTCACCATGGGAGACATGAACAGGTCATGCTCCTTAGCCAAATCCAGCAAACGCGGTGGTTTAACGTTGTGTTTGGTTTGGGGATTATACAACGTCGCTTTTCCCTTCCTATATAACACATATACTTACTTTGAGGTCAACAAAGGTGCACATTGGATTGTGGTTTTACTATAATTTTGTCTTGGCAAACACTGTACCCGTCCATAGTTCCTTTTTCCCCGAATGTATTATTGTTCATCGAAAATTTAAATTATATTTAAAATAACAATGAGTTGGGGCGAAGTCCATATCCTGGTTTGGTGAGATATTTTTTGATGAATTGCTACTAGAGTAAGAGAATTACCAATCCATTTCACGAGAGCATTGAGTTGGTTAAGATATATTATCGAATAAGAGGGTTTATAGATAAGTAAAAGACATACTTAAACTTTTTTTTTTTGTTGACAAAGGCCTACTTAAACTTGAGGAGCCTGGGGTCAAAAAAAAAAACCTTGTGGAGCCCAATGTTTACCCGAAACCTAATCATATGATTTAGACTTACATTTTCTTTTTCTTTCTTTTTTTTGTCAATTATATTTAAGTTGTGTCAGATAAGCTCATTTCTACTAGAAAGGCCCATCATTTTTTAAACTATAATATCTTAGTAATTAGTTATAGCCATTGTGTTGCTCGTGCCATTAATTTCTAGCTGATTTTTTTGGGCTTAGATTTCATTTCGCACACAAAAATTATAGCAACTGTTAGTTGATTTTATAGATAAAAATAGGGTTTAAAAAATAATAAATATAAAATTAAGGATGTTGCATTTTACACCTCTAATTTTTCTAGTACACACCATTCCTTTTTGTTTAAACATTTTTTCCCCGAAATATTCTTATCCCTTCCATAATCTCTCATTTCTTACTATGATTTCATAGCATTTGGGACATGTCATCTAAACCCATTTATACTAGAAAGGCTCGAGCTGATTATTTTAAATATAGTATCTTTTTTGTGTACTTTAAATATAGTATCTTGGATTCTTGGTATTCATTATAGCAATTCCCACTACTGGAAAATATGGAATAAACTATCAGATATCACGTCTGTTTAACAAAAAGTTGACGTTAAAAAGGAGGCGGTGGCAAAACTGTAAATATGAGGTTCATTTAAATCATCTTTTACGTCAGTTTTTTAAACAACAGACGTTGAAAGTGATGAGTGTCACTTTTAACGTCTGTTAGTTAGACAACAGACGTTAAATATGCACTTTAACGTCCGTTGCTTTAACAACAGACGTTAAAGGTGATTTGAAATTTTTTTAGTTAGTATACGTACCCGCGCGCATTGCCTTCTTCACCACTTTCACTCTCTGCCCTAACCATTTCTCCACCGCCACCACCGCGAGGTACTTAATCTTTCTCTCTTTCTCTCTCTGAACTTCACACTCTCTTTCTCATATTTAAAAATTGCACGCACAGTGGAGAGCCAACACCGAGATCACCACTGAGCCACTCTCCTTCTCCTCTCTCTGGACGTAGGTGTTATCTTGAGATGATGTTAGAAGGGGGATTCTACCTTCTAACCTGTGGGTTCCTAAACTACTCCAAAGAGTTTTTAGTGTGAAAGATGGAAATAACTAAGCTAAATGCATGAGAGTAAATTGAAAGTGATAGAAAATGAGCATAAAAATGTGTTTGATTGTACTGATGTGTCTGATACAATATTTACAATCGGTATTTATAGGCTACAACTCGAACACTATGCAAAATTGTCCCTATTTGCCACATTCTCCTACATTCTAGCATTATGCGCTTAGTGGCCAATGTGAACCAACTAGATTACAACGGCTAACCGTGTCTAACTAAAATCCCTATATTTTAGCAACGACTTCAATGATCATCGCCATTAACCATTTGAGTTTGTTATCCTCATTCTTCAACGTCTCTTTGCTTCCTAAAATCAAGTTAAACAACTTGAAAATCGTTTCCCCCTTATCTCGAACGGTTGTTAGGACGTGCAACGGCTATGATGCTCAATGCTCTTATTTGACTTCTTTAGCTATCACCTCCACTTTAAATATCAATGGATTACTTCGAAGCATTATCCTTTAACTCGTTTTACTTGCTTAACCGTTTTCAATTACTAATCGTTCTTCATCAGCTACCAGTACATCATTCGACTGGATTCCGAATTGGCTAATTTCCAACGGCTAGTTTTTTCAATGGCTAAGTTACATTCCTTTAATTTATGCGATAACATTTGACCCCTCATGTCTTGTATCTAATTGGAATGAAGATAGAATGATATAGCCGACTTACCTTGAGCACCACAATATATCTACTTATCTCAGTTTGCACGCTTGTCGTCTCAACTCCTTATCCCTCTTTTATTGCTAATGGCTAGTTTTCACAATTGCTTTCCTTCCTTTATAAAATCTAGCTGACTGCTTCTTCTCATCCTTTACTTTACTTTCTCTCCATCTTCCTCTATTTCTTCTGCTTTCCACTCTTTTTGAACCCTTCTTGAATTTCCTTTAACAGAATATGTCTTCTTCATCCGATTCCCAAAATCCTGATAACATCTCCTATGGTCACAACGCTTCGGATGACTCAGCTTGTATTGGTCCTAACTGATCCTCATCTCCTTCATCTGAGGCTAAACAAACCACGGGCACTCTTTACCGTGTTGATCATTCCATGACCTTAAACCCTTCCACCGAAAATCAAGACGAAGGCAAGCTGTTTCTTGATAACGTCTTGTACCCTAGCTTGTTTGCCTTGCCCATCGCCTTGGATTGGTTCACCCTCGATCAAAGGACCTCAAGCTTCAGAATTTGGCCCAACGGCACCACTGCTTACAACAAATGGCTCCACCGTGTAGCCTCGGCCAAAAGTAAAGATTGGAAATCTTGGGGAATTTTTAACCTGATTATGCTTTCTCGTCACGAAATCCCCATCAATGTTGACATCCTCTTCGGCTTCTGTGACTTCTGGAATACATCTATCAGCAACTTCGTTTTTCCTTTCGGCATGATGAGCCCTACCTTACTCGATGTCGCGACTATTACTGGACTGCCCCTTCACGGCGATGAAGTTCCCGCTTTCTTAGAAGTAGTCGAACCAATGGCTAACATCAAATGTTCTAAGCCACATTGCTATTGTAGCAATTTTATCACTGCTAATTCAAATTCGACTGGGGAACTCACTGACCTCGAGCATCATGCCTTTCTTCTGTATTGGATGTGCAGATATTTTGTCTGTACCAATTCGGTTCAAAATAGTAGCCAAAATACTCAACTCTGTTCAGCTCATCACTTCTGGACGAGCCCTGGCTCTTGGCCCTCTGTTTCTCGGTCTTCTCTACCGGAGCCTGTTCGTATATGTGGAACGACTGAGAAATCAAGAGAAAACCGACAACATCCCTGGTCTACTTTGGTTCTTGCACCTCTGGATCCTTGATAAGCCTCTGGCTCATCTAGTTTTATGGCTAGTATGACCAGGGTTTTGTGCAAATTATATCCTATTTTCACCCAAATTAGATTAGATTGTCCTCAAGCAGGGTTTTGAGTCTCTAGAGTAGTTTTAGGTTAATCTAGCTAGTTTGAGTCAAATAATACACTTATAGTTATTTCTTTGTTTTCAGGTTAAGTAGAAGTTGAGAGAATAAAGAAGCAGGGGATTCGCCACGCAAGAGTTTTGCTCGCCTCGCGAACCTGAAAGCCAGCAGAACAGTGAAATTGACATCCTCTCTGGTTCGCCCCGCGACTTCTCTTCTCGCCTCACGACCCCGAAGGCTGACTGTTACAGGAAATTGCAAGGTTTCTGTGTCGCCTCGCGAAGACTTTACTCGCGTCGCGAGTAATCCATCCCTGAAGACCAAAAGTCAGCACGGTTGATGCATGTTAAAGGTCTCGCGAGAATACCAAAGGTTGCAGACTGTTCACAATAATCGCGTCGCGAGAGAGGCTTCGCCTCGCGAGTGTGCATAATTCATGAATGTTATAAATAGCTGTCTTGGCAGATTATGAAGGACTTTTGCTTCTCCATTGTTCTGTTTACATTTTTTTCTCTATGTGTTTTCGTTTTTGTTATGGAGAACTAAGTTTCTAGGATTGATCTATTGTAATTGATTTCCATACACTTGAGGTTCTTGTATTTCCTGTTTTGTATGTTTTTCCCTCTTCAATGCCATGCTTTATATTTCTGTTTGCTTAATTCAGGAGTATATTGTATTGTGTTGATTTAATTCCGGTGATATCATGTTCCTATAATTAATCGCATCTGCTTAATTTGCGTGTGTACGTTTCGTGTTCGCTTAGTTCACGAAGGGCTTAACCCCGTTTGCTTAATTCGGGAATAGGGACATGTATCTGTAGTAGTGGTTTCGCTTGTAAATTGTTGCTACAACCGGGAGGGGATTAAAATCTGCTTAGGGCTTGGAAATTGCATGAACCTATGATGGTTGGGAAATCGAGAGCAATAGATTAATCCGTTTTTGGTCATTTGATAACCTCTTTGAACTGTCTTGTTTTATTGCTCTGTTTTCATTATTTTGTTTTCTTTGATTGCATCTCAATCCAAACCCCCCCCCCCAAAAACTTATTTTTGTGGAAAATAACACTTTAAGAGTCCTTGAGAACGACATCCGAGTTGTCGCCCTAAACTACATTTTTAAAACCCGCTCATCCTTTTTGGCGCGTGCGCGACAGCGCGACCAAAAATTGGCGCCGTTGCCGGGGACTCTGATTTGTTATTTTTCGCATTTTTTTATTTTATTTTATTTTCTTTCTTTTATTTTCTTTTTTTGTTTTGAATTGGTCTGGCTACTAGGTCTAATTGCCCTGAACTGTGTGATTTTGACCCGGAAATTGAAAGAACACTGCACACACTCCGTAGAGAATTTCGGGCCAGCACTAGTAGTGATTCCAATTTCAAAACTATTTTTGAAAACATGGGAGACCAGAGGACATTAAGACAGCTTGCTGCCCCTGATGTCAACTATAATGGATTGTGTATTTCATATCCTGGTGCTGATACTCCTTTTGAACTGAAATCTGGTTTTATTCACTTGTTGCCCAAGTTTAATGGTCTTGCAGGTGAGGATCCACACAAGCACTTGAAGGAATTCCAAGTTGTATGCTCCACAACCTCGAGATCAGAGGGAGTCACTGAGGATAGTATCAAGCTGAAGGCTTTTCCGTTTTCACTCCAGGGAGCTGCAAAAGATTGGCTATTGTATCTTGAGCCCAACTCCATCACCACTTGGAATGATTTGAAGAGGGTTTTTCTGGAAAGATACTTTCCTGCTTCAAGAGCTGCTTCAATAAGAAAAGAAATATGTGGCATCAGGCAAGGGAATGAATCGCTAGCTGAATATTGGGAAAGGTTCAAGCATTTGGTATCCAGTTGCCCCCAGCATCAAATTTCTGAACAACTCCTGATCCAGTACTTTTATGAAGGATTGCTGCCGATGGATAGGAATCTTTTGGATGCTGCTAGTGGGGGAGCACTGCCAAACAACTCATTGAGAATATGTCATTGAATTCCCAGCAGTTTACTACCAGAAGAAATTCAGTTGAAACAAGAGGTGTGCATGAGATTCATAGGTCATCTTCCAACCAGGCCGCCATTGAGAATAGATTGGATGAGCTGACTTCTTTTGTACGGCAATTGGCAATAGACGAGTTCACCGCAAAGTTATGTAGCATCTGCAATTCACCTGAGCACCCACATGATCCATGCCCCATCCAGAGGGAAGAGTTTGTCAGTGAAGTATCTCAAGCTTATGCAGTTAATCCATATAGTCAAGGAAACAGTCAGAATCGGTACAGCACTCCAGACCTCTCTACCAATAGGTACCATCCCAACCGGGGAATCATCCTAATCTGCGGTATGGGAACTCATCCCAACAACAGCCGATGGCACCTCAGAATCCTCCTCAAGTGACCACCTCTGCACCTTCTGGACCTTCATTGGAGGACATGTTCAAGCAATTGACTTCACAAATGAATGCACAAATGACTACACTTTTCCAAAGAAGAAATGGGACAGTTCCAGTGCGATTCCAGTGCCTCACAGCACGATGTCGATAGCAAACAAGTGCTAGCATTCAAGATTTGAGGACACAGATTGGACAGATGGCCACAGACATAAATAACATAAAGCAAGCTCAAAAGAACAACCCTACCGGCCTAAGACAACCAAAGGATAAATCCTAATGCCTCCAACCCTAATGTGAGCGCCATATCTCTCGAGATCCGGAAAAGTTGTTGAGGCCACCTCTTAAAAAGATGAAGCAACTGTTGAGGTAACTCCCGAGCCTATTGTTGAGGTTGAAGTTGAGAAGGTATACGAGACCACCAATCCCATTCCCACACATTACGTGAAAAATAGGAAGAGTGGTGGTGAAGACAAGGAGAAGGAAATTCTTGATGTTTTAAGAACGGTAGGTGTTAATATCCCACTGTTGGATGTGATCAAGCAAGTGCCCAAGTATGCCAAATTCATGAAGGATCTATGCACCAACAAGAGGAAGATGAAGAATAATGAGAGGGTTGATTTGGGAAGAAATGTCTCGGCTCTTATCCAGTCTAGGCATGCACCGAAAAGAGTTGCTGTTATAGCCCCTACTCGGGCATTACCACAGAAGTGCAAGGATCCAGGCGTATTTACTATTCCATGCACTATTGGGGACAGGAAGTTTGAAAATTGCATGCTGGATTTGGGAGCCTCTATCAATGTCATGCCTACCTCCATCTTTAACAACCTTGATCTTGGTCCCTTGAAGTATACAGTCTCACCATTCGGTTGGCCAACAGGACCGATGCCCGCCCCATGGGAATGGTGGAAAATGTGCTAGTGCAAGTTGATGATCCGATCTTCCCACTGACTTCTACATCCTGGACATGGCGGAGAGACACATTCCAAGAAATCACCAATCATCCCGGGCCGACCATTCATGAAGACAGCTAAGACTAACATTGATGTTGATGATGGGACCATGTCTATGAAGTTTGGGGATATAGTTGCAAAGTTTAACATATTTGATGCTATGAAACATCCAAGGGGAAGAGCACTCTCTGTATTCCACATAGAGCTGCTTTCTAAGACTATTGAGGACACCCATGAGGACTTGCTTTCTAATTTTCCATTTATTTCTGGCTTTGATGATATTTCTGCATGTCCTGATTGTACTAACGCTAACCATTGTGTGGTTTGTGCTGAGATTGCTGTATGTCTAGCAGGTGATAAATTTGTCGGTGCAATGGATGAGAAACATGCGAGAAGATGAAGCGTGCACGAGACCCTCCCTACTTATCTGCCACCTCCTCCTGCGAAACCACCAGAGGAAATGGATTTTGCACCATGGATAGTTCAAGGGATTGAAGCCAAATTCTATTGGGAGGACTTTGTTGATGAAGCGGTCGTCTTTGACCCAAGAGGAGGTGATGAGTCCGCCGCATTGAGCAAGGTCGCCATCATTGTCAAGTGTTTACTCATATATCAAGGATGCAAGTTATGGGACCATGGAATGAACTCTACCTCTTTGTCCTTAGACTACAAGAAATGGGATCCAGGCGGAAGCTCCTACACTGCCACTTTATCAGGGAGTACCCTTTCCTTTCCCTCACTATGATTTTATAGTTCTGTTGTTCATTGGGGACAATGCATGTTTTAAGTGTGGGGGAGGGAACTAGTTGTAGTTTTTCCTTTTCTTTGAATAAAACTCCTGAATAATTTGAGAAGCTCAGGAGTATTTGTGTGTTGAGTCTTTTGTTGGCAAGTTTGATGGATTTTGATTGATGTTGCACAGATTGCTTGCATGATTGATATGCGATGATTCTCCCTAGGCTGAAAAAATTTTTGTTTTTGAAAAGTGATTCCCATGTGATTGAAAACTGAACTTTGAGATTTTGTTATGATGGCATGATTTATGATAAGTTTGGGGTGATAGGAAGCACACACTAGGGATAGAATCTCTGTCAAATAATTTGCATGAATGTCCAGGTGAGGTTTTGAGCCTCCAACATGTTTTTTTTTACTGTGTGAAAATCACTTTCAAGTGGCACTTTTCTGAATTTGCTTGAATCTCTTTTTGGTTTGCATGATTATATGTGTGTAGCAAATGATTTAGGCATTTTCTTTGTAAATAGCTACTTAGCCTAAAAAAAAAAAACCAATTCCTAATGCATGTTCCCTAGTTAGCCCCATTGAGCCTATTAGCCTGTTAATTCTTGATAACCTAATGTTATAAGCCCAAAAATCTGGAAAACCATGTTAACCCGATCTTAGGATTAGGAGAGCATGTAATCTTAGAATGGGTGCAAGAAACTAAGTTTGGGGTGGCTGCAAGGTGTAATATGTTGTTGGGATTGAGAAAAAAAAATATACAATAAAAAAGTTGGAGCCAAAGGCTTGTAGAAAAAAAAATGATGAATGTAAAAAAAAAAAAGAAGAAAAAAAAAAAAAAAAGAAAAGTGTAAAAATGATAAAAATAAAAGAGGCTGGAGTCACCCAAAGCATAAAGGAAAATGAAGAAAGGAACTTGAGTAGAAATTCAAAGTGTAAATAATGTTCATGCTCTCTTAGTTCCTAGGGTCTTCAGCCTAGTACCTTTGTATATCCTACCCTTAGCCAGGCCCCATTACAACCCATAAAAGACCTTTTGATGTTGCTTGCATGTTTTCTGTGGGAACCATTTTGAGATGAAAATCAAATTTATGGGAAGTGTTCTTAAAAGTGAAATTGAGTGCAATGTTAATAGCCTGACACAAACTGAGTGATTGAGTGAACACTAAATGCCCTTGTGAGGAAGGCAGTTGTTTGAAGTTGGCGATCTCCCTCTTGTGTGTAACTTATATCCCTTGCTTAGAGTTCTGATTGCTTGAATGATGAAATTCTCAAATGTTTAGAATAAATGAATGTGGGGATTGCTTTGTTGAAAGGGGGGACATTGAAGAAAACTGTTGTGATGTGTTGCTTGAATTTGTGCAAGGTTGATTGAATCTTTTAAGCTTGCCAGGTCTTGAGTCTTTTTGATTTTTGAGTCTTAGTTTGCTTGGGGACAAGTGATAAGCCTCTGGCTTATCTAGTTTTATGACTAGATGAACTAGGGTTCATGTGCCTATTTATTCGAGTTCACTCTCGTTTTCGCCCAAATTTGCCTTGTTTTGTTCCTAAGTTGGACTTTGACTCGTTTTGCGTCTTTTGTGTAGTTTTTAACTTATTTTGGATAGAATTACGCTTGTGGGTGCTTCTGTTGTTTCAGGTTAAATAAGTGAAGCTCCGGGAGTCAAGGAAAGTCGAAAAGCAGTGGAAATTGCAAGTCTGGAGACACTCGCCTCGCGAGTGTATGCTCGCCCCGCGAGCCTGAAGGTCAACAAAGCAGCAAAAGTCATCACTTCAGTCTCGCCATGCGAGAGGTGTCTCGCCTCGCGAGATCATGAGGACCTGCAAGACAGAGACCATCACGGCCAAGCCGTGATGAAGACCACGCCCGTGGCAGTTTAAGGTTTGAAGTCTCGCCCCGCGAGAAGCCTCTCGCCCCGAGAGAGTTTGAAGACCCTGGAAGTCAGAGACCATCACGGCCCAGCCGTGATGAAAGTCACAGCCTAGAATTGAAGACTCGCCCCGCGAACACACTTTCGCCTCGCGAGAGTTCAAATTGAAAGCGCGCCAATTTTAATTCTCGCCTCACGAAAGGCTGCTCGCCTCGCGAACGAGCGCAGATCAGGAATCCTATTTAAAGGCTGTTGCAGATCAGATTGATGGAACTGGAGGAGGCTGTAGGGCTTTTGGAGGGCCGCGAATCCTAGTAGTTTTCCACTGTTTAGAGTAGCGTTTAGGGTAATTTCTTTTCTCTTTGGAGCTGCGTCTCCCTTTTTCTTATGGAGATTATGTCCGATTGTTTGTCTATGAGCATGAGGAACTAATCCCCTCGTCCGAGGGAACGATGAAGCCACCCATGGCGATGTAAATCCGATATGATGTATGTCTTTCTCCTTTAATTCAATTATTGTTTTCCAATTCTGATTTGATTGCATTGATCATATGTTTTGCGTGATTGATTTGTTAAACGTGTTTGAGGCCGAGAGGCGATTCGCGTTTTAGAACTTGAATTGGGATCATCGATCGAATATTGCACGAGAGTGAGTAGGAGATCGGTGCAACCTTATAGGGAACAATAATTAACCAAATTTGAGATTAGGATTATGAGACCTAGTAAGTAATTAATCCAATCGTCGAATACATCCTAATGAGCACGAGAGTGGATTTAGGAGAATTTAGGGGTCCCGGTTGACATTGTAATTGAACTTAGGGAGGAATTCATCATCACTTGGGTGTACATATTGGGTAGGTGGATTTGTGACCTTGGACATTTTAGCTTTCATATTTTTAGTTAATTATTTAATTAGATTTGTTGATTGAATTTCAATCCTATTCTCTCTTCTCTCTCTCAACTACTTTCTCTAACTTGACCGAACGTATCTGATTTCCCGCGGATCAGTCGAATTGGTAGCCCAATCCCTGAGTTCGACCTCGGTAATTACTTACCGTGTTTCTTTTATTACTTGCGACGACCCGGTACACTTGCCGGCGTAACAACAACAAGCAAAGTTTAAGTTTGGGGTATTTTGATAAGCCTCTAGCTCATCTAGTTTTATGGCTAGTATGACCAGGGTTTTGTGCAAATTATATCCTATTTTCACCCAAATTAGATTAGATTGTCCTCAAGCAGGGTTTTGAGTCTCTAGAGTAGTTTTAGGTTAATCTAGCTAGTTTGAGTCAAATAATACACTTATAGTTATTTCTTTGTTTTCAGGTTAAGTAGAAGTTGAGAGAATAAAGAAGCAGGGGATTCTCCACGCGAGAGTTTTGCTCGCCTCGCGAACCTGAAAGCCAGCAGAACAGTGAAATTGACATCCTCTCTGGTTCGCCCCGCGACTTCTCTTCTCGCCTCACGACCCCGAAGGCCGATCATTCTGAGAAATTGCAAGGTTTCTGTGTCGCCTCGCGAAGACTTTACTCGCGTCGCGAGTAATCCATCCCTGAAGACCAAAAGTCAGCACGGTTGATGCATGTTAAAGGTCACGGTTGTGGCAGTTTTGAAGTTGAAGAGTCTCGCCACGCGAGCATCCGTTCGCCTCCCGAGAATACCAAAGGTTACAGACTGTTCACAATAATCGCGTCGCGAGAGAGGGTTCGCCTCGCGAGTGTGCATAATTCATGAATGTTATAAATAGCTGTCTTGGCAGATTATGAAGGACTTTTGCTTCTCCATTGTTCTGTTTACGTTTTTTTCTGTGTGTTTTCGTTTTTGTTATGGAGAACTAAGTTTCTAGGATTGATCTATTGTAATTGATTTCCATACACTTGAGGTTCTTGTATTTCCTGTTTTGTATGTTTTTCCCTCTTCAATGCCATGCTTTATATTTCTGTTTGCTTAATTCAGGAGTATATTGTATTGTGTTGATTTAATTCCGGTGATATCATGTTCCTATAATTAATCGCATATGCTTAATTTGCGTGTGTACGTTTCGTGTTCGCTTAGTTCATGAAGGGCTTAACCCCGTTTGCTTAATTCGGGAATAGGGACATGTATCTGTAGTAGTGGTTTCGCTTGTAAATTGTTGCTACAACCGGGAGGGGATTAAAATCTGCTTAGGGCTTGGAAATTGCATGAACCTATGATGGTTGGGAAATCGAGAGCAATAGATTAATCCGTTTTTGGTCATTTGATAACCTCTTTGAACTGTCTTGTTTTATTGCTCTGTTTTCATTATTTTGTTTTCTTTGATTGCATCTCAATCCAAACCCCCCCCCCCCCCCCAAAACTTATTTTTGTGGAAAATAACACTTTAAGAGTCCTTGAGAACGACATCCGAGTTGTCGCCCTAAACTACATTTTTAAAACCCGCTCGTCCTTTTTGGCGCGTGAGCGACAGCGCGACCAATCCTCCATTATTTCCCAGAGTTTGTGTCGCAAGTCGAGAACTCGGTTCCTCCTCCTCGCAATCCGCCAATATTGGGAGAACGACTGGTCCCTCTCACCCCCTGGAATGCTCGACTATAGGGGCAGTGAACACTTTTCTGTCCCTTACTCGACTCATTTCAGAATTTCACCCTACCATCTCGGTTGGGATTGGCCTATCCCGGATCTTTACATCCTTTGAAAGTACAACTAGCCAAAGCACCCACCGAGTCATTGTGCTTGGTTAGGCTAGTGTTTTGACGGCTCGGAACCTCCTCACTAGCATTAAACCTAAGTCGAGGTACAACAAGTCCTCTTCGGATTACTACAACCCTCAATGTCTCGTAAGACAATTTGGTTTGCCACAACATATCCCCACTTCATTTTCAGAACCAACGTCCCCCTCTTTCAGGCCAACTTACACCGAAGATGAAGTCGCGGAGCAATTTGCAGTGATTGTTGATCGACTGTCTTTCTTCTGATATAAAAGCTTCATTCGACAACCAGGGACAACCTCGACTTTCCTCAATTGGTGGCCGTCTGTTATTGACAACATCTTTAATGATTCAGGTGCTGATTGGATTAACTGATTGATAGAAGGAAGGGTAGGTGAACGATCTCCATCTCGTCCTTTGAATATCCAACCCACATCGTCGTGCCATCCTCCTTCATCTTCACAAACTAAAGGTAAGCCAATGCTTCTTGAGTTATTCTAATTAATCTTGTATTTTAACAACTCCTAATCATCGGCTATCCTTTATTGCAGGCAAAGGAATCATTGACCTGGATGATGAACCTGATAACGCCCCCTTTCCTCTGTTAAGAAAAGGACAAGATCCCAAGGGGTGGTCATTAGAGAATTTTCATAGGCTGCTCCCAAGAAAGCCAAGAAAGGAGTTGAAGGTTCAGCCAAGGTATATCCTTTATTTGCACTACTGTTAAGCTCCCTTATTCTTTAAAAATATCATTCTAACAACTGCTCCAACCTTTTCAGAAAAGCAAGAAGCAAACTCCCGAAGTGTCACCCTCAGTACACAGCCAGCCGAGAAAAAGGACTCCAAGATTCACTGTTGAGGTATATTCCTTCCCTCATTTTCTTGTTTTACCCTCTCCCTTTTTATAAATCTCCCTCGGCTAATGTGAGTTTCACTCTTGCCAGCCAACCATTCCAGAAGTTACCTCTCACCCACTGCCTCAGGAACCAACGACTGACGCCCCAAGCAATCTAGCAGCATCAGTCATTCCGCCAATTCTTCAACCAGCTGAGGGCCAAGTCCAAGAAACCCTTCATCCTTCTACTCCAAAGAACATTGTAGCAACCCCTGAATGCCTGATTCCGGATGATATACTTCTCCAATATTTCGAGACTTCTGTTACTCCAACTGCCATCCCTCCTTCTTCCCCAGTGGACGAGCACTTGTCCTTTATTGAAGAGCAATTGGGGGATACAGTGCCTTCCGATGAGGCAACCATCACCAAGCTGTGGCTAGCACTGTCAAAGATATCTCAAAGTCCAGAATTCTCAGAGAATCAGAAAGCCATTTTTAGCCGTATATTAGTAAGAGTTGGAGACATTCACTATGATCACTCGGTCCATGTTAAGCGGCATGAGAAAGTTTCCAACAGTCTCCATCATCTCTCTGGCCTTGAGGCCCAAAAACTCCAGCTGCTGACCACCTTCCGAGTCCTGCATGCTGAAAGAGAAATTGACATGGCTGAAAACAAGAACCTAACCGATCGCCTTGCATATTTAAAGACTGAGCGAGAAAGGATAAATCAGGAGATAGTTGAGACTGAGCCTCGACTAAGGATTGTGGAAGAAAAACTCAAGTCGAGCGCCAAGACCAGAGTCCAGTTATATCAACAATCCACCGTCCTTGACAAGGAAAGCAGTCCTCTTACTCAGCAACGCGTCGCACTGGAGGGAGATCTGGCTACAGCAGAGCACGGGATTTCAGTTGCCAAGGCTTCTTGGAAAGAATTGAAGACCATGTTTTTGGAAGCAAAAGCACCACCAGCTCATACGGCCATGTAATCGACCATTCTTGCCCCCATGCTTATCGCATCAACTTCGGAGCCTGCCGGTACAATGCCCGTATCAGCTGAAACCAACATAGCCACGATTGTGAGTGATATTACGACCAGTGAAGCACCTGATGCGGCCGAAGAAAATCTTGCGGTTGAAGGAAATGAAGAGGCACAAACAACAGACGAGGGGTATATTTCTGCTGAAGATGTGGCCTTGGCTGTCTCGGATGAAGCTCTTCCTACTGGGCATACCGAAGATAAAGATGGTTCTATAATTACTCCAAATCCATCAGCCTACCCAATTAACTAGGATAATATTTTAGCAGCCGATGTCACTTTCCCTTTATAGTTTTTTACTGTTAATGGTTTTAGGAAGCTACTTGGCCGGCTTGTGCCATCATTTTGAACTTACTCCTTCCCAAATCGAGGGATAATATGACTTTAAGTGTTTGCCATTTATGCTGCAATTTAACTCTTCCCCTTGCATGTTAACTAACCGATAAGCACCTCCAAAAATAACTTGACTAACAATAAACAACCCTTCCCAATTTGGTGACCATTTCCCATATTTAGGCTCCTTACTCCCAATTGGTAAAATCATCTTCCAAACCAAGTCACCCTCGGCAAACTACTTGTTTTTAGCATGCTTGTTGTAAGCCTTAGCAACCTTCTGCTTGTTTTGTCGAATGTTATCGAGAGCCATTAATCTATCCTCATCGACTGATTCTAACTCCATCAACATGGCTTGTTGATAGTCATCTAAAATTAATCCATGTTGCCTAGCTACCCTTAAGGATTTTACATTAATCTCTAAAGGCAGCACAACATCTTGACCAGAAGTTAGTCGATAAGGTGTCAAGCCTGTAGCCGTGGACTTGGAGTTCCTATAGGCACATAATACTTCAGATAATGCTTCATGCCACTTCCTGGGTTTATCCTCGAATGTTTTCTTGATCATGGCAATCAACACTTTATTGGTATCCTTGGCCTGCCCAATGGCTTGGGCATAATATGGGGAAGAATGAAGTAACTTGATCCCATATTCCTGAGCGAAGGCCACCATCTTTTCACTAGTGAACATAGTTCCTTAATCAGTGGTGATTGTCTCGGGTATACCATATTGATGGATTATATGCTGGTTGATGAATTTAATGACATCCTGTTGAGTTACATTGACCATCGGCTGCGCCTCCATCCATTTGGTAAAGTAATATGTTGCCACTGATCAGCCTCTGACTAACTAGTTTTATAACTAGTAAGATCATGGTTTTTGCACTGATTATTTGAGTTTCAATCTCGTTTTAACCCAAATTTGGATTTAGCTATCCTCAAGCAACATTTTGAGTTTCTTACGTAATTTAGGATATTTTAGTTGATTTTGAGTCAAATAAAGCACTTACTGCTATTTCTTGTTTTCAGGTTAATAAGAGAAGCAATTTTAGAAGTTTTCGCCCCGCGAGAGGCTACTCGCCTCGCGAGCCTGAAGGCCTGACTGTGCCAGAAATGTCATCCTCTCTGCCTTGCCCCGCGAATCACTATCTCGCCTCGCGAGAAATCCAAACCCTGAAGGACAGAGACCATCACGACCTAGCCGTGAGAAGGTCACGACAGTGACAGACTGGAATTTGAAGTCTCGCCTCGCGAATCATCATCTCGCCCTGCGAGAAAGTCAAACAATGAAGATCTGACTCATAAGATTCACCTCGCGAGAGGCTGTTCGCCTCGCGAGCGGGCGCAGATTCTGAAGGATATAAATTGCTGTTTTAGGGCAAAAACGAGCATCTTCTTTTCTTTTTAGATTTGACGGCTGCGAATTAGGTTTAGTGTTTTGTGTTATGTTTTTAATGGAGAACTAATCTCCTTGGATTGATCTACTGTAATTGGTTCCCATTGCCACTTGAGGTTCTGCTATTCTCTTTCAATATTGTTCTATATGTTCTGTTTGCTTAATTCAGGATTGTATATAATAGGCATTGATTTATTTCGATGATTGTGTGTTCCTATACATAATCGCATTTACTTAATTCGCGTGTGTTCAATCGTGTTTGATTAATTCACGAGAGCTTCACCCCATTTGCTTAATTCGGGAATTAGGAACATAAATCTCGTAGTGCCAATTTCGCTTGTTAATTGCTGCTACAATAAAAAAGAGATTAGAATCTGCTTAGGGCATGGAATTATATGAATCAATGATAGTGGGAAACTGAAACAGTAGATTAATTGTTTTTAGCTTATTGATAATTATTTAGTTTGCATTGTTTTTCTTAACTGTTTTCTAAATTGAATTTCAAATCTTAAACCCCCCCAAAACTGATTTTCCTGTTAATAACAACCCAAGAGTCCTTGTGAGACGATACTCGAGTTGTCGCTCCCTAGCTACATATTTTTCCAATCACTCGCTTTTTGAACCATGTGCGACAGCGTGTCAAAATTGGCGCCGTTGCCGGGGACTCTTGTTGTTATTAACAAAAAATAAAATAAAATAAAAACAGAGAGATGCATTGCTGAATTAGCTATGGATGATTATATGCAAAATTATACGCCTAATGTTTATTATGAGCCATCATGCATATATTATCCTGGCTTCACTGGCGGTTATGAGTTTAGCAGTGATTTTGGCATGAACGAAGTGAACCACTATTCTGGCCAACATGGTGGAAATCATGGCAGCTTGGATGAGTTGGCTTATTTGGTGCATCAATTGAGATTACACCAGCAACAATATCAGCCTGACCCCACACCAGTCCAACCCAGTCTGGAAGAATTGGTGCAACAAATGGCAGAAGACACTCTTGAATTCCAGCAGAGGACAGAGACAAGTCTTCAGGATTTGGCCACTCAAATTGGTCACATTGCCTCCGCCTTGACTGCACTTCAATCACAACGTCTCCTTGAAGAGCAGTCAGATTCGCAAATAGATATTCTTGGCGATGATTCTTCTGAGCATTCTGTTTCTCAATTAGAGTTGCCTTCTGACATTGTTGATGACACTTATTGTGATTTGGTTGCAACTGCTGATTTTCCATTCTTTTCTGGTTTTGATGATGCTTACTCATGTGTTGACTGTACTAACACTGACTTTTGTGCTGTGTGTGCTGAGATTACTGCATGTATAGAGGGTGATGGATTTGGTAATGCAGTGAGTGCAGATTGCACAGAAGACAAAGCAGCACCAGTGATCCTCTCCACTTGTTTGCCACCACCTACTATGGAACAATCAGCGATGGAGTTCAAGCCTCTGCCTGAGAGACTGGATTTTGCACCCTTAAATTTGAAGGCACTATGGGCAGTCCAAGAGGTTGAACCCCATTTTTATTGGGAAGACTTTGTTGACAAGGAGGTCATCCTTGACCCAAGAGGGAGTGAGTAGTCCGCCGTACTCGGCGAGGTCACCATGATTGTTAAGCGCTCACCCTCATGCTTATGCTGCATACCATGGGATCCAGGAGGATCATATTACACTTTGAGCATTCCTTGGTCGCTGTATCACAGGCAGTGGGATCCCGGTGGAACCGCCTCCATGAGTATTTCTAAACCTTCTCCTTCCCCTAGCTCTTATTTTATATTTGTGTTCTTTCATTGAGGACAATGTATGTTTTAAGTGTGGGTGAGGGAACCAATTGTTTGTTTTTGTTTTGTTTTCCTTGTTTGTGTTGCTTTGAGTCGTATGTGTGTTGAGTCTTGTGTCGGTGAGCTTGATAGATTTTAATTGAATTTTGCGTAGATGGATTGCATGATATGTGTTGACTGTTGATGATTACCCCCCAGGTTTTAAAAATTGAAATTTGATCCCCATGTGAAAAATTGAAAATTAAATTTTGAGATATTCTATTGTGATTGCATGATTTATGATAAGTTTGGGGTGAAGAGATGCACACACTCGGGATTGAATCTCGGTCAAACAATTTGCGAAAAATGTCCAAGTGAGGATTTGAGCCTCCAACATGTTTTTAATTGTGTGAATCACTTTCAAGTTGCACTTTCCCGAATTTGCTTGAGTCTCTTCATGGTTTGCATATTTATGTGCTTGCATCAAATGATTTAGGAAATTTTCTTTGAAATAACTACTTGGCCTGAAAATAACCATCCCTAATGCATGTTCCCTAGTTAGCCACGTTGAGCCTAATAAGCCTATTGTTTCTTGATGACCTCATGTTACAAGCCAAAAATCTAGAAAAACCATGTTAACCCAATCTTAGGATTAGGAGAGCATGGAAGCTTATCAAGAGAAGGGTTGCAAGAAACTAAGTTTGGGGTGGCTACAAGGTGTGATATGTCATTCTGGGTTGAGAAAAAGAAAAAAATGAAGGTTGGAGCCAAAGGCAAAGAAAAAAAAAGAAAAAAAAAATAAAAGAAAAGAAGAAAAGAACAAAATGTCAAAAAAGGGTAGTGGAAGAAAAAAAAGAGGATGTAGTCACCCAAGCAAAAAGAAAAATGGAAAAAGGAATTTGAGCGGAAGTTCAATGTGTCAAATTGCTCATGCTCTCTTAGTTCCTAGGGACTTAAGCCTAGTACCTTCAAATATCCCACCTTTAGCCAGGCCCCATTACAACCTTTAAAAGACCTTTTGATGTTGCATGCATGTTTTCGTGGGAATCTTGGTTGAGATGAAAATCAAATTCATGGGAAGTGCTCTTGAAATGTGAAACTGAGTGAAAAGTTGATAGCCAAGACAAATTGAGCGAATGAGTGAAATATTAAATGTCCTTGTGAGGAAGGCGATTGTTTGAATTTGGTGATCTCCCTTTTGTGTGTAGCTTGGATCCTCAACTTAGATCAATGATTGCATGAAGGATGGAATTCTCAATTGTTTAAAGTAAATGAATGTGGGGATTACATTGTTGCAAAGGGGGGAACATTGAAGAAAAAAAATTGTCTTGTCAAATTGCATGAAATTTGTGCGGAATTGATTGAATCCTTTAAGCTTGCTAAGTTTGAGTATTTTTTGAGTTTTAGTTTACTTGGGGACAAGCAAGGTTTAAGTTTGGGGTATTTTGATCAGCCTCTGGCTAACTAGTTTTATAACTAGTAAGATCATGGTTTTTGCACTGATTATTCGAGTTTCAATCTCGTTTTAACCCACATTTGGATTTAGCCGTCCTCAAGCAACATTTTGAGTTTCTTAAGTAATTTAGGATATTTTAGTTGATTTTGAGTCAAATAAAGCACTTACTGCTATATCTTGTTTTCAGGTTAATAAGAGAAGCAATTCTGGAAATTTTCGCCCCGTGAGAGGCTGCTCACCTCGCGAGCCTGAAGACCTGACTGTGCCAGAAATGTCATCCTCTCTGCCTCGCCCCGCGAATCACTATCTCGCCTCGCGAGAAATCCAAACCCTGAAGGACAGAGACCATCACGGCCTAGCCGTGATGAAGGTCACGACCGTGACAGACTGGAATTTGAAGTCTCGCCTCGAGAATCATCACCTCGCCTCGTGAGAAAGCCAAACAATGAAGATCTGACTCATAAGATTTGCCTCGCGAGAGGCTGTTCGCCTCGCGAGCGGGCGCAGATTCTAAAGGATATAAATTGTTGTTTTAGGGCAGAAACGAGCATCTTCTTTTCTTTTTAGATTTGATGGCTGTGAATTAGGTTAAGTGTTTTGTGTTAGGTTTGTAATGGAGAACTAATCTCCTTGGATTGATCTACTGTAATCGGTTCCCATTGCCACTTGAGGTTCTGTAATTCCCAATCTTATTACTATTCTCTTTCAATATTGTTCTATATGTTCTGTTTGCTTAATTCGGGATTGTATAGAATAGGCATTGATTTATTTCGATGATTGTGTGTTCCTATACATAATCGCATTTACTTAATTCGTGTGTGTTCAATCGTGTTTGCTTAATTCACGAGAGCTTCACCCCATTTGCTTAATTCGGGAATTAGGAACATAAATCTCGTAGTGCCAATTTCGCTTGTTAATTGCTGCTACAATCAAAAAGAGATTAGAATCCGCTTAGGGCATGGAATTATATGAATCAATGATAGTGGGAAACCGAAACAGTAGATTAATTGTTTTTAGCTTATTGATAATTATTTAGTTTGCATTGTTTTTCTTAATTGTTTTCTAAATTGAATTTCAAATCTTAACCTCCCCCCCCCCCAAAAAAAA
Organism: Sophora flavescens; assembly: GCA_030762895.1. Classification (NCBI taxonomy): domain Eukaryota; kingdom Viridiplantae; phylum Streptophyta; class Magnoliopsida; order Fabales; family Fabaceae; genus Sophora; species Sophora flavescens. The sequence goes on along the minus strand of CM061063.1, from coordinate 26,193,536 downwards.
AAAAAAACTGATTTTCCTATTAATAACAACCCAAGAGTCCTTGTGAGACGATACTCGAGTTGTCGCTCCCTAGCTACATATTTTTCCAATCACTCGTTTTTTGACCCGTGTACGACAGCGTGTCACCACAATGATAAAGGCATGTCGTTTAGTCGATAGGGGATATATTTTCCCAATCAAGTCCATTGCCCATCCTTGGAAAGGCCATGGTTTCACTATGGTATGAAGTTCCTCGGCTGGTACTCTTTGAATGGGACCATGCCTTTGACATGCTTCACATCCTTTGGCATACTTATCACAATCAGCTGTCATGGTGGGCCAATAATACCCCATCGGATGCAAAGTCCACTTCATAACCGGTCCTGCCTTGTGAGCACCATAAATACCTTCATGTACTCCCCCCATTATTCTTAGGACCTCTTCCTTTCCCACACACTTAATGTACACTCCATCGATTCCCCTTCTTACTAGCTCTCCATCCAGTAACGAATATTTCAAAGCCCTCTGTCTCACTTTGTAATCTTCCTTAGCTGAGGGACTCTTTAGATAGCTTATAAGTTCATCTCTCCAATCCTCAGCTGACTGACTATCTAGAGACATTATTTCTTTAGATTATCCGTCGGGCCATCCAGGATTTTTATTTCCTTATAGCCAGAGGCATGTTGGGCCAGATTATTAGCCTCATCATTTTCTTCCCTCGGAACATGCATTACTACATTATCGACAAACTGTTTTAATAACAAGCTAGTCGTTTAGTAATATTCTAACATTTTAAGGTTGTTATACTTATATTCCCTATTTAATTTCTAAATGACTGATCAGCCTCTGGCTCGACTAGTTTTTAACTAGTAAAACCATAGGTTTTATTCGAGTTTAATCTCGTTTTCTCCCAAATTAGACTTGATTGTCTTCAAGCAACATTTTGAGTCTCTAGAGTAGTTTTAGGGTAATTTAGCTGATTTTGAGTCAAATAAAGCACTTACTGCTATTCCTTGTTTTCAGGTTAGTAAAGAGAAGCAATTCTAGAATTATTCACCCCGCGAGAGGCTGCTCGCCTCGCGAAAGCCTGAAGACCAGCAAGTGATGAGAAGACAGAGACCATCACAGCCTAGCCGTGATGAAGGTCAAGGCCGTGACAGATCAACATCCAAAGTCAGAATTGATCACGACCGTGACAAACTAGAATTGGAAGTCTCGCCCCGCGAATCATCCTCTCGCCTCGCGAGAGCCCAAATTTGAACTGGCACCTCTTTTAATATTCGCGTCGCGAGAGGTTGCTCGCCTCGCGAGCGCGCGCAGAGTCTGAATCTATAAATTGCTGTTTGGGGCAGATTAGGGATCCATCTTCTTTATCATCTTCTTTTCCTTTTAGAATAGATGGCTGCGAATCAGGTTTTTGTTATATTGTAATGGAGAACTAACTCCCTTGGATTAGTCTACTGTAATTGGTTTCCATTGCCACTTGAGGTTATGTAATTCCTGATTTCATTGCTTTTCTCTTTCAATATTGTTCTATATGTTCTGTTTGCTTAATTCAGGATTGTATGGAATGTGTATTGATTTGTTTCGATGATTGTGTGTTCCTATACTTAATCGTGTTTGCTTAATTCGTGTGTGTACATTCGTGTTTGCTTAATTCACGAGCGCTTCACTCCGTTTGCTTAATTCGGGAATAGGAACATACATCGCATAGTGCCAATTTCGCTTGTTAATTGTCGCTACAATCGAAAGGGAATTAGAATCCGCTTAGGGCTTGGAATTATGTGAACTAATGATAGTGGGAAACCGAGAGCAATAGATTAGTCGTTTCAACCATTGACAATCACCTATTTGTATTATTTTCTTAATTGTTTTCTTAATTTAATTTCAAATCCAAACCCCCCCAAAAAACTGACTTTTCTGCGAATAACAATCCAAGAGTCCTTGTGATACGATACTCGAGTTGTCGCACCTTAACTACATATTTTTACAATCGCTCGTTCTTTTTGACGCGCGCGCGACAGGGTGTCAAAATTGGCGCCGTTGCCGGGGACTCTTGTTGTTATTAACAGGGAAAATTTTTTTTGCATTGGTGAATTAGTTACGGCTGCTTTGTCTGGTTGTGAATCCTAGTACTTCCCATGGATAATTACATGCATGGTTATATGCCTAATGTTGATTATAAGCCACCACCGTGCATATATTATCCTAACTTTGATGAGCCACCACCATGCATATGTTATCCTAACTTTGCTGGTGGTTATGAGTCTAGTAGTGATTTTGGCATGTTTGGAGTGAATGATTATTCTAGCCAACATGGTGGAGGACAGGGCATCATGGATGAGTTAGCTTCTTTGGTGCAACGGATGGCAGAGAACAATCAACGAATGATAGAAGCTGGTTTTCAGAAGTTGGCCATTCAAATTGATCACATTGTCTCCACCTCGACTGCACTGCAAACTCAACATCTCCTTGAAGAATATACAGATTCGCAAACAGTTGTTCTTGACAATACTTCCTCTGAGGATAATTTTGATAATGATGTCAATAATACTTCGGTTGATGAACTGTGTGTTGAATCTCCAGATATTCATACCTTCCCTGATTCTGTCTATTATACTTCATGTGTTGATTTTAATGAATTTTCTTCGTGTGTAGCATGTGTTGAAAGCTCATCCTTTTTAGGGTATGAGGAGCAAAACGTCCATATGGAACATGAGACACATGAGGTTGAGGGTCCTGTTCATATAGAAAATGAGGATCAGGAGGACATCTGCTTCACCATGCTTGAGGATGATGAAGAACCTTTGGAATTAGATGATTCTATAAATTCATATGCATGTGTTGAAAGTGATGGGATGGATGAACTGTGTGTTGAATTTCCAGACATTCAAGCCTTTTCTGATTCAGTTTGTTGTACTATATGTACTGACTGTACTAACACTAACCCTTGTGTGGTGTGTGCTGAGATTTCTGCATGTATAGCAGTTGATAAATTGGATAATGCGTTGAATGAAGAACGTGCAGAAGTTGAAGCAACATCGGAGACCCTCTCTACCTGCTTGCCACCTCCCACTGTGGAACAACCAGCGATGGAGTTCAAGCCTCTGCCTGAAAGACTGGATTTTGCATCATTGAATATGAAGACACTATGGCCAGTCCAAGAGGTTGAATCCCATTGTTGACCAGGAGGTCAACTTTGACCCACGAGGGAGTGAGAAGTCAGCCGCACTTGGCGGAGTCACCATAATTGACAAGCGCCCACTCTCATGCTTATGCTGCATACCATGGGATCCGGGAGGATCATATCTCAATTTGAGCATTCTGTGGCCGCTGTATCACAGACAGTGGGATCCCGGTGGAACCACCTCCATGAGTTTCTCTAAACCCTCTTCTTTTTAATTGTCTTTTCCTTGCTTTGTTTTTGTTTTGTTTTCTTTTAGCTCTTGAATAATTTGAGAAGATCAAGAGTATGTGTGTGAGTCTTGTGTCGGTGAGCTAGTTGGTTTTTGATCAAAATTTGCATAGATGGATTGCATGATATTTGTTGACTGTTGATGATTTTCCCCCTAGGTTTTGAAATTGAAAATTGATCCCCATGTGAAAAATTGAAAATTGAACTTTGAGATATTCTATTGTGATTGCATGATTTATGATAAGTTTGGGGTGAAGGGATGCACACACTAGGGATAGAATCTCGGTCAAACAATTTGCAAAAAATGTCCAGGTGAGGATTTGAGCCTCCAACATGTTTTTAACTGTGTGAATCACTTTTGAGCTGCACTTTCCCGAATTTGCTTGAATCTCTTCATGGTTTGCATGTCTATGTGTTTGCATCAAATGATTTAGGCAAATTTTCTTTGAATTAGCTAGTTGGCCTAAATTGAACCAGTCCCTAATGCATGTTCCCTAGTTAGCCCCTTTGAGCCTAATTAGCCTATTGTTTCATGATGACCCTATGTTACAAGCCGAAAAATCTGGAAAAACCATGTTAACCCGATCTTAGGATTAGGAGAGCATGGAAGCTTAGCAAGAGAATGGTTGCAAGAAACTAAGTTTGGGGTGGCTGCAAGGATATGATGTGTTGTTTGGGATTGAGAAAAAGAAAAAAAATAAAGGTTGGAGCCAAAGGCAAAAAGAAAGAAAAAAAAAAGGAAAAAAAGAGAAAAGTGCAAAAATGTCAAAAGGGGTATTAGAAGAAAAAGGCTATAGTCACCCAAAAGCATAAAGAAAAATGGAAAAAGGAACTTGAGTGGAAGTTCAATTTGTCAAAATGCTCATGCTCTCTTAGTTCCTAGGGACTTAAGCCTAGTACCTTTGAATATCCTACCTCTAGCCAGGCCCTATTACAACCTTTAAAAGATCTTTTGATGTTGCATGCATGTTTTCGTGGGAACCTTGATTGAGATGAAAATCAAATTCATGGGAAGTGCTCTTAAAATGTGAAATTGAGTGAAAAGTTGATAATCTAGACAAATTGAGCGAATGAGTGAAATATTACCTGCCCTTGTGAGGAAGGCAATTGTTTGAAATTGATGATCTCCCTTTTGTGTGTAACTTGTATCCTCAACTTAGATTAATGATTGCATGAATGATGGAATTCTCGATTGTTTAAAGTAAATGAATGTGGGGATTGCATTGTTGAAAAGGGGGGAACATTGAAGGAAAATTGTTTTGTTGTAATTGCATGAAATTTGTACGAAATTGATTAAATCCTTTAAGCTTTCCAGGTTTGAGTCCTTTTTGAGTTTTAGTTTGCTTGGGGACAAGCAAGGTTTAAGTTTGGGGTATTTTGATCAGCCTCTGGCTCGACTAGTTTTTAACTAGTAAAACCATAGGTTTTATTCGAGTTTAATCTCATTTTCGCCCAAATTAGACTTGATTGTCTTCAAGCAACATTTTGAGTCTCTAGAGTAGTTTTAGGGTAATTTAGCTGATTTTGAGTCAAATAAAGCACTTATTGCTATTCCTTGTTTTCAGGTTAGTAAAGAGAAGCAATTCTGGAATTATTCGCCCCGCGAGAGGCTACTCGCCTCGCGAAAGCCTGAAGACCAGCAAGTGATGAGAAGACAGAGACCATCACAGCCTAGCCGTGATGAAGGTCACGACCATGACAGATCAACATCCAAAATCAGAATTGATCACGGCCTGACCGTGATAGACATCACGACCATGACAAACTAGAATTGGAAGTCTCGCCCAGCGAATCATCCTCTCGCCTCGCGAGAGCCCAAATTTGAACTGGCACCTCTTTTAATATTCGCGTCGCGAGAGGCTGCTCACCTCGCGAGCGTGCGCAGAGTCTGAATCTATAAATTGCTGTTTGGGGCAGATTAGGGATCCATCTTCTTTATCATCTTCTTTTCCTTTTAGAATAGATGGCTGCGAATCAGGTTTTTGTTATATTGTAATGGAGAACTAACTCCCTTGGATTAGTCTACTGTAATTGGTTTCCATTGCCACTTGAGGTTATGTAATTCCTGATTTCATTGCTTTTCTCTTTCAATATTGTTCTATATGTTCTGTTTGCTTAATTCAGGATTGTATGGAATGTGTATTGATTTGTTTCGATGATTGTGTGTTCCTATACTTAATCGTGTTTGCTTAATTCGTGTGTGTTCATTCGTGTTTGCTTAATTCACGAGCGCTTCACCCCGTTTGCTTAATTCGGGAATAGGAACATCCATCGTATAGTGCCAATTTCGCTTGTTAATTGTAGCTACAATCGAAAGGGGATTAGAATCCGCTTAGGACTTGAAATTATGTGAACTAATGATAGTGGCAAACCGAGAGCAGTAGATTAGTCGTTTCAACCATTGACAATCACCTATTTGCATCATTTTCTTAACTGTTTTCTTAATTTAATTTCAAATCCAAACCCCCCCCCCAACCCCAAAAAAAAAAATTGACTTTTCTGCGAATAACAATCCAAGAGTCATTGTGAGACGATACTCGAGTTGTCGCGCCTTAACTACATATTTTTACAATCGCTCGTTCTTTTTGACGCGCGCGCGACAGCGTGTGAATGACCAACTGGGAATCGCCCATTATCAGAACACACTGAGATTTTTTGGATGTCAGGATTCTTAGTCCCATAATCAACGCCTCATACTCAGCTTGGTTATTGGAACAATTCGATTGTAGCTGACACATAAACTTCCAGTTCTGTCCATTTGGGCCTACAATGGTAACTCCAGCCTCTGCACCTTTTTTGGTCTTCGATCCATCAAACGTCAAAACTCATGGTTTAAGGTTAATACAACGGCTAACCTCTTCAAACGGATCGACTATATCAACCGAGGGGTGCTGAGCCACGAAATCGGCTACAGCATGGCCTTTTACAGCCTTTAATGGTACGTATGTTAATGCACATGCACTTAACTTAATGGCCCACTTCATCAATCTACCTTGTAAGACAGGCCTATTAAGTAAGTATTTAACAATGTCAATCTTACACAAAACTAACACTTCTTTGGATAATAAATAATATTCAAGTTTTGTACAAGCATGGAACAAAGATAAACACAATTCTCAATAGGAGTATATCTAGACTCAGTCGAATTTAACAAATAGCTAAGATAATAGACAGTCCTCTCAGTACCATCATCGGCTTCCTGTGCCAAAAGGCAGCCGATTGATCCTTCTACAGTCGATATGTATAACTTCAGGGGCTTTCCATGAACGGGTGGCATCAAAATAGGAGAATTTTCAAAGGCTTGTTTAATTTGTTCGAACGCTTTTTGATGCTCTAATCCCCAAACAAACTCCTCAAAGATTCTTGACCTAAGCAATGGAGAAAATGCCTTCATCTTCTTAGCCGAGTTATGATAAGTCATTTTTGAGTCACATTTTAATGTTGTATACTTGACCTAATTAATTTCTGTATGTTTTTAATATTGATGATTTGACTGAGTTTTGCATTATTGGGCGTAATTGGGCTTAATTGCTAAACATTGTTAATTTTCAGATTTTTCACTCATCTTGACCTTGTTGCCTTGCGCAGATCATAACTGGAGCTACAGATATCGGATTTTGGTGATCTTGCTGTACCTAGAAATATAAGGAAGAAACCTACAATTTCAGGTTTCACAAGAATTGTCAAATTTGGCCAAAATCAAGGGTAAATTAGGTCCCGAGTTATCTGGCGCGGATCAGTGCGCAGGCCATGATGTTCCTTCACTTAAATTGGCCTAACTTACTCATCTTAAGCCCAATTAACGCATATGATACCTTTTTGGAAAGATTATTCAGAGGCCCTTAATTTGGTCTAGGGTTAGGTCAGTATTAATAAGCATAAATATTAGTTTACAGTCGTACAAGTCAGAGAGATGAAAATTAGACACTTTTGCAATCCTTGTTTTTGCAAGTTTTGGAATTCTCTTCCCCTCTCTTATCCCCTTTTTAGTTTTCTGCACTTTGTTGGATGTTTTGTTGTTAAAGCTTCTCCAATGGTGATGACTATGGAAGGCTAAACCTTTTATCAATCATAGACATTCAAGTAATTTGGTTTGAATTCCAAGTTCCTTACTTTGAATTCTTTTTCAATTGCTTCTTCTCCTTTTCTCTTCTTTCAATTATGACTTATGTGTTGTGAGTGTGATTATGCTTGATCTATGTCTGATTAGATGTAGATTCAGTTTTCATGATTGAATTGGAATTAGGAATTAGGATTGCTTAATCCAAAAATCTAATAGAGATTAGGGATCCGATTGGTAACCTTGGTTAATTGAATTTGTGCATAAATCAACATTATTAGGGATTGCGATTGCGACTCCAATTTTGTTGTTTAAACCCTACATGATCATGTAGTAGATTTCAAATTAACAGAGGAGGAGGGCAAACGAATTTATATCTTTGGGAACAATGACGAATTCTACCAAAGAACTTGACGTCTTGGATTGATGTTTATAATTAATTGAATTTCTTTTTTTGCAATTTTTTTCTCCCAACGGATTTTGAAAATCCCCTTTCTCTAACATTCTTGATTGGTTAATAATTTTAAAGATCCTCGTGAGACAACCAAGGTTGTTTTTCCTTGTACTACAGTTTTTAATTACTATTATTTTGACCCGTGTACGGCCTCGGATCAAGTTAGCTATGAACCTTCTTAGAAAGTTGATCTTACCTATCAAACTTTGTAACTCTTTCTTGTTCCTGGGAGGTGATGCTTCCAACACTACCTTTGCTTTGTTATTGTCTATCTCGATACCATGCCGATGCACCAAAAACCCCAAGAAATTACCAGCCGAGACTCCAAATGAACACTTTTCTGGATTCATCTTCAGACTATGAAATCTCATTCTTTGAAAAGCCATCTCCAAATCAAACAGGTGTGCTTCTAAATCTGTAGACTTAACCATTACATCATCAATATACACCTCCATGTTTTTCCCAGTTAGATCATGAAAATGGCATTCATAGCTCTCTAATAGGTGGCTCCAACATTTTTCAACCTAAATGGCATGACCACCCACTCGACTATCCCAATAGAACCTGGGCATCTGAAAGAAGTCTTATGAACGTCCTCCTCGACTATATAAATCTGATTATAGCCCGAGTGTCCATCCATTACTATAAGAATCCCATTGCTCGCCACAGCGTCGACTAACATATTTGCTATGGGCATGACATATTCATCCTTAGGTGTCGCCAAGTTTAAATTTCGGTAATCAGTGCAAATTCTCAAATTTCCATTCCTTTTGAACACTAGGACGATGTTAGAGAGCCATTCAGTGTTCCTAACCGTCTGAATAAACCCGGCTTTGAGCAATCTCTCCATTTATGCCTTAATTTTGGGAAGCAAATTTGGATTGAACCTCCGAGCTGGCTGTTTATACGGATTAAATCCTTCCTTGACCGGTAGTCGATGCTATACTAACCGCCTGGACAATCCAGGCATCTCACTGTAGTCCCATGCTAGACAATCTTTGTATCACTTGATGAGCTCGACCAACCTGACCCTACCATATTCGGCTAACCAACCACTAAACTTAGTCGTTTAATTTGATTTTTGTTAGTTTTTACCTTGGAACGGGTAAGGCGGTTTTGTGGTGTTGTTGTGCAGGAATTGAAGATTAAAATGTTCAAGATCAACCATGATGGAGCTTGCATGAAGATGGAGCTTGAAAAGTAAGAAAAATGAGCCAAACAGAGCACATCACGGCATAGCCGTGACAACCATCATGACCATGATTGAGCAAGGTTGAAAAGAAGAGAACGAAAAAATCAGAACCTGTCACGGCCGTGACAGGCCATCGGTGCCAAGTTTTCCAAGACAGAATCTGTCACGGCCTGGCCGTGACAGCCATCACAGCCGTGATGCGCAATATCTGGAATTTTAAAACCTGATTTGATCTGATTTAGTAATTGCTTGGGATTCAAGTTACCTTACTCTATAAATAGAGCAATTAGGCTCGAAAATAGGGATATGGGGGGGCTGCTGCCTTAGGCAAAAATTTGGATTTCTCTTCTTCTCAATTTATTCTCTTCTCTTAGGTTTTCTTTTATGCTTTTGTTAATCAAGCTTGCTATGAACATGGCAATGCTTGAGTAGTCATTTTGTTTCTAGGAATTGGGGCTATGCCCAAGATTTGTTTTATGTTATGAATTGACGTTTTACTTCTTGTTAATTCAATTCGCTTTCGATTTGATTCCTATTGCATGAATTACTTGTGAATCTGGTGCGCACTTATTTGCATGTCATAGATACTCTAAGGACGAACCTAGCGGTGAACTTAGGTATTGGATCTATAGGGATTGAACTTAGGACTTAAATCACGAGAGTTAGACGTGGTCCTTCGAGGGTTCACTGAGTTGGCACAAAGCTTAAAGGGTTCGATTTAAATTCAATTACCACGAGAGTAGGGGTTGGTTTAATCGGGCACGGTTCTTGTATCCCGAGAGGGAACATTAACTTATTTAGGATAAACTCACCTTCAAAGCAAATTTCGATAATTAACAAGAGGGGTAGTCAATTTAGTAACATGAGCAGTCTTGTTGGTAACCCAATTCCTGGGAATCCCTTTTGATATTTTGAAATCTCAGATTTGATCTACTTTCCTATTTTGTTCTTGATTTCGTCTTAATTGCAACTTAAATTTGATTTGCTACTTGATTCAAAAAATCAAATCTTTTCCAAATCTTTACCTTTTTATAGTCCAGTTTAATTGATTTAATAATTAATTGTTATTTGAGATCACGGTCCCTGTGGATCGATCTTTTTATTACTTGACGACGGCGTTCACTTCACTTGCGGATTCAAGCACGCGTCAAGTTTTTGGCGCCGTTGCCGGGGACTGTGCTTTCTTGAATCTCTATTTAATTTTTAAATTGATTTTTCTGGACCTTTTTTTATATTAAATTTTCAATTTTTTTTTCATTTATCTCTTTTTCTTTTTCTAGAGTATCTATCTCTCTTTGCAGGTATTTTTCTCTTTTATGCGAAGATCCCAAAGTCTTGGAAATCTCGTTGAAGTTGACCCCGAGATCGAAATGACCTTTCGTAGATGTGGAAGACTACAAAGACAAAGAGAGAGAGAGGGGTTGATTCCCATTCCACTCATGGCGAATCTACCGGATACCAAACCACTGAAGGACTACGCAGCCCCAAATGCTAGGGATTTGCGAACTGGGATTGCTAGACCAGAAATTGAGGCGGAGAACTACACTATACCACCTATGTTAGTTGGCATGATTAGGCAACATCAATTTGGAGGGTTACCCTCGGAGGACCCGACTGATCATGTGGAGACATTCTTGGAGTTCACGGATGCAATAAGAATTCATGGTGCCCCGATTGATGCTATTCGCTTGAGGTTATTCCCCTCCTCTATGACTGGAAAGGCAAAAGCTTGGTTGAAGCAAGTACCAGCTAATACTTGGTCAACTTGGGACCAAATGGAGCAGGCATTCTTGGAGAAATTCTTCCCTCTATCCAAGACTGATTACCTACGAACTCAGATCACCGGCTTCTTCCAAAAGGACGGAGAATGCTTATCGGAAGCTTGGGATTGTTACAAAGGATTGCTAGAGTCTTTCCCACATCATGGGCTCGAGAGGTGGTTGTTAGTGCATACCTTCTACAACGGATTGGATTACTCTTCGAAGGTGTCACTTGACACCATAGCTGGTGGAGCCTTTATGAAAAGACCTCTGACTGAAGCGTTCAATATCATTGAAAACGTAGCCACCAACTATCACCAATGGGGTTCGGAAAGAGGTAATAACCTGAAAAAGTTTTCGGGGGGTAAGTTTGAAATGAATAGCACTGATCTAATTATGTCTAAATTTGACTCATTGAATAAACACTTTGATAAGCTTGAAAAGGCTAATGTGAGTTCAATAGGTACTACTGATGTTGTTTGTGAGATTTGTGGAATGCAGGGACATGACATAATGGAGTGCCCACATGGTGTTGCTCCCGGATCCGGTGCTTCGGGGGAACAAGTGAATTCTTGTCACAACTTTTATGACACGAACCCGAAGTTGCCAAATTATGCTCCCCCAAATCCTTACAACCAAGTGAGGAAGAATAATCCTTATCTCTCCTACGGGAACTACAACAACACGTTGAACCACGAATTCCAGGAAGGCCAAGGTAATAGGAAACCCGCATCAGGGGTATCCTCAGGTACAAAAGTCTAAACTTGAGTCTCTTTTGGAAAATTTTGTCGAAACTCAAACAAAGCAAAATGAAGAGTTTAGGCAACAAGGTAGGGCGGTCAATGAGGCAATAAAGGAGTTAGCATCTAAGGTAGATAACTTAGCCATCCATAATAAGATGTTAGAAATTCAGATTGCCCAACAAGCTAGTACATATTCTAGAACTAAGGGTATGTTTCCAGGACAACCCGAAGTTAATCCCAATGAGCACTGTAATGCTATATACTTGAGGGATGATAAGCTTGGGGTAGTTGAAAAAGGATGTGGAATGTGAGGGATGATAAGCTGTCAACTTTTTTTAAGCTTCTTGTGGATCATTTCTCTTCATTCTTCATCATATAAGGGTATAACTATCATCTCTTTCTCTTTATTTCCTCAGAAATCTCTTTTTCATCAACATGCATGCCACTTTTTTTATTTTGCATGTTTATAGTTTTAACTAAATTTTTTTATGAAAAATCTTTAGAAAAGTCTTTTGAGCATGGAATTAATTTTCATACACTTATACTCATCTCTACTATCATTTTAAGCACTTGCATGTCACAAAAGAATTTTTCAAATGACCAAAAACCCTATGTGGAGCAAAGTAGATGTTTTTGTTAAATTCTCACATGTTTGACTTAAAGATCCTCTCACAACTCTTTGTTTGAGCCATTATTTGATAATAATAGTTACTGTTTTTGGTTTATATATGTTTGCATGTATGTTTTTGAGGGTTTGGACCCTTTCATGTTGGTTTCATGGCTTGAGGATGATGCTAGAGTGAAGAAAATGATCTGGTATGGATAAACATGGGTAAAATGTAATTCTGACAGCATGATATACATTTATTCGTAAGCCCATAACGTTTTATATAAAACGTGTTTTTGAAAAATAAATATATATTTGGAAAGAAGACTTCTGGGGCTTTAATTTGAGATTTTTACATGTGTATATAAAGAGAAACAATTTCATAAATTTGCATGTTGGTGAACTCAGATTTCGGAAAAATCCTGTATAATCAGAGGCGGTGTGTGATTTTTAACAAATTAATGCCTTCGAATTTTGACATGAGACCAACTGCAATGTGTTTATATGTGAATTGGGTACCTTCAAGTAAATTTTAAAAAAATTTAAAGGTCATTTGAGTGATCATTCATAATTTAAACCCACTGCTGTTTTGAAAATACTTTATAACAGAGTTCATCATAATTTTTGAGTGAAAAACATGATTTTCAAAATAAAATCTTTTAAGACGAATCAAGCAAATGAACTATAAACAAGTTTCAATGTAAAAATATAAAGATATGGGATTAAAGTATATATATATATATATATATATATATATATATATATATATATATATCTGTGTGTGTGTGTGTGTGTGTGTGTGTGTGTGTGTGTGTGTGTGTGTGTGTGTAGTGTGTGTATGTATATATATGTATGTATACATAAAAGTAAGTCTTGGATCAAATGTAATCCTAGAATTTTTAAAAGATTGGACATCACTATCATCATTTTTCTAGCCATGGCCAAAATTTATACATGGAAAAATAAGATGACTTTTTAATTTAAGGCATTCGCTTAATTCTTAGACTTGCGGCACGCTGTGGGCAAAGAAAGTTCGCTCCGGGCAGCACCGGAAAAACAAAGACTCTTACTACCCGTCGAATCAGGTAAGGGGAGAAAGCCTGAGGGATATTTAAATTATGTTAACTATATGCTTGATGCGTTTGATTTTATGTGGTTGTTGAAGTTGACTGTTAATGTGGCTGTTTTAATGAAAATCTTGAATCTTATGACCTTGATGATATGTTGGATTGATTTACTTGTTTGTATGATTAATGATGAATTATAAATATGTGCATTCTGTTGACCATGTTATAATTGTTGTAAGCTGTTTGGTTGTTGCGTGTATTTTTTTGGCTTTGTCCTAATTGTTGTAAGTTGTTTGGTTGTTGCATAGAAGCCTAACCTTCGGTTAGAGTTCAATTATTAATGTAAGATAAAAGCTTTAAGAAAACTTATGAGGAAAGCAGCACAATAAATATTTTTAATTTTGAAGTAACATCTTGATAAAGGAGAAGGAAAAATATTCTTTTAACGTTTAGTGAAAATTTAAGAACTTTAAAATAAATTTTTATGGAGATGAAAAGAAATTATTTTGGGAACTTAAGGGATTTTATTTTAAGAAAAATATGAATTTTTGAGGATAACTCATGGAAAAGGACCACAAAGAAAAGTAAGCTCACTTTCAAGTCCTTTAAAAGGAAGTTTTCATTTCCACCACCTTTAGAGTAGTTCACCTCAAAAAGTTTTTTTTTGAGAGTTTTAGAAAAAGGTGATCCTTATAAAATGAAATGGAGTTTTAGAAAAGAAAAAGATTTTCTATAGCTTAAGATTTTTTTTAATAGATTTCAAAAGTAGTTTTTCAAAGGATTTTATCCAAATTAAAATTATCCGATAACTTGGATAAGTTACGGAAGTTTTCGTTTTGTATTTTTACTGAACAAAAAAGAATGTTGAAAGGTGAACCTAGTAACCGAGACGTCGGGATGCTAGTGTTTTGAAAGCACTTGGATCTATGATCCATGTCACGATGTTGTGGACTGTGTGTCCAACATGCGTTGTTGTGAACTGTGTGTCCTACATACATTGTTGTGGACTGTGTGTCCCATTTACATCGTGATGAACGTGGTGAACATAGTAAAAGGTGAAAGTTGTTTTCTACGACCACAAAGTCCAAGACTGGTGCATCGGTCCAGGAATGTTGTGATTAGACACTCGGACTTAAAGTCTTGTGTTGATAATAAGAGTTTTAATACGTTGAAAATTTAAGGAAGGTCGTGATCCTTGGGCTCCGACAAATGGAAGAATGAAACACAAAGAAAAGCTGCGAAAGTAAAATGATTTTCTCAAGCATTTTGGCAGGCGTGCCCACGTTGTTTTCGTATGAATACCTTGAAGGGTCAGGTACTTCATGCTACGTTGTTTTATTGTGCCTTGATGGACAATGAAGTCCATATGCCTGGGTTGTTATGCCTTGTGTTGGACAGTATGCTATGGACATCCACACACATTGATCACTGTGCCAGGAGTTTTGGGCAGTGCTGTGGAAAAACATGTTGTGTCTTATTGACAATCGAGCCTGATCATCTCATCTTTCAAAGAAGTTGGGATCTCCGAAGATTAGAATAGAATGTTGAAATATAGAAGTGCCATATGTTTTTCAAAATTGACGACGAATTCTGTGATATTATGCTTTTACTGGAAATTATATGTTGAATATGATTGATTATTTGTAATTGTTGTTTGTGTATTGGGCTTGTAGTTGTCATAATTGATCCATATATTGGTATCTCACCCTTACAATATATCAGGTTCTCATGGTTCTTTGTTGTTGTACTTTAGTACACAAGGGTGAGTGGTGCCGAGATGTTCTAACCTCGCATAGGGACTTTAATCCCGCATCCTTGAAGAGGTTGGTGAAGGTTAAAATGGTGAGAACTACGGAGTTCTTTCCAGTTGATGTCTTTTAGAATGACCAGCTTAGGATTTTTCGTTGGCTTATATGTTTTTGAGGAAGTCGGTTTATGTAACAGTCTGATTTTTAATTACGCTGTTTAACCGGTTAAAATATAATTAACTATATTTTAATCTAAGAGTTAAAAGTGATTTTTAAATAAGATAAAATCATATTAATAGTCTCTCTCATGGTAGTAGGCTACGGTGAAATTTTGGGTTGGAAATTTAGACGGAGCCCGGTTTGCGTTTTTAACTAACAACATAATTTTATACCGACAGAAAACCCTAATTTGACCTGAAAACTGAAATTTGTAGATTTTTTATATTTTGTCCGTGAGGAAGTCTACTTTCCAAATTTTTGATAAGAAATAAAATATTATGTTTATTCGGACGAATTTTGGTAAAAGATCGGACGGAAAACAGTCGGTGTTTTCACTGACAGTAAGATTTTAATGATCAGAAAACCTAATTTTGACTCATGAACGAAATGGTTTATATTTAAATCATATTTCCAATGAGTTTGGTTAGTTTGAAAATTTTCAGCCGAAAACGAAATATTCCGCTTTTATACGGGCGTAAAACCCTAATCGGGGAACCGACAGAGTCGAGAAGGGAGGTGCAGAGAAAAAACTGGCCACCGAGGAGCTGAGTCATAGGGTGAGTCACCACCATGGCTCACCAAGCATTTATGAAGCATTAAATGTAAGTTACCCTTTTAGCTTAACCTAACCAAGGTTAAGTTAGATTTTAACCATGGTTCCCATGGTTTGTTTGTATGGTCTAAAATCAGTCGCACCCTCCACTAAATGTGAGCCACATATTAATTAACCTTAGTTTTTAAAGGTAACCTTAGTTAAGTTAATTATTAACTATGGTTAAGTTTATATTAATTAAATATTCCTAAAAGCTATTAATCTAAGCTTAACAAACCAAACAAGGCATGAGATTACTCCTATATATACCCCCCCAAACCGTGGCCTCCCTCACCTTTCACTCATCTTCTTCATTTTTCTTCATTTCTTCACAAATCACCAAAACTCCATTATCTTCTTCAAGAGCTCCAAGTGCTTCCATTGAAGAACTTGTCAAGATCATCATATTTTCTTCATATTCTTCATACACTTGAGGTAATAGGATCATCCATGATCATCTCATCTCATCTCAAGATCTTAATCTTCCTATTTCACAGTTTTTCATTTCTTAGTTCTAGAACTTTGAATAATTCTAGAAAATTGTAGAAAAATCATAAAAATGTGAAACCAATTTCTATGATCTTGTTATGTCATCTATTTTCCTTATCTAAGAGTGTGTGAGCAAAAACATTTTTCTAACTATATGATCTTGATTTACCGAACCTAGGATAGAAAATGGGTTTGGTATTTTTGCTTCTTTTAGGAAATCTAATGCTTGGGTTAAGCTCTCTAATACATATATGGTTATGATCTAAGAGCTTAACTTCAACAAATATTTCTATCCTAATTTTATTGTGTTGGCCGAAAATCTAGAATTTAGGGGTTTATTGATTTTGTTAAATTAATGAATTCTAATGATTGTTTAATACTCTTAAGTATCTAAGTAATCTAAATCCAAGAACTCGAATCAAAAAGAATTTCCTAGCCTATTGTTACTATACATGGCCGAAACCCTAACCCTAAAGGTTAGAGGATTTTGTTTCAAGTTTTAGTCTTATAATAAGTAATCCATGTTAGTTAAGACTCTAGTAACTAAGATCCAAAAGATGGCATTACAAAGATAACCCTAAACCTATTTTCTTAGTCTTGGCCGAACCTAGCCCTAAAGTGTCATAGATGGTTGTTGTTTGATTAATTATAGTTATGTTGTTTGGTTCAAGGTGAAACTATTAAACTGTGGAGTGATAGCGAGGAACGTCGAGTTCAGGATTTCGGTGCTAGCTCAGGTGGGGGAAAGAACCAATCTACCGTCGGAAACGATAAGTATTATATTCTATAATAATTGTGTTGGGCGACCTAAACCCTACTAGTAGTTGAGTAATCGACAAGACCAAAATCACATTGGAAACCTTTTCTGTAAAACCAATGGTGATTTGAGGATTGTAGGTGATGAGTGTGATTACACCTCATATTTGTTTATCATTTTGTATGCATTTTCATATAGTTTAGACATATTTAATTTGATTTTTGTTAGTTTTTACCTTGGAACGGGTAAGGCGTTTTTGTGGTATTGTTTTGCAGAAATTAAGGATAAAATGCTCAGGATCAACAATGATGGAGCTTGGATGAAGATAGAGCTTGAAAAGTGAAGAAAATGAGCCAAGCAAAGCCCATCACGGGGTTTATATTGTCTTTTATCCAAGAATACACTCTGAGGACTTAACTTTGCCTTTTATCCGAAGATATACTCGTCTTTAAGGACTTGATATTGCCTTCTATCCGAGGATTATACTCATCTTTAAGGACTTAATATTGCTTCTTATCTGAGGATTATACTCGTCTTTAAGGACTTGATATTGCTTTTTATCCGAGGATTATACTCGTCTTTAAAGACTTGATTTCACCTTTTATCCGAGAATATAATCGTCTTTAAGGACTTAATATTGCCTTTTATCTTTAAGGGCTTCATTTTGCCTTTTATCCGAGAATATACTCGTCTTTAAGGACTTGACTTCGCCTTTTATCCGAGAATATACTCGTCTTTAAGGATTTGATATTGCCTTTTATCCGAGGGTTATACTCGTCTTTAAGGACTTGATATTGCCTTTTATAAACTTATGCATAAGAACTTAATGCTTTTGTAATCGTACTATCGTAGGAACAGAGACACAATAATGATACCCAAACGGACAAAGATCTATTAATGATACAAACTTGCACTGAATATTTACACGGACCTCGGTGTGCCTCATTAAAACCTTCCCTGTCAAAAACCCTTTATTTGCACAATGGTTGGAAACCCCGGTTTTTTTCAAAATGTTTTTGAAAAATTGCATACCCCACCTCTCACCTTAGTCAAAGTAAATATTTCCACTATCTCTCTTTTCTAATGTCTCCGACCTCCCACTAACTTCATCAAGCACCACTATAGTAGACTTCCAATCAAGGTCAATAATATTTGAAGAAATCACCAAAAAAGAAACAATAATAATACTTCAAGAATGAATTTAAGGAGCCATAGTGGGACATGCTCAAACTCTTCAAATAATTTGGTGAATGAATTAATGGCTATAGATGAAAATAATCTGCAACTGGTTATGATAGTACTAAAAATCCCCACAACAAGAGAAAGTCCATTGAGGCAAATACATTCCATTTATAAGCACAACAAAATGTTATATTATCAAGAAATTATGAGTGTTTAGTTTGACCTCTAGAATTTTAATCAATTATGAAGTAAAATACAGTGAAGAGTTCACTGAGAATCATTAGTTTTTACACAAATTTAATATAATAATTATATCTAAGAAAATGAAACTAAACCGATCATAGGAGAACACTAAGTATTGTAATCATATAACTCTCAGCAAGCAAAATGACTAACTAAGAAGGAATTGACTTACCTTCTTTATGGAAGCCTTCCCCACTAGCTTCTTCACAAACATTGTTGAAGGAATTGAAGAGAAGATAAGAGAGGGAAAACGTATAGTGTCAAATGTGCTTTCACTTGATCGAAAACATAGAGCATTTAGTTTATGCCACTTTCTCTTTCTCTCTCAATTGCTCAATCTCCTGCCATGTTTCCGACGTGCACCACTCATGCCACTCACCGAAACTGTGCCTTTAGAATCCTTCACTTGAAAACCCGAATTCAACACTGACTTACATGTACTTGGACAAGAATTGCTCGATTTCAGAACCCCTTTGGGACTATAATCCCAAATTCTCATTCCTCTGACTCCATTAACTTGAATCTCGTTCTCCTTTTCCGAAAACTTCTTCAGTGTCTCGGAGGACCCAAATTGACTGAAGAATTTCATGGGGCTTCCTGTGTTAGCAGTGTTGTTGATGAACCCACGAAAAAAAAGGAGTGGACTTTAGGTTTTTCTTGAGTTGATTTGAAATGGGTACTCCTTCTTCTAGACCCTCCATGAGTTCCCAAGCATTGATCACTTCTGGGTCTTGGAGAGTGGGTGATGATTTCTGAACACTCTTCGATTCTGTAACAATGAACATTGTTGTGTGTGTGGGTTGTTCATTGTCCAAGTTAAGTGCCCCATAAGTGGAGGAAGTGAGAGAAACCACGTGGTTCAAATAACAACCGCCAGTGTCACCACCTCGACCACCAAAATTTCCACCTCTGTGACCACCACGATCGCTGTCGGCCCCTCCTCCATATCTTCCGCCATCGTTTCTGCCATATCCACCGGATCTGTTATAGACGCAGGTCCATTACGCACCGCCACTGGGTTGCTGTCTCGTAGCCATCTTGCCACCGAAACTCCACAAACTTGTGCGATCGGGGAAAGTTTACCTCGGCCTCACGGTTAGCACCAAATGTTCATGCAAATTTTAGGTAACAAAGATCCAAAACGATGAAGAACAATATTGCTATCTTTCACGTCGACTATTAGTCCAAAACACTCTCGCCTCTCGAATAAATATTATTGAACTAGTAAAGTCTGGTTACAAAATAGCATAACAATTTCTAATTACATCAACCGTCTTTTTATACTAATTCTCCCCACTCCTAGGTGGGAAGTTAATCCCACATTCTTACCCCACTATGCGACGATTATTGGAGATCATGGATTATTGCCACTTAATCATGTCTTCCCAATATATCTCGGATAGTACAAAAATGACTGAATTTGGTGAGGGCGGTGAACCATGTTTGTGGAGAACGACTGATAGTTGAAACTGAGTTCAGCTACAAAATCGTTGAGAGAAATAGTGTCCGACGGAAAGGTGGGAGAAATGAGAGGTGGGAGATGAGAGAATGAAATGGAAACAAAATTTGGTGAGGGCGGTGCATGATAACATTCAATAGACCTTCTTAATCAAATGGTAGAGATTGGTCTCTCACCATGGGAGACATGAACAGGTCATGCTCCTTAGCCAAAGCCAGCAAACGCGGTGGTTTAACGTTGTGTTTGGTTTGGGGATTATACAACGCCGCTTTTCCCTTCCTATATAACACATATACTTACTTTGAGGTTAACAAAGGTGCACATTGGATTGTGGTTTTACTATAATTTTGTCTTGGCAAACACTGTATCCGTCCATAGTTCCTTTTTCCCCGAATGTATTATTGTTCATCGAAAATTTAAATTATATTTAAAATAACAATGAGTTGGGGCGAAGTCCATATCCTGTTTTGGTGAGATATTTTTTGATGAATTGCTACTAGAGTAAGAGAATTACCAATCCATTTCACGAGAGCATTGAGTTGGTTAAGATATATTATCGAATAAGAGGGTTTATAGATAAGTAAAAGACATACTTAAACTTTTTTTTTGTTGACAAAGGCCTACCTAAACTTGAGGAGCCTGGGGTAAAAAAAAAAACCTTGTGGAGCCCAATGTTTACCCAAAACCTAATCATATGATTTAGACTTACATTTTCTTTTTCTTTCTTTTTTTGTCAAGTATATTTAAGTTGTGTCAGATAAGCTCATTTCTACTAGAAAGGCCCGTCATTTTTTTAACTATAATATCTTAGTAATTAGTTATAGCCATTGTGTTGCTCGTGCCATTAATTTCTAGCTGATTTTTTTGGGCTTAGATTTCATTTCGCACACAAAAATTATAGCAACTGTTAGTTGATTTTATAGATAAAAATAGGGTTTAAAAAATAATAAATATAAAATTAAGGATGTTGCTTTTTACACCTCTAATTTTTCCAGTACACACCATTCCTTTTTGTTTAAACATTTTTTCCCCGAAATATTCTTATCCCTTCCATAATCTCTCATTTCTTACTATGATTTCATAGCATTTGGGACATGTCATCTAAACCCATTTATACTAGAAAGGCTCGAGCTGATTATTTTAAATATAGTATCTTTTTTGTGCACTTTAAATATAGTATCTTGGATTCTTGGTATTCATTATAGCAATTCCCACTACTGGAAAATATGGAATAAACTATCAGATATCACGTCTGTTTAACAAAAAGTTGACGTTAAAAAGGAGGCGGTGGCAGAACTGTAAATATGAGGTTCATTTAAATCATCTTTTACGTCAGTTTTTTAAACAACAGACGTTGAAAGTGATGAGTGTCACTTTTAACGTCTGTTAGTTAGACAACAGACGTTAAATATGCACTTTAACGTCTGTTGCTTTAACAACAGACGTTAAAGGTGATTTTAATTTTTTTTAGTTAGTATACGTACCCGCGCGCATTGCCTTCTTCACCACTTTCACTCTCTGCCCTAACCATTTCTCCACCGCCACCACCGCGAGGTACTTAATCTTTCTCTCTTTCTCTCTCTGAACTTCACACTCTCTTTCTCATATTTAAAAATTGCACGCACAGTGGAGAGCCAACACCGAGATCACCACTGAGCCACTCTCCTTCTCCTCTCTCTGGACGTAGGTGTTATCTTGAGATGACGTTAGAAGGGGGATTCTACCTTCTAACCTGTGGGTTCCTAAACTACTCCAAAGAGTTTTTAGTGTGAAAGATGGAAATAACTAAGCTAAATGCATGAGAGTAAATTGAAAATGATAGAAAATAAGCATAAAAATGTGTTTGATTGTACTGATGTGTCTGATACAATATTTACAATCGGTATTTATAGGCTACAACTCGAACACTATGCAAAATTGTCCCTATTTTCCACATTCTCCTACATTCTAGCATTATGCGCTTAGTGGCCAACGTGAACCAACTAGATTTCAACGGCTAACCGTGTCTAACTAAAATCCCTATATTTTAGCAACAACTTCAATGATCATCGCCATTAACCATTTGAGCTTGTTATCCTCATTCTTCAACGTCTCTTTGCTTCCTAAAATCAAGTTAAACAACTTGAAAATCGTTTCCCCTTATCTCGGACGGTTGTTAGCACGTGCAACGACTATGATGCTCAATGCTCTTATTTGACTTCTTTAGCTATCACCTCCACTTTAAATATCAATGGATTACTTCGAAGCATTATCCTTTAACTCGTTTTACTTTCTTAACCGTTTTCAATTACTAATCGTTCTTCATCAGCTACCAGTACATCATTCGACTGGATTCCGAATCGGCTAATTTCCAACGGCTAGTTTTTTCAATGGCTAAGTTACATTCCTTTAATTTATGCGATAACATTTGCCCCCTCATGTCTTGTATCTAATTGGAATGAAGATAGAATGATATAGCCGACTTACCTTGAGCACCACAATATATCTACTTATCTCAGTTTGCACGCTTGTCGTCTCAACTCCTTATCCCTCTTTTATTGCTAACAGCTACTTTTCACAATTGCTTTCCTTCCTTTATAAAATCTTGCTGACTGCTTCTTCTCATCCTTTACTTTACTTTCTCTCCATCTTCCTCTATTTCTTCTGCTTTCCACTCTTCTTGAACCCTTCTTGAATTTCCTTTAACCGAATATGTCTTCTTCATCCGATTCCCAAAATCCTGATAACATCTCCTATGGTCACAATGCTTCGGATGACTCAGCTTTTATTGGTCCTAACTGATCCTCATCTCCTTCATCTGAGGCTAAACAAACCACGGGCACTCTTTACCGTGTTGATCATTCCATGACCTTAAACCCTTCCACCGAAAATCAAGACGAAGGCAAGCTGTTTCTTGATAACGTCTTGTACCCTAGCTTGTTTGCCTTGCCCATCGCCTCGGATTGGTTCACCCTCGATCAAAGGACCTCAAGCTTCAGAATTTGGCCCAATGGCACCACTGCTTACAACAAATGGCTCCACCGTGTAGCCTCAGCCAAAAGTAAATATTGGAAATCTTGGGGAATTTTTAACCTGATTATGCTTTCTCATCACGAAATCCCCATCAATGTTGACATCCTCTTCGGCTTGTGACTTCTGGAATACTTCTATCAGCAACTTCGTTTTTCCTTTCGGCATGATGAGCCCTACCTTACTCGATGTCGCGGCTATTACTGGACTACCCCTTCACGGCGATGAAGTTCCCGCTTTCTTAGAAGTAGTCGAACCAATGGCTGACATCAAATGTTCTAAGCCACATTGCTATTATAGCAATTTTATCACCGCTAATTCAAATTCGATTGGGGAAGTCACTGACCTCGAGCATCATGCCTTTCTTCTGTATTGGATGTGCAGATATTTTGTCTGTACCAATTCGGTTCAAATAGTAGCCAAAATACTCAACTCTGTTCAGCTCATCACTTCTGGACGAGCCCTGGCTCTTGGCCCTCTGTTTCTCGGTCTTCTCTACCGGAGCCTGTTCGTATATATGGAACGACTGAGAAATCAAGAGAAAACCGACAACATCCCTGGTCTACTTTGGTTCTTGCACCTCTGGATCCTCCATTATTTCCCAGAGTTTGTGTCGCAAGTCGAGAACTCGGTTCCTCCTCCTCGCAATCCGCCAATATTGGGAGAACGACTGGTCCCTCTCACCCCCTGGAATGCTCGACTATAGGGGTAGTGAACACTCTTCTGTCCCTTACTCGACTCATTTCAGAATTTCACCCTACCATCTCGGCTGGGATTGACCTATCCCGGATCTTTACATCCTTTGAAAGTACAACTAGCCATAGCACCCACCGAGCCATTGTGCTTGGTTAGGCTAGTGTTTTAACGGCTCGGAACCTCCTCACTAGCATTAAACCTAAGTCGAGGTACTACAAGTCCTCTTCGGATTACTACAACCCTCAATGTCTCGTAAGACAATTTGGCTTGCTACAACATATCCCCACTTCATTTTCAGAACCAGCGTCCCCCTCTTTCAGGTCAACTTACACCGAAGATGATGTCGCGGAGCAATTTGCAGTGATTGTTGATCGACTGTCTTTCTTCTGATATAAAAGCTTCATTCGACAACCAGGGACAACCTCGACTTTCCTCAATTGGTGGCCGTCTGTTATTGACAACATCTTTAATGATTCAGGTGCTGATTGGATTAACCGATTGATAGAAGGAAGGGTAGGTGAACGATCTCCATCTCGTCCTTTGAATATCCAACCCACATCGTCGTGCCATCCTCCTTCATCTTCACAAACTAAAGGTAAGCCAATTCTTCTTGAGTTATTCTAATTAATCTTGTATTTTAACAACTCCTAATCATCGGCTATATATCCTTTATTGCAGGCAAAGGAATCATTGACCTGGATGATGAACCTGATAACGCCCCCTTTCCTCTGTTAAGAAAAGGACAAGATCCCAAGGGGTGGTCATTAGAGAATCTTCATAGGCTGCTCCCAAGATAGCCAAGAAAGGATTTGAAGGTTCAGCCAAGGTATATCCTTTATTTGCACTACTGTTAAGCTCCCTTATTCTTTAAAAATATCATTCTAACAACTGCTCCAACCTTTTCATAAAAGCAAGAAGCAAACTCCCGAAGTGTCACCCTCAGTACACAGCCAGCCGAGAAAAAGGACTCTAAGATTCACTGTTGAGGTATATTCCTTCCCTCATTTTCTTGTTTTACCCTCTCCCTTTTTATAAATCTCCCTCGGCTAATGTGAGTTTCACTCTTGCCAGCCAACCATTCCAGAAGTTACCTCTCACCCACTGCCTCAGGAACCAACGACTGACGCCCCAAGCAATCTAGCAGCATCAGTCGTTCCGCCAATTCTTCAACCAGCTGAGGGCCAAGTCCAAGAAACCCTTCATCCTTCTACTCCAAAGAACATTGTAGCAACCCCTGAATGCCTGATTCCGGATGATATACTTCTCCAATATTTCGAGACTTCTGTTACTCCAACTGCCATCCCTCCTTCTTCCCCAGTGGACGAGCACTTGTCCTTTATTGAAGAGCAATTGGGGGATACAGTGCCTTCCGATGAGGCAACCATCACCAAGCTGTGGCTAGCACTGTCAAAGATATCTCAAAGTCCAGAATTCTCAGAGAATCAGAAAGCCATTTTTAGCCGTATATTAGTAAGAGTTGGAGACATTCACTATGATCACTCGGTCCATGTTAAGTGGCATGAGAAAGTTTCCAACAGTCTCCATCATCTCTCTGGCCTTGAGGCCCAAAAACTCTAGCTGCTGACCACCTTCCGAGTCGTGCATGCTGAAAGAAATTGACATGGCTGAAAACAAGAACCTAACCGATCGCCTTGCATATTTAAAGACTGAGCGAGAAAGGATAAATAAGGAGATAGTTGAGACTGAGCCTCGACTAAGGATTGTGGAAGAAAAACTCAAGTCGAGCGCCAATACCAGAGTCCAGTTATATCAACAATCCACCGTCCTTGACAAGGAAAGCAGTCCTCTTACTCAGCAACGCGTCGCACTGGAGGGAGATCTGGCTACAGCAGAGCACGGGATTTCAGTTGCCAAGGCTTCTTGGAAAGAATTGAAGACCATGTTTTTGGAAGCAAAAGCACCACCAACTCATACGGCCATGTAATCGACCATTCTTGCCCCCATGCTTATCGCATCAACTTCGGAGCCTGCCGGTACAATGCCCGTATCAGCTGAAACCAACATAGCCGCGATTGTGAGTGATATTACGACCAGTGAAGCACCTGATGCGGCTGAAGAAAATCTTGCGGTTGAAGGAAATGAAGAGGCACAAACAACAGACGAGGGGTATATTTCTGCTGAAGATGTGGCCTTGGCTGTCTCGGATGAAGCTCTTCCTACTGGGCATACCGAAGATAAAGATGGTTCTATAATCACTCCAAATCCATCAGCCTTCCCAATTAACTAGGATAATATTTTAGCAGCCGATGTCACTTTCCCTTTATAGTTTTTTACTGTTAATGGTTTTAGGAAGCTACTTGGCCGGCTTGTGCCATCATTTTGAACTTACTCCTTCCCAAATCGAGGGATAATATGACTTTAAGTGTTTGCCGTTTATGCTACAATTTAACTCTTCCCCTTGCATGTTAACTAACCGATAAGCACCTCCAAAAATAACTTGACTAACAATAAACAACCCTTCCCAATTTGGTGACCATTTCCCATATTTAGGATCCTTACTCCCAATTGGTAAAATCATCTTCCAAACCAAGTCACCCTCGGCAAACTGCTTGTTTTTAGCATGCTTGTTGTAAGCCTTAGCAACCTTCTACTTGTTTTGTCGAATGTTATCGAGAGCCATTAATCTATCCTCATCGACTGATTCTAACTCCATCAACATGGCTTGTTGATAGTCATCTAAAATTAATCCATGTTGCCTAGATACCCTTAAGGATTTTACATTAATCTCTAAAGGCAGCACACCATCTTGACCAGAAGTTAGTCGATAAGGTGTCAAGCCTGTAGCCGTGGACTTGGAGTTCCTATAGGCCCATAATACTTTAGATAATGCTTCATGCCACTTCCTGGGTTTATCCTCGAATGTTTTCTTGATCATGGCAATCAACACTTTATTGGTATCCTTGGCCTGCCCAATGGCTTGGGCATAATATGGGAAAGAATGAAGTAACTTGATCCCATATTCCTGAGCGAAGGCCACCATCTTTTCACCAGTGAACATAGTTCCTTGATCAGTGGTGATTGGCTCGGGTATACCATATTGATGGATTATATGCTGGTTGATGAATTTAATGACATCCTGTTGAGTTACATTGACCATCGGCTGCGCCTCCATCCATTTGGTAAAGTAATATGTTGCCACTGATCAGCCTCTGGCTAACTAGTTTTATAACTAGTAAGATCATGGTTTTTGCACTGATTATTCTAGTTTCAATCTCGTTTTAACCCAAATTTGGATGTAGCTGTCCTCAAGCAACATTTTGAGTTTCTTAAGTAATTTAGGATATTTTTGTTGATTTTGAGTCAAATAAAGCACTTACTGTTATTTCTTGTTTTCAGGTTAATAAGAGAAACAATTCTGGAAGTTTTCGCCCCGCGAGAGGCTGCTCGCCTCGCGGGCCTGAAGGCCTGACTGTGCCAGAAATGTCATCCTCTCTGCCTCACCCCGCGAATCACTATCTCGCCTCGCGAGAAATCCAAACCCTGAAGGACAGAGACCATCACGACCTAGCCGTGATGAAGGTCACGACCGTGACAGACTGGAATTTGAAGTCTCGCCTCGCGAATCATCATCTCGCCCTGTGAGAAAGCCAAACAATGAAGATCTGACTCATAAGATTCACCTCGCGAGAGGCTGTTCGCCTCGCGAGCGGGCGCAGATTCTGAAGGATATAAATTGCTGTTTTAGGGCAAAAACGAGCATCTTCTTTTCTTTTTAGATTTGATGGCTGCGAATTAGGTTTAGTGTTTTGTGTTAGGTTTTTAATGGAGAACTAATCTCCTTGGATTGATCTACTGTAATCGGTTCCCATTGCCACTTGAGGTTATGTAATTCCCAATCTTATTGCTATTCTCTTTCAATATTGTTCTATATGTTCTGTTTTCTTAATTTAGGATTGTATAGAATAGGCATTGATTTATTTCGATGATTGTGTGTTCCTATACATAATCGCGTTTGCTTAATTAGCGTGTGTTCAATCGTGTTTGCTTAATTCACGAGAGCTTCACCCCATTTGCTTAATTCGGGAATTAGGAACATAAATCTCGTAGTACCAATTTCGCTTGTTAATTGCTGCTACAATCGAAAAGAGATTAGAATCCGCTTAGGGCATGGAATTATATGAATCAATGATAGTGGGAAACCGAAACAGTAGATTAATTGTTTTTAGCTTATTGATAATTATTTAGTTTGCATTGTTTTTCTTAACTGTTTTCTAAATTGAATTTCAAATCTTAAACCCCCCAAAACTGATTTTCCTGTTAATAACACCCCAAGAGTCCTTGTGAGACGATACTCGAGTTGTCGCTCCCTAGCTACATATTTTTCCAATCACTCGTTTTTTGAACCATGTGCGACAGCGTGTCAAAATTGGCGCCGTTGCCGGGGACTCTTGTTGTTATTAACAAAAAATAAAATAAAATAAAAACAGAGAGATGCATTGCTGAATTAGTTATGGATGATTATATGCAAAATTATATGCCTAATGTTTATTATGAGCCATCATGCATATATTATCCTGGCTTCACTGGCGGTTATGAGTTTAGCAGTGATTTTGGCATGAACGAAGTGAACCACTATTCTGGCCAACATGGTGGAAATCATGGCAGCTTGGATGAGTTGGCTTATTTGGTGCATCAATTGAGATTACACCAGCAACAATATCAGCCTGACCCCACACCAGTCCAACCCAGTCTGGAAGAATTGGTGCAACAAATGGCAGAAGACACTCTTGAATTCCAGCAGAGGACAGAGGCAAGTCTTCAGGATTTGGCCACTCAAATTGGTCACATTGCCTCCGCCTTGACTGCACTTCAATCACAACGTCTCCTTGAAGAGCAGTCAGATTCGCAAATAGATATTCTTGGCGATGATTCTTCTGAGCATTATGTTTCTCAATTAGAGTTGCCTTCTGACATTGTTGATGACACTTATTGTGATTTGGTTGCAACTGCTGATTTTCCATTCTTTTCTGGTTTTGATGATGCTTACTCATGCGCTGACTGTACTAACACTGACTTTTGTGCCGTGTGTGCTGAGATTACTACATGTATAGAGGGTGATGGATTTGGTAATGCAGTGAGTGCAGATTGCACAGAAGACAAAGCAGCACCAGTGATCCTCTCCACTTGTTTGCCACCACCTACTATGGAACAACCAGCGATGGAGTTCAAGCCTCTGCCTGAGAGACTGGATTTTGCACCCTTAAATTTGAAGGCACTATGGGCAGTCCAAGAGGTTGAACCCCATTTTTATTGGGAAGACTTTGTTGACAAGGAGGTCATCCTTGACCCAATAGGGAGTGAGAAGTCCGCCGCACTCTTCAAGGTCACCATGATTGTCAAGCGCTCACCCTCATGCTTATGCGGCATACCATGGGATCCGGGAGGATCATATTACACTTTGAGCATTCCTTGGTCGCTGTATCACAGGCAGTGGGATCCCGGTGGAATCGCCTCCATGAGTTTTTCTAAACCTTCTCCTTCCCCTAGCTCTTATTTTATATTTGTGTTCTTTCATTTAGGACAATGTATGTTTTAAGTGTGGGGGAGGGAACCCAATTGTTTGTTTTTGTTTTGTTTTCCTTGTTTGTGTTGCTTTGAGTCGTATGTGTGTTGAGTCTTGTGTCGGTGAGCTTGATGGATTTTAATTAAATTTTGCGTAGATGGATTGCATGATATGTGTTGACTGTTGATGATTTCCCCCCCCTAGGTTTTAAAAATTGAAATTTGATCCCCATGTGAAAAATTGAAAATTAAATTTTGAGATATTCTATTGTGATTACATGATTTATGATAAGTTTGGGGTGAAGAGATGCACACACTCGGGATTGAATCTCGGTCAAACAATTTATGAAAAATGTCCAAGTGAGGATTTGAGCCTCCAACATGCTTTTAATTGTGTGAATCACTTTCAAGTTGCAGTTTCCCGAATTTGCTTGAGTCTCTTCATGGTTTGCATGTTTATGTGCTTGCATCAAATGATTTAGGCAATTTTCTTTGAAATAACTACTTGGCCTAAATTGCTGTTTGGGGCAGATTAGGGATCCATCTTCTTTATCATCTTCTTTTCCTTTTAGAATAGATGGCTGCGAATCAGGTTTTTGTTATATTGTAATGGAGAACTAACTCCCTTGGATTAGTCTACTGTAATTGGTTTCCATTGCCACTTGAGGTTATGTAATTCCTGATTTCATTGCTTTTCTCTTTCAATATTGTTCTATATGTTCTTTTTTCTTAATTCAGGATTGTATGGAATGTGTATTGATTTGTTTCGATGATTGTGTGTTCCTATACTTAATCGCGTTTGCTTAATTCGTGTGTGTTCATTCGTGTTTGCTTAATTCACGAGCGCTTCACCCCGTTTGCTTAATTCGGGAATAGGAACATACATCGCGTAGTGCCAATTTCGCTTGTTAATTGTCGCTACAATCGAAAGGGGATTAGAATCCGCTTAGGGCTTGGAATTATGTGAACTAATGATAGTGGGAAACCGAGAGCAGTAGATTAGTCGTTTCAACCATTGACAATCACCTATTTGCATTATTTTCTTAACTGTTTTCTTAATTTAATTTCAAATCCAAACCCCCTCAAAAAACTGACTTTTCTGCGAATAACAATCCAAGAGTCCTTGTGAGACGATACTCGAGTTGTCGCGCCTTAACTACATATTTTTACAATCGCTCGTTCTTTTTGACGCGCGCGCGACAACGTGTCAAAATTGGCGCCGTTGCCGGGGACTCTTGTTGTTATTAACAGAAAAAAAATTTGCATTGCTGAATTAGTTACGGTTGCTTTGTCTGGTTGTGAATCCTAGTACTTCCCATGGATAATTACATGCATGGTTATATGCCTAATGTTGATTATAAGCCACCACCATGCATATATTATCCTAACTTTGATGAGCCACCACCATGCATATGTTATCCTAACTTTGCTGGTGGTTATGAGTCTAGTAGTGGTTTTGGCATGTTTGGAGTGAATGATTATTCTAGCCAACATGGTGGAGGACAGGGCATCATGGATGAGTTAGCTTCTTTGGTGCAACGGATGGCAGAGAACAATCAACGGATGATAGAAGCTGGTTTTCAGAAGTTGGCCATTCAAATTGATCACATTGTCTCCACCTCGGCTGCACTGCAAACTCAACATCTCCTTGAAGAACATACAGATTCGCAAACAGTTGTTCTTGACAATACTTCCTCTGAGGATAATTTTGATAATGATGTCAATAATACTTCTATTGATGAACTGTGTGTTGAATCTCCAGATATTCACACCTTCCCTGATTCTGTCTATTATACTTCATGTGTTGATTTTAATGAATTTGCTTCGTGTGTAGCATGTGTTGAAAGCTCATCCTTTTTAGGGTATGAGGAGCAAAACGTCCATATGGAACATGAGACACATGAGGTTGAGGGTCCTGTTCATATAGAAAATGAGGATCAGGAGGACATCTGCTTCACCATGCTTGAGGATGATGAAGAACCTTTGGAATTAGATGATTCTATAAATTCATATGCATGTGTTGAAAGTGATGGGATGGATGAACTGTGTGTTGAATTTCCAGACATTCAAGCCTTTTCTGATTCAGTTTGTTGTACTATATGTACTGACTGTACTAACACTAACCCTTGTGTGGTGTGTGCTGAGATTTCTGCATGTATAGCAGTTGATAAATTGGATAATGCGTTGAATGAAGAACGTGCAGAAGTTGAAGCAGCATCGGAGACCCTCTCTACCTGCTTGCCACCTCCCACTGTGGAACAACCAGCGATGGAGTTCAAGCCTCTGCCTGAAAGACTGGATTTTGCATCCTTGAATATGAAGACACTATGGCCAGTCCAAGAGGTTGAATCCCATTGTTGACCAGGAGGTCAACTTTGACCCACGAGGGAGTGAGAAGTCCGCCGCACTTGGCGGAGTCACCATAATTGACAAGCGCCCACTCTCATGCTTATGCTGCATACCATGGGATCCGGGAGGATCATATCGCAATTTGAGCATTCCGTGGCCGCTGTATCACAAACAGTGGGATCCCGGTGGAACCACCTCCATGAGTTTCTCTAAACCCTCTTCTTTTTAATTGTCTTTTCCTTGCTTTGTTTTTTTTTGTTTTCTTTTAGCTCTTGAATAATTTGAGAAGATCAAGAGTATGTGTGTGAGTCTTGTGTCGGTGAGCTTGTTGGTTTTTGATCAAAATTTGCATAGATGGATTGCATGATATTTGTTGACTGTTGATGATTTTCCCCTAGGTTTTGAAATTGAAAATTGATCCCCATGTGAAAAATTGAAAATTGAATTTTGAGATATTCTATTGTGATTGCATGATTTATGATAAGTTTGGGGTGAAGGGATGCACACACTAGGGATAGAATCTCGATCAAACAATTTGCAAAAAATGTCCAGGTGATGATTTGAGCCTCCAACATGTTTTTAACTGTGTGAATCACTTTTGAGCTGCACTTTCCCGAATTTGCTTGAATCTCTTCATGGTTTGCATGTCTATGTGTTTGCATCAAATGATTTAGGCAAATTTTCTTTGAATTAGCTACTTGGCCTAAATTGAACCAGTCCCTAATGCATGTTCCCTAGTTAGCCCCTTTGAGCCTAATTATCCTATTGTTTCATGATGACCCTATGTTACAAGCCGAAAAATCTGTAAAAACCATGTTAACCCGATCTTAGGATTAGGAGAGCATGGAAGCTTAGCAAGAGAATGGTTGCAAGAAACTAAGTTTGGGGTGGCTGCAAGGATATGATGTGTTGTTTAGGATTGAGAAAAAGAAAAAAAATAAAGGTTGGAGCCAAAGGCAAAAAGGAAGAAGAAAAAAAGAAAAAAAATAGAAAAGTGCAAAAATGTCAAAAAGGGTATTAGAAGAAAAAGGCTATAGTCACCCAAAATCATAAAGAAAAATGGAAAAAGGAACTTGAGTGGAAGTTCAATTTGTCAAAATGCTCATGCTCTCTTAGTTCCTGGGGACTTAAGCCTAGTACCTTTGAATATCCTACCTCTAGCCAGGCCCCATTACAACCTTTAAAAGATCTTTTGATGTTGCATGCATGTTTTCGTGGGAACCTTGATTGAGATGAAAATCAAATTCACGGGAAGTGCTCTTAAAATGTGAAATTGAGTGAAAAGTTGATAACCTAGACAAATTGAGCGAATGAGTGAAATATTACATGCCCTTGTGAGGAAGGCAATTGTTTGAAATTGGTGATCTCCCTTTTGTGTGTAACTTGGATCCTCAACTTAGATTAATGATTGCATGAATGATGGAATTCTCGATTGTTTAAAGTAAATGAATGTGGGGATTGCATTGTTGAAAAGGGGGGAACATTGAAGGAAAATTGTTTTGTTGTAATTGCATGAAATTTGTGCGAAATTGATTAAATACTTTAAGCTTGCCAGGTTTGAGTCCTTTTTGAGTTTTAGTTTGCTTGGGGACAAGCAAGGTTTAAGTTTGGGGTATTTTGATCAGCCTCTGGCTCGACTAGTTTTTAACTAGTAAAACCATAGGTTTTATTCGAGTTTAATCTCGTTTTCGCCCAAATTAGACTTGATTGTCTTCAAGCAACATTTTGAGTCTCTAGAGTAGTTTTAGGGTGATTTAGCTGATTTTGAGTCACATAAAGCACTTACTGCTATTCCTTGTTTTCAGGTTAGTAAAGAGAAACAATTATGGAATTATTCGCCCCGCGAGAGGCTACTCGCCTCGCGAAAGCCTGAAGACCAGCAAGTGAAGAGAAGACAGAGACCATCACAGCCTAGCCGTGATGAAGGTCACGGCCGTGACAGATCAGCATCCAAAGTCAGAATTGATCACGGCCTGGCCGTGATAGACATCACGACCGTGACAAACTAGAATTCGAAGTCTCGCCCCGCGAATCATCCTCTCGCCTCGCGAGAGCCCAAATTTGAACTGGCGCCTCTTTTAATATTCGCGTCGCGAGAGGCTGCTCGCCTCGCGAGCGCGCGGAGTCTGAATCTATAAATTGCTGTTTAGGGCAGATTAGGGATCCATCTTCTTTATCATCTTCTTTTCCTTTTAGAATAGATGGCTGCGAATCAGGTTTTTGTTATATTGTAATGGAGAACTAACTCCCTTGGATTAGTCTACTGTAATTGGTTTCCATTGCCACTTGAGGTTATGTAATTCCTGATTTCATTGCTTTTCTCTTTCAATATTGTTCTATATGTTCTGTTTTCTTAATTCAGGATTGTATGGAATGTGTATTGATTTGTTTCGATGATTGTGTGTTCCTATACTTAATCGCGTTTGCTTAATTCGCGTGTGTTCATTCGTGTTTGCTTAATTCACGAGCACTTCACCCCGTTTGCTTAATTCGGGAATAGGAACATACATCGCGTAGTGCCAATTTCGCTTATTAATTGTCGCTACAATCGAAAGGGGATTAGAATCCGCTTAGGGCTTGAAATTATGTGAACTAATGATAGTGGGAAACCGAGAGCAGTAGATTAGCCGTTTCAACCATTGACAATCACGTATTTGCATTATTTTCTTAACTGTTTTCTTAATTTAATTTCAAATCCAAAACCCCCCCAAAAACTGACTTTTCTGCGAATAACAATCCAAGAGTCATTGTGAGACGATACTCGAGTTGTCGCGCCTTAACTACATATTTTTACAATCACTCGTTCTTTTTGACGCGCGCGCGACAGCGTGTCAATGACCAACTGGGAATCGCCCATTATCAGAACACACTGAGATTTTAAGGATGTCAGGATTCTTAGTCCCATAATCAAGGCCTCATACTCAGCTTGGTTATTGGAATAA
This sequence comes from Sophora flavescens, assembly GCA_030762895.1. NCBI lineage: Eukaryota > Viridiplantae > Streptophyta > Magnoliopsida > Fabales > Fabaceae > Sophora > Sophora flavescens. Next base: position 26,159,051 of record CM061063.1, on the reverse strand, counting down.
TTCGATTGCAGCTGACACATAAACTTCTAGTTCTGTCCAGTTGGGCCTACAATGGTAACTCCAGCCTCTGCACCTTTTTTGGTCTTCGATCCATCAAACGTCAAAACTCATGGTTTAAGGTTAATAAAACGACTAACCTCTTCAAACGGATCGACTATATCAACCGAGGGGTGCTGAGCCACGAAATCGGCTACAGCATGGCCTTTTACAGCCTTTAATGGTACATATGTTAATGCACATGCACTTAACTTAATGGCCCACTTCATCAATCTACCTTGTAAGACAGGCTTATTAAGTAAGTATTTAACAATGTCAATCTTACACAAAACTAACACTTCTTTGGATAATAAATAATATTCAAGTTTTGTACAAGCATGGAACAAAGATAAACACAATTCTCAATAGGAGTATATCTAGACTCAGTCGAATTTAACAAATAGCTAAGATAATAGACAGTCCTCTCAGTACCATCATTGGCTTCCTGTGCCAAAAGGCAGCCGATTGATCCTTCTACAGTCGATATGTATAACTTCAGGGGCTTTCCATGAACGGGTGGCATAAAAATAGGAGAATTTTCTAAGGCTTGTTTAATTTGTTCGAACGCTTTTTGATGCTCTAATCCCCAAACAAACTCCTCGGCATTCTTCAGCCTAAGCAATGGAGAAAATGCCTTCATCTTCTTAGCCGAGTTATGATAAGTCATTTTTGAGTCACATTTTAATGTTGTATACTTGACCTAATTAATTTATGTATGTGTTTAATATTGGTGATTTGACTGAGTTTTGCATTATTGGGCGTAATTGGGCTTAATTGCTAAACATTGTTAATTTTCGGATTTTTCACTCATCTTGACCTTGTTGCCTTGCGCAGAGCATAACTAGAGCTAAAGATATCGGATTTTTATGATCTTGCTGTACCTAGAAATATAAGGAAGAGACCTACAATTTCAGGTTTCACAAGAATGGTCAAATTTGGCCAAAATCAAGGCTAAATTAGGTCCCGAGTTATCTGGCGCGGATCAGTGCGCAGTCCATGATGTTTCTTCACTTAAATTGGCCTAACTTACTCATCTTAAGCCCAATTAACGCATATGATACCATGTTGGAAAGCTTATTCAGAGGCCCTTAATTTGATCTAGGGTTAGGTCAGGATTAATAAGCATAAATAGCAGTTTACAGTCGTACAAGTCAGAGAGACGAAAATTAGACACTTTTGCAATCCTTGTTTTTGCAAGTTTTGGAATTCTCTTCCCCTCTCTTCTCCCCTTTTTAGTTTTCTGCACTTTGTTGGATGTTTTGTTGTTAAAGCTTCTCCAATGGTGATGACTATGGAAGGCTAAACCTTTTATCAATCCTAGACATTCAAGTAATTTGGTTTGAATTCCGAGTTCTTTACTTTGAATTCTTTTTCAATTGCTTCTTATCCTTTTCTCTTCTTTCAATTATGACTTATGTGTTGTGAGTGTGATTATGCTTGATCTATGTCTGATTAGATGTAGATTCAGTTTTCATGATTGAATTGGAATTAGGAATTAGGATTGCTCAATCCAAAAATCTAATAGAGATTAGGGAACCGATTGGTAACCTAGGTTAATTGAATTTGTGCATAAATCAACATTATTAGGGATTGCGATTGTGACTCCAATTTTGTTGTTTAAACCCTACATGATCATGTAGTAGATTTCAAATTAACAGAGGAGGAGGGCAAACGAATTTATATCTTTGGGAACAATGACGAATTCTACCAAAGAACTTGACATCTTGGATTGATGTTTATAATTAATTGAATTTATTTTTTTGCAATTTTTTTCTCCCAACGAATTTTGAAAATCCCCTTTCTCTAACATTCTTGATTGTCTAATAATTTTAAAGATCCTCGTGAGACAACCAAGGTTGTTTTGCCTTGTACTGCAGTTTTTAATTACTATTATTTTGACCCGTGTACGGCCTCGGATCAAGTTAGCTATGAACCTTCTTAAAAAGTTGATCTTACCTATCAAACTTTGTAACTCTTTCTTGTTCCTGGGAGGTGATGCTTCCAACACTGCCTTTGCTTTGTTATTGTCTATCTCGATACCATGCTGATGCACCAAAAACCCCAAGAAATTACCAGCCAAGACTCCAAATGAACACTTTTCTGGATTCATCTTCAGACTATGAAATCTCATTCTTTGAAAAGTCATCTCCAAATCAAACAGGTGTGCTTCTAAATCTGTAGACTTAACCATTACATCATCAATATACACCTCTATGTTTTTCCTAGTTAGATCATGAAAATGGCATTCATAGCTCTCTAATAGGTGGCTCCAACATTTTTCAACCTAAATGGCATGACCACCCACTCGAATATCCCAATAGAACCTGGGCATCTGAAAGAAGTCTTATGAACGTCCTCCTCGACTATATAAATCTGATTATAGCCCGAGTGTCCATCCATTACTGTAAGAATCCCATTGCTCGCCACAGCGTCGACTAACATATTTGCTATGGGCATGACATATTCATCCTTAGGTGTCGCCAAGTTTAAATTCCGGTAATCAGTGCAAATTCTCAATTTTCCATTCCTTTTGAACACTAGGACGATGTTAGAGAGCCATTCAGTGTTCCTAACCGTCTGAATAAACCCGGCTCCATTTATGCCTTAATTTTGGGAAGCAAATTTGGATTGAACCTCCGAGCTGGCTGTTTATACGGATTAAATCCTTCCTTGATCGGTAGTCGATTCTATACTAACTGCCTGGACAATCCAGGCATCTCACTGTAGTCCCATGCTAGACAATCTTTGTATCACTTGATGAGCTCGACCAACCTGACCCTACCATATTCGGCTAACCAACCACTAAACTTAGTCGTTTAATTTGATTTTTGTTAGTTTTTACCTTGGAACGGGTAAGGCGGTTTTGTGGTGTTGTTGTGCAGGAATTGAAGATTAAAATGTTCAAGATCAACCATGATGGAGCTTGCATGAAGATGGAGATTGAAAAGTAAGAAAAATGAGCCAAACAGAGCAAGACTGAATAGAAGAGAACGAAAAAATCAGAACCTGTCACGGCCGTGACAGGCCATCGGTGCCAAGTTTTCCAAGACAGAATCTGTCACGGCCTGGCCGTGACAGCCATCACGGCCGTGATGCGCAATATCTGGAATTTTAAAACCTGATTTGATCTGATTTTGTAATTGCTTGGGATTCAAGATACCTTACTCTATAAATAGAGCAATTAGGCTCGAAAATAGGGATTTGGGGGGGCTGCTGCCTTAGGCAAAAATTTGGATTTCTCTTCTTCTTAATTTATTCTCTTCTCTTAGGTTTTCTTTTATGCTTTTGTTAATCAAGCTTGCCATGAACATGGCAATGCTTGAGTAGTCATTTTGTTTCTAGGAATTGGGGCTATGCCCAAGATTTGTTTTATGTTATGAATTGACGTTTTACTTCTTGTTAATTCAATTCGCTTTCGATTTGATTCCTATTGCATGAATTACTTGTGAATCTGGTGCGCACTTATTTGCATGTCATAGATACTCTAAGGACGAACCTAGCGGTGAACTTAGGTATTGGATCTACAGGGATTGAACTTAGGACTTAAATCACGAGAGTTAGAAGTGGTCCTTCGAGGGTTCACTGAGTTGGTGATAGTGTGATTTTACATGATGTTTCATATATACTTTTGCATGCATTTTGCATATAGATTAGGCATTCTTTATTTGATTTTAGTTAGATTTTCCCTTGGAACGGGTGAAGCGGTTTCTTGGTGTTATTTTGAAGGAACTTAAGGAAAACTGTGCAGATTTGGCCATAATGAATCTTGGATGATTTTAGAGCTTGAAAAGAGAAGAAATTGAGCCAAGCAGAATTCTGAAGATTCGCCCCGCGAAACTGGATTTGCCTCGCGACCCTGAAAGATGACTGTGCCAGGAAAATGAAACCATTCGGTCTCGCCTCGCGAAGCCACTCTCGCCTTGCGAGAGTCCAATTCTCTGAAGCAGCAGAATTTTAATATTCGCCTCGCGAGAGTCCATTCGCCTCGCGAGCGCGCGCAGAACTGATTGGTATAAGTTGCTGTTTTAGGGCAGAATTGAGGGAGTTTTTGAGTTCTTGGAGGGGGAAGCACTTGGAGTCTGCGGCTGGAGTAGGGTTCCAACCCTAGAAGGGAGCTGAGTTAGGGGGTTGCTGTGACGACAGTGGGAAGCTTCAATGGAGTTCTCCCTTTCCTCCTTTCTCTACTGCTTTTCTGGTTTGGATTTCTCTGTAGTTATGAATAGTTAAATCCCGTTTGTTGGGATTAGATGTAATCAAATTGATAATCATGTATTTATCTTGACTGATTATTCTGTGTTCATGTCTTCATATTAGTGATTAATTTTCTGTGCTTAATGCTTGTTGTGGCTAGCACCCCCATGACTCGATTAGTGTTTTGGTATGTAATGGAGACGTTCGTATCAGAACCGGAACTAAAATTAATCACCTAGTAACCCTTGCATCTAGAGATGGAGTTTGGTTTGCTAGTAATCGCGTAATCCCTAATCCGAATGCAATTTCATTAATCTAGGCCACCTAAGAGATTAGGGTCTATTAGTGGAATTAGGCTCTTTTCATCCGAGAGATCGGGGCTTTAGTAGTTTAGTGGATTGATTTTAATATCTGAAGCATGAATGAGAGGTATCTAGTCCTGGTATTGCATGAATTAGAGGTTTTGTGAAGTCTAGTCCCAACATATCTTTCTGCACTCCAAGTGTTTGTCAAAAGCCCTCAAAAAGACAAAGACATTTTATTTCTTTTTTTTTGTTTGTTTTGATTTCTCTGTTTAGTCTAGATAGTTTTTGAGTTTGTGAATTGGCAGTTGACATCCAATCTCCGTGGATACGATAACTGGTCTTACCACCGTATTACTTGCACGACTGGGTATACTTGCCCAGATTCGTCAACAAGTTTTTGGCGCCGTTGCCGGGGATTGGTTTTGCCAATATCATTAGTAACAGAGGAGGCAACTAATTTAGACATTTTTATTCTTTTTTATTTTTCTGTATATATTTGATCTTTTTGTTTTGAGTTCTGTTTTTGTAAGGTGGACTAAAGTCATGGAAAATTTTTATTATCCACCTGATGAGGAAGCTGCAAGTCACACTTGGGAGGACAACTTGTGTTGGGAAGACGATATAAATTTGGGAGAATTCTTCGAGGAGTTTTCCTTATCTCATAATATTCCATCACGAGTCGATCCTATGACTGGCGAGCTTGTATATATATACACCGAGGAGGATTGGGAAACCTTTTGTTCATATTTACCACCACCACCACCATGTATGATTCCCATAGAGCCACATGAAGCAGAATTTGAGAAAAATATGATTGTGGGAATGGATCAAAATGAAGATGAAGTGGTGAACAAATCACAAGAAGAGGAAGTACCTTTCACAAGTCCTTGGGAAGTTGAAGAATGGGAATGGAAGGAGCAAACACCGTTGAAAGCTGATCTAGAACAGTATTCCCAAGAGCTATCCACCTCTGAGGCCAAGGCAAGAGCCAATTGTGAGAGTCTCGAAGCTGTGAAGCAGAACTTCAAAACAAAAGTTGAGGAGATATGCAAACAGTTAGTACAAAAGTCACCTGAAGCCCAATTTGAGGAAAATCTGGTTTGGGGGATAGTTCAAGATGAAGACGAAGTGGTCGTGGATTCCACCATGCTTGCTAAGGAATCTGAAATTTCTGCATTGGACAAATATGTCGGCTTGCATGCATGTGTGGACATGGGTAAGTTAGTCCCTTCCACTTGTCTGTCAAACTTCCTGGTGAAAATGCCATTGGACCAGCTAGGAAGTAAGTGCATTATTGTAATTGAAGAGGTCAATGGTGCTTTCACACACTGGCTGGATGGAGTTGAGGATAGAGTCATACTGCTGCTACAATCTCCACTCCAAACACCATTTGATCCGGGAGGAGGATCTTAGAACGTCAAGCTAGTGACGTTAAAGAAGCGCTTATTGGGAGGCAACCCAACTTTTCTTCACCCTTCTCTTTAGTTGTTTTCATTTTCTTAATAATTTTGTTTTTGATTTTAACCTCTTGAATAATTTGAGAAGCTCAAGAGGAAAAATAATAAATTGAGAATTGCCAAGTGTTTGCAGGGTAAGAAGGAAGGAAGGGAGAGCAAGAAGACAAGGAGAATAGCAAAAGGGGCAGAGACAACAAAGTCAACACCCGCTACCGCCTCGGTAAGCCGTTCCATTTTTATTTTATTTTATTTTTTTTCTCCTCTCTCTAACTTGATTGTTTACATTGGGGACAATGTAAATTCTTAAGCTTGGGGTAGGGGTATTTTTCATTTGCATTTTTCATGTTGCATTCATATAGTTTTGCATGATAGCTTTGCATGATCACACAATTAGATTGCCCTTGTTTAGATTTTGTATCCGATTGTAAGAACTAAGTGCCAAATAAATTAAGATAGTGAATTGTTGAACCCAATTTGTTATTCTTGTGATATGGCTGCAAATGAAAATGCTTGAGATAATCTTGGATAGTTGATAATTAGCATATGGTTCTGAAGATTTGTGTTTCTCATTGATTTTGAACTACTAAAATGTGAGATTTTGAGCCAAAGGGGTACTCACTAAATTTACCCCATTCTTTGTGTTAGAGTGTTATTCCTCTTGGTTTATTTTCTCTAGAACTTGACTTGAAACCATTTTGAAGCTTAAAAATTTTTGAAAACATTTTTGAAAATGATTGAGGCAATAGGTATTTTTCCGGCCTTCTGAGCTTTGAATGACTAAATGCTACCCCTTAGTTGCCCAATTTTGAGCCTGAAAGAATAAAAATACTTTTCTTGGTGCCTTGAAATGTTTTGATAAATATGTTTGGATAAAGGACCTTCTAAAGTATTACAAAAAGGGTAAAAAGGTAGTTGAAAAAAAGTATGGGATGAAAGAATCAGAAAATAGTTCTCTTGAGTTGAAAAAAATCTCCCCTTCTCCAAATAAAAGAAAAAAAAAGAAAAACAAAAGAAAAAGAAAAATTTATAGATAAGGGGATGACAAAAAGAAAAGTGAGAAATAAAAAGAAAAAGAAAGAAAAGAAAGGTGGAAAAATAAATCGAAAACCCAAGAAGGTATTTTAGAAGGTGTCATGTTGCAATGTTGATATTTGTGTAACCTTTTGAAATGTCCTTTTCTTGATTGTCCCACCTAAGAATAAATCCCATGGCCCCGTTACAACCCAGTGAAAGACCTCTTGATTCTTAATTGTTTTCATTAATAAAGTAGATATTTGGTTGATAGTCAAGCCTATGGTAGGATTCATTCCTTGAGGAAAAATTGAGCGAATTGTCTTATTCCCCTAAACACTGGAGTGAGGGTGAGAAAGAGAACCAAGCAAATGAACAAGCTTGGGGTGAGCTTCAGGTGAGAAAGAGTGCCCAAATCAGTGAAAACATGAGTCTAAGGAACCTAAGCCTCTAATTGGACTTGAATTGATTGTCTCTTATTGAATTGTTTGAAATGCCTATTACTTGGATCATTTACTCGGGTTCTTAGTTCACTATCCATGTTCTGTTTTGATCTTCTGGCCTTAGTGATTGCTCGAGGACAAGCAATTGAATAAGCTTGGGGGTGATTTGATAGTGTGATTTTACATGATGTTTCATATATACTTTTGCATGCATTTTGCATATAGATTAGGCATTCTTTATTTGATTTTAGTTAGATTTTCCCTTGGAACGGGTGAAGCGGTTTCTTGGTGTTATTTTGCAGGAACTTAAGGAAAACTGTGCAGATTTGGCCATAATGAAGCTTGGATGATTTTAGAGCTTGAAAAGAGAAGAAATTGAGCCAAGCAGAATTCTGAAGATTCGCCCCGCAAAACTGGATTCGCCTCGCGACCCTGAAAGATGATTGTGCCAGGAAAATGAAACCATTCGGTCTCGCCTCGCAAAGCCACTCTCGCCTCGCGAGAGTCCAATTCTCTGAAGCAGCAGAATTTTAATATTCGCCTCGCGAGAGTCCATTCGCCTCGCGAGCGCGCGCAGAACTGACTGGTATAAGTTGCTGTTTTAGGGCAGAATTGAGGGAGTTTTTGAGTTCTTGGAGGGGGAAGCACTTGGAGGCTGCAGCTGGAGTAGGGTTCCAACCCTAGAAGGGAGCTGAGTTAGGGGGTTGCTGTGACGACAGTGGGAAGCTTCAATGGAGTTCTCCCTTTCCTCCTTTCTCTCTTTACTTTTACGGTTTGGCTTTCTCTGTAGTTATGAATAGTTAAATCCCGTTTGTTGGGATTAGATGTAATCAAATTGATAATCATGTATTTATCTTGACTGATTATTCTGTGTTCATGTCTTCATATTAGTGATTAATTTTCTGTGCTTAATGCTTGTTGTGGCTAGCACCCCCATGACTCGATTAGTGTTTTGGTATGTAATGGAGACGTTCGTATCAGAACCGGAACTAAAATTAATCACCTAGTAACCCTTGCATCTAGAGATGGAGTTTGGTTTGCTAGTAATCGCGTAATCCCTAATCCTAATGCAATTTCATTAATCTAGGCCACCTAAGAGATTAGGGTCTATTAGTGGAATTAGGCTCTTGTCATCCGAGAGATCGGGGCTCGAGTAGTTTAGTGAATTGATTTTAATATCTGAAGCATGAATGGGATGTATCTAGTCCCGGTATTGCATGAATTAGAGGTTTTGTGAAGTCTAGTCCCAACATATCTTTCTGCACTCCAAGTGTTTGTCAAAAGCCCTCAAAAAGACAAAAACATTTTATCTCTTTTCTTTTGTTTGTTTTGATTTCTCTGTTTAGTCTAGATAGTTGCTGAGTTTGTGAATTGGTAGTTGACATCCAATCTCCGTGGATACGATAACCGGTCTTACCACCGTATTACTTGCACGACTGGGTATACTTGCCCAGATTCGTCAACAGTTGGCACAAAGCTTAAAGGGTTCGATTTAAATTCAATTACCACGAGAGTAGGGGTTGGTTTAATCGGCCACGGTTCTTGTATCCCGAGAGGGAACATTAACTTATTTAGGATAAACTCACCTTCAAAGCAAATTTCGATAATTAACAAGAGGGGTAGTCAATTTAGTAACATGAGCAGTCTTGTTGGTAACCCAATTCCTGGGAATCCCTTTTGATATTTTGAAATCTCAGATTTGATCTACTTTCCTATTTTGTTCTTAATTTCGTCTTAATTGCAACTTAAATTTGATTTGCTACTTGATTCAAAAAATCAAATCTTTTCCAAATCTTTACCTTTTTATAGTCCAGTTTAATTGATTTAATAATTAATTGTTATTTGAGATCACGGTCCCTGTGGATCGATCTTTTTATTACTTGACGACGAAGCCGTTCACTTGCGGATTCAAGCACGCGTCAAGTTTTTGGCGCCGTTGTCGGGGACTGTGCTTTCTTGAATCTCTATTTAATTTTTAAATTGATTTTTCCGGACCTTTTTTTATATTAAATTTTCATTTTTTTTTTTCATTTATCTCTTTTTCTTTTTCTAGAGTATCTATCTCTCTTTGCAGGTATTTTTCTCTTTTATGCGAAGATCCCAAAGTCTTGGAAATCTCGTTGAAGTTGACCCCGAGATCGAAATGACCTTTCGTAGATGTGGAAGACTACAAAGACAAAGAGAGAGAGAGGGGTTGATTCCCATTCCACTCATGGCGAATCTACCGGATACCAAACCACTGAAGGACTACGCAGCCCCAAATGCTAGGGATTTGCGAACTGGGATTGCTAAACCAGAAATTGAGGCGGAGAACTACACTATACCACCTATGTTAGTTGGCATGATTAGGCAACATCAATTTGGAGGGTTACCCTCGGAGGACCCGACTGATCATGTGGAGACATTCTTGGAGTTCACGGATGCAATAAGAATTCATGGTGCCCCGATTGATGCTATTCGCTTGAGGTTATTCCCCTCCTCTATGACTGGAAAGGAAAAAGCTTGGTTGAAGCAAGTACCATCTAATACTTGGTCAACTTGGGACCAACTGGAGCAGGCATTCTTGGAGAAATTCTTCCCTCCATCCAAGACTGCTTACCTACGAACTCAGATCACCGGCTTCTTCCAAAAGGACGGAGAATGCTTATCGGAAGCTTGGGATTGTTACAAAGGATTTCTAGAGTCTTTCCCACATCATGGGCTCGAGAGGTGGTTGTTAGTGCATACCTTCTACAACGGATTGGATTACTCTTCGAAGGTGTCACTTGACACCGTAGCTGGTGGAGCCTTTATGAATAGACCTCTGACTGAAGCGTTCAATATCATTGAAAACATAGCCACCAACTATCACCAATGGGGTTCAAAAAGAGGTAATAACCTGAAAAAGCTTTCGGGGGGTAAGTTTGAAATGAATAGCACTGATCTAATTATGTCTAAATTTGACTCATTGAATAAACACTTTGATAAGCTTGAAAAGGCTAATGTGAGTTCAATAGGTACTACTGATGTTGTTTGTGAGATTTGTGGAATGCAGGGACATGACATAATGGAGTGCCCACATGGTGTTGCTCCTGGATCCGGTGCTTCGGGGGAACAAGTGAACTCTTGTCACAACTTTTATGACACGAACCCGAAGTTGCCAAATTATGCTCCCCCAAATCCTTACAACTAAGTGAGGAAGAATAATCCTTATCTCTCCTACGGGAACTACAACAACACGTTGAACCACGAATTCCAGGAAGGCCAAGGTAATAGGAAACCCGCATCAGGGGTATCCTCAGGTACAAAAGTCTAAACTTGAGTCTCTTTTGGAAAATTTTGTCGAAACTCAAACAAAGCAAAATGAAGAGTTTAGGCAACAAGGTAGGGCATTCAATGATGCAATAAAGGAGTTAGCATTTAAGGTAGATAACTTAGCCATCCATAATAAGATGTTAGAAACTCAAATTGCCCAACAAGCTAGTACATATTCTAGAACTAAGGGTACGTTTCCAGGACAACCCGAAGTTAATCCCAATGAGCACTGTAATGCTATATACTTGAGGGATGATAAGCTTGGGGTAGTTGAAAAAGGATGTGGAATGTGAGGGATGATAAGCTGTCAACTTTTTTTAAGCTTCTTGTGGATCATTTCTCTTCATTCTTCATCATCTAAGGGTATAACTATCATCTCTTTCTCTTTATTTCCTCAGAAATCTCTTTTTCATCAACATGCATGCCACTTTTTTTATTTTAGATGTTTATAGTTTTAACTAAAATTTTTTATGAAAAATCTTAAGAAAAGTCTTTTGAGCATGGAATTAATTTTCATACACTTATACTCATCTCTACTATCATTTTAAGCACTTGCATGTCACAAAAGAATTTTTCAAATGGCCAAAAACCCTATGTGGAGCAAAGTAGATGTTTTTGTTAAATTCTCACATGTTTGACTTAAAGATCCTCTCACAGCTCTTTGTTTGAACCATTATTTGATAATAATAGTTACTGTTTTTGGTTTTTATATGTTTGCATGTATGTTTTTGAGGGTTTGGACCCTTTCATGTTGGTTTCATGGCTTGAGGATGATGCTAGAGTGAAGAAAATGACCTGGTATGGATAAACATGGGTAAAATGAAATTATGACAGCATGATATACATTTATTCGTAAGCCCATAACGTTTTATATAAAACGTGTTTTTGAAAAATAAATATATATTTGGAAAGAAGACTTCCGGGGCTTTAATTTGAGATTTTTACATGTGTATATAAAGAGAAACAATTTCATAAATTTGCATGTTGGTGAACTCAGATTTCGGAAAAATACTGTATAATCAGAGGCGGTGTGTGATTTTTAACAAATTAATGCCTTCAAATTTTGACATGAGACCAACTGCAATGTGTTTATATGTGAATTGGGTACCTTCAAGTAAATTTTAAAAAAATTTAAAGGTCATTTGAGTGATCATTCATAATTTAAACCCACTGCTGTTTTGAAAATACTTTATAACAGAGTTCATCATAATTTTTGAGTGAAAAACATGATTTTCAAAATAAAATCTTTTAACACGAATCAAGCAAATGAACTATAAACAAGTTTCAATGTAAAAATATAAAGATATGGGATTAAAGTATATATATATATATATATATATATATATATATATATATATATATATATATATATATATGTATGTATGTATACATAAAAGTAAGTCTTGGATCAAATGTAATCCTAGAATTTTTAAAAGATTGGACATCTTGGACATCACTATCATCATTTTTCTAGCCATGGCCAAAATTTATACATGGAAAAATAAGATGACTTTTTAATTTAAGTCATTTGCTTAATTCTTAGACTTGCGGCACGCTGTGGGCAAAGAAAGTTCGCTCTGGGCAGCACCGGAAAAACAAAGACTCTTACTGCCCGTCGAATCAGGTAAGGGGAGAAAGCCTGAGGGATATTTAAATTATGTTAACTATATGCTTGATGCGTTTGATTTTATGTGGTTGTTGAAGTTGACTGTTAATGTGGCTGTTTTAATGAAAATCTTGAATCTTATGACCTTGATGATATGTTGGATTGATTTACTTGTTTGTATGATTAATGATGAATTATAAATATGTGCATTATGTTGACCATGTTATAATTGTTGTAAGCTGTTTGGTTGTTGCGTGTATTTTTTTGGCTTTGTCCTAATTGTTGTAAGTTGTTTGGTTGTTGCATAGAAGCCTAACCTTTGGTTAGAGTTCAATTATTAATGTAAGATAAAAGCTTTAAGAAAACTTATGAGGAAAGCCACACAATAAATATTTTTAATTTTGAAGTAACATCTTGATAAAGGAGAAGGAAAAATATTCTTTTAACGTTTAGTGAAAATTTAAGAACTTTAAAATAAATTTTCATGGAGATGAAAAGAAATTATTTTGGGAACTTAAGGGATTTTATTTTAAGAAAAATATGAATTTTTGAGGATAACTCATGAAAAAGGACCACAAAGAAAAGTAAGCTCACTTTCAAGTCCTTTAAAAGGAAATTTTCATTTCCACCACCTTTAGAGTAGTTCACCTAAAAAAGTTTTTTTTTGAGAGTTTTAGAAAAAGGTGGTCCTTATAAAATGAAATGGATTTTTAGAAAAGAAAAAGATTTTCTATAACTTAAGATTTTTTTTAATAGATTTCAAAAGTAGTTTTTCAAAGGATTTTATCCAAATTAAAATTATCCGATAACTTGGATAAGTTACGGAAGTTTTCGTTTTGTATTTTTACTGAACGAAAAAGAACGTTGAAAGATGAACCTAGTAACCGAGACGTCGGGATGCTAGTGTTTTGAAAGCACTTGGATCTATGATCCGTGTCACGATGTTGTGGACTGTGTGTCCAACATGCGTTGTTGTGAACTGTGTGTCCTACATACGTTGTTATGGACTGTGTGTCCCATTTACATCGTGATGAACGTGGTGAACATAGTAAAAGGTGAAAGTTGTTTTCTACGACCACAAAGTCCAAGATTGGTGCATCAGTCCAGGAATGTTGTGATTAGACACTCGGACTTAAAGTCTTGTGTTGATAATAAGAGTTTTAATACATTGAAAATTTAAGGAAGGTCGTGAGCCTTGGGCTCCGACAAATGGAAGAATGAAACACAAAGAAAAGCTGCGAAAGTAAAATGATTTTCTCAAGCATTTTGGCAGGCGTGCCCACGTTGTTTTCGTATGAATACCTTGAAGGGTCAAGTACTTCATGCTACGTTGTTTTATTGTGCCTTGATGGACAATGAAGTCCATATGCCTGGGTTGTTGTGCCTTGTGTTGGACAGTATGCTATGGACATCCACACACATTGATCACTGTGCAAGGAGTTTTGGGCAGTGTTGTGGAAAAACATGTTGTGTCTTATTGACAATCGAGCCTGATCAGCTCATCTTTCAAAGAAGTTGGGATCTCCGAAGATTAGAATAGAATGTTGAAATATAGAAGTGCCATATGTTTTTCAAAATTGACGACGAATTCTGTGATATTATGCTTTTACTGGAAATTATATGTTGAATATGATTGATTATTTGTAATTGTTGTTTGTGTATTGGGTTTGTAGTTGTCATAATTCATCCATATATTAGTATCTCACCCTTACAATATATCAGGTTCTCATGGTTCTTTGTTGATGTACTTTATTACACAAGGGTGAGTGGTGCCGAGATGTTCTAACCTCGCATGGGGACTTTAATCCCGCATCCTTGAAGAGGTTGGTGAAGGTTAAAATGGTGAGAACTACGGAGTTCTTTCCAGTTGATGTCTTTTAGAATGACCAGCTTAGGATTTTTCGTTGGCTTATATGTTTTTGAGGAAGTCGGTTTATGTAACAGTCTGATTTTTAATTACGCTGTTTAACCGGTTAAAATATAATTAACTATATTTTAATCTAAGAGTTAGAAAGTGATTTTTAAATAAAATAAAATCATATTAATAGTCTCTCTTATGGTAGTAGGCTACGGTGAAATTTTGGGTTGGAAATTTAGACGGAGCCTGGTCTGCTTTTTTAACTAACAGCATAATTTTATATCGACAGAAAACCCTAATTTGACCTGAAAACTGAAATTTGTAGATTTTTTATATTTTGTCCGTGAGGAAGTCTACTTTCCAAATTTTTGATAAGAAATAAAATATTATGTTTATTCGGACGAATTTTGGTAAAAGATCGGACGGAAAACAGTCGGTGTTTTCACTGACAGTAAGATTTTAATGATCAGAAAACCTAATTTTGACTCATGAACGAAATGGTTTATATTTAAATCATATTTCCAACGAGTTTGGTTAGTTTGAAAATTTTCAGCCGAAAACGAAATATTCCGCTTTTATACGGGCGTAAAACCCTAATCGGGGAACCGACAGAATCGAGAAGGGAGGTGCAGAGAAAAAACTGGCCACCGGAGGAGCTGAGTCATAGGGTGAGTCACCACCATGGCTCACCAAGCATTTATGAAGCATTAAATGTAAGTTTAGATGAAATGACAAAAATACCCTTTTAGCTTAACCTAACCAAGGTTAAGTTAGATTTTAACCATGGTTCCCATGGTTTGTTTGTATGGTCTAAAATCAGTCGCACCCTCCACTAAATGTGAGCCACATATTAATTAACCTTAGTTTTTAAAGGTAACCTTAGTTAAGTTAATTATTAACTATGGTTAAGTTTATATTAATTAAATATTCCTAAAAGCTATTAATCTAAGCTTAACAAACCAAACAAGGCATGAGATTACTCCTATATATACCCCCCCAAACCGTGGCCTCCCTCACCTTTCACTCATCTTCTTCATTTTTCTTCATTTCTTCACAAATCACCAAAACTCCATTATCTTCTTCAAGAGCTCCAAGTGCTTCCATTGAAGAACTTGTCAAGATCATCATATTTTCTTCATATTCTTCATACACTTGAGGTAATAGGATCATCCATGATCATCTCATCTCATCTCAAGATCTTAATCTTCCTATTTCACAGTTTTTCATTTCTTAGTTCTAGAACTTTGAATAATTCTAGAAAATTGTAGAAAAATCATAAAAATGTGAAACCAATTTCTATGATCTTGTTATGTCATCTATTTTCATTATCTAAGAGTGTGTGAGCAAAAACATTTTTCTAACTATATGATCTTGATTTACCGAACCTAGGATAGAAAATGGGTTTGGTATTTTTGCTTCTTTTAGGAAATCTAATGCTTGGGTTAAGCTCTCTAATACATATATGGTTATGATCTAAGAGCTTAACTTCAACAAATATTTCTATCCTAATTTTATTGTGTTCTCCAAAAATCTAGAATTTAGGGGTTTATTGATTTTGTTAAATTAATGAATTCTAATGATTGTTTAATATTCTTAAGTATCTAAGTAATCTAAATCCAAGAACTCGAATCAAAAAGGATTTCCTAGCCTATTGTTACTATACATGGCCGAAACCCTAACCCTAAAGGTTAGAGGATTTTGTTTCAAATTTTAGTCTTATAATAAGTAATCTATGTTAGTTAAGACTCTAGTAACTAAGATCCAAAAGATGGCATTACAAAGATAACCCTAAACCTATTTTCTTAGTCTTGGCCGAACCTAGCCCTAAAGTGTCATATATGGTTGTTGTTTGATTAATTATAGTTATGTTGTTTGGTTCAAGGTGAAACTATTAAACTGTGGAGTGATAGCGAGGAACATCGAGTTCGAGGATTTCGGTGCTAGCTCGGAGGGGGGAAGAACCAATCTACCGTCGGAAACGATAAGTATTATATTCTATAATAATTGTGTTGGGCGACCTAAACCCTACTAGTAGTTGAGTAATCGACAAGACCAAAATCACATTGGAAACCTTTTCTGTAAAACCAATGGTGATCTGAGGATTGTAGGTGATGATTGTGATTACACCTCATATTTGTTTATCATTTTGTATGCATTTTCATATAGTTTAGACATATTTAATTTGATTTTTGTTAGTTTTTACCTTGGAACGGGTAAGGCGGTTTTGTGGTGTTGTTTTGCAGAAATTAAGGATAAAATGCTCAGGATCAACCATGATGGAGCTTGGATGAAGATAGAGCTTGAAAAGTGAAGAAAATGAGCCAAGTAAGGCCCATCACGGCCTAGCCGTGATGAGCATCACGGCCATGATCGAGCAAAACTGAAAAGAAAGAAGGCAAAAGTCAGAACTGGTCACGGCCTAGCCATGATGAGCATCACGGTCATGACCTGTCAGCTGAACCAAACCCTCAATAGGCAGAACTGATCACGGCCTAGCCGTGATGAGCATCACGGTCGTGACAGACCAAAAATTGATGAAGCGCCCAAGGCAGAATCCATCACGGCCTGGCCTTGATGGCCATCACGACCGTGACGCGCATTACTTGGATCTGAAGCAACTGATTTGGATCTGATTTGTGTTTGATTTGGATTCAAACTTCCCAAATCTTTAAATATGGCATCAGGCAGAGGACTTAGGGAGACTTTTGGGATGCTACTCTTAGGCTACAATTTAGGATCTCTCCCTTCTTCTTCTTCTTCTTCTCTTAGATTTATTTCATGTTGTTGTTAATCAAGCTTGTCATCACCATGACAAGGCTTGAGTAGTAGCTTAATTTCTAGGGATTGGGGCTATGCCCAAGGTTTGTTTATGGCAATGAATTGATGTTTTATCTTTGTTAATTGCGATTTTGCTTTAGATCTGATTTCTAGTGTTTTAATTACTTGTAAATCTGGTGTGCACTTATTTGCATGTCGTAGACATTCTAAGGAGGAACCTAGCGGTGAACTTAGGTGTCGGATCTATAGAGTCAGACTTAGAACTGAAATCACAAGAGTTAGAAGCCGTCCTTCGAGGATTAACGAATTGTCACAAAACGTAAAGGGTTCAATTTAAATTCGACTACCACGAGAGTAGGGGTTGGTTTAATTGGGCACGGTTTTTGTAACCTGAGAGGGAGCTTAAACTCTTTGAGGATAAATTCGCCTTCAAGGCATTTTCGACAATTAACAAGGGTTAATCAATTTAGTAACATAAACGATCTTGTTGGTAACCCAAATTCCTAGGAATCCATTTAAATCTGAAAAGCCATAAATAGATTTACTTTATGTTTATTTGATTCTGATTTTGAGTTATCTCTTATTTCAAATATCAAAACCTTTTCAAAATCTTTCTTTATAGTCCAGTTTTACCGATTTGATAATTAGTTGTGATTTGAGATCACGGTCTCTGTGGGATCGATATCTTTTTATTACTTGGCGACAATCCGGTACACTTGCCGGATCGCACGACGTGCATTGCACGCAACACCAAGTTTTTGGCGCCGTTGCCGGGGACTGTGCTTTCTCGAGTCTCAATTTAATTTTTAAATTGATTTTTCTGGACCTTTTCTTTTTATTTAATTTTTATATAAAAAAAAAACAATTTTTTTTTTCATCAATCTCTTTTTCCTTTCTTTGTATCTATCTGTGTTTGTTTGTCTTATATGCAAAGATCCCTGAGTCTTGGAGACCTTACTGAGGTTGACCCCGAAATTGAGAGGACCTTTCATAGGCGTAGGAGACTACAAAGAGAGAGAGAGAGGTTGATTCCCATTCCACTCATGGAGAATCTCCCGGATACGAAATCGTTGAAGGACTACGCAGCCCCAAATGCTAGGGGTTTGCGAACTGGGATTGCTAGGATGGAGATTGAGGTGGAGAACTACACTATACCGCCCATGCTAATCAACATGATTAGGCAACATCAATTAGGAGGACTGCCCTCGGAGGACCCAACTGATCACGTGGAGACATTCTTGGAGTTCACCGATGCAGTTAGAATTCAAGGCGCCCTGGTTGATGCTATTCGTTGGAGGTTGTTCCCCTCATCTCTGACTGGAAAAGCAAAAGCTTGGCTGAAACAAGTGCCCGCTAACACCTTGTCAACTTGGGACCAACTGGAGCAGGTGTTCTTGGAGAAATTCTTCCCTCCATCCAAGACGGCCTACATACGACCCCAGATCACCGGCTTCTTCCAAAAAGACGGAGAATGCTTATCCGAAGCTTGGGATCGTTACAAAGGACTGCTGGAGTCTTGCCCACATCATGGACTCGAGAGGTGGTTATTAGTGCACACCTTCTACAACGGATTTGATTACTCTTCGAAGGTGTCACTTGATTCCACAGCTAGTGGAGCCTTTATGAATAGGCCTCTAACTGAGGCATTCAACATCATTGAAAACGTGACCATCAACTACCACCAATAGGGTTCAGAAAGAGGTAATAACCCGAAAAAGATTTCGGGGGGTAAGTTTGAAATGAATAGCACTGATCTTATCATGACTAAAATAGACTCACTGAATAAACGCTTTGATCAGCTCGAAAGGGCTAACGTGAGTTCAATAGGTGATACTAACATTGTTTGTGAGATTTGTGTAATGCAGGGACATGACATAATGGAGTGCCCACGTGGTATTGCTCATGGATCCGACGCTTCGGGGGAACAAGTGAACTCTTGTTACAACTTCTACGACACGAACCCGAAGTTGCTTAAACTTTGCTTGTCCCCAAGCAAACTAAAACTCAAAAACTTTAAAAGACTAAGGACATGGCAAGCTTAAGGATCAATCAACTTTGCACAAATTTCAAGCAATTTATCCAAACAATTTTTCCTTCAATGTTCCCCCCTTTCAAACAAAGCAATCCCCACAATCATTCATTCTAAACAATTGAGAATTTCATCATTCAAACAATCATTAATCTAAGCAGGGGATCCAAGTCACACACAAGAGGGAGATCACCAAATTCAAACAGCTGCCTTCCTCACAAGGGAAATTTAGTGTTCACTCATTCGCTCAGTTTGTGTCAGGCTAACAGCATTTCTCTCGATTTCACTTTTAAGAGCACTTCCCATAAATTTGATTTTCATCTCAAAATGATTCCCACAGAAAATATGCATGCAACATCAAAAGGTCTTTTATGGGTTGTAATGGGGCTTGGCTAAGGGTAGGATATACAAAGGTACTAGGCTGAAGTCCCTAGGAACTAAGAGAGCATGAAACACTTCAACACAATGAATTTCCACTCAAGTTCCTTTTCTCATTTTTCTTTTTGCCTTGGGTGACCACAACCTTTTTATTCAAACAACCTTTTTGGCATTTTTGCACTTTTTTTTTTCACAAGCCTTTGGCTCCAACCTTTTTATTGTATTATTTTTTTTTTCAATCCCAAACAACACATCACCTTGTAGCCACCCCAAACTTAGTTTCTTGCAACCTTCTCTTGCTAAGATTCCATGCTCTCCTAATCCTAAGATCGGGTTAACATGGTTTTTCAGATTTTCGCTTATAACATAAGGTTACCAAGAATTAATAGGCTAATTAGGCTCAATGGGGCTGACTAGGGAACATGCATTAGGAATGGTTATTTTAGGCTAAGTAGCTATTTACAAAGAAAATGCCTAAATCATCTGAAACAAACATATAATCATGCAAACCATAAAGAGACTCAAGCAAATTCAGGAAAGTGCAACTTAAAAAGTGATTTTCACACAGTCAAAAACATGTTGGAGGCTCAAAACCTCACCTGGACATTATTTGCAAATTGTTTGACAGAGATTCTATCCCTAGTGTGTGCTTCCTATCACCCCAAACTTATCATAAATCATGCCATCATAACAAAATCCCAAAGTTCAGTTTTCAATCACATGGGGATCATTTTTCAAAACAAAAATGTTTTTCAGCCTAGGGGGAAAACAGTCAACACTATCATGCAATCAATCTATGCAAAATCAATAAAATCCAATAAACTTGCCAATACCAGACTCACACAACTCCTGAGCTTCTCAAATTATTCAGGAACTTTATTGAAAACAAAACAGAAATAAAGCAAGCAAAGAAAATTAAGAGAGCAAGGTTCAGAAAAACTCATTGGGGGTGATTCCACCAGGATCCCATTGCTTGTAGCATAATGCCCAAGTGATGGCCAAAGGGTGGGAGTTCATTCCATGCTTCCATGACTTGCAGCCTTGATATGGGAGTGAGCACTTGACAGTTATGATGACCTCGCCGAGTACGGCGGACTTCTCACTCCTTCTTGGGTCAAAGATGACCTCTTTCTCAACTTTCTCAATAAAATCCTCCCAATAAAAGTGGGGCTCAACCTCTTGGACTGGCCATGGTGCAAATTCCAGAGGCTTGAACTCCATCAATGGTGGTTCCACAGTGGGAGGTGGCAAACAGTTAGCTGGGGTTACTGGTGCTGCTTCAACTTCTGCATTTTCTTCATTCACTGCACTAACAAAGTTATCACCTGTTATACATGCAGAAATTTCATCACACACCACACAAAGGTTAGTGTTAGTAGAGTCAGTACATATATCACAATAAAATGAATCAATAAAATTCTGAATGTCTGGAAATTCAGCAATTAATTCATCCACCCCATCACTCTCAACACATGCATTTGATTTAATTGAATCATCTACTCCCAAAGGTTCTTCATCATCCTCAAGCACAGTGAAGCAGATGTCCTCCTGATCCTCCTGATCCTCATTTTCTATGTTTCCTGAAAAGATGAAACCTGCATAACAGTCTATACACAAAGCAGTGCCAGCACAATAACAATCAGCACATGAATTAGAGTCAGGGGATTCAACACATAGTTCATCAACAGAAATATCATTATCAAAATTATCCTCAGAAGTATCTTCAAGAATAACTTGTGACTCTGTATGTTCTTCAAGGGGCTGTGGAGTTAGCATTGCAGCCGAGTTGGCGACAATTTGGTCAATTAGAATGGACAACTTCTGAGATTCAGCTTGGCTCCTCTGGTATTCAAGATTACTTGCCTCCATCCTCTGTTGGAATTCAAGATTTTGTTGTGCCATCTGTTTTATCATTTCTTCCGTTTGTGCAGTTATCTGTTTGAACAGGTCCTCTAGTGAAGGTTCGGAAGGTGCAGAGGTGGTCGCTTGGGGAGGATTCTGGGGTGGTGCCAGTGGTAACATCAGTTGTGAGTCCCCATACCAAGGGTTTAGATAGGTTCCCCAGCTCGGGTGGTACTTATCAGTGCAGGGGTCAGGAATGTTGTGCCTAATTGATGCAGTTCTGAAAACAGGAGAATATCTCCTCAGGAAGGCTTCCTTCAAATCAAACCAGCTGAAGATGGAATTCGCCTCAAGATTATACAACCAATCCCTTGCAGCGCCTTCAAGTGAGAGACGGAAAGCTTCCATCTTGATGTGATCTTCTTTTAGTTCTTCAGGTCTCAACATTATAGAACAAACAACCTGGAATTTCTTTAGATGCTCCTGCGGATTTTCACCTGCAAAACCACTAAACCTTGGCAACCAGTGCCTTAAAACAGCAAAATCAGGATAAGATATGCATGGTGGTGGTTCATAGTAAACATTAGGCATGTACCCACACATGTAATTCTCCATGGAAAGCACTAAAATTCACAACCAGACAAAACAGACAAAACTAATTCAGCAAAGAGATTTTTTTTTTTAATTTTTTATTTATTTTTTATTTATTTTTATTTATTTTCTGCTAATAACAACAAACAAGAGTCCCCGGCAACGGCGCCAATTTTTGGTCGTGCTGTCGCCACGCGCCAAAAAGAACGAGCGTTTACAAAATAATGTAGATAGGGAAGCGACAACTCGAGTATCGTCTCTCAAGGACTCTTAGGTGTTGTTATTATTAAAATATAATCAGTAAAAGTCAGATTTGGGGGTTTTGAGATTGAAAACTAAATAAAGAAAATAGAACAAAAAAACAATGCAATAAAAAGTAATTACCAAATAAGCTAAAGAACGATCAACCTACTGTTCTCGGTTTCCCACTATCATTGGTTCATATAAATCCAAGCCCTAAGCAGATTCTAATCCCCTCCCGGTTGTAGCATCAAATAACAAACGAAATCGCTACTACGGATGTATGTTCCTATTCCCGAAATAACAAACGGGGTTAAGCACTCATGAACTAAGCGAACATGAATGAACACACGCGAAATAACAAACGCGATTAAGTATAAGAACATAGCATCACCGAAATGAATCAACACAACACTATACATTCCTGAAATAACAAACAGAAATGTATAGCATGGCATTGAAAAGAGAAAAGCAAATGAAAACAGGAATCACAGAACCTCAAGTGTAATTGAAACCAATCACAGTAGATCAATCTAGGAGACTAACTCTCCATTACAGACTTAAAAGAAAAGAAAATAAATTATGAAACTACTGACTAAAAACTAGCTAGCCACTGGCCAAAAACTAGCCAACCGCCCCCCCTCAGTTCTGTCTAAAACGCTTAAATACAGTGTCTGGAATCAGCGGAATCGCGAGGCGAGCACACATTCGCGAGGCGAATCTTGCAGCGTTTGGTATTCTCGCGAGGCGAAGCACGGCCCGCGTGGCGAGGAATGGAAAGGTCATGACTTCTGGGCTTCACTCTCGCGAGGCGAGGATTGTATTCGCGAGGCGAACTCTTCAAATTCCAAACTGTAACGCCCGTGACCTTCAGCATGCGCAGGCCGTGATGGCTTCTGGTCTTCCAAGGTTGGATTACTCGCGAGGCGAATCAAGTGTTCGCGGGGCGAGACAGAATGGTTGGCAATTTCTGGAACAGTCACCTTCTGGTTCGCGAGGCGAATGAACTTTCGCGTGGCGAGACATTCCAGAATTATTCCTTTTTATTACCTGAAAACAAGAAATAACAGTAAGTACTTTATTCGACTCTAAATTAGCTAAATTAACCTAAAAACACTTTACATACTCAAAATACTACTTAGAGACAATCAAGTCTAATTTGGGTGAAAATGATATAAAATTAGCACAAAGCCAAGGTTTTTATTAGTTATAAAACCAGTCAACCAGAGGCTCATCAGTTGCCCAATTATGCTCCCCCAAATCCTTACAACCAAGGAAGGAAGAACAACCCCTACCTCCCGTACGGGAACTACAGCAACACGCTGAACCATGAGTTCCAAGAAGGCCAAGGTAATAGGAAACCCGCGGCGGGTTATCCTCAGGTACAAAAGTCTAAACTCGAGTCTTTATTTGAAAGTTTTGTGGAAACTCAAACAAAACAAAATGAAGAGTTTAGACAATAAGGTAGGGCAGTAAACGAGGCAATAAAAGAGCTAGCATCTAAGGTATATAACTTAGCCATCCACAACAAGATGTGTTGGACTAAAATATAGGTAAGTATACCTAGTCGTACAAGTAATACGGTGGTGAGACCGGTTATCGTATCCACGGGGATCGGTTGCCAATTACCAATTCACAACTTCAGCAACTATCTAGACTAAACTATCAATCAAGAGAAATCAAAACATAAAAATAAAAGCAATAAAAAGTTTTTTTTGTCTTTTTGGGAACTTTTAACAAACACTTGGAGTGCAGAAAGAGGTGTTGGGATTAAATTTCACCTAACCTTAGCCTCATGCAATACCAAGACTAGATACCTCCCATTCATGCTTCAAATATTAAAATCAACCCACGAAATTACTCAAGCACTGATTCCTCAGATGGCAAGAGCCTAAATCCACTAATAAACCCTAATTCCTTAGGTGGCCTAGATTAATGAATTTGCATTACGATTAAGGATTACGCGATTACTAATAAACCAAACTCCATTCCTAGATGCAAGGTATACTAGGTGGTTAATTCCAGATCAAGAAATGATAAGAACGTCCCCATTGCAAATCAAATCTTAGAATCAAATCATGGATGATCAGACCATAACAAGCATTAAGCGTAGGAATTAAACACTAATACGAAGGCATGAACACAGATTAATCAATCATGGCAAATACATAATATTCAGGTTGGTTACATCTAATCCCAACAACGGGGATTTAGCTACTCATAGAGAAAGCCAAAACTAAAATAGTAGGGACAAAGGAAATAAGAAACTCCATTGGAAGCTTTTCCCAGCCGTCGGCCTCCTTTGATTCTAGGGTTCCAGTCCTCCTCAACTGCCAGCCTCCAAGGTCTTCCTAGGGTGAAAGTGCTCCTAGGATAAAAGTCCCTGTTTTTCTGTGTGTTTCTGGTCTCCACTAGGGTTCCCAGCTCTCTCTTTTCTGTCTGCTGCGCTCTTTATTTATAGAGTGGCCGCACGTCACGGCCAGGCCATGACGTGTTCTGGAATGGGCGCGCTTTCAACTTTGGAGCATCACGGCCGTGATGCTCATCACGACTAGGCCGTGATCAGTTCTTCCTGGCCTGTCACGGACGTGATAGGCATCATGGCTAGGCCGTGACAGATTCTGAATTTTGCCTTCAATCTTCTCAATTTTCTTGATCATGGCCGTGATGGTCATCACTGACTATCACGGCCAGGCCGTGATGGGCTCTGCTTGGCTCATTTTCTTCACTTTTCAAGCTCTATTTCATCCAAGCTCCATCATGGCTGATTCTGAGCATTTTTCCTTAAATTCCTGCAAAAAAACATCATGAAACCGCCTTACCCATTGTTGGTGACGCCGGCAAGTGTACCGGGTCGTCGCAAGTAATAAAAGAAACACGGTAAGTAATTACCGAGGTCGAACTCAGGGATTGGGCTACCAGTTCAACTAATCTGCGGGAAATCCGATACGTTTGGTCAAGTGAGGAAAGTGGTTGAGAGAGAGAGATTAATTTTGCAATTCAAATAAGAAATCGATTAAAGCTAAGGTGATTAAATTCAGAATTTAAAATATCCAAGATCTCAAATCCACCTACCCAATCATGTATAGTACCCAAGTGATGATGTATTCCTCCCTAAGTTCAATTATAACGTCAACCGGGACCCCCAATTTCTCCTATATCTACTGTCGTGCTCAATAGGACGTATTCGATGATTGGATTAATTACTTGTTCTGTCTCATAACCCTAATCTCGAATTCTATTAAACCTTGTTCCCTATATGGTTGCACTAATCAAATAAATCCACGGTCGTGCTCATTATTCAATTAATGATTCCAATTCAAGTTCTAAAACGCGACTCGCCGTTCGGCCTCAAACACGTTAACTAGTTAATCACGTAACACATATGATCAACGCAATCAAAACAGAATTGGAAAACATTCATAAGAGAAGGGGAGAATAACATACATCACAAGAACACTACACCGCCACGGGTGGCTTCATTGATCCCTCGGACGAGGGGATTAGTTCCTCATGCCCGTGACGACGCACAAACAATCGGCAATAATCTCCATAATAATAAACTAAAAGAAGAAAAGAAAAGAGAAGGGAGACGCAGCTCCAGAAACAAGGATTCGCACTCCTGATCTAAACAAGTGGCTAACAACTTGATACCTAATTCTGATCTGAGACAGCCTTTAAATAAGGATTCTGTTTCTCGCCGGCTCGCGGGGCGAGCTTACTCTCGCGACGCGAATTTTAGTATTGGCGCGCTTCAAATTTTGGATTTTCGCGAGGCGATCTTGTATTCGCGGGGCGAGTCTTCAAACCTCAATCTGTCACAGCCGTGACCTTCATCACGGCTAGGCCGTGATGGTCTCTGTCTTCCAGGGTCTTCAAACTCTCGCGGGGCGAGATTCTTTCGCGGCTGTGACCTTCATCACGGCTAGGCCGTGATGGTCTCTGACTTCTAAGTCTTTATGCTCTCGCGAGGCGAGCTATCTCTCGCGGGGCGAGACTTCAAACCTAAATTTGTCACAGCCGTGACCTTAATCACGGCTATGCCGTGATAGTCTCTGTCTTGCAGGTCTTCAGACTCTCGTGGGGTGAGAAGATTTTCGCGTGGCGATCCAGAAATGATGACTTTTGCTGCTTTGTTGACCTTCAGTCTCGCGAGGCGAGAATACACTCGCGGGGCGAGTGTCTCCAGAATTGCAATTTCCACTATTTCTTGGCTTTCCTTGACTCCCGGAGCTTCACTTATTGACCTGAAAACACCAAAAGCAACCAAAAGCATAATTCTATCCAAAATAAGCTAAAAACTACACAAAAGACGCAAAACGAGTCAAAGTCCAACTTAAGAACAAAACAAGGCAAAATTGGGCGAAATCGAGAGTGAACTCGAATAATTTGCACAAAAACCACGGTCCATCTAGTTATAAAACTAGATAAGCTGAAGGCTTATCAAAACACCCCAAACTTAAACCTTGCTTGTCCCCAAGCAAGCTTAAAACTCAAAAACGACTCAAGACTTGGCAAGCCTAAAGGAACCAATCGATTTCGCACAAATTTAATGCAATCAAAACAGTTTTTCTCCAATGATCTCCCCCCCTATATTAACGTAATCCCCACATTCATTTACTTTAAACATTTGAGAACTTCATCATTCATGCAATCATTAATCTAAGTTGAGGTTCAGAGTCACATACAAAAAGAAGATCACCAATTTCAAACAATTGCCTTCCTCACAAGGGTATGTAAAATTTCACTCATTCGCTCAAATTCGTCTAGGCTTTCAACTTTTTCACTCAATTTCACTTATCAAGAGCACTTCCCATGAATTTGATTTTCATCTCAAAAGTAGTTCCCACGTAAACATGTATGCAACATCAGAAGGTCTTTTAAAGGTTGTAATGGGGCCTGGCTCAGGGTAGGATATACAAGGATAGAGGCTAAGTCCCTAGGATCAATGAGAGCATGAAACTAATATCACAACAATTGAATTCACTCTCATATTATTCTCTTCCTTGCATTTGGTGGCTACACACCTCTTCCTTTTTATATTTCATTTTTCTTTGCCCTTTTTGGCACATATTCAATGCTTTTCATCACCTTTTTTTTTTTCAAGCCTTAAGCCCTTACTTCTGTTTTTCTTTTTCTCAACTATGATTCATGAACTTGTAGCCACCCCAAACTTAGTTCCACAACAACACTCACAAAGCTCAAATTCCATACTCTCCTAAATCCTAGGATAGGGGAAAATCATGGTTTTTCTGAGTTAATGGCTTGTAATGCAAGGTCATCAAGAACCATAGGCTTCAAGGCTCAATGTGGCTAACTAGGGATCATTCATCAAGGTTGGTTCAATTTATGGCCAAGTAGTTAATTCAAAGAAAATTGCCTAAATCATTTGCTGCAACATATAAACATGCAAACCATATAGAGATTCAAGAAAATTCGGGAAAGTGCAACTTAACAGTGATTCACACATTCAAAAACAGAGTTGGAGGCTCAAATCCTCACCTGGACATTTTGCAAATTGTTTGACCGAGATACAATTCCTAGTGTGTGCACCCCCTCACCCCAAACTTATCATAAATCAAGTAATCACAATAAAATTCTCAAAGTTCAGTTTTCAATTTTTAAGTGGGGATAAATTTTTCTATTATCAGAACCTAGGGGGAAATCATCGATGGTCAAATAATTCATGCAATCAATCTATGCTCAATTTAATCAAAATCCAACAAGCTTGCCGACACACTATTCATACAACAACTCTTGATCTTCTCAAATTATTCAAGAGTGACAAACAAAAACAAAAACATAAACAAAAACAAAAACAAACAAAAGTGAGGAGAGGAGATAATACTCCCTGATCAAATTTCCATGGTTTCCTCCTCATCAATATTGGTCTCTCGGCCTCCCTTCTGTTGCATAGCATCCTGGAAGAACTCCTGCAATTTAAAACCTTAAGTGCAGATTCACGAGGCGAGAGATCACTCGCGAGGCGAATCTGGAAAATTGTTACTCACACTTTCCAGAATAGCGAGGCGAGTAGTATCTCGCGAGGCAAATCTGGAATTCCCACAGATGCTGATGCCCAGAATCGCGAGGCGAAAGTAGACCTCGCGACGCGAGACAGAAAAGTAAGCAATCCCAGAGATTCAGGGCTTCTGTCTCGCGCGGCCAATGTGGATTCGCGTGGCGAATCAAGCTTCTTTTTTTTTTTTTTATATATGTGTGAAAATGACAGAAACTAAAACCAAAGGATACCTAGCTTGGGTTGCCTCCCAAGTAGCGCTTGTTTAACGTCCCGAGCCTGACTCAAGCCACCCCTAAGGGTTAATCCGGACGTAGATCTTGCTTGCCATTCCATGCCTCAGTCCGTATTCTGTAGGCTCTTGCCCTTTCATAAGCTCTCCTACTGTTCCCGGACAACTCATTTAAGTCCAGCATCCTTCTATAATCGGCACGAACTCTCCACCCCGTGATGGTCTTTTTTGGGATCAACTCATTGTTTGCATTGACCACCACGGTTGTGCCACCTTTCAACCTTGGTGCTTTACCCTTCTTTTTCTTGCCCTTGCTGTTGAGCTCTTCCTTTGCACATTCTTCCCCTGGGAGACACGGTAAGGCTTCCATGTCTTTCAACCACTCGAGATAGACCTCATCCCCCAAAGGGTCTTTTTCCTCACTGTCCCCATCATGGGATTTTACCGACACTTGAGCAAGTGAAGAACCATGGGCTTCTCTAGTTGCCCTTGCCTTGGCAGTTGGATCCACCATATCCAATCGATACACTTCCGTCCTCTCTGCAGGGTGCTTCATTGTTTCAAAGAGATGAAGACTACCTCCTCATCTTGCACCCTTAGAGTGAGTTTCCCTTGTCGCACATCTATCAAGGCACCCCCAGTGGCCAAGAAGGGCCTACCCAATATGAGAGGGATCTCGGCGTCTTCATCCATATCAAGCACTACAAAGTCCGCTGGGAAATATAAGCTTGTCCACCTTCACTAACAAGTCTTCGACCACCCCATAAGGATATTTTATAGAGCGGTCGGCCGATTGGAGCGACATCCGTGTATCCTTGACTTCTTGGATCCCCAACCTCTTCATCATAGAGAGGGGCATCAAGTTGATGCTCGCCCCTAGATCACATAATGCCTTCCCTACAGTCATCTCCCCAATGGTACATGGTATCGAAAAGGAACCGGGATCCTTCAACTTTGGAGGGAGTTTTCTCTGAAGGATGGCACTACACTCCTCGGTGAAAGCAACCGTTTCCTCATCCTCTATTCTCCGCTTCTTGGTGAGAAGATCCTTCATAAACTAGGCATATGATGGCATCTGTTCCAAGGCTTCCGCAAATGGAATGTTAATCTGAAGTTTTCGGAAGACATCAAGGAACTTATTGAATTGCTTATCCTGTTGAGGCTTCTTCAATCTTTCAGGAAACGGTACCTTCATGTAAGGTGGGAGGTCTTGGGGTTCAACCCACTTCTTCTTTCGGAACTCTTCATCTACAAGTTTCAGCCTTCCCCCTTGCTCCGGTGCCTTGTCGCTTGCCAACTTCTCTTTTTCAAGTTGCTCTTCCTCAACATGTGGTTGTTCCGGGGCCTTGTCATCCTGAGAACTAGTTGCACCCCTGTTAGGTTCCAACACCCTTCCGCTTCTAGTAGATATGACATTGCATTGTCCCTTGGGGTTGTTCTCGGTATTACCTGGGAAAGTGCCTGGGAGACGCTCACTTAGCTGCTTTGCGAGTTGGGCCATTTGTGTCTCTAGATTGTGAATTGCCGCCCCTGTATGCGTTGTCCATTTGTTAATTGTCGCATTCACCTTCTCAAAAGAGGTGCCTGTAAAAGTTGACAACTTCTCAAAAGCCAATTCCCAAGGTTGCCTTCCACCATCAGTTATTTGCAATTGGTTAGTCCCGGTGAGAGCTGCATGAGCATTACGTTGTTGAATTCCAATGTTCGGCCTTAGACCTGCTGAGGTTGTTGCCAATTCTCTTTGAGGAGGTTGTTCACCGGCTAGACCACCATTAGCATTACTCCAAGCGAAACCCGGATGGTCTCTCCTCATGTACCCCCTATTTTGATTCTGATTGTAGTCATTTTGTCTGTTCCTCTGATAGTTATTCTGGGGCACAGTGTCATAAAAGTTGTGGCATGAGTCCACATGTTCCTGAGGGAAGTTGAATGGACAGTTCCGAGTGTCATGATCTTCATTACAATTTTCACAACCCGGGGGCATTCCCTCGTGTATCGCATTAACTTTCTTGTTCCCAGACAAAGCCTCAATCTGCATCTTCAACAATCTGTTTTGCTCAAGAATGGCCTCCATTGTCCCAGAACTGATTCCATTTGAGGTTTCCCTTCCACGGTTGTAATCATTATATGACATCTTCTCCAATAATGCCCATCCATCCTCGGCTGATAAATAAGAGAACGAGCCGCCAGCTGCGGCATCACAGTTCATCTGATAGCGTCCCCTCAACCCATTAAAGAAATGTTGAACTTTAGAGACGGGGTCGAAGAACGCTGAAGGGCATCTTCTCAATAAGCCATTGTACCTCTCCCAAGCTTCATTATAGGTTTCATCTTCTGTCTGCCTGAAAGATGTAACGGCTATTCTTGCTTGTGTCGCTTTCTGAGGAGGAAAATATTTGGTTAGGAACTTTTGTGCCATTTGCTCCCAAGTTCTGATACTGTTCCTATCCAACCTGTCAACCCAATCGCGAGCGACATCCCGAAGAGAGAGAGGGAAAAGTCGCAAGCGAAACTCATCTTGTGAGACTCCTCTTGTCTTCTGTAAGTCACAAGCTTCAAGGAAGCGAGTGATGTGTCTATGAGGGTCCTGTTTGCCACTCCCATCAAACTGATTCTCACGGATCTGGAATGTGACACATGCTTCCACTCTGAAAGAGTCTGTATTCAGGTTGCCCCTCACGATAGACGAATCACAATCACCCAAGCTGGGTAGATCGTACTCGAAGAGAGGCTTGTAATGAGGAGGAGGAGGAGGAGGAGGGTTTTCTTCAGCCATGATCTCTATTTTAATTGCTTCCAGCCTCTTCCTTTCTCTGGCCTTTTTTCTTAATTGCTTCTCGGTCCTGGTGATCTCTGAATCGAATAGCAAGTCCTCTTGTGAAAGGGTACCTCGCATACAAAAACACGGCAAGACCAAGTGGAATCAAAGAAGTAGAGATAAATAATAAAGAAATAACAGAAAAATAAAAAGAAAAATCAACTTAACCAATCAATCAAATTTCCTAAAAATTAGGAAAACTGGCTGTGCCAATCCCCGGCAACGGCGCCAAAAACTTGTTGGTGACACCGGCAAGTGTACCGGGTCGTCGCAAGTAATAAAAGAAACACGGTAAGTAATTACCGAGGTCGAACTCAGGGATTGGGCTACCAGTTCAACTAATCCGCGGGAAATCCGATACGTTTGGTCAAGTGAGGAAAGTGGTTGAGAGAGAGAGATTAATTTCGCAATTCAAATAAGAAATCGATTAAAGCTAAGGTGATTAAATTCAGAATTTAAAATATCCAAGGTCTCAAATCCACTTACCCAATTATGTATAGTACCCAAGTGATGATGTATTCCTCCCTAAGTTCAATTATAATGTCAACCGGGACCCCCAATTTCTCCTATATCCACTGTCGTGCTCAATAGGACGTATTCGATGATTGGATTAATTACTTGTTCTGTCTCATAACCCTAATCTCGAATTCTATTAAACCTTGTTCCCTATATGGTTGCACTAATCAAATAAATCCACGGTCGTGCTCATTATTCAATTAATGATTCCAATTTAAGTTCTAAAACGCGACTCGCCGTTCAGCCTCAAACACGTTAACTAGTTAATCACGTAACACATATGATCAACGCAATCAAAACAGAATTGGAAAACATTCATAAGAGAAGGGGAGAATAACATACATCACAAGAACACTACACCGCCACGGGTGGCTTCATTGATCCCTCGGACGAGGGGATTAGTTCCTCATGCCTGTGACGACGCACAAACAATCGGCAATATTCTCCATAATAATAAACTAAAAGAAGAAAAGAAAAGAGAAGGGAGACGCAACTCTAGAAACAAGGATTCGCACTCCTGATCTAAACAAGTGGCTAACAACTTGATACCTAATTCTGATCTGAGACAGCCTTTAAATAAGGATTCTGTTTCTCGCCCGCTCGCGGGGCAAGCTTACTCTCGCGACGCGAATTTTAGTATTGGCGCGCTTCAAATTTTGGATTTTCGCGAGGCGATCTTGTATTCGCGGGGCGAGTCTTCAAACCTCAATCTGTCACAGCCGTGACCTTCATCACGGCTAGGCCGTGATGGTCTCTGTCTTCCAGGGTCTTCAAACTCTCGCGGGGCGAGATTCAATTCTAGGCTGTGACCTTCATCACGGCTAGGCCGTGATGGTCTCTGACTTCCAAGTCTTTATGCTCTCGCGAGGCGAGCTGTCTCTCGCGGGGCGAGACTTCAAACCTAAATTTGTCACAGCCGTGACCTTAATCACGGCTATGCCGTGATAGTCTCTGTCTTGCAGGTCTTCAGACTCTCGCGGGGCGAGAAGATTTTCGCGTGGCGATCCAGAAACGATGACTTTTGCTGCTTTGTTGACCTTCAGTCTCGCGAGGCGAGAATACACTCGCGGGGCGAGTGTCTCCAGAATTGCAATTTCCACTATTTCTTGGCTTTCCTTGACTCCCGGAGCTTCACTTATTGACCTGAAAACACCAAAAGCAACCAAAAGCATAATTCTATCCAAAATAAGCTAAAAACTACACAAAAGACGCAAAACGAGTCAAAGTCCAACTTAAGAACAAAACAAGGCAAAATTGGGCGAAATCGAGAGTGAACTCGAATAATTTGCACAAAAACCACGGTCCATCTAGTTATAAAACTAGATAAGCCGAAGGCTTATCACCAGTTCCAAGGGAAAAACTAATAAAAATCAAACTAATCATGCCTAAACTATATGAAAATGCATGCAAAAATGTACATGAAATATGATGCAAAATCACACTATCAAATCACCCCAAGCTTATTCAATTGCTTGTCCTCAAGCAATCACTAAGGCCAGAAGATATAAATAGTCAGAACAAGGATAGTGAACCAAGAACCCGAGTAGTAACTAATCCAAGTAACAGGCATTTCAAATAATTCAGCGAGAGACAATCAGTTTCAAGTCCAATTAGAGGCTCAGGTTTCTTAGACTCATATTCTCACTGATTCAGGCACTCTTTCTCACCTGAAGATCACCCCAAGCTTGTTCATTTACTTGGCTCTCTTTATCACCTCACTCAAGTGTTTAGGGATATATGACAATTCGCTCCATTTTCCTCAAGGAATGAATTCTACCATAGGCTTGACTATCAACCAAATCTCTACTTTATTAATGAAAACAATTAAGAATCAAGAGGTCTTTTGCTTTGGTTGTAACGGGGCCATGGGATTTATCGTTAGGTGGGGAAATCAAGAAAATGATATTTCAAAGGGGCTAAACAAAATCATCAAGCATTGCAAAACATGACACCTTCTAAAATACCTTTTTGGGTTTTGATTCACTTTTCCACCTTTCTTTCTTTCTTTTTATTTTATTTCTCACTTTTCTTTTTGTCATCCCCTTCTCTATTTATATTTCTTTTTCTCTTATTTTTCTTTTATTTGGAGAGGGGAGATTTTCAGTTCCAGAGAAATATTTTTCTGATTTTCTCATCCCATACTTTTTCAACTACCTTTTTACCCTTTTTTGTAATACTTTAAAAGGTGCCCTACCAAGCATGTTCATCAAAGTAATTTGAGGTACCAAGAAAAGTATTTTATTTATGTAGCCTCAAAATTGGGCAACTAAGGGGTAACATTTAGTCATTCAAAGCTCAGAAGGCCGAAAAAATACCTAGCGCCTCAATCATTTTCAAAAATCTTTAAGCTTCAAAACGGTTTCAAGTCAAGTTCTAGAGAATACAAACCAAGAGGAATAACACTCTATCACAACGAATGGGGTAGATTTAGTGAGTACCCCTTTTTGACTCAAAATCTCATATTTAGTAGTTCAAAAATCAGTGAGGAACACAAATCTACGAAGAGGAACCCCTTTTTGGATCGATATAACGTCTCCAGTGGTAAAGGAGGAGCTCAACATGGAAGCAACTCCGAAGATTTGCATGGCAAATGATGCACCTAGTAGTGATGAAGTTGGAGTTTCTCATCATGCGGTAACAAAACTTCCGCCGGGAAGGAGTAAGGCCATGAAGCTTAGAGTGAAAAGAGCGAAGAGGAAGCGCAATTGGCCATATGAGTAGAACCAGCTCTTTGAAGGACTCCCATGGAAGAGAAGTGTTCCTGCACTTCTACGCCCAGCCGACCCCGGTTGATTGAAGGAAGTATGGTCAAGCTTAAGACCGTAAATAAGCGCTTCTTGGGAGGCAACCCAAGTTTTCTTTCCCTTTTCCATTTGTTTTTGAATTTAGCTCTTGAATAATTTGATAAGATCAAGAGAAAAAAAAATCATAAATTAATAGATTTGTCAACTGTTTTCAGGCTAAGAAGGAAGGAAGAGCAACAAGGGCAGGGACAAACAAAGTCAGAAGTCATCACGCCCAGGCCGTGACAATGGTCACGACCGTGATGAGCTAACCAAGAAGACCCGAAAGGATCACGGCCCAGCCGTGATACCATCACGGGCGTGATGAGAAGGACCCTGAACATCAGAATGCATCACGGCCTAGCCGTGATAGAAGTCACGGCCGTGACAGGCCAGCTCCTATGGACCAGAATTGATCACGACCGTGATACATTTTCCAACAAGTTTTTGAATGGCATGTGAGCCAACACCCGCTTCCACCTCGGTGAGTTGTTCCATTTTTCTCCTCTCTCCGACTTGATTATTTACATTGGGGACAATGTAAGTTTTTAAGCATGGGGTAGGGGTATTTGTGCATTTGTGCATTTTTCATGTTGCACTCATATAGGCATAGTTTTGCATGATCACATGATTAGATTGCCCATTGCTTAGAGTTTGCATCCAATTGTGAGAACTTGGTGCCAAATAAATTGAGATAGTAAACTTTTGAACCCAATTTTTTATTCTTGTGATAAGGCTAAAAATAAAAATGCTTGAGATAATCTTTTGATAGTTGATAATTAGCACGTGGTTCTATAGATTTGTGTTTCTCATTGATGTTAAACTACTAAATGTGAGATTTTTGAGCCAAAAAGGGGTACTCACTAAATCTACCCCATTCTTTGTGATAGAGTGTTTTATTCCTCTTGGATTGTATTCTCTAGAACTTGACTTGAAACTGTTTTGAAGCTTAAATTTTTTTGAAAACATTTTGAAAATGATTGTGGCACTAGGTATTTTTCCGGCCTTCTGAGCTTTTATTGATTAAATGCTACCCCTTAGTTGCCCAATTTTGAGCCTAAAAGAATAAAATACTTTTCTTGGTACCTTGAATTACTTTGATGAATAATGCTTGGTATGACACCTTTTAAAGTATTGCAAAAAGGGTAAAAAGGTAGTTTGAAAAAGTATGGGATGAGAAAGTTAGAAAATATTTCTCTTGAATTGAAAATCTCCCCTTCTCCAAATAAATAAAATAAAACAACAAATAAAATATAAATATGGAGAAGGGGGATGACAAAAGAAAGTGAGAAATAAAATAAAAAGAAAGAAAGGTGGAAAGATGAATCAAAGCCCAAAAAGGGTATTTTAGAAGGTGTCATACTTTGCAATGTTTGATATTTTGTTTAATCCTCTTGAATTTCCTTTTCTTGATTTCCCCACCTAACGATTAATCCCATGACCTCGTTACAACCAGAATAAAAGACCTATTGATTCTTTTGTGTTTTCATTAATAAAGTGGAGATTTGGTTAATAGTCAAGCTTATAGTAGAATACCTTCCTTGAGGAAATTGAGCGAATTGTCATATTCCCTTAAACACTTGAGTGAGGTGAGAAGAGTGCCCGAATAAGTGAGAATATGGATTTAGGAAACCTAAGCTTCTAATTGGACTTGAAATTGATTGTCTCTAGGTTTCTTATTTGAATAAGCCTGTTACTTGGATTAGCTACTCGGGTTCTTGGCTCACTATCCACCCTCTAATTATTTATATCTTCTGGCCTTGGTGATTGCTTAAGGACAAGAAAAATCTTAAGCTTGGGGTGATTTGATGAGTGTGATTACACCTCATATTTGTTTATCATTTTGCATGCATTTTCATATAGTTTAGACATATTTAATTTGATTTTTGTTAGTTTTTACCTTGAAACGGGTAAGGCAGTTTTGAGGTGTTGTTTTGCAGAAATTAAGGATAAAATGCTCAGGATCAACCATGATGGAGCTTGGATGAAGATAGAGCTTGAAAAGTGAAGAAAATGAGCCAAGCAGAGCCCATCATGGCCTAGCCGTGATGACCATCACGGCCATGATCGAGCAAAACTGAAAAGAAAGAAGGCAAAAGTCAGAACTGGTCACGGCCTAGCCGTGATGCCCATCACGGCCTAGCCGTGATGCCCATCACGGTCGTGACCTGTCAGTTGAACCAGACCCTCAACATGCAAAACTGATCACGGTCTAGCCGTGATGAGCATCACGGTCGTGACAGACCAAAAATTGAAGAAGCGTCCAAGGCAGAATCCATTATGGCTGTGACACGCATTACTTGGATCTGAAGCAACTGATTTGGATCTGATTTGTGTTTGATTGGGATTCAAACTTCCCAAATCTATAAATATGGCATCAGGCAGAGGACTTAGGGAGACCTTTGGGCTGCTACTCTTAGGCTACAATTTAGGATCTCTCCCTTCTTCTTCTTCTTCTTATCTTAGATTTATTTCATGTTGTTGTTAATCAAGCTTGTCATCACCATGACAAGGCTTGAGTAGTAGCTTAATTTCTAGGGATCGGGGCTATGCCCAAGGTTTATTTATGGCAATGAATTGATGTTTTATCTTTGTTAATTGCGATTTTGCTTTAGATCCGATTTCTAGTGTTTTAATTACTTGTAAATCTGGTGCGCACTTATTTGCATGTCGTAGACATTCTAAGGAGGAACCTAGCGGTGAACTTAGGTGTCGGATCTATAGAGTCAGACTTAGGACTGAAATCACGAGAGTTAGAAGCCGTCCTTCGAGGATTAACGAATTGTCACAAAACGTAAAAGGGTTTAATCTAAATTCGACTACCACGAGAGTAGGGGTTGGTTTAATTGGACACGGTTTTTGTAACCTGAGAGGGAGCTTAAACTATTTGAGGATAAATTAGCCTTCAAGGCATTTTCGATAATTAACAAGGGTTAATCAATTTAGTAACATAAACGATCTTGTTGGTAACCCAAATTCCTAGGAATCCATTTAAATCTGAAAAACCATAAATAGATTTACTTTATGTTTATTTGATTATGATTTTGAGTTATCTCTTATTTCAAATATCAAAACCTTTTCAAAATCTTTCTTTATAGTCCAGTTTCACCGATTTGATAATTAGTTGTGACTCGAGATCACGATCTCTGTGGGATCGATATCTTTTTATTACTTGGTGACAATCCGGTACACTTGCCGGATCGTACGACGTGCATCGCACGTGACACCAGTAGGTTTATCGGCATGAGGTTGATTATATGATATTGAGGACGTCTGACTTTATGTTTTTGAGTTTACTGTGATGCGCTGGTTGAGGTATTCCATATACATGTGATGTATTATTTTGGTGTTTGAATATTTATGACATTGAGGATGTTTTTTGTCTTTCACGGTCGTGATGGTTATCATGGCCAGGCCGTGACATGTTCTGTTTTGAAGAATTCTTGCATTTGATGTCTATCACGGTCGTGATGGCTATCACGGTCAGGTCGTGACAGTCCGACTTTGTTATTTATTTGATTTGATTATTATGAGTTGGTTGTGATAAATTGCTTTATATGATATTAAGATATTTGAATATTTCCTGATATTGTGTGATGCATGATCTGTCTGGTTTTTAATACTATGCTTAGTTGATTTTAAGCAAGGATATATGTTGTTCGGGAGATGATTGTTTGGGTAAGATAATGAATTGACTTAGAGGTGCCTAACTTAATTAAGTTATCTAATGTATGAGATGTGACATAGAATGCGAGTTGAGGTTATGATGGGAGCTTGAGGTACTTGGTTGTTATTGATGCGAGATAGTGAGATTCATATAGAGGCTTTGATGCAGATACTTTTTCAGTGCATGACACGTTGATCTGATTTATCCTATCAAAAGATAGAAGTGCACTATATCGAGTTCTAACCTATCAAAAGATAGAAGAGCACTAAACTGGATCCTATCCTATCAAAAGATAGAAGAGCACTATACCGGATCCTATCTTATCGAAAGATAGAAATGCACTATGCCAAGTCTGATCCTATCAAAAAATAGAAGTGTAGTACACTGAGTTCTTTGCATCGGACTACCATGGACTACTGACGAGTGTGAAAGGAATAGAGACAGTTATGTTAGCATAAGAATTTAAATGGCATGAGTTGAGGGTAGAGAATGGTATTATAATTTGAGGATGATTGCTAATTATGGGTGACGTAAAATCCTAAAATTCTAATGTAATTATTTTGCTTAAAAAAAAGAGATTAAGTTATTAAAAATATAGTAGAAATAAAATATAATTAAGAGTGTTAGTATAAAGGATTTATTAGTATAAAATTTATAAGATTTGGTTAGTAACTACAAAATAAAGAAATAAGTACATGTATTGAAAATAGTGTAATGAGCGTTAAAGCCCAAGTACAGCATATGGCCTTTGAGTTTTTTTAAAATAATAATAGTAGGAAACAAAAAAAAAAAAGAATTATAAAACCTAAAAATCCAATGCATTAGTTGGTTGTGCCTAATGTATATATGTATATATATAAACTTGGTCACTGCGCATGGGTGGTTAGCAGCGCCTCACAGAGTGAGGATTAGAGGGGCCGTGCAGTGCTTGTGAGAGGTTTTGAGACACGTTTCTTTTCTTTGTCGGTGCAACCATAACAGTGAAGGGAAGAAAATCTTTTAGAGAAGCACCAACTTTTGTCATACGTAATTTCTAGAGCATTTTGGAGGTCTTCAAGAGGTGAGTAACAATACTTTTTATGAACCCTTTCCATGGTATATTTATGTAATCATGGTAATTTTAAAATATGTGATCTCATGTTTCAATTGCTCGAGGATGATATTTGTGGGGTGAGAAAGAGTTTTCGTTAGCTGTGCTTGAGGTGATAATATCACTGTTAAAATTGGAATTTCTTTTTTGTTAAAATTATCTGTTTGTAAGTGAGTGTGAGATACTAAAGTTTAATTTTTTTTTCATGATGCCTGCAAGAAGACAAGTACGCAGTGCCTGTGGATTTTTATAGTAACCAGTGACTTGACATATGAAACACATGTAGTGAGAGAAACATTAATGTTTGATAAGAATAAATATATTATAGGTTTTCAATCGATTGAATGGGAATATATATATATATATATATAGGGTTTCATAAGAAGGAATAATTATTAAGATTGAAATCATGATGCTCATGATCGTCGTATTGTACCTACCAATTTTATTTGATAACATGATGTGTTTTTATTTGGCATACATGATAAGATTGAATGTTTAAATTATGATTAATGAGTTGTTATAGTATGAGGCATGGGATATTTGACTTATGATATATGGTATGATGTTTGCTGCAATACCGCCTATGATAGGGGTATCGAAGAGTAATACCGCCGTAATGGGGTATCGAAAGTAACATTCCCATGTAATTGGGATGTCAAAAATGAGTAATACCACCTAAAAAGGGTATCGGAAGTAACACCGCCACGTGATGGGGTGTCGAAAAGGGATAAATACCGCCATGTGCACATGGGAGGTATCGAAATGGAAATGTCCCCGACAGGAGGGTGACATCGAAACACTCCTCGTGAGTAGGGGTGGGCAATGGGACGCCATTGTCATGTGATGTGTGAATTTATGGCATGCCAGCAAGAGACCAATTTAATTAGGAGGTCTTCGGGCCATTTGGATTAAAACAGAATTTACTTGGTATATGGAATGTGATGCATTGTGATAAGTTGTTGTTATGTTATATGCTATTGAGTTGATGAGATTATTGTTGTTATTAAAAGTATTTTCTTATATATATATATATATATATATATATATATATATATATATATATATTATTTTGGGAAATTAGCGGGTGCCATGGACAGCTTTTCCGGTTACCGCACCGACTGAGAACAATACTATTTTCGAAAATATTTTATAAAACTGTATTGTTGATCACTAGGATTTTATATCTCATTATAAGTGTTGTTTTCAAAGACCGAGGACATCGCTGTTGAGGACCCAGAGATCTGAGGAGTCATCTTTTTATTACCTAGTTGGTTAGTAATGTAGTATGGTTGAGAGCACTATGCTGACGACGTTCTTTGGTTTACGTATTATTTTTCTCGGATTGTAATTAGACGTCCGGTTTTGAGGCTTTTGGTTTTTATCTATTATTCGAACGTATGGATTTATATTTATATTCATTATTTGGATACTTTATTACTATATTATTTAATACGAGGTATTTTCAGACTTTAAATATTTTTCTAATTTTTTTGAGATTTATGTTTTAATTAAATGTTTTAAAGGGTTTTTATTGGTTTTATCTTGGGATTACTAATGTAACAAAGGGCGTTACAAGTGTTAATTGTGTGTGACATTTATTGTATGATATACTATGACTCTTTTCCATTTTTTGATGATAGAACTGTTTCTTATCCCCCGTGTTTCTGTATTTTTTTTGGGTTACTTTGGTTTACGTTAGAAGACCCGATGGAGGGTTATGTTGCTGAGGAGTTGGATAGAACTCCTTACGAACCAAACGCTGGAGGTCGAGCTGCGATCCATGGCGATTACAGTATAGACATTATGGCCAGTGTCACTACAAAAAAACTGTCAATTTGTGGAGGTTATATTGAGGGGGTTTCTTAAACCGCCACAAATTAGCATCAATTTAAATGAATATTGAGTTCCCAACAAAACGCCCAAAATCAGCTTAACAGTGTCGGTTTAAGATTTAATTTGTGGAGGTTTATAACCCCCTCAAGTTAAACATTAAAATTAATATATCCTCCCTTACTATTCATTACCCGCGAACCCAATTCTTAATGGCGCGAACCCAAAAAACCCAAATCCCTATTTGCAGCTCTTAGGTCTTCTCCTCGCCTAATTTCGTTGCGCCTCACTCCTTCACGTCTTCGTCTTCCTTCTCCCTACCTCTACCACAGTCTCTCACTCGCAGCCAAAGACCGCTGCACTAACTCGTCTCCATCCAAGGCACTTCTACGTCTCTCACTTCTGCGCTAACACGTCTCCACCCTTACAAGTCGCAACAGCGCCTGAATCGTCCTCCAACCGCAACAGCACTTCTGCATTTCACTCCCAGGTAAGTTCCCTCTTTGTTTTTCTTTCTTCTGCTTGTCAATGGAGGCATTCTTCTGCGTTTCACTCCTTTCTTTCTGCCACACTCTGTTCGAATTGGGGTTCACTGATTTGGGGGTTTAGGGTTTCGTTCTTAATTTGGGGATTACTATGATGTTCTATGTGACACCCTAAACTCGGGTCATCACATGGTTACCCGTTTGCGGAAATAAAGCTTAATTTGCTGGTTTCTTTCGGAAAATAATGTTTTCTCAACGTTTATCTCTTCAAAATATGGTGATAAAATTTTTTCCTCCTTCTTTTAACCTCATAACCACAAACTTAAATACATAATGCATATAAGTCCTCCAACTATACTGCCTCATATTTTTCTCACATAAATCATAATCAACTTTATTCTTAAAACACAACATTACCTAAGCTGGTAGTAACTAACGGACACTACAACCGACAAAAACAGCAACAGCATGCCTCGAACTAGACAGCCTTCTTCTTCTTGTAGAGATCATACCCCTTGTACAACTTTGATATGGTTGTAAGGGTGAGATGCCAATATATGGATTTATCACCATAACTAAATGCACAACACAAAAGAATGCACATACACATATACATGTCTATAACAACGTACTCATTCATATTATATCACATCATTTATCA
Organism: Sophora flavescens; assembly: GCA_030762895.1. Lineage (NCBI taxonomy): Eukaryota > Viridiplantae > Streptophyta > Magnoliopsida > Fabales > Fabaceae > Sophora > Sophora flavescens. Next base: position 26,116,888 of record CM061063.1, on the reverse strand, counting down.
ATGGGTTTCACACCCCAAACATCAATGTTGGAAAACTATGCATGAACACTTCAATACATCTTCTAAACATTCATACTTAATCTCATGAGATATCTCCAACCTCTTGATGAGTTGATCAGACTCGATTGCCACAGGCACACCGTCACAGGCACTCCCATCGCACACTGTCCAACATGGTGGCACAGTGATAACAATCTGAGATGGGGCCTCATTGTCCAAACCCTGGGCACAATGAGAACATCTTTGTATGATCTACCCTGACGCCGCAAGGTAATCCCTCTTTTGATTATGGCACGTCTGCCAAATGCATGCAAGAAAACATTTTATTCTCAACACTTTTCTTTGTGCTATATCTTTGTTTGTCAAAGCTCTCAAAAGCTTACGACTTAACATCTTTTGAAACATCTTTACATCTTTTATTAACAACACAGGACCTCAAAGTCCGAGTGCTCAATCACGAAGCCCTTAGACCTTGCAATCAGTCTTAGGTTCGTGGTAGTAGAAAACAACTTAAAACGTTTTAACTTCTTTAAATATATACCCAGTTACAACACAACTAACCTTAATACCTCGACGTCTCGGTTATTAAGTTCCATATATTCGTCTTACATCATTTTTACATCTTTTTACATCATTTTACATCGTTCTACATCTTTTTACATCATTTTACATCTTTTTACATCTTTTACATCTTTGTACATCTTTTTCGTCGTTTTACATCTGTTACTCCGTTTTACATCTTTTACCTCTTTTACATCATTTTACATCTTTTCTGTCTGTGAAAAACAAATCCAAAATAGGATAACGTCATAAGAACACTAGTACCCCGACATCTCGATTACTAAGTTCTATATCATCCTTTATGTCATTAAGTAAAACTCATTTACCGAAAATTCTTTCTATTTGAAATTCGTTTATAAAACGTCAATTCATAAAAAAATCCATTTTCCCTTTGGAAACACATTTTTTCCAAAATAACGTCAAATCATCAACAACTTCTTTTTATTGAAACTTCAACTCTAATAAATCAATTCAGATTAAACCTCCTCTCAACACAAGTACTGTTGTTTTTAAACTCTCACCGTAAATAATTTCGAAACTTGCCGTCGTTTAGCATTTTCAAAGAAAACGTCTTTAAGTCAAACTTTGACATTTCTTCTAAAATAATTTTCTTATATAATAAATAAGGTCTTTTCGAATATTAATTTCACAAAATCACTTTTTATAATATTTCGGAATTTCTTGTATAAAAATTAGCAGTACTAAAAAAAATTTCATGGTTACGCTCTCACCGTGACTCGTAAATTCCTTTTACACTAATAAATTCTTAAAATAATAATATTTCTCAAAACTCATTATTTTTCCAAAATCATATTTTCCTCTACTATTATATTCCAACATTCCCCATAAAATGTTGAATATAACTTTCACAGCTTATTAAATCTTTTATCTTATTAATCGGTTGTGCACTGACCACTGTCAGGCCTCTCAAACAACATTCAACATTCAACAACATCATCATAATTATATCCCCGGGCAGATCATGCATCATAGCAACATAATAAACCACTGCAGATAATTAAAAGCAGATAAATCACCGATACACAGATAAACAACACATCGTAAACAACATAAACAATTAATCACAAACCACATATAAATAACATAAGCCACACTAAAAGCAAATAGTTATAGAGAAAATCCCTTAGGTAAGCTCCCCTTACCTCCTGAAGACTCAAACTAACGTTTTCAAACAACCTCCCGATTTAATCCGATTTCCTCCGTCGGCTTTTGGTCAAACCAACCCGATTGATTCCTTCAAACAAATTGCAATCAAATCAAACCACAACATACTTAACTCATGAGGGTTAGGTTTCGGCCAAGGGCTGACTTTTAGGGTTCAAAATCCTTAAAATTTATAATCATGGTTAAGTCATAGATTAATGGTCTTTAATCAACCTAAATCATGGATTAGTGACTAAACAACTAAATTTTAAACTCAAAACTTCCTAACTCTCATATACTTAGATTCGGCCTTGACATGTTCATGGGGCTAGGGTTCTTAATTTAATAAACCAACTTGGATTTATTAAGCATACATACTAATAGCTTGATTACTAAGATCATTAATGAAAACTTTGAACAAAACTCATCTAGTTCCAAGAACTAGGGTTTCGGCCTTGATGAAATCAATAGGTTAGAGTTTGATTTTTTGATCTTATATATACTTAAATACAATAACTATCAAGATACTAGAAGATTGAATCATGAATCAAGACATGAAAATGAAACAAAACCAATGAACATGATATTGACCTAGGTTCGGCCAAGTCCAGAAATTAGGGAAAGAAATTTGTCATGATATTATGCTTCTATATGATGAAAATAGAGATGATTATAAGATCATAGCAATTGGTTTCATGTCAAAAGGATTTTTCTAGAATTAGTTATGATTTTTCAAAGTTCTAGGGTTAGAAACTTTAAAGTGATGAACAACTATACTATAAACCTTGAATCAAGAAACTTGCTAAAGAACATAGGCATGATTAAGGAAGAAGATTAGGATTTACCTCTTGAATACCAATGACAAAGGAAATCCAAGAAACTTGCTTCACAAACTTATCACTAAAGAACTTATGAACTTAGGGTTTTGAACAAAAAGGCATTAGAAACTAAGTGAAAAGTGAGAGTATGGTATTTATAGAGATAGTGGCGCCATCTTGAGAAGGATCTAGATGATGATGAGTTGTCTTGCTAAAAGGATTCAAATGCAAATAAATTCTAGGGACCATTTTGCAAAGATTCCAAAAGTTTAAGGACTAGTTTGCAATTTGCAAATAAATTGTGATGATGACTTTTTACCACATTTAATGGAAACTTATCTTGACTCTTTTGGGCTGAATTTGTGTCAGATATTTTAAAGACAAATCATGAAAGTTGAATAAAAATCAAGAATTATGTAGAAAATTGTGGAACACTCTAGAAAAGCTTGGTTCATCCAACAACAAATGAGGGAAGCCTTCAAACCTTCATGGGCTTGCGCATGGGCTTGGCAAATTTGGGCTTGGATTCATTTTTGTGGGGCCCACTTGCAAATTTAAGCATTAAGCTTGACATATGAAACTTGTATGGTTCCAAATGGGCTTCATGAAATTTAAGTCATGGGTAAGGAATTTGGGCCTTAAATCCACGGTCCTCTATGAATTTGGAACAAGGATTCTAGCCCAATTTACTTGGAAAAACATAGAAAAACCTTCTAGACTTAGAAATGTGATTCATCCCCTTGAATCATCTCAAAATCCTAAGATAAACCCTCTATCGACTCTTAAAAACTCCAAAATCTCTTCCGTCGTCTACCCGATTACGTATTCCGCCTGTAAAACGTAAATTATTTTATTTATTTCTGAAATAATTCTAAAAATACACTCTTGTAGGAAATAAAATAAAAATCTTAAGTCTTTAGTTCACGAATTAAAATTAGGTTTTCTGAGCAGTAAACTTTTACTGTCAGTGAAAACACAAAACGGCAGACCGGTTTCCGTCTGAATTTTCAACCCACAAACTTCTCCGTAACTTATGAAAATAAGTATAACATGGAAATGACCTTGGTTTATCCAAAATCATTTTCTAAGTCTCGGATAAAAATATATATTTATATATTTATTACCGATATTACGAAGCAACGAAAATCGGGGTGTTACATTCTGTTTGTCAGTAGAATAATGAACTTGAATTGGAGGTTCAGAGGGAATGAAATAGTGATGGTGAATAATTTACATGTGCAAATCTTTTGGGATGTGCATGATTGGTTGTGCAAATCTTTTGGGATGTGCTTGATAGCTTGTTTCCTGAGTGGAGATTTGGTCTCAATTTCAGAATTTTTTTCTTGAAATAGGGAGTGAGTCAATTCCATGTATGGGCTGTAAATTTAAGATTACACTTCGTATGTCTGGAGACATGTCATTTGCCATGTATTTGTGTGATTTCACTTTATGTGTGGATGCTATAAACTTTCTGAAGCTTAAGAAAAAATCAGAAAACATACATGATGGTACTTATTGTTACTTTGTAGATATTTTTGAATCCAAATAAATTACTAGGGCATAATTTCTAGTGTATGTGTTTGAAATGGGAAAATTGTTAAACAATATTTTTTTTAAGCAAAAGAGTGCTAAAGCATCACTATGAGATTAGACATCCCAACTATGCTGGCACCCCTAGCCCCATCCTTCATTTGCGGCACCCTTAAAATTTTATTCAAAAAAGAAGAAAAATTGATACAAGGCATGTGGGGACATAAAAGCCAAAACCCATGTTTCAATAGAACCTATAACTAGGTAAATAGGTTCTCTCCTAACGTGATGCAATCTTCTTCACCACGTTTTTTCTTTTTCTGATTATCTTTATTCTTGTTTCTTATCATTCTTCGTTTTGATTCCGATTCGCTTTATTTATTTTTTTCATGCATATATCAATATATTTCTCCCTCCGACAGTTCACGGAGCAGGGAACAAATTGATCACACATATATCGCTTTATCATGATATGCCATGATTTTGTTTTCCCTTTTCAATCGATCATTTTGGTTTCGTTCTTGATCATAAGATCTCTCTCTTGCTGAATAAGAGACGAAAGAGTTTGAAATTTGAGTTATTTGTTAGCTGTGTGAAACTGTTCAATCTATGAAACTGTTCAATCTCACCATGTTAGTCTTTCTTCCTCTAAGTTGTATAATTCTAATAATTTATGGACAAATGTAATGATCCTACGAACTTGATTATGCTGAAAAAGGAGTTTTCATTTTGTCTGAAATATGGCATGGCATTTATATTTGTGAGTGCTGACAATCACATAAGACTATGTAAAATGTTGTTGGGTTTTCTCATTTCACTGTCCATGTACTGCCTCTTGCAAAGTGCAAACCCTGTGACTGGAAATCTATATCTTATACTTAGCCTTCTTAAGAGGAATTTTAAATTCCAATTTTCAATGAGTGAAACTGAAACCTTAATTTGACATTTTCTTCATGCTCAAGATTTTTTTGATGATAATAATTAGGATGAACACATTGGTTAAGATTATAGAAGAAGGAAGGATAACGGAGAGAGACAATTTTGATTGTTCCATGAGGCACTCTGTCTTGTTGTTGTACTTCATTAATTTGGGATTGAACCATATTTATCAATAAAAGTTTACATGGCTTTTAACCAATTAATATTGTAGTTTTTAAATTTTTATTCTCGAAATAATGTTATTTGCCAACACAATTTAGGTAAATTGCAAAATCCCCTAGCTTGCTATGGTAATCTTGTTGAGTCTGTGTGGTTAAAACTGGCAATGGAATTGATTGAACTCCTCATCTGTTACAGTGTTGTCGAGGAAGTCCATCTGATTTTGCATATGCTATTATTAGTGTTTGTATTTCAAGTAAACACCAAATAGTAAAACTGAAGTTGGTGTATGTTTTATGTCAGAATCAGAATGTTAGTTGCATTGATAAGCCAAGGTTTCAGGGGCCTTGAACTTAATTTGATGACTTTGAATTTTGATCTATTGGAGATTTGAAATCCATTGGGTGATTAACTCAAGTGAGGTTTATGACTAAGTTTATTTATGGGCAAGAGCTTGAGTTCAGGTTTGCAGCTCTTAGGGTGTAATGCTAGAGAATGTGGAGCTTATACACTTTAGGATCCAGGTTGTTGCCGGAGTACATATATATATATAGATAGATAGATAGAAAGATAGATAGATAGAGAGAGAGAGAGAGTACATGGCGTCCAGCTTGGGCAACATATCCTTTTCTTTATGTAGAAGGGATCAAACATGAAACCTTGGCTAGGCTAAGAATTTGAGAACATTAACTTGAGATGTACTGCAGTATTTTTTTGGCTTTCAATCTTTTATTCAATAATGAGTGAATGACTACAATGTGTGATAGAACAGAATCACGGTTCCAAAAATTTGATCATTGATGAATGAATATTTAACCTTAAAAATTAAAATGGAGCAATTGGCTTGTACAAAGAACAACATATGGATGTAATACAGCTACGCTAGTCACTGCTTGACTCTCTTCTAGTCTCAAGCAAGTGGTAGTAACATTAATTAACATGATAGATTTTAGTATTTATCTAAGTTCATGGTCTGATTCGATATATTTTTTTTGTTGCTATTTTAGTTGGTTGAAACTGGGAAGCTGCCTGGTCATGGAAAAGTATATATTCAAACTCATAAAAGAAAGGATGGATCATATGTAAATGATGCGGCAAAGGTTGTAGGGGTAAGCTTAACTTGAATATATTATTTTTCAACATTTTGGATTTAACCACAAGAATTTAAACTTAATAATTTTGTATGCTTATAGGAACAAATTGAAATGGGTCTGACTCAAAGCACTGTTGATGAATCAGAAATTTCGCCAAATGATATTGTTGGTAAAGTGTTAGGGAAAGAGCACTCTGGGAGAGTGAAAGGCCTGGGTATGGGAGCAGCTCCTAATAATGCATTTAGGAATACTAGATTAAGACTTTCGAATTTAAGTCAGTCTTCATCTAATGTTGCTGCTTCATCTTCATCTTCTAACCCATGGCAAGAGAAGTGCATCCGATTAGAATCACAAGTTCAAGATACCATGGTTGCACTTAAAGCTTACATGATAATGAAGGAAGGAAGGATCCCTGAAGAATTAGTTGGCTACTTTGGTCCACAAAATGTAAGTGCTTTTATAATGATTATGTTCAATATTTATGATTTACATTTCTTCGTTTTTCTTGGGTAAATCGTTGTTGGTGTATGAGACATGTGTAACTTTGGAGCAATTTCAATTTTCAACTATTGTTTTCTGAATTATTAGAAATGTGATTGAGAATTGAAAGACCTAGAATGGCATTGTTTCCTATTTTTCTGGCCTATGATGCATTAGTTGTGTATTTTTCAACTATTCTTCTGGTTGCAGCATAGGACTGGTTTGTATAGTGGGGACTGGACTGATAAGTTGTGTAGTGTTGGCTTGATTTGGAGGTCTAGCTTAAATGGCATCCTTGTTGTTCTGATTTGCAAATGGATAAAGAAATATTTGATACACAGTACGGGTTAATACATAATATATTTAATACACAATATAGTGCCATTTTCAATTCTGATTATTGTGTATTGCCATTTGATGGACAACGTTGTTGTGCTAGATGGTGGAATGCTTTTTGGTTGTGGCATTTGCTTATATTTTTTTTGTTATACAATAGCCTTTTTAGTTTCTTATTGATGGAGCTTTTTAATGTGGCATCTCCTATTTTTAGTACTTGTTAATGAAGATTATGAGGGGTTCTTGGTACTTTTGTTCTTTTTCTCACTTTTTCAAATATATTATTTTTAATAGATATTTTTATATTTTGAATATTTCAACTATTTTTTTTATTATTATTATTTTTTTCAGTCAAATGATGCTGCAGGTGAGCCAAATTCGCCTTTGGATGCAAGAGGATCATCCGGAGCTAGCACTAGCAATATTTGATGTTCTTTTTTTTTTCTCATTTAATATAAAACTACTTTTAGGATATTATGAATTCAAGTTATATTCTCTAAATTACAATTGATATTTGAAACATACTTATGTCACCATGGTTATGTTTTTAATGAATTTTTTATGACTATTTCGATAAACTTCTGTTAAAAATATTTCAATTGTCGTAAAATGGGAAGATTCAAAATCATTAACAAATAAGTAAATTCGAAACAAAAAGCGTATCAAATAGTGAGATAGATATTATTGCGGTAGGTGGTGTTGATAACTATATAACGGTCATTAGAGGAGGTTAAAAACACCCACAAAATAAACAATGTAATGACCATCCATAGTCATTCATAGAGGAGGTTAAAACCCCCCCACAAATTAATCAATTTAATGACCATTCATAGGCATTCATAGAAGAGGTTAAAAACCCCCCACAAAATAAACAACTGTCACTACTAGTCGAGGTTAAAAACCTCCGCAATATAACCGCCACAATATAAGAAAGATACCAGAGGTTTTCATAAACCGCCGCAAATTGTTTATGGCGAACGTAACTGCGGCAGTTTCCAAAAATGCCGTAAATTATTTTGCGGAGGTCAAAAACCGCCACAAATTGAGTTTAAAACCGCCACAAATTGACAGTTTTTTTGTAGTGTGTGCCTAAGGAGTATTTTATATTTCCGCTAAGTATGTCTGTAGTTAAGTTTATGCATGTGAGGGATCCTACTGAGAGGGTACCCTTAACAGTGTTTTGGTATTGTAATGAATAAACGAGTGTGTATTTATATATTAACGTTGGTGTGTTTTAAATTTGCAGAAGTTATATGATAATTAATTAAGTTTTAGTATTTACGTATTTTTCACGATAAATGCGCGATTAAGAAATGATTTAAGAAAGTAATTAATCTAATAAAACATCGGGGCACAACGGGGTGTCTCAGTTTATGTGGTCTGAAAACCTTTTTGAATTCTGTTGTGAATAATGAAGTATTTTTAAGAGAAATATGTACATTATAAAAGAGCTGTTTTTGAATAAAATCAGTCCATGCATGTTGGTAAATATAATATAGTTCGTACTATTGTGTTGTACGCTCTATTCTAATTTTAATACTTCGCCGAAAATAAAAAAATTTACCCCCATATTTTAAGACTGATGAAAATAATATAAGTTTTTCTGAAAGCAACCAGTAAACTTCCTTTTAATTTATTTCCACAAGTGATTTGGAGATAATGCTCAAGGGGGTGTTACAGAGTGCGTGTCAATTGGTGAGGCTCTGTATTCGCAGGTTTATTCATATGGACGTGCTAATTCACCTGCCATTTTCATTCCTCTACCTTAGCTGAAGGTCTGAGCATCCTCCGAGGCTTCATGTCTTCCTCATTTCTAACAACTATTCTTAACGACGTCATTCCTCCTCTTGTGTTGACTTCGGCTACATGTCGTTTACCTTCTGGAATTGGGCTTTCATCAATCATTGACAATCTTCTTATGCCATCTGATGTGCCTATATTAGCCGTTTTGCCCCCAGGCCACTGTTGGTGATATCTCTGGGGTTGGATAGTGTGAACTTCGAATTGTTTTCTCAAGCCTTCAACACTACCATTCTCATTTGGTTGAACCAACCTACTGAACACAAAAGACTTTTTAGGCTATGCATTCCATGATATCTTTTGAGGAACCAATTTCTTAATGGCTATCATACCAGGAGTTCCTAGTCTTTCGAACACAGTCGGCTTCTAATTGCCTTTGTTGACTTCGGCTGGAGCTCTTTCATCCCCCCGTGTTTCAGCCATGTTCTTTACCGTCCACTATTGATGGATCGGCTGCTTCCATTTCTTGTATAGTGAGCCAGATCCTCTAGAAAAGGAGACCATGCCAATGACTATATTAGGAAACAGATCTACATCCATGCCCATTTTCGCCACTATTTTGTCATATAACTTAAACCTGCCTTCTTTTACTGCCTTTTGGATGTCCTTCCTGAAAACTACGCAGTTCACCGTGGCATGGCTGTAATAATGTCAGCCGTGGAATCGACTGGTATTTCCATTACGTCGTCCGAGCCCTCTATATCCACGATGGATATCAAGTGAGTCCCCCTATTTCTGCTGGACCTTCTTTGCTCTTTTTCAATGATGAACTGTTCCACCTAGGTTGCTACGACAGCTAACTGACCCAAATCTAGGAAACGTTGAGCCACCAACCTCTCCCTCAGTTGAGGGTTCATATTGCTTATGGCCATAGAGGAATATTCAGATTCTGGTAATTGGACACTACAACGGCTCCCTAGCTTCCTGAGTCTTTCAACAAACTCCGCGACTGGTTCGTCGACTTCTTTTTTTAAATTCATTACATTTGCCGCGGTCACTTCTGGCTAAGGTCTAAAGAACCTGTCGTGGAAACATCTTTCTATATCTGTCCAATTCTGGATAGAATTGGGTGGCAAGGAAGACAATGTGAAAGCAGTCCCAGTCAGAGAGAGAGGGAACAACTGCAATTTAAAGTATTCATTCTGATTTGCCTCCCCACATTGAGCCGTGAACCTACCAATATGCTCCATCGTAGACTTTTGATAAGCCTCTCTGGCTTATCTAGTTTTATGACTAGATAAACTAGGGTTTATGTGCCAATTAGTCGAGTTCACTCTCGTTTTCGCCCAAATTTGCCTTGTTTTGTTCCTAAGTTGGACTTTGACTCGTTTTGCGTCTTTTGTGTAGTTTTTAGCTTCTTTTGGATAGAATTACGCTTGTGGTTGCTTGTGTTGTTTTCAGGTCCATAAGTGAAGCTCTAAGAATTAAGGAAAGTCAAGAAATAGTGGAGATTGCCATTCTGGAGATTCTCGCCCCGCGAGAGGAAGCTCGCCCCGCGAGAGATTGAAGACCCGGGAAGACAGAGACCATCACGGCTTAGCCGTGATTCACATCATAGGGCGTGAAAGGAAGGTTCGCGTCGCGAGACGTCCTTCGCGTCGCGAGTGTGTGAACTCCAGAAAAGCATCAGAGCCAGAGACCATCACGGCCTAGCCGTGATGTATATCACGGCCGTGATCTAAAAGCCACACAAGTCAGAGACCATCACGACCTAGCCGTAATGTGTATCACGGACGTGACCCAAAATCCACACAAGGCAGAGAACATCACGGCTTGGCCGTGATTCACATCACGGACCGTGATAAGAGGGCTCGCGTCGCGAGACATCCTTCGCGTCGCGAGAGTTCAAATTCCAGAAGTGCGCCAGAAACAGAAGCCGTCACGGCCTGGCCGTGATGGCTATCACGGCCTGGCCGTGATGGCTATCACGGCCGTGACGCGTGGCCTCCTTATAAATAGAGCAGATCAGAACAGAAAAAGGGGACTTTTTGGATCAGAATTTTGAGAGATCTTTTGTAATCCTTATTCTGGGGCTTCTTCTCCTTTTCTCCTCTCTTAATTCTTAGGCTTAGGATGAATTCCGATTGTACGTGCGTTGTTGTTACGGACATGAGGAACTAATCCTCTTGTCTAAGGGATCGATGAAGCCACCTATGGTGGCATAGTATTCATGTGATGTAACTCTCTCTCTCTTAATTCAATTATTGTTTTTTTCAATTCTGATTCCATTGTGTTGATTATATGCTTGCGTGATCAACTTGTTAAACGTGTATGAGGCCGAGAGGCGATTTGCGTTTCAGAACTTGAATTGGGAACATCGATCGAGTGTTGCACGAGAGTGAATAGGAGATCGATGCAACTCTTAGGGAACAAGAATTAATAGAATTCGAGATTAGGGTTAAGAGACCTAGGAAGTAATTAACTCAAATCATCGAATACGTCCTATTGAGCACGACAGTGGATATAGGAGAATTTAGGGGTCCCGTTGACATTAAAATTGAACCTAGGGAGGAGAGCAATATCACTTGGGTACTTTGCATGATTGGGTAGGTGGATTCGAAACCTTAGATGCTTTTAATTCCAGATTTCATCACCACATCTTTGATTGTTTCGATTTGTTAACTTAAATTGTGATCCTAATTTCTTTCCAATCACTTTCTCTACTTAACCAACTTATCGGATTTCTCGTGAAATTAGTCGAATTGGTAACCCAATCCTTGTGTTCGACCTCGGTAGACTCTTACCGTGTTTTATTACTTGCGACGACCCGGTACACTTGCCGGAGTCACAACAACTTTCCATCATCATCTGAAAAGGTAGCGAAATCTGGAGTCTTGAAACCTCTCGGCAAGGACATCATCTTATCCACCCATTCGTGTTGAAAAATGACTCTTGTCTGTTTTGATTAATGACTAAACTTAAGCATTGATTAAACTTTGATTCGCTAATCATTTTCCAAGATTACATGTTATGAAAAAATCATTTAGTGCAAGGATATGAATTCAAAGGATCAAAGGAGAAAGACAAAGGCAAAGCAATGATCATGATTGGAATTATTGAAGATGAAGAAACCACAAATGAAGAATCAAGGAATCTCAAGCAAAGGAAATTAGAAAGTATTATGTAAAGAAAAGTTTTAAACTTAAAAAGAAAAAGGTTAATTGAAAGATCTGTACATCTATGTGTACATCAATGTATAAGTGTTATACATCAATGTATACATAAATTTATTCTAGAACAACTTGATATGTATGCAATCTAAGCTTCTGTCAATCGATTTGCACATCGATGTATAGAGTGAAACAAAAGTCGGTGATTTCTCAAACAAGCGTACAATTGATTGATACATTGATGTACAAGACTAAACAGAGGCCAATAAATTTTTTTCATATACACCACATCGATTAGTACATCGATGCATACACATAATAGAAGTAGAGTCTTATATTTACAAAGAGCCAAACATTTGAAACATCTATGCATAAGCCCAAACAGAGGCAAAGACTTTTTGAAATGATTATGCAATCGATTGAGCAATCGATGTAAAAACTTATGGGTTGCTGATGCTTTTGATTTTCAAGAACACAATCGATGTACACATCTATGTATCAATGGGAATCAATAACTTTCAAGAATCCAATCGATTGATCAATCAATGTACTCAGTACAAAAATTACAAATTTTATTTAATACATCGATTAGGCAATCGATTGACTGACATAATCATTTTTTGATGAAAAGTTTTTTTTGATCTTAACTAACTATTGAAGTGTGCCCAACGGATCTATTTTGACATACACCTATATAAAGGCTTGGGCAAACATTTCTCAATAATCAATTCATTCAATTCTGAAAGATTACACTAAATTGAGAGAGAGCATTTTCATTGAGAATAGTTAAAGTCTTTTCAGATAGTGCTTCAAGTTGTAATTCTGATTTCTTAGAATCTGTAATTCAATTTTTTTTTTTACTGAGAAAGGAAGAAGAAAGGAGAGAAGGTCTCTATCTGAGTATTGATCTGAGAGTAGAAGAAACTCTTAGAGGTTTGACAATAGTAGAAGGGACTCTTGGGGATTACAAGATTACTTTTTCTGGAAAGCTATCATGGGGTAGAAGGAACCTGAGTTGTGAACCTTTGTAAAGAATTGTGTAATTTATTTTTGATTGATAGTGGACGAAACTCACAAGTGATTGTGGGGAATGGATGTAGGTAACCAGAGGAGGTAGCTGAACCAGGATAAATCTTGGTTTGCATTTCTCTCTATCCTTTAACTGCTTTAAATTGTTGACTGTATGTGGTTAAGTCTTAGTTAAGGAAAATTTGTGTTTGTTCTAATATGAAAAAATATCTTTCATCAATCTTTCTTGATAAAGAATCAAGTCTTGAATCAAATAACTTTGCAAAAGCTTGTTTTGTTTTGTTGGTTGGCAAAACCTTTTCAAAAGTTTAGAAAAATGTCAGTTTTTGCTTAAAGAGGAAAATTTTTTCAAAAATCTTACATACTCAATTCAACCCCCCTGAGTATTAGAAGTCACGACCAACAATTCGAGGTAGGACTTCTTATAAACAGGTCTTACTAATTACTTCAGTTGAATGCCAAAATATTTCTTAATAGTCTTAGCAATCATATTGGGATCGATTAGCTAAGGTCCGAGAGGCCTGCCATCAGCTGTCATTCCTTGGGGGAATTACCTCCAACGACTGGCTGTCCGAAAGGCATGGATGCCCCCTGGTACGGGTTTTGGCAACCATACTCTGACGTATATGAATTCCTGACTGGGTTACCCATATGAGATGGATTATTAGACCATTCCTGCCGATTCATGTAACTCTCGGGAATTCTGTATTGCATCCTTTGGACAACCGAGTAAGTTCCAGTATAAGGTGGAAAATAATTCCATACCTGCTCACCTGAATACTCCCCCGGTGTCTTGCACAAAACTCCTCGTTGAGGAATCGAACCCAAATAACCATAAGGAGGTTGTTTTAGCACAGTCTGACCGAACGACAAACCAGTCGAGGAAGATGGAACATAATTCCATGGCTGCTCCCCTATGTAGTTCCCAAACGTCTTAGTCTGTGTTGCTCCATAGCCCGTGGCTGGACATACGGTTTGAACTGGAGTGGCTTCCAGAAAATCTGTTCCATGAGCCGAAGCATTTGGTCCCAGGTAAGGCATTCCCAATGCTCCAATAGTCCCCGGTGGCCTCATGGCCATTGATACATGTCCATGCTGTAAGTTAGAATGGAAATTATCACGTCCCATAGGTAGTACTATGGGATTAGCAGTAGGTATTGTCGTGTTAGAATATAAAAGATTAGAAGATAGTATCTGCTGCACTACATTCAGCTGTACCATAATTGATGGTCTTGCCTGTATTTATGGCATACCGTAACCAGTGTGTCCCCCTGGTGGAGGATTCATCTGTGGAGGGTTCGACTATCCTGGAGTAACCGAGGTAGCCGAACCATGGGCGAACTTGAGGCCAAGTTCTGTCATTTGGATCTCATTTCTAACCATGGGCTGAACAATTTCAGCCAGTTGCTTTAACATCTGGAACATAAGTTCATTAAGTCCAGAGTCAATCTGTTCCTTGATAAAAGTGGCAGTCACCACCATCGGCTGACTTGGATCAAACCCTTTTGCCCCTGCTGATGTCCCTGCTTTGTGGCTAACAGGTGTGCTACTCGGTACAAGAGTGTCGGGTGATGATTGAAAGGATGTTGGCATCCCTAAAGTAGGTTTTACCTTGATAAGCCTCTGGTTATCCAGTTTTATAACTAGTAAGATCATGGTTTTTGTGCTAATTATTCGAGTTCAATCTCGTTTTAGCCCAAATTTGGATTTAATTGTTCTCAAGCAACATTTTGAGTTTCTTAAGTAGTTTTAGTTAATTATGAGTCAAATAAAGCATTTACTGCTATTTCATATTTTCAGGTTAAAAGGGAAGCACTTAGAGTCAAGGGAATGAAGAAAACAGTGGAAAATGCAATTCTGGAAGTTTCACCTCGCGAGAAGCGACTCGCCTCGCGAGTCTAAAGACTAGCCTGATCAGCAACAGTCACCCTTTCTGTCTCGCCTCGCGAATCACTATCTCGCCACGCGAGCCTGAAGGCCTGACTGTGCTAGAGAATGTCACCCTTTCGGTCTCGCCTCGTGAGAACCCAATTTTGAACTCGCGCCACTTTTAATATTCGCCTCGCGGGAGGCTACTCGCCTCGCGAGCGGGCGCAGGTTCTAAAAGTTATAAATTTTTGTTTTAGGGCAGATTAGAAAGAAATTTTCATATTCACTGCTGCGAATTAATTTTGAGGTTTTGTGTTACGTTTGTAATGGAGAACTAATTCCCTGAGATTAGTTTGCTGTAATCGGTTTCTGCCGCACTTGAGGTTCTATAATTCCCAATATTATTGCTTCTCCCTTTCAATATTATCTTATATGTCTTGTTTGCTTAATTCAAGTTATATAGAATAGTATTGATTAATTTCGATGATCATATGTTCCTTAATATAATCGCGTTTGCTTAATTCGCGTGTGTACGATCGTGTTTGCTTAATTCACGAAGGTCTTAATCTGTTTGCTTAATTCGGAATAGGAACATATATCTCGTAGTGTCAATTGCGCTTGTTTAATTATTGCTACAATCGAAAAGGGATTAGAATCCGCTTAGGGCATGGAATTATGTGAATCGATGATAGTTGGGAAACCGAAAACAGTAGATTAATCGTTTTTAGCTTATTGATAATAACTTATTTGCATTGTTTTTCTTAATTGAATCATTCTACCTCACCCCCCTAAAAAAAAAAAAAAAACTGATTTTGAGGTTAATAACAATCCAAGAGTCCTTGTGATACGATACTCGAGTTGTCACGCCCTAACTACAGTTTTTGTAAACCACTCGTTTTTTACCCGCGTGCGACAGCGTGTCAAAATTGGCACCGTTGCCGGGGACTCTTGTTGTTATTTTCGCATTTTCTTTTTGATTTTCTGCTGAATTAGTTCTGGCTACTAGGTCTAGTTGTTCTAATCTGTTTGATTTTGATCCTGAAATTGAAAGAACTTTGCACACACGCCGTAGAGCAATTCAGGCTAGCACTAGTTCACCAACCAGTAGCGATTCTGATTCTGTACTTGCTTTTAATAACATGGCTGATCAAAGAACATTAAGACAGCTTGCTGCTCCTGATGTTAATTATAATGGTTTGTGTATTGAATATGCTGATGTTGTTGCCCCTTTTGAATTAAAATCTTGTTTAATACACTTGTTGCCAAGGTTTAGTGGTCTTGCAGGTGAGGATCCGCACAAGCATCTGAAGGAATTCCAGGTTGTCTGCTCTACACCTTTGAGACCGGAAGGAATAACAGAAGACCATATCAAGCTGAGAGCCTTCCCATTCTCGCTTCAAGGTGCTGCGAAGGATTGGTTGTATTACCTTGAACCGAATTCTGTTACAACCTGGAATGATTTGAAGAAGGTCTTCCTAGAGAGATACTTCCCTGCCTCCAGAGCTGCATCGATCAGGAAGGAGATATGCGGTATTAGACAGGGCAATGAATCATTGGCTGAGTACTGGGAGAGATTCAAGAAGTTGGTATCCAGTTGTCCTCAACACCAGATTTCCGAGCAACTGCTTATTCGGTACTTTTATGAGGGGTTGCTATCGATGGATAGAAACATTTTGGATGCTGCTAGTGGGGGGGGGGGGGGGGCCCGTGTTTATAATACTCCAGCTGCTGCCAAGTCATTGATTGATAACATGTCACTCAACTCCCAAAGAGTTCACAACTAGAAGCAATTCTGTCGAAGCAAGGGGTGTGAATGAGATCCATGGTTCTTCTTCCAACAAGGCCCTTGAAACCAGACTTGATGAGCTTACTTCTCTAGTGAAACAGTTGGCAGTGGATAAAGTTCAAACAGCAAGGTTGTGTGGTATTTGTACTTCTCCTGAGCACCTGACCGATGCATGTACCATTCTGAAAGATGAGTCGGTCACTGATTTGCCTCAAGCATATGCAGCCAATCTTTACAATCAAGGCAACAATCAGAACAGGTACAACATTCCTGACCTCTCCACTAATAAGTACCACCCCAACTGGAGGAACCATCTAAACCTTCAGTATGGAAACTCATCCACACAACAACAACAGCTGACGTTACCACCCTAGAATCCACCCCAAGTGACCACCTCTGCACCTCCCGGACCTTCACTAGAGGACCTTGTCAAGCAAATGGCTGCACAAAATCTCCAGTTTCAGCAGCGAACGGATTCTAGTATTCATGCTTTGCAAACACAGATTGGACAGCTTGCCCCTTCAATGAATGCCATGCAGCAAGCTCAAGGATTGAACCAACTACCTGCTCAACCAGTAGTGAATCCTAATGTCCCAAATCCTAATGTGAGTGCAATGACTTTGAGATCCGTAAAAGTTGCAGAACCAGCCCCTAAAAATAAAAAAACTGTTGAGGTAACACCTGAACCTTCTATCGTTGTTGAAGCTGAGAAAGAGTATGTGCCATCAATCCCCTTCCCGCAAAGAGTGCTGAAAAGTAAAAAGATTGATGAGGAAGACAAAGAGAGAGAGATTCTGGATGTATTCAGAAAGGTGGCAGTGAACATTCCGCTCCTTGATGCGATTAAGCAGGTTCCGAAATATGAAAAGTTTCTGAAGGATTTGTGCACACACAAGAGGAGGTTGAAGGGTAATGAGAGAGTCAATTTGGGGCCAAATGTTTCAGCCCTCATTCAACCTAAGCCTGCACCTGAAAGGGTTACTGTTTCAGCCCTCACTCAGGCAATGCCACAGAAATGCAAGGATCCGGGAACTTTTGCTATTCCATGCACTATTGGGGATACTAAATTCGACAATTGCATGTTGGATTTAGGAGCTTCTATTAATGTCATGCCCACTTCTGTTTTCAACAACCTTGATCTCGGTCCTTTGGAGCATACAAGTCTTACTATCCAGTTGGCAAATAGGACCAATGATTGCCCCATTGGAGTAGTAGAAGATGTGCTTGTTCAAGTCAATGACCTGATTTTCCCTGCTGATTTTTACATCCTGGACATGGCAGGGGAAACAAATTCAAGCTGATCACCAATCATTCTGGGCAGACCGTTCATGAAAACGGCGAAGACAAAGATTGATGTTGATGATGGAACCATGTCCATGGAATTTGGTGACATTGTTGCAAAATTCAACATTTTCGATGCTATGAAGCATCCCTTGGAAGAGCACTCTGTCTTTCAAATAGAGTTGCTCTCTAAAATTGTTGATGACACTTATGATGACTTGGTTGCTGATTTTCCATCTATTTCTGGTTTTGATGATGTTTATTCATGTGCTGATTGTACTAACACTGAACCTTGTGCTGTTTGTACTGAGATTGATGCTACCTTGCAGGGTGACAGTGTAAGTGAAGCTATTTGTTCAAATTGAAGTTCTTGACAAAGACGACTGCCCCAAACATACCATCCATTGAGCAGCCACCCTCCCTAGAGCTTAAGCCACTTCCTGAAAATCTGAAATATGCTTATTTGGAGAGGAATGAAAAACTTCCGGTTATAATTTCCTCTAACCTTGATTTTGACCAGAAACTAAGCTCTTGCATGTTTTGAAGAAGCATAAGAAGGAGATTGGGTGGACCTTGGCTGACATACCAGGTGTTAGCCCTTCCAGGTGTATGCATAGGATTTTGTTGGAGGATGGGGTTAAAACAGTTAGGCAGCCCCAAAGGCGGCTCAATCCCTTGATTCTTGATGTTGTGAAGAAGGAGGTAACAAAACTCTTGCATGCGGGAATCATATACCCTATCTCTGACAGTAATTGGGTGAGCCCAGTGCAAGTTGTACCTAAGAAATCTGGACTCACAGTGGTGAAAAATGAAAATAATGAACTTGTTCCCACTAGAGTTCAGAATAGCTGGAGAGTTTGCATTGATTACAGGAGATTGAACCAGGATACTAGAAAGGATCACTTTCCTTTGCCGTTCATCGATCAGATGCTTGAACGGCTAGCCGGTAAATCACACTATTGCTTTCTTGATGGTTTTTCAGGTTACTTCCAGATCCACATTGCACCAGATGATCAAGAGAAGACAACCTTCACGTGCCCTTTCGACACTTTTGCTTATAGGAGGATGCCATTTGGTCTTTGCAATGCTCCTGGCACATTCCAGAGATGCATGATTAGTATTTTCACTGAATATATTGATAATTACATGGAAGTGTTCATGGATGATTTCACTGTTTATGGTTCCTCATTTGATGCATGCTTGCATAGTTTGAATCTGGTTTTGGAGAGATGCATTGAAACTGACCTTGTTTTAAATTATGAAAAATGCCATTTTATGGTTGAACAGGGGATTGTTTTGGGGCATATTATTTCTGAGAAAGGTATTTTAGTAGATCCTGCTAAGATTGAGGTGATTTCTACATTGCCTTACCCATCTTGCGTTCGCGAGATTCGCTCTTTTCTTGGTCATGCAGGTTTTTACAGGCGCTTCATAATGGATTTCAGCAAGATAGCTCTCCTTCTATCAAACTTGTTGAAGAATGACGTCATTTTCAACTTTGATGACAACTGCAAAAGGCGTTTGATTTCTTGAAGAAAGCATTGACCTCCACTCCCATCATCCAGCCTCCTGACTGGACCCTCCCTTTTGAGATTATGTGCGATGCCTCTAACTATGCTGTGGGGGCAGTCCTTGCACAAAGGGTGGGAATGACTGCCCATGTGATTTATTATGCTTCTAGGGCTTTAGATGCTGCACAGGCTAATTACACCACTACTGAAAATGAACTTCTAGCTATTGTTTTTGCTCTTGATAAATTCAGATCATATTTGCTAGGTTCCAAGGTTGTTGTTTTCACTGACTATACAGCTTTAAAGTACTTGTTGAAGAAACCAGAAGCGAAACCGAGATTGATTCGGTGGATGTTGTTGCTCCAAGAGTTTAGTGTGGAGATAAAGGATAAGAATGGAGCTGAGAATTTAGTGGCTGATCACTTGAGCAGAATAGAGAAGGATGAGGATCCTTCCCCCATTCAGGATGACTTTCCTGATGAGCAGCTTTTACAGTTACATGGGGTAACTCCTTGGTTTGCTGATATTGTTAATTATCTTGTTGCTGGTGTTTTTCCGACAGGTGCAACTAGGTCACAAATCCACAAACTCGGGAGTGATGCCAAATATTATGTTTAGGATGATCCATATCTTTGGAAATTTGGCAGTGATCAGGTAATTAGGAGATGTATCCCCGACTATGAGATTGAATCTATTCTGCACTTTTCTCATGCTTCTCAAGTAGGGGGACACTTTGGGCCACAGGACTGCAAGGAAAATCTTAGATTCAGGTTTTTACTGGCCCACCATGTTTAAAGATGCTTATGAGGTTTACCGCACTTGTAGAGAGTGTCAGATAGCAGGTACAGCCATCACTCGTAAGAGTGAAATGCCTCAGCAACCTATGCTTTTCTATGAGGTGTTTGATGTGTGGGGAATTGACTTTATGGGTCCTTTCCCTGCATCTTTTGGTTTCTCTATATTCTACTTGCTGTTGATTATGTTTCAAAGTCGGTGGAAGCTATTGATAGTGTGATTTTACATCATGTTTTCTGTACACTTTTGCATGCATTTTTTCATATAGATTAGGCATTCTTTATTTTATTTTTAGTTAGTTTTCCCTTGGAACGGATAAGGCGGTGTTGTGGTGTTGTTTTGCAGAAATTAAAGATAAAATGCCCAAAATGAGCCATGATGGAGCCTGGATTAAGTTGGAGCTTTAAAAATGAAGAAAGGATAGCATAAATCAAGAGTGAATTATGAATTGGAATCTCAAGTGGCATTTGAGAGAGGTTCAACGTGAAAGTTAAGGTTGCTGGATGAGAAAAAAATAAAGAGTATTGAATGGAAAAGTTTAGCAGCTGCGTTATTAATGTGGAAGATTGAAATGGGACAGTTATGTGAATAAAAATAAAGATAAGGCAGTAATGAAAAGTAACAGACAAAGAAGGAATTGTTGGTTTATGACAATTGAAATCAACTAGTCCAAAGGGGTCCACGTTAATTAAGGCTAAAGAGAAGACAAAGTGATTTGCAATGTGAAAGTGAGAATAGAAAAGTAACGTGAATCAAGGAAATAAACTGCCAGCAACATGAATTAAATGCACAAGGGACCCGCATGAGAAATCAAAAGATGCAGATTGAGAAATCAAAGATTAAAAATCTGGAATTTATTGCTAGATGGATACAAAAGACCAAGGGGCAGCGTCAGTTATGACAAGGAGGCCAAAAGGCAGCACCATTGAAAGAGATATTATTCTCTCAGAGAGAGACCAGGAGGGGCGTGATTTTCTTGAGTCAGAGACAAAAAAGTAGGGAGAGAAAAACAGAGACTGAGGGGCGTGATTTCTTGGAACCAGAGCCAGTTTCTGGAGGATTACTCCCATGGAGTTTTCTTCATCCCTTCTTTCTTTCTCTTTGTATTCTCTGTTTATGAGTAGTTAAATCCCTGTTGTTGGGATTATATGTAGCCAAACTGATTGATTATGTATTTATCTTGACTGATTATTCTATGTTCATGTCTTCATATTAGTGGTTATTTTTCTATGCTTAATGCTTGTTGTGGCTAGCACCCCCATGACTCGATTTGTGTTTTAGTATGTAATGGAGACGTTCATATTAGAACCGGAATTGAATTTAATCACCTAGTAACCCTTTCGTCTAGAGATAGAGTGTGGTTTGCTAGTAATCGTGTAATCCCTAATCCTAATGTAATTTCATTAATCTAGGCCACCTAAGAGATTAGGGTCTATTAGTGGAATTAGGCTCTTGTCATCCGAGAGATCGGGGCTTGAGTAGTTTAGTGGATTGATTTTAATATCTGAAGCATGAATGGGAGGTATCTAGTCCTGATATTGCATGAGATAGAGGTTTGGTGAAGTCTGGTCCCAACACATCATTTCTGCACTCCAAGTGTTCGATAAAAAGACAAAAAGATTTTATTTCTTTTCTTTTGTTTATTTTGAATTCTCTTGATTTCTCTGTTTAGTCTAGATAGTTGCTGAGTTTGTGAATTGGTAGTTGATATCCAATCCCCGTGGATACGATAAACCGGTCTCGCCACCGTATTACTTGCACGACTGGGTATACTTGCCCAGATTCGTCTAACAAGTTTTTGGCGCCGTTGCCGGGGATTGGTTTTGCCAATATCATTAGTAACAAAGGAGGCAACTAATTTAGACATTTTTATTTCTTTTATTTTCTGTATATATTTGATCTTTTTGTTTTGAGCTTTGGTAGTGCCAGGTGGACGAAATTCATGGAAAATTTTTATTATCCACCTGATGAGGAAGCCTCCAGTCACGCTTTGGAGGACAACTGGTGTTTGGGAGATTGCATGGATTTGATGGATCATGTTACTCCCGCACAAGTTGATGATATGACGGGAAGGCTTATATATAACTTCTCCGAGGAGGACTGGGAAACCTTTTGTTCATATTTACCACCTCCACCACCATGTATGATTCCCATAGAGCCACAAGAAGCAGAAATTGAGAAAAATATGGTTGTGGGAATGGATCAAATTGAGGATGAAGTGGTGGTGGTAAGTGAACCACAACAAGAGGAATTACCTTCCACAAATCCTTGGGAAACAACAAGTGAGGAGGTAGGGCATCTGGAAAGCACTCCCTCCACCATGCATGCTGAATTTTCTGCATTAAATAAATATGTTGGCTTGCATGCATGTGTGGACACTGGTAAGTTAGCCCCTTCCATTTGTTTGGAAAACTTCCTCTTGAAAATTCCACTTGACCCGAGAGGAAGTGAGTTCATAATTGTAGAGGTCAATGGAGTTTTCACACCATGGCTGGGTGGAATAGAGGATAAAGTCATATTACTTCTACAATCACCACTCCAGTTACCATTTGATCCAGGAGGAGGATCCAGGTGATGCTTTTCAATAAGTCAAGCTAGTGACATTAAAGAAGCGCTCATTGGGAGGCAACCCAATTTTTCTTTTCCTTTTCCTTTTTCCTTTTTGTTTAGTTAGATTTTATATTTGATTTTAAACTCTTGAATAATTTGAGAAGATCAAGAGTTTTCTTTTACTAATAAAATTGCCAAGTGATTCCAGGGTAAGAAGGAAGGAGGGAAGAGCAAGGAGAACAAGAAGAAAAGTCAGCACCCATCAAGGCCGGAACCCAACTTTCATACAGTTCATTCTGACTAGGCATGTGAACTAACACCCGCTACCGCCTCGGTAAGCCGTTCCAATTTTTTTTTTTTTATCTTATTTAATTTTTCTTTCCTTTCTCCAACTTGATTGTTTACATTGGGGACAATGTAAATTTTTAAGCTTGGGGTAGGGGTATTTTGCATTTGTATTTTGCATGTTGCATTCATATAGTTTTGCATGATAGCTTTGCATGTTCACACAATTAGATTGCCCTTGCCAGAATTTTGTATCCAATTGTGAGAACTAAGTGCCCAATAATTTGTGATAGTGAATTGTTGAACCCAATTTGTTATTCTTGTGATATGGCTGCAAATGAAAATGTTTGAGATAATCCTGGATAGTTAATAATTAGCATATGGTTCTATGGATTTGTGTTTTTCATTGATTCTGAACTACTAAAATGTGAGATTTTGAGCCAAAGGGGTACTCACTAAAAATTACCCCATTCTTTGTGTTAGAGTGTTATTCCTCTTGGATTGTTTTCTCTAGAACTTGACTTGAAACCATTTTGAAGCTTAAAAATTTTTTGAAAACATTTTTGAAAATGATTGAGGCAATAGGTATTTTTCTGGCCTTCTGAGCTTTGAATGATGAAATGCTACCCCTTAGTTGCCCAATTTTGAGCCTGAAAGAATAAAAATGCTTTTCTTGGTACCCTGAAATGTTTTGATAAATATGTTTGCTAAGGGACCTTCTAAAGTATAACAAAAGGGTGAAAAAGGTAGTTGGATGTTTGGGAAAAGAATCAGAAAAAATAATTCTCTTGATTTGAAAATTCTTCCCTTCTCCAAATAAAAGAAAAAGAAAAGAAAAAAAAACGAAGAAAAAAAATAGATAGAGAAGGGGAAGACAAAAAGAAAAAGAAATGAAAAAAAATAAAAAGAAAAAGAAAGAAAAGAAAGGTGGAAAAATAAATTGAAAACCCAAGAAGGTATTTTAGAAGGTCATGTTTTCAATGCTTAATGTTTTGTGTAGCCTTTTGAAATGTCCTTTTATTGATTTCCCCACCTAACGATTAATCCCATGGCCACATTACAACCAAGTGAAAGACCTCTTGATTCTAATGTGTTTTCTTTAATAACGTAGAGATTTGGTTGATAGTCAAGCCTATGGTAGGATTCATTCCTTGAGGAAAATTGAGTGGAATGTCTTATCCCCTAAACAATTGAGTGAGGTGAGAAAGAGAGCCAAGCAAATGAACAAGCTTGGGGTGAGCTTCAAGTGAGAAAGAGTGCCCAAATAATTGAGAACATGAGTCTAAGGAACCTAAGCCTCTAATTGGACTTGAATTGATTGTCTCCTGCTGAATTGTTTAAAATGCCTATTATTTGGATTAGTATTTACTCGGGTTCTTGGGTCACTATCCACTGCCTTGATTAGTTTGATCTTGTGGCCTTAGTGATTGCTTGAGGACAAGCAATTGAATAAGCTTGGGGTGATTTGATAGTGTGATTTTACATCATATTTTCTGTACACTTTTGCATGCATTTTTTCATATAGATTAGGCATTCTTTATTTTATTTTTAGTTAGTTTTCCCTTGGAACGGATAAGGCGGTGTTGTGGTGTTGTTTTGCAGAAAGTAAAGATAAAATGCCCAAAATGAGCCATGATGGAGCCTGGATTAAGTTGGAGCTTTAAAAATGAAGAAAGGATAGCATAAATCAAGAGTGAATTATGAATTGGAATCTCAAGTGGCATTTGAGAGAGGTTCAACGTGAAAGTTAAGGTTGCTGGATGAGAAAAAAATAAAGAGTATTGAATGGAAAAGTTTAATAGCTGCGTTATTAATGTGGAAGATTGAAATGGGACAGTTATGTGAATAAAAATAAAGATAAGGCAGTAATGAAAAGTAACAGACAAAGAAGGAATTGTTGGTTTATGACAATTGAAATCAACTAGTCCAAAGGGGTCCACGTTAATTAAGGCTAAAGAGAAGACAAAGTGATTTGCAATGTGAAAGTGAGAATAGAAAAGTAACGTGAATCAAGGAAATAAACTGCCAGCAACATGAATTAAATGCACAAGGGACCCACATGAGAAATCAAAAGATGCAGATTGAGAAATCAAAGATTAAAAATCTGGAATTTATTGCTAGATGGATACAAAAGACCAAGGGGCAGCGTCGGTTATGACAAGGAGGCCAAAAGGCAGCACCATTAAAAGTGATATTATTCTCTCAGAGAGAGACCAGGAGGGGCGTGATTTTCTTGAGTCAGAGGCAGCTTCTGGAGGATTGCTCCCATGGAATCCCTTCTTTCCTTCATCTATGTTTCTTTGTATTCTCTTTTTATGAGTAGTTAAATCCCTGTTGTTGGGATTAAATGTAGCCAACTGATAATCATGTATTTATCTTGACTGATTATTCTATGTTTATGCCTTCGTATTAGTGGTTATTTTTCTATGCTTAATGCTTGTTGTGGCTAGCACCCCCATGACTCGATTTGTGTTTTAGTATGTAATGGAGACGTTCATATTAGAACCGGAATTGAATTTAATCACCTAGTAACCCTTACATCTAGAGATGGAGTTTGGTTTGCTAGTAATCGCGTAATCCCTAATCCTAATGCAATTTCATTAATCTAGGCCACCTAAGAGATTAGGGTCTATTAGTGGAATTAGGCTCTTGTCATCCGAGAGATCGGGACTTGAGTAGTTTAGTGGATTGATTTTAATATCTGAAGCATGAATGGGAGGTATCTAGTCCTGATATTGCATGAGATAGAAGGTTGGTGAAGTCTGGTCCCAACATATCATTTCTGCACTCCAAGTGTTCGATAAAAAGACAAAAAGATTTTATTTCTTTTCTTTTGTTTATTTTGAATTCTCTTGATTTCTCTGTTTAGTCTAGATAGTTGCTGAGTTTGCGAATTGGTAGTTGACATCCAATCCCCGTGGATACGATAAACCGGTCTTACCACCCTATTACTTGCACGACTGGGTATACTTGCCCAGATTCGTCAAACAGCTATCCCCACTAGGACTAATGATTCTAGAGTTGTTGCAAATTTTGTCAGGTCCAATATCTTCTGCAGGTTCGGAATACCTCGGGCTATCATAAGTGACCAAGGCACTCATTTCTTCAACCGCACCATGGAAGCTTTACTCCGGAAGTATGGAGTTGTGCACAGGGTCTCCACTGCATATCATACCCAAACTAACGGGCAGGCTGAGATCTCAAACAGAGAGATCAAACAGATCTTAGAGAAAGTGGTGCAGCCAAACAGGAAGGACTGGAGCCGCCGTCCAGAGGACGCACTTTGGGCTCAAAGAACAGCTTTCAAGACACCAATAGGGATGTCTCCCTATAGACTTGTGTTCGGTAAGGCATGCCATCTTCCTATAGAGATTGAACACCGTGCTTATTGGGCGGTCAGAAGCTGTAATTTGGAAATGCAAAAGGCAGGCATTGAAAGGAAACTCCAATTACAGCAGCTTGAAGAGCTTAGGTTGGAAGCCTATGAAAGCTCTCGAATTTACAAAGAGAAAACCAAGCACTTCCATGATAAGATGATTTCTAGGAAGGAATTCTCTGTGGGCGAACAGGTTTTATTGTTTAACTCCCACTTGAAGGTGATGGCTGGGAAACTTCGATCCAAGTGGATTGGCCCATTTTTTATCACTAATGTTTTCCCTCATGGTGCAGTAGAAATAAAAAGTGCAAGTAGAAACAAGGTCTTTAAGGTTAATGGGCAGCGTTTGAAGCTATTCCATGATAGCTCAGTGCCTGAAGATGCAACCGTTGAAGAGCTCTCATTGGGAGAGCCCACCTACACTACAACTTGATCAGGGAGCACTTTCTCCTTTCCCTCACTCTTATTTTATATTTGTGTTCTTTCATTGAGGATAATGTATGACTTAAGTGTGGGGGAGGGAACCAATTTTTTTTTTTTCCCCTTGTTTGCGTTGCTTTGAGTCGTATGTGTGTTGAGTCTTGTGTCGGTGAGTTTATTGGATTTTAATCAAATGTTGCATAGATGGACTGCATGATATTTGTTGACTGTTAATGACTTCCCCCTAGGTTTTGGAAATCAAAAATTTGATCCCCATGTGGAAAATTGAAAATTGAACCTTGAGATATTTTGTTGTGATTGCATGATTTATGATAAGTTTGGGGTGAAGGGATGCACACACTAGGGATTGAATCTCGGTCAAACAATTTGCGAAAAGTGTCCAAGTGAGAATTTGAGCCTCCAACATGTTTTTAATTGTGTGAATCACTTTTAAGTTGCACTTTCCCAGATTTGCTTGAATCTCTTCATGGTTTGCATGTTTATATGGTTGCATCAAATGATTTAGGAAATTTTCTTTGAAGTAACTACTTGGCCTAAAAAGAACCATCCCTAATGCATGTTCCCTAGTTAGCCACATTGAGCATAACAAGCCTATTGTTTCTTGATGACCTTATGTTATAAGCCAAAAATCTGGAAAAACCATGTTAACCCAATCTTAGGATTAGGAGAGCATGGAAGCTTAGCAAGACAAGGGTTGTAAGAATTGCAAGGTTTGATATGTCATTCTGGGTTGAGAAAAAGAAAAATAAAGGTTGGAGCCAAAGGCCAAGGAAAAAAAAGAAGAAAAAAGGTTGTAGTCACCCAAAGCAAAAAGAAAAATGGAAAGAGGAATTTGAGTGGAAATTCAATGTGTCAAAATGCTCATGCTCTCTTAGTTCCTAGGACTTAAGCCTCGTACCCTTGAATATCCTACTTTTAGCCAGGCCCCATTACAACCTTTAAAAGACCTTTTGATGTTGCATTCATGTTTTCGTGGGAACTTTGTTTGAGATGAAAATCGAATACATGGGAAGTGCTCTTGAAATGTGAAATTGAGTGAAAAGTTGACTAGACAAATTGAGTGAAATTGAGTGAAATATTAAATGCCCTTGTGAGGAAGGCAATTGTTTGAAATTGGTGATCTCCCTTTTGTGTGTGACTTGGATCCTCAACTCAGATTACTGATTGCATGAATGATGGAATTCTCAATTGTTTAAAGCAAATGAATGTGGGGATTACATTGTTGCAAGGGGGAAAAGCATTGAAGAAAAATTGTTTTGTTAAGATTGCATGAAACTTGTGCGAAATTGATTGCATCCTTTAAGCTTGCCAAGTTTGAGTCTTTTTGAGTTTTAGTTTGCTTGGGGACAAGCAAAGTTTAAGTTTGGGGTATTTTGATAAGCCTCTGGTTATCTAGTTTTATAACTAGTAAGATCATGATTTTTGTGCTAATTATTCGAGTTCAATCTCGTTTTAGCCCAAATTTGGATTTAATTGTTCTCAAGCAACATTTTGAGTTTCTTAAGTAGTTTTAGTTAATTATGAGTCAAATAAAGCATTTACTGCTATTTCATATTTTCAGGTTAAAAGGGAAGCACTTAGAGTCAAGGGAATGAAGAAAACGGTGGAAAAATGCAATTCTGGAAGTTTCGCCTCGCGAGAAGCGACTCGCCTCGCGAGCCTGAAGACCAGCCTGATCAGCAACAGTCACCTTTTCTGTCTCGCCTCGCGAATCACTATCTCACCACGCAAGCCTGAAGGCCTGACTGTGCCAGAGAATGTCACCCTTTCGGTCTCGCCTCGCGAATCACCATCTCGCCTCGCGAGAACCCAATTTTGAACTCGCGCCACTTTTAATATTCGCCTCGCGGGAGGCTACTCGCCTCGCGAGCGGGCGCAGGTTCTGAAAGTTATAAATTGCTGTTTTAGGGTAGATTAGAAAGAACTTTTCATATTCACTGCTGCGAATTAATTTTGAGGTTTTGTGTTACGTTTGTAATGGAGAACCAATTCCCTGAGATTAGTCTGCTGTAATCGGTTTCCGTCGTACTTGAGGTTCTATAATTTCCAATCTTATTGCTTCTCCCTTTCAATATTATCTTATATGTCTTGTTTGCTTAATTCAAGTTATATAGAATAGTATTGATTAATTTCGATGATCATATGTTCCTTACTCTAATCGCGTTTGCTTAATTCGCGTGTGTACGATCGTGTTTGCTTAATTCACGAAGGTCTTAATCCGTTTGCTTAATTCGGAATAGGAACATATATCTCGTAGTGTCAATTGCGCTTGTTTAATTGTTGCTACAATCGAAAAGGGATTAGAATCCGCTTAGGGCATGAAATTATGTGAATCGATGATAGTTGGGAAACCGAAAACAGTAGATTAATAGTTTTTATCTTATTGATAATAACTTATTTGCATTGTTTTTCTTAATTGAATCATTCAACCTCAAACCCCCCCAAAAAAAAAAAAAAAAATTGATTTTGAGGTTAATAACAATCCAAGAGTCCTTGTGATACGATACTGGAGTTGTCGTGCCCTAACTACGGTTTTGTAAACCACTCGTTTTTTACCCGCGTCGCGCGAAAGCGTGTCATACCTCGAGTATGTTTTTTTCGCTCTCCGTTCTCTTTGTTTTGGTCGTGGCTCCATCTTTGTTCGGGATGTTTCCCATAACACAAGTGCATGTGCCAATTGAAATCATGACCAAGAAAGACAAACTTCCCAATCTGCTCACCTTCACTGGTTCCACCGGGCGTGCCAAAATTGTTATCTTGAGAAGTAAAATTAGCCATGACCTCGACTAACTTCGAATAACAATGATTCCCTTATCAGTCGATGTCGTTAGAAGGGGGATTCTACCTTCTAACTTGTGGTTCCTAAACTACTCCAAAGAGTGTTTAGTGTGAAAATGTGTTTGATTTTATTGATGTGTCTGATACAATATTTGCAATTGGTATTTATAGGCTAAAACTCGAACACTATGCAAAATTGTCCCTATTGGCCACATTCTCCTACATTCTAGCATTATGCGCTTAGTGGCCAACGTGAACCAACTAGATTACAATGGCTAACCATGTCTAACTAAAATACCTATATTTTAGGAACATCTCCAATGATCATCCGCCTTTAACCGTTTGAGCTCGTTATCCTCATTCTTCAACGTCTCTTTGCTTCCTAAAATCAAACTAAATAGCTTGAAAATCGTTTCCCCCTTATCTCGGACGGTTGTGAGCACGTGCAACGACTATGATGCCCAACGCTCCTATTTGACTTCTTTAGCTATCACCTCCACTTTAATTATCAACGGATTTCTTTGAAGCATTATCCTTTATCCCGTATTATTTGCTTAACCGTTTTCAATTAATAATCGTTCTTCATCAGCCACCAGTACATCATTCGACTGGCTTTTGAATCATCTAATTTCCAACGGCTAGTTTTATCAACGACTAAGTCACATTCTGTTTATTTAGGTGATAATAGTAGGTAACTCCCTAAGCCCTCGAAGTTTCAGTTTCACTTGCTTTTGTGGTTTGTGTTACTCTTATGTTAACATTAGGAACTTATTGGGTTAATATAATGTTGATTAAGATATGATCTGCTAAAGTTTCTGTTCTGTTCTGATTTTGCTATATTCGTACATTGAAAACTAAAATATATGCTAATTAAAACTAAGTTGAATCAATAACCCAAACCGGATCTCATTGAAGTGATTTGGCGGCTACAAGTTACATGATTAAGTAGTTATACATTCAAAGATTTAAAATCCTAAGGTTATACAAATTGAAAGGGTTTATGCCTAGCCTAAACATTTGTTGAGGCTTTGTTCCCTTCACATGTCGAGGGTGAGCAAGAGAGGAGTCGTGCACTCGATCTGTTTCAGGAAAAGGCAATGGTTCCAGAGACCAAGGTTTACAAAACCGGACCGGCCATCGAACCGGTGAAGGCAGCGGTTCGAGGTTCAATGGTCCAACCGAGGTTGAACCGTGGTTGAACCGGTTATAATTAAATAATATTATTTTAATTTTTAATATAATATTTGTAACAATATTAAACAAAAAAACAACATAACAACTAAAATTATTAAGCACAATTTTTTTATTTTGAAATTAAACAAAATAAATATAAAGATATATGTTAAAATCATCTTCATAGGGAAAACCAACCCAAAATCTACAACCAGCCCACATATGTTAGAAAACAAAAGAATTGGGTTTTGGCTAGGATGATCCAAATCCTTTTATACTAATTTTTTTTTTTTAAGGAAACCGGTTCACTACCGGTTATGACCGATTTTACCGGCTTTGAACCGGTTTTCCGATTTTTTAACCGGTTCATCACAAGGCCGGTTTTGCTAGCTGACCGGACCGGCCAAGGTCCCGGTTCCCGGTTGGACCGGTCGGACCGGTCCGATTTTCAAAACCTTGCCAGAGACTTCCAAGACAGTCGACACTTGCTGCCAAAGCGGAGGTTTTGGAACTTGCCCTCTAGCAGCCGATTCTCCGGAAGGATGATAAGGTAAGCAACTCACATTATGTGGTTTACTCAACATTATCACCCATGTTATGTGATTTACACAACCTTAGAAGTTGTTTGACCATTAAGACAAAAACCTTTGAGTCTAGGAATAGGAAGAAAGAATAATAATCTCTATGGCAGAGCCATATGGTGAAGCATAAAACCAAAAGAGGTGATGCCTTTGTGGAGATTCATTATAGAGAGGAAGAATGGTGTCATATTTTGGTCATATGAAAGGAAGCTATTTATAAGGGTAGCAGATAATGACATTACCGTTTCTTCATGCGTGGTAACTTCCTAAAAAATTAATTGTTCATTAAGAGGATTGTTACAAGGTGCATGGGAAGTTGGCAGTTAAATAAAGTAATAAATACGTAGTTGTATAAACATGCAGAAATGAATAAAAGATAACGTGTAGTTGTATAAACGTCAGAAATGAATAAAAGATAATATGTAATTGGGAATGGAATAATGCATAAACATAATTTTTTAAAAAAACTTTTAACGTCTGTTAAATAGCTTAACAGACGTTAAAAGTGTTACATTTAACGTTTGTTGAATAAAAAACAGACGTTAAATGTAAATTTTTACGTCTGTTTAATAACATACGTTAAATGTCACACTTTTAACGTCTGTTGTATTAACGTCTGGCTTTTTTGTGACGTTAAAAAGCACTTTTAAGAGACGTAAAAAGTGCTTCCTACATTAATGTCCAAATGGATTTCGGAGAATAAACAATATGGTTTAAAATAATAAGATAAAAATGAAATTTCCCATGATCGATTTATTTTTTAGCAATTGAAGGTATCTCTGTAAGCGTTCTTTGAGCCGTCAAGTCAATCCTGACCCTGGTGAGCCCCCAGGACTCAACTCATCTATACTTTTTGTTATGAAAAAATTAATTATATTTATAGTAATTGGGAATTTATTACGGAACAAATAATATGGTTTTAAAAATAAAAAATTTAATACAAATTAACTACATCGATTTATTTGAGAATTTACAAAAATGATGTACGACACAGTTATTATAAAGAGTTGTGATATTTGAACACAAATTTTGGACACCATATGTGACATCGTATATATTTATCTCTATCTCTCACTTACTTTTTATCTTCTTTGTATACACGTTTCTCGAAAATACACTCTAAAAAAAAGGGGGACACCATAATTTGTGTACAAAAATCATTTCCCTATTATAAATTGAGTAGCATGAATAAATTGAAATAGATTCAATAGGTGCCCACTTAAACTTGAGGAGCCCGGGGTAAAAAAAACATTGTGGAGCCCAATGTTTACCCGAAACCTAATCATATGATTTAGACTTACATTTTCTTTTCTTTTTTTTTTGTCAATTATATTTAAGCTGTGTCAGATAAGCTCATTTCTACTAGATAGCCCCATCATTTTTTTTAACTATAATATCTTAGTAATTAATTATAGCCATTGTGTTACTCGTGCCATTAATTTCTAGATATTTTTTTGGGCTTAGATTTCATTACGCACACACAAAAATTATAGCAACTGTTAGTTGATTTTATAGATAAAAATAGGGTTTAAAAAATAATAAATATAAAATTAAGGATGTTGCTTTTTACACCTCTATTTTTTCTACTACACCCACTCCTTTTTCTTTAAACATTTTTTCCCCAAAATATCCTTATCCCTTCCATAACCTCTCCTTTCTTACTATGATTTCATAGCATTCGGGACATGTCATCTAAACCCATTTATACTAGAAAGGCCCGAGCTGATTATTTTAAATATAGTATCTTTTTTGTGTACTTTAAATATAGTATCTTGGATTCTTGGTATTCATTATAGCAATTCCCACTACTGGAAAATATGGAATAAACTATCAGATATAACGTTTGTTTAACAAAAAGTGGACGTTAAAAAGGAGGCGGTGTCAGAACTGTAAATATGAGGTGAGGTTCATTTAAATTATCTTTTATGTTAGTTTTTTAAACAACAGACGTTAAAAGTGCATACTTTACATCTGTTAATTAGACAACAGACGTTAAATATGAACTTTAATGTCCATTGTTTTAACAACAGACGTTAAACATGATTTTAAATTTTTTTAGTTAGTATACGTACCCGCGCGCATTGCCTTCTTAACCACTTTCACTCTCTGCTTTAACCCTTTCTCCATCGCCACCACCGCTGTGAACACCCATTTTTGTCCGTCTTTTATTCTATTTTTATGATATTATGTTTCAAGGAGACTGATAATAGTAATAAAGAGAGAAAGAAGAAAAATAAAATAATAAAGAATGGAAGTGGGCTCATAATCAACTTGCTGTTGGACGTGGTCCGGGCTAATCCATTGCATTGGACTTGCTTGTGGACGGGGTAGTCCCGTCCAATTCACTGCATTTGCCAAATGGACGGGGTGACCCCGTCCAGTCACTGTATTTGCCAAATGGACGGGGTGGCCCCGTCCAGTCCCTTGCGCTTGCCAATGGACGGGGTAGTCTCGTCCATTGCTTTGCACTTGCTGATGGACGGGGTGGTCCCGTCCATTGCTTCGCACTTGTTAATGGACGGGGTAGTCCCATTGATAAGCCTCTGGCTCATCTAGTTTTATGACTAGTATGACTGTGGTTTTGTGCCAATTATATCTCGTTTTCACCCAAATTAGGCTTGATTGTCCTCAAGCAAGGTTTTGAGTCCCTTAAGTAGTTTTAGGGTTATTTAGCCAGTTTTTGAGTCAAATAAAGCACTTATGGCTATTTCATGTTTTCAGGTTGACTTAGAGTCCAAGGAATGAAGGAAACAATGGAAATTGCAATCTGGAAACACTCGCCACGCGAGCAGATACTCGCCCCGCGAGAGTGAGGACCAGCCTGTGCCAGAAAAGTCATGTTCTCTGCCTCGCCCCGCGAGCTATAGCTCGCCTCGCGAGCCTGAAGTCAGCAAGCATCACGGTCATCCCGTGACACCCATCACGGGCGTGAAGAGAAACCCCTGAAGACAGAGACCATCACGGCCTGGCCGTGATGAAGGTCACGGCCATGACAGATAAGCACCCGAAGACAGAGACCATCACGGCCTGGCCGTGATAGGCATCACGGCTGTGACAACCCAGGTTTTTAAGACTCGCGTCGCGAGAATTACACTCGCCTCGTGAGAATACAAATTCAAGAAGGCGCCATTTTAATATTCGCCTCGCGAGAGGCCACTCGCCTCGCGAGAATGCGCAGTTTCTGAAAGTTATAAATAGCTGTTTAGGGCAGAACAGAAGGATCTTTTGCTAATCCTTGTTTTCGAATTTCTCTGGTTGTTTTGCGTTTTTGATGGAGAACTAATCTCCCTAGGTTGATCTGCTGTAATCGGTTTCCGCCAACACTTGAGGTCTTGTAATTCCTGATTTAATTCTCTTCTCTCTTTCAATGCTATTCGTTATTCTCTGTTTGCTTAATTCAGTTTGTATCGAATTAGTGTTGATTTATTTTCGATGATTTTATATTCCTAAACTTAATCACGTTTGCTTAATTCGCGTGCGTTCAATTCGTGTTTGCTTAATTCACGAAGGGCTTCATCCGTTTGCTTAATTCAGAATTAGGAATATATGTCCCGTAGCGTCGGTTTCGCTTGTAAATCGATGCTACAATCGAAAAGGGATTAGACTCCGCTTAGGGCATGGAATTACATGAACCGATGATAGTGGGAAACGAAACAGCAGATTGATCGTCTTAGTCTTATTTGATAATCACGTAATTTGCTCTGTTTTTATGCTCTGTTTTCATTCTGTTTTCCAATCAATTTCAAACCAAACACCCCCCCAAGAAAACTGATTTTCTGCGATAATAGCACTACAAGAGTCCTTGTGATACGATACCCGAGTTGTCGCACACTAAACTACATTTTTACTAACCGCTCATCTTTTGACGCGTGCGCGACAGCGCGTCAAATTGGCGCCGTTGCCGGGGACTCTTGTTTGTTGTTCTCGCTTTCTTTTTTTCGTTTTTGTTTTGAATTAGACTGGCCACTAGGTCTACTTGTCCTGACTTGTGTGATTTTGATCCTGAAATTGAAAGAACACTGCACACACGCCGTAGGGCAATTCGGGCAAGCACTAGTGGTAATTCTGATTTCGAACCTGTTTTTGATAACATGGGTGACCAAAGGACATTGAGGCAGCTTGCTGCCCCTGATGTTAACTACAATGGGTTGTGTATTGAGTATGCTGGTGTGGTTGCTCCTTTTGAACTTAAATCTGGTTTAATACACTTGTTGCCAAGATTTAGTGGTCTTGCAGGTGAGGACCCACATAAGCATTTAAAGGAATTCCAGGTGGTCTGCTCTACACCCTTGAGGTCGGAAGGCATTACTGAAGACCATATCAAATTGCGAGCCTTCCCATTCTCCCTTGAAGGCGCTGCAAAGGATTGGCTATATTATTTGGAGCCAAATTCTGTTACAACTTGGAATGATCTGAAGAAGGTTTTCCTGGAAAGATACTTCCCTGCCTCCAGAGCTGCTTCCATCAGAAAGGAGATATATGGCATCAGGTAAAGCAATGAGTCATTGGCTGAGTACTGGGAGAGGTTCAAGAAGTTGGTATCTAGCTGCCCTCAACACCAGATTTCTGAGCAGCTCCTTATTCAGTATTTTTATGAGGGATTGCTCCCAATGGACAGAAATATTTTGGATGCCGCTAGTGGAGGAGCACTCGTCGATAAAACTCCAGCTGCTGCCAAGAAATTGATTGAGAATATGTCATTAAACTCCCAGCAGTTCACAACCAGGAGCAACTCTGTCGAGACAAGGGGTGTAAATGAGATCCAAGGTTCATCTTCCAACAAGGCACTCGAAACCAGAATTGATGAGCTCACTTGTTTGGTGAAGCAACTGGCAATGGATAAGGTTCGGCCGGCAAGGTTGTGTGGCATGTGTAGTTCTCCTGAGCATCTGACCGACACGTGCCCTATTCTGAAGGATGGGTCAATCACTGATATGCCTCAAGCTTATGCAGCTAATCTCTACAATCAAGGCAATAATCAGAAATCCCAGACGGCACTCCTGACCTCTCCACAAATAGGTACCATCCCAACTGGAGGAATCACCCTAATCTGCGGTATGGGAACTCATCCCAACAACAACCGGTGGCACCACCACCGAATCCTCCTCAAGTGACCACTTCTGCACCTTCCGGACCTTCATTAGAAGACTTGGTCAAACAAATGGCTGCACAAAATCTCCAGTTTCAGCATCAAGTTGGACAGTCTCAGCAGCGAACAGATGCTAGCATTCAAGATTTGAGGACACAGATTGGACAACTTGCCACATCCATAAACAACTTACAGCAAGCTCAGGGATCGAACCAACTACCTGCACAGACAGTGGTGAATCCCAATGCCCCCAATCCCAATGTGAGTGCCATTTCTTTGAGATCCGGGAAAGTAGTAGAGGGAGCCCCTGAGAAAGATGAAGAAACTGTTGAGGCAACTCCTGAGCCCTCTGTTGTTGTTGAAGCTGAGAGAGTGTATGTGCCTCCGATTCCCTTCCCACAAAGAGTGCAGAAAAATAAGAAGGTTGATGGGGAAGACAAGGAGAAGGAGATCTTAGATGTGTTCAAAAAGGTGGCGGTAAACATTCCACTCCTAGATGTGATTAAGCAAGTTCCAAGGTATGCAAAGTTTCTGAAGGATTTGTGTGCCCACAAGAGGAGGATGAAGGGTAATGAGAGAGTTAACTTAGGGCGAAATGTTTCAGCCCTCATTCAGCCCAAACTTGCCCCTGAGAAGGTTACAGTTTCAGCCCTCACTCAGGCACTGGCACAGAAGTGCAAGGATCCGGGCACTTTCACTATTCCATGCACCATTGGGGACAGCAAATTCGACAATTGCATGTTGGATTTGGGAGCCTCCATAAATGTCATGCCCACCTCCGTTTTCAACAACCTTGATCTGGGCCCTTTGCAACATACAGGACTTACCATACAGTTGGCCAACAGGACCAATGCTCGCCCCATGGGAGTGGTAGAAGATGTGTTGGTACGAGTTGATGATTTGATTTTCCCTGCCGACTTTTACATCCTGGACATGGCAGGGGAAACCAATTCAAGTAGATCACCAATCATCCTGGGCAGGCCGTTCATGAAGACGGCAAAGACAAAGATAGATGTTGATGATGGAACCATGTCCATGGAGTTCGGTGACATTATTGCAAGGTTCAACATTTTTGATGCTATGAAGCATCCATTGGAAGAGCACTCTGTTTTCCAAATAGAGTTGCTCTCCGAAATTGTTGATGACACCTATGATGACTTGGTTGCTGATTTTCCATCCATTTCTGATTTTAATGATGTTTATTCATGTACTGACTGTACTAACGCTAACCCTTGTGTTGTTTGTGCTGAGATTGATTCTACTTTGCAGGGTGATAGTGTAAGTGAAGGTCATGCATTCGGCTGGAATTCTTGACAGCCCGGCTGCCCCAAACATACCATCTGTGGAGCAGCCACCCTCCTTGGAGCTTAAGCCACTTCCTGGCAATCTGAAGTATGCTTACTTAGAGAGGAATGAAAAACTCCCAGTTATCATTTCCTCCAACCTCGACTCTGACCAGGAAGCTAAACTCTTGGAGGTTTTGAAGAGGCACAAGAAGGCAATTGGATGGACCTTGGCTGACATTCCAGGAATTAGCCCCTCTAGATGTATGCATAGGATTCTATTGGAGGATGGGGCTAAACCAGTTAGGCAGCCGCAGAGGCGGCTAAATCCATTGATTCTGGATGTGGTAAAGAAGGAGGTAACAAAACTCCTACATGCGGGTATCATATACCCCATCTCTGATAGTACTTGGGTAAGCCCAGTGCAAGTTGTGCCCAAGAAATCTGGCCTCACAGTGGTAAGAAATGAGAACAATGAGCTTGTCCCCACTAGAGTCCAGAATAGGCGAGAGTCTCGTATTGACTATAGGAGGTTGAACCAGGCCACTCGAAAGGATCACTTTCCTTTGCCGTTCATCGATCAGATGCTCGAACGGCTGGCCGGTAAATCCCACTACTGTTTTCTTGATGGCTTCTCCGGATACTTCCAGATCCACATTGCACCGGAGGATCAGGAGAAGACCACTTTCACGTGCCCCTTCGGCACGTTTGCCTATAGGAGGATGCCATTTGGCCTTTGTAACACTCCTGGAACTTTCCAGAGATGCATGATTAGCATTTTTACTGAATTTATTGAAAATTGCATGGAAGTGTTCATGGATGATTTCACAGTATATGGCTCCCCATTTGATGCATGCTTACATAGTCTGAATTTGGTTTTAGAAAGATGTATTGAAACTGATCTTGTGTTGAACTATGAAAAGTGTCATTTTATGGTTGAACAGGGGATTGTTTTGGGGCATGTTATTTCTAGAGAGGTTATCTCAGTAGATCCTGCTAAAATTGATGTGATTTCTACATTGCCTTACCTATCTTGCGTTCGCGAGATTCGTTCTTTTCTTGGTCATGCAGGTTTCTACAGGCGCTTTATTAAGGACTTCAGCAAGATAGCTCTCCCTCTGTCGAACTTGCTGAAGAATGATGCCATATTCAGCTTTGATGATAACTGCAAGAAGGCGTTCGACTTCTTGAAAAAGGCATTGACCTCTACCCCCATCATCCAGCCCCCTGACTGGACCCTCCCTTTTGAGCTCATGTGTGATGCTTCTAACTATGCTGTGGGGGCGGTCCTGGCTCAAAGGGTAGGCAAGTCTGCACATGTCATTTACTATGCTTCTAGGACTTTAGATGCTGCACAATGTCATTACACCACCACTGAAAAGGAACTCCTAGCTGTTGTTTTTGCTCTCGATAAGTTTAGATCATATTTGCTAGGTTCCAAGGTTATTGTTTTCACTGACCATGCAGCTCTGAAATACTTGTTGAAGAAGCCTCAAGCAAAGCCGAGGTTGATGCGGTGGATGTTGTTGCTCCAAGAGTTTAATGTAGAGATAAAGGACAAGAGTGGAGCTGAAAATTTAGTGGCTGATCACTTGAGTAGGATAGAGAGGGACGAGGATCCTTCCCCCATTCAGGATGACTTTCTCGATGAGCAGCTTTTTACAGATTGCATGGCGTTACCCCTTGGTTTGCCGACCTTGTGAATTACCTAGTTGCTTGGTGTCTTTCCGACGAGAGCAACTAGGTCACAAATCCACAAACTAAAGAGCGACGCCAAGTATTATGTTTGGGACGATCCATTTCTTTGGAAGTTTTGTAGTGATCAGGTGATTAGGCGATGTGTCCCCGACTATGAGATTGAGTCTATTTTGCACTTTTCTCATGCCTCTCAAGTAGGGGGACACTTTGGGCCACAGAGGACTGCGAGAAAGGTCCTAGATTCTGGTTTTTATTGGCCCACCATCTTTAGAGATGCTTATGAGGTGTATCGGACTTGTAAGGAGTGTCGACAAGAGTGCACCATCACTCGCAAGAATGAAATGCCACAAAGAACCCATGCTCTTCTGTGAGGTGTTTGATGTGTGGGGGGTCGACTTTATGGGTCCTTTCCCTGCATCTTTTGGCTTTCTTTACATTCTCTTGGCTGTAGACTATGTTTCAAAGTGGGTGGAAGCTATCCCCACTAGGACTAACGATTCTAAAGTTGTTGCAAATTTTGTTAGGTCCAATATTTTTTGCAGGTTCGGCATACCTCGTGCCATCATCAGTGACCAGGGCACTCATTTCTGCAACCGCACCATGGAGGCTCTACTCCGGAAGTATGGGGTTGTGCACAGAGTCTCCACTGCTTACCATCCTCGGACCAATGGCCAGCCGAGATCTCCAACAGGGAGATAAAACAAAACCTAGAGAAAGTTGTGCAGCCGAATAGGAAGGACTGGAGCCACCGTCTAGAAGACGCACTTTGGGCTCAGAGGACCGCTTTCAAGACGCCGATATGGATGTCCCCCTTTAGGCTTGTATTCGGCAAGGCATGCCATCTCCCTGTGGAAGTTGAGCACCGTGCTTATTGGGCGGTCAAGTGCTGTAATCTGGAAATGCAAAAATCTGGTATTGAAAGGAAACTCCAGTTACAGCAGCTTGAAGAGCTTAGGCTAGAATCCTATGAGAGCTCTCGGATTTATAAGGAGAAAACCAAGCACTTTCATGATAGGTTGATTGCTAGGAAGGAATTCTCTGTGGGTCAGCGGGTTTTACTG
The DNA here is from genome assembly GCA_030762895.1 of Sophora flavescens. Classification (NCBI taxonomy): domain Eukaryota; kingdom Viridiplantae; phylum Streptophyta; class Magnoliopsida; order Fabales; family Fabaceae; genus Sophora; species Sophora flavescens. The sequence goes on along the minus strand of CM061063.1, from coordinate 26,076,311 downwards.
TTTAACTCCCGCCTGAAATTGATGGCTGGGAAACTTCGGTCCCGGTGGATTGGACCATTTGTTGTTACTAATGTTTTTCCTCATGGTGCAGTAGAGATTAAAAGTGCAGGTAGCAACAAGGCATTCAAAGTTAACAGGCAGCGGCTGAAGCTATTTCATGAGAGCTCGGGACCTGTGGATGCTACTGTTGAGGAGCTCTCTTTGGGGGAGCCCACCTACACTGCAACCTGATCAGGGAGCACCCTTTCCTTTCCCTCACTCTGTTTTGATATTTGTGTTGTTCATTGGGGACAATGTATGTTTTAAGTGTGGGGGAGGGAACCATTTGTTTTGTTGTGTTTTCTTTTCGCTCTTGAATAATTTGAGAAGCTCAAGAGCATGTGTGTGAGTCTTGTGTCGGCAAGCTTGGTAGGTTTTGTTGATTTAGCACAGATTGATGGCATGATTTATGTTGATGATTTCCCCTAGGTTTTTGAAATTTGGAAATTGTGATCCCCATTTGAAAAATTGAAAACTGAACTTTGAGATATTTTGTTGTGAGGGCATGATTTATGATAAGTTTGGGGTGATAGGGTGCACACACTAGGGATAGAATCTCGGTCAAACAATTTGCATGAATGTCCGGGTGAGGATTTGAGCCTCCAACATGTTTTTGATTGTGTGAATCACTTTCAAGTTGCACTTTCCCGAATTTGCTTGAATCTCTTCATGGTTTGCATGTCTATGTGTTTGCATCAAATGATTTAGGCAATTTTCTTTGAATTAACTACTTGGCCTAAATTGAACCAGTCCCTAATGCATGTTCCCTAGTTAGCCCCTTTGAGCCTAATTAGCCTATTGTTTCATGATGACCTTATGTTATGAGCCTGAATCTGGAAAAACCATGTTAACCCGATCTTAGGATTAGGAGAGCATGGAAGCTTAGCAAGAGAATGGTTGCAAGAAACTAAGTTTGGGGTGGCTACAGGGATATGATGTGTTGTTGGGGATTGAGAAAAAGAAAAAAAAAATAAAGGTTGGAGCCAAAGGGCAAAAATAAATCTTTCAAAAAAAAAAAAGAACAAAAAAAAAATAAAAAAAATGCAAAATGTCAAGAAGGGTATTAGAAGAAAAGGGCTGTAGCCACCCAAGGCAAAAAGAAGAATAAGAATAGGAACTTGAGTAGGGAATTCAATGTGTAAACAGCTTCATGCCCTCTTAGTTCCTAGGGACTTCAGCCCAGTACCTTTGTATATCCTTCCCTTAGCCAGGCCCCATTACAACCTTGAAAGACCTTTTGATGTTGCATGCATGTTTTCCGTGGGAACCATTTTGAGATGAAAATCAAATTCATGGGAAGTGCTCTTTAAAGTGAAACTGAGTGAAATGTTGTTAGCCTAGACATACTGAGAGATTGAGTGAACACTAAACCCCTTTGTGAGGAAGGCGATTGTTTGAATTTGGTGATCTCCCTCTTGTGTGTAACTTAGATCCCCTGTTTAGATTAATGATTGTTTGAATGATGAAATTCTCATGTTCAGAATAAATGATTGTGGGGATTACATTGTTGAAAAGGGGGGAACATTGAAGGAAAATTGTTTTGATGAATTGCTTGAAATTTGTGCGGAATTAGTTGAAATCCTTCTAGCTTGCCAAGTCTTGAGTCGTTTTGAGTTTTAGTTTGCTTGGGGACAAGCAAAGTTCAAGTTTGGGGTATTTTGATAAGCCTCTGGCTCATCTAGTTTTATGACCAGTATGACCGTGGTTTTGTGCCAATTATATCTCGTTTTCACCCAAATTAGGCTTGATTGTCCTCAAGCAAGGTTTTGAGTCCCTTAAGTAGTTTTAGGGTTATTTAGCCAGTTTTTGAGTCAAATAAAGCACTTATGGCTATTTCATGTTTTCAGGTTGACTTAGAGTCCAAGGAATGAAGGAAACAATGGAAATTGCAATCTGGAAACACTCGCCACGCGAGCATATACTCGCCCCGCGAGAGTGAGGACCAGCCTGTGCCAGAAAATTCATGTTCTCTGCCTCGCCCCGCGAGCTATAGCTCGCCTCGCGAGCATGAAGTCAGCAAGCATCACGGTCATCCCGTGACACCCATCACAGGCGTGAAGAGAAACCCCTGAAGACAGAGACCATCACGGCCTGGCCGTGATGAAGGTCACGACCATGACAGATAAGCACCCGAAGACAGAGACCATCATGGCCTGGCCGTGATAGGCATCACGGCTGTGACAACCCAGGTTTTGAAGACTCGCCTCGCGAGAATTACACTCGCCTCGCGAGAATACAAATTCAAGAAGGCACCATTTCAATATTCGCCTCGCGAGAGGCCACTCGCCTCGCGAGAATGCGCAGTTTCTGAAAGTTATAAATAGCTGTTTAGGGCAGAACAGAAGGATCTTTTGCTAATCCTTGTTTTCGAATTTCTCTGGTTGTTTTGCGTTTTTGATGGAGAACTAATCTCCCTAGGTTGATCTGCTGTAATCGGTTTCCGCCAACACTTGAGGTCTTGTAATTCCTGATTTAATTCTCTTCTCTCTTTCAATGATATTCGTTATTCTCTGTTTGCTTAATTCAATTTGTATCGAATTAGTGTTGATTTATTTTCGATGATTTTATATTCCTAAAATTAATCGATTTTGCTTAATTCGCGTGCGTTCAATTCGTGTTTGCTTAATTCACGAAGGGCTTCATCCGTTTGCTCAATTCGGAATTAGGAATATATGTCCCGTAGCGTCGGTTTCGCTTGTAAATCGATGCTACAATCGAAAAGGGATTAGACTCCGCTTAGGGCATGGAATTACATGAACCGATGATAGTGGGAAACGAAACAGCAGATTGATCGTCTTAGTCTTATTTGATAATCACGTAATTTGCTCTGTTTTTATGCTCTGTTTTCATTCTGTTTTCCAATCAATTTCAAACCAAACATCCCCCCCAAGAAAACTGATTTTCTGCGATAATAGCACTACAAGAGTCCTTGTGATACGATACCCGAGTTGTCGCACACTAAACTACATTTTTACTAACCGCTCATCTTTTGACGCGTGCGCGACAGCGCGTCACCCATCCATTGCTTTGCACTTGCTGATGGACGGGGTGGTCTCGTCCTTTACTTTGCACTTGTAGATGGACGGGGAGGTCCCGTCCAATGCTTTGCACTTGCCGATGGACGGGGTGGTCCCGTCCATTGCTTTGCACTTGCTGATGGACGGGGTGGTCCCGTCCATTTCTTTGCACTTTCCGTTGGACGGGGTGGTCCCGTCCATTGCTTCACACTTGCTGATGGACGGGGTGGTCCCGTCCTTTGCTTTGCACTTGCTGTTGGATGAGGTGGTCCCGTCCATTACAATGCATTTGCCTTTGAGCGCGTCCAGCCCATTACATTTAATTTTCTGTCGGACGAGGAGGTCCCGTCCGTTGCATGTTTAAATTTCTGCTGGACAAGGAGGCCCGTCCCGTGTATATCTACTTTTGCATATCTAAGTTTCTGTTGGACGAAGAGACTCCGTCCACTGCAATTTTGTTTTCAGGCTGGAGACTAAAGAATAAAGAAAGAAGAATGAGAAGATAATGCAGAAGGGACGAAGAAAACAAGGAGAAAAAGACAATCAACAAAATGGAAAGTAAATTGAGTTATGTCCACTACCTACTTTACATATCAGACAAGACCTCTTTTCCTCCTCTACCCTTTGGTCCTACTTCCTCATCTCCTCCCTCGTCTTAACCTAGCAGCCCTACTCCTAACCCTAAAATCCATCATACAGATCAGGCAAAACCCCATCTCCTTCTCTTTTCAAGCATGCAACCCTCACATCAAATCACCTCCTTTTCACTGCTCACGCCACCCTCATCCGAACACACGCTATTGCTGTTCACGCCGTCCCCATCTGAACACATGCTATTGTTGTTCACGCCACCCCCATCTGAACATGCCATTGCTGCTCAAAGCCGCCCAAGCCTTGGATTTCGTACGAACCGACCTTGAAGCCAATGGAGAAGAAGCAAGAAGCCCTCTCCTCTGTCTCTAAAAGGAGATGAAAAAGAGGAAAAGGGAAGGATTTTTTTCCAGGGGTGGAGGATCCGGTATTTTCTTGGTGAGAAAAGAAAGAAAAAGAGAGAGAGATTTCTATCTAACGTTTTCTTTGTAAGGAAGAGAGATTATAGATCTGTGTTTCCTTTTCTCTTCCCTATTACTAGAGTGGTTAAGAAGGAAGAGCTGAAGGAACCAGTGAGATTGACTGTAAAGACTTCGATCTTGAAATATTATCACTAAGAATAAACAAAATCACTCTTATTCTGCTCTCATTTGGTAATCCTTGTTCTCTTTGTTGATATTATTTCAATAGGTTTCTCGTGACATTCTTATTTTTCTGTGCCACCGCTCACTGAATAAGTTAGCAAAAAGTTTCATTTCTACGTTTCATTTGTCTTATTTTCAAGAAGTAAAATCGTTTATTTACATAAAAATAGAGGATGATCACTTGATCAAAACAATCTTTTTGGGTTGCCCTATGACAAATGTCATGTTCAACCCTTCAGGTTTTAAGGCTGCTCTGTGGACTTACGTGCCATGTTCAACCTCACATAGGTTCAATCAAAATTTTACAACTGAGGATGTTTCTTTCTTGAAAGACGATTCTTGGGTAAAACAAATATCTTCAAAGTTATTAATAATTTATACAACTAATTTTGGGTGACCATTTTGTGGATGTTCTAGGGTGCCGTGGTGTTAAGTCTCCATGCCTTCTTGGTCGCTACAGATGGTGACTCCACTGGGGAAGATTTCCAAGAGAGTCAAGCCCATAAAAATTGGTTTTGCAAATTTTTAGTAACGTGTAGCTTATTTGTTTTACCTTTTATGATTATATCTTGTTGTTTTTCTCCCTACAATAATTAAATGACAAAACTAAAAAATATTTTATTTTTAGTGATGTTTGTTTGGGTTGTCCTTTTGGTTGGGTTTTTCCTCTTATTTAAATGAGAAGATTTAGTTGTGCATACATTTCAACTCACGTTGTTATTATTATTTATGTTTCGCTAACAGTGTTTTTGTTTCCTCCTCCTTTCTTTTCTTTTTTCTCATGTTTTAACAATAGGGTAGAGGACTTATAACCATTGTCATATATACCTATATTTTTGTTTTGCAGGTTTTTCTTGTCTTCCCTTTTATTTTTACTTTTAAGTGTCACAGGTTTGTATACCCCCTTTCACACACATCACTATCACATATTGCACACACACTTAGCTCTATACCCGAGCTTGCTCAAAAACCCAAGGATTAGGTGGTGCTCTGGCGTTGTTATTGAAGAGGTCTTGTACCTCCCTGATACTTGTCAGTTCACCACTCGGATTGTACATGAGATCATGGAATAGTCATATTGAGAGGGTTTATCCCTACTTGTGGCTAGATTCATGAATCATATCTTTATGGGGACAATCTGGGGACCATGACTTTTAGAGGTCTAGACCCGTCCCAACTTTCACTAATAGAGAAGACCTAGTGGCCAACCTTTTTAGAGTCCTAACCTTAGGGCGTGTCCATCCTTAGGTTTTACCTGGCTTAGGGCAAAAGGGGGCGTAATTTTCTTTCCTCTCTCTATCATCATAAGCATAAATTGTCATGCATGCTCATCGTGAATGTTCACAAAACTAGGGGCATCACATTGCTGCCCCAAACCTGAATGACATATTCGAATATTATTGCACACTTAATAGACGTTATGTCATAATGAAGGTAATGCATACCCATCATGGTTTTCAACCCCATTGGGTCCATGCAACATGAATCATGCAAGATATATTTGTTTTACTATATTCAATTTTTTTTTTGTGTCTCTTTGTTGGAAGATTTTGGTATTCACCTTATAGCAAGAAAATGGAAAAGTTTGGTTCAGAAAGGAGTACTAGCAACGCGAGTTGTTCCAAGAAAAATATCAAGATTGATGTGACACTCAATGACGTGAAGAGATTATGTGAACTCAGCCAGAAAATTCCAAAAAAAGCACGCTCGGACTTTGTCAGCAAGTATGGTAGAATTTTGGACCTGTCGCGTGTTCCAGTCGAAGCTCCCACTCTGAGTGCATTGGCCCAATATTGGAACTCAACTTTGAGATTTTTTGAATTGCCTAGCTTGGACATCACTCCAACCATGGAAGAGTATGCTTATAGGCTAAGACTGCCAATTCAAAAGAAGACTCACTTCTACATGTATTATGGTCAACATGTAACACACTGGAAAATAGCAAGTCTATTGGAGCTTCAACTGGAACAGATAGAGAAAACAGAAAAGGGAACCACCAAAGGGCTGAAGAGGCAATTTTTGGAAGCGTATCTCAACAAGTTGGGCCAGCATCAACGATGGGTTACTTTCAACAAAATACTAGCCCTCGTGATATATGGTTTGGTACTCTTTCCTTTTGTACCAGATCTGATTGATCAGTCAGCCATTGATGTTTTCTATAGGGTCGAAGAATATGGTGTAAACCCAGTCCCTGCTATCTTAGCTGAAACTTTCCTCTCCCTACAGATTTGTCATCAGAATCAACGAGGGAAACTGCGATGTTGTGCATCAATATTGTATGTTTGGATCATGACTCACTTGTACGCTCGTGATAAAATTAATAGAATAGATGACCCGCTGAAAGGATTCACTCGCATACAACTAAGGTCACGTAAGCTATATGAATGGAAACAAGAGTTTGATCAAATCGACCCACGGTCATTTAGTTGAATGTGTCCATGGTATAATGGAGATTCAGTTGTATTCAGCTGTGGAAGTTTTTCAAATATTCCACTGATGGGTCCCAGAGGTTGTGTATCATATTCACCAGCTTTGGTGATGCGCCAACTCAAGTGGGTACAGGATGAACCCCCCAAAGAGCTACTCGATGGGATATTCTTCCTATACCAAGAAGGTGAAGGCATCAAAAGTCAAATGATAGCAGTAAGGTCAGCGTGGAATGATATTCATATGAAAGGACCGGAGGAATTAGGAAGGCGAGTCATAGCTCACACAAAAAGATATGAAGCATGGAGAGAAGCAAGAAGAGGTTTCCCTCCAAGACCTGCATCCCCTTTCCATAAGGAAAATAATCCTCTTACCAAAGATCAAATGTTGAAAGAAATCAAAGTTTTAAAAGCTCATATGAGGGTTTTTGATGAGAAGGACCAAGCTGCCGAAGTAACTATTGTCACGCTCCGAAGACAAGTGCAGAAGCTGAGTTTACAGATTGAGCATTTGAAGGACGAATGCGCTGATGTCCACGAAGCCCCGAGTCGCACAAAAAGGACAAGAAAAGAAAAAAGAAGCAGAAACTCAGGAGCTGCTGGCAAAAATAGGATGTCAAGAGAAGATGGTTGTCAAACTTCAAAAGAAGAAAAAAGAGCTCGAGACAAATGTAGGGGTTCACGTTGAAACAATACATATACTAGAAGAGAGAGTTGAATCCCTGCGAGAATCCTTGGCCCAAACAGAAGTGTACTCTGATCGAGGATGGGACGAAGCAGTCAAGTATCGCGAGCTACTAGTAGAAGCCAACATAAGAGAAGATTGGCTCAGAAACAAGATAAAAGACTATGAAAGGGTTGAAGCTCAACGTCAAGCAGAATGGGTAAAGGGATGGAAATTAGTGGTGAAGGATGTAATGAATGAAAAGGAAGAATGGAAGAGAAAATACGAGGACGTGATGGATAAGCTCCAATGTCACACTTCCTAGCTGGTTGAGCGGTTTGAAGAGGCATCCGCCCACATTCGTATAAACTTGCCAGAGGGTTCAGGAAAAAGAAGATGAGACTTTTAACATAGAACTTTGTAGACCTCGAAAAAAGATGGAAACTATCAATGTACTTCTTTTTATTTTGATCAAGCACTCATGATTTGTATCAAAATATTTATAATAGAATGGAAGTTTTCATCCATGTCTTTCGAGCATTTCTAGATGATATCTATCGAGGAGTACATTCTCCCTTAGATACATCATCAACTCTTTTTACCCTAAAAACGACGTGTTTTCTGTGTAAATGAGGACGTTGCTAGTACGGGTGTGGTTCATCGAGGAGTGGATTCTCCCATGGACTTGACACCAACTACATTCAAAATAGAGGGAACCATACCACTAGATTTGATTGCAGGATGGATTTTCTTGCTATAGGTGTAATACGACAGTCTTCCTAAGAGTCCCCTCACAATTGAACGAAGGATGATAATCTGCACATGCATGCATACACGCACACAAAATTTTGAATTGGCTAATCAGTTTTTTTAAAAATGCTTTACAGAATCACGTCCTTCTGAGGTTTCTGGAACCATTGCGCGACATAGGAAAGGTAACACCAACCAAACCCGAGTTTACGATACCAGATCTCGGACCAGGATGGCTGCCAATGCGTCTGAGGAAGGAAGGAACCTAAGCTCTGAGATAGATGATGTGAGGGGAAGAATAAGCGAGATGACTGAAACCCAAGCAAGATTAGAAGCCATACTACAAGATATGAGAGAATCTCTCAGCATGCTTAGTGCAAACAGAGATACAATTGAACCTGGTAGGCAGCGGATTTCTTCTGTGGTAACAGCACCAATGTTTTCAAACATTAGCACGGGTCTCATTCAGGGAGTGGCGGGACCCGACCAGACACATCACACGACACCAATAACACTTCCCATTGGAGAAGGATATCCCCCTTTTGAAAATGCCTATCATGAAGCCCCGGGCTACACCGCGCCAACATGGGAGCAACCACATGTATCTACTCACAGCCAGCCGGCGGGAGTCCAGGCTGGTTAGGATAACATGAGAGATGAATGGATGGAGAAAATGGAAGAACAAATAAAAGCGATAAAAGGCCTGAGTACCTACGCCCCTCTCCAAGATAGAAGGACTCTATCCTGCCACAGATGTCGTGATCCCCAAGGACTTCAAGATTCCTGAATTCTCCAAATATGATGGAAGCGGGAACCCACTATTTCATCTCATTAGTTACACCACCAAGATGGCAATTTGGTCCAAGGATGACAAATTCCTTATCAGCTTTTTCCACAAAAGTTTGACGAGCCTCGCCTTAGAATGGTACCTTCAATTGGACCATTCCAAGATCTCGCGATGGACGGAATTGGCTGACTTATTTATGGACCAGTACAAATTTAACCTGGATGCAGCCCCGAGTCGTGAGCAATTGACTACACTGCAGAAAAGAAGTGAGGAGCCCTTCAAGCAATATGCCCAAAGGTGGAGGAGTTTGGCTGCACAAGTTCAGCCCCCGTTGACTTTATCTGAAATGTGCTCATACTTTCTAGGAACCCTCGGAGCACCTTTTATATGGGCCATGGCTGGGGACGCCTACAAAGATTTCTCTGACTTGATCGCCGCCGGTGAAAGGATTGAATTTTTGGCAAGAGCTGGAAAGCTCCCCATGAATGATGGTGAAGGAAGTACATCCCGGAAGGGATTTCAACCAAAGAAGAAGGAAGTTGAGGCGAATTATGTACAACACCAATAGAACTTCAATCCTCAGTACCAAGCACCCTATAACCCTAACCAATATGTCCCATACCAGACACAAACCCCGCTTTACTCGTTACAATCATCCTCACAAACCAACACTTACCCGCAAAACCAAATTAGCAATATTCCTACCCCCCAACCATATAACCTTGCCCGCCCATCGTACACCCGTTACCCGTCTGTACCCCCACAAAACCACCCAAACTATCCTCCGCCTCGCCCAAATTCCCCAAACCAAGGACGTTTCCAAAGTCCAAACCTGCCACCTTTCCCGAAATTGTCAATCTTTAATGCGGATTTATTCCAACGATTGTTTGATCGCCACTTGATTGCGGGAAACCCTGTACGTCCCTTAGAACCACCATTTCCTGCTTGGTACAATCAAAATCAGACTTGCAAGTATCATATGGATGTCACAGGTCATTCTATCGAGGATTGCGAAGCTTTTAAGACGGCAGTGAGAAAGTTGATTGCTTGTGGGAGACTAGGGTTCGAAGAAAAGGTCGAGCCTAATATCGTTAAGAATCCAATCCCGAATCATAATGATGGAAATCGAGTAAACAATTTGGAGGTAACAGAGTCCCCAATTAGGAAGGTACTGGAACTACGAGTGCCAATGCATAAGATTTTCGAAGAACTGAAGAAGGTGGGATACAACATTGTTGCACCAGTGAGGATTCCAAGAGAAGAAAGGGGGTACGCCAAGGATCTAAGGTGTGACTATCATCATGGGAAAGTGGGGCACGATATCGAAACTTGTTGGGATTTCAAAGTCCAGGTTCAGAGGTTACTCGCCTTGGGGGTGATTCAAGCCAGACGAGGTGCTGCAGAGGAAGTTAATGTAGTTGAAAAAGTTGTACTCCGAGTACCACCTATGAACAAACCTTCAGACCCAGAAAGAGTCATCGTAAGGGTGAGAAAGCCAACTCCTTTTGCTTATGATGATACATATGTTGTACCATGGAATTATGAACAGAAAGTTGAACTAACTGGAGCTGCGGGGGAGACCTCAAAGGCCCAAGTTACTAATATTGTGAGAATTGGAGGCATTACAAGGAGCGGGCGATGCTACACCCCTGCTGACACTAGTGCAGAAAAGGGATTTTACATCGGAGTTTACACATCGGTTTTTAAGAAACCGATGTGTAAAACGAGGCGGTGGCATTTTTGAAATTAAAACCAAATTATTACACATCGGTTTATAAATAACCGATGTATAAAAGTACAAAGAAAAAAAAAAGAAAAAAAAAATCTTACTTTTACACATCGGTTTCTATATAACCGATGTAGAAAAGTATAAAGAAAAAAAAAAGAAAAAAAAATCTTACTTTTACACATCAGTTTCTATATAACCGATGTAGAAAGAAAAAAAAAAGAAAATAAAATCTTACTTTTACACATCGGTTCCTTATAACCGATGTAGAAAATTATAAAGAAAAAAAAAGAAAATAAATATTACTTTTACACATCGGTTTTAAGTAACCGATGTATAAAATTTAAAAGAAAAAAATCAGAATTTAAAAGTTTAATGTTTACACATCGGTTTCTGAATAACCGATGTGTATAAGATGTTTAACACATCGGTTTTAGGTATAACCGATGTGTAATAGTCCCAATTTTTCCTTTTCCCTCCTTCGCTTCCGCGCATTATCCCATTCTTTCAGAAAACCCCATTCTTTCCTCCTCCGCGACCTAGTTCCCCTCCTCCCCCAAACATCAACTCACCACTACCGCCGCGAGCACCACCACAACCCTAACCTGACCTGCATTTTTCGTGCAGCCCTTTGCACCACCACCGTGTGTGCCTCTCTCATACCTTCATCGTCGCGACCATCATCTCTGGTGAGTCTCTTCTCTTTCTACTCTGATCTTCTCTCATCTATCTACTCTATCTTTGAAGCTTCAATGTCATTCTCTCCTTTCTCATTGAAGCTATCTGTCTCATTGAAGCTTCGCCGCCACTTCTCTTCCCTTCTCCACTCCGCTCAGTTGCGCAATAAGAACCCTAACCGCGTGAACCTTAACAGGTAGTTTTGGCATTAGGTCTTCCCATTCCCTACCCTTAAGTGTAGTAGTTCAGTTGGTTTATGTTTTCAATGTTCTTGTTATTCAAATTCACTCATATTGTTTTTAATCTATTTCTTTTTATTTTTCTTTTAACAATTCTAACTTGTATTCTTGTTTCCTACCTTTAAGAATCCCTGAAATCTTCTCTCGCTTTAGACCCGAGCTTCTTCGGAAGAAACTTCTATACAGAGATGCTAACGAGTTGTTCACAGATTTGAAGGAAAAGGCAAGTCCAATTTAATTTTTTCCTGAACTTCTTTTTGGCAAATCCACAATCTTGCGATTCCAATATTCTCTTTGGCAGCCTTTCTTTTAACCAAGTGAAATAAAATCCTCCATTTATCATTATCGGTGGGATGTTTGTTGAAAACAAGTCCACGATCGCTTTATGGTGGTGGGGCTATAGTTTTTGTTTGGCTATCTTCGATTCTTGTGAGTGCCATCAACTCAGTTCCCTTGGTAAGTCATCATTCTTGTTGAATATTATTCACTTTTCTCATATTTTGTCATCACCTCCGATGGTAGCGCCATTGGCTAGCATGCATATATGCTTCATTAATTATACTATAGAAAGCTTGGTGAACTAATCTGAAATAATCTTATTTATGTTTCAGCTTCCAAAGGTTTTGGAGTTGGTAGGGCTAGAGTACTAATTTGTTGCTAACCACTTCGGCAACCCCTTCAACGTATGTGCCCTCCTCTTCTCACAAGTCACCTTTAGCGGCCGCATCCTTTAGAGGTAGGTTTCTTTCCTTCACTTGTTATTGGTTGTTATTGCTGGTTAGTTCTCTAATTGGTGGTTATTGCTGGTTAGTTCTCATATATATTAAGGTGTTAAGTGCTACATACCGAGTAGTTCATTGTATTAGGTAGATGCTAAGTGCTAGGTGTTTCCCTTGAACATAATGTTTGAAAACTAGTGTCAAGAACATAATGTTTTCTTCTCATAATGTTTTAAGATCACTTTCTAGTTACTAGATTTCATGAGAAGAAAACATGTTCTTGACACTAGTTTCAGGGAATGAAGGAATTACCACTCTCTTCTACATCTATAAATAGTTCTGTTAACATTTATTAATTGAAGCATTATGTTTATTGATGTTTGAAAACTGAAAAATTATGAAGCTAATTAATGCTCGGTCAAATTTATTGGTCTCCTACATTCTTTCGTAGCTCACTAGAGAGGGATAAGAACCTCATTTTTTAGGAGAAAAATGCTAAGCATGTTGGACATCAATCAATGGAATGATGAATATTGTCTTTGGTTTCATTATAAAGTAGGCAAGTCATTAGAAACACTTGATGTGAGGATCATCTCCATTTGAGGTCCACATGGGTATAGTTTTTTGTTGGGGTTGGATTTCTAGTTTACTAGGTAATAGGCTTATTGTTGGCATTAAAATGATGATTAACATATATTAGGATGATGTTTTAGCCAATTTCTCAATTAAGAAATATATGGTTGTTAGTTTTTCAAATACTAGTGCGCTTTTCCAATCTCCCCTTGCATTGGACTTGGGGATTGGAGTGTTTTATTATTTTTCTTAATGTTAATTATTTAGTAAAGCCTTAGTTTCCGTTTGAGATGCAATACTAATGAGCGTACGTGTACGTGTACGTGCTTAATGTACCGCTCATTGTGTTGGATCTTGAATTGTCCAAAGTTGGACAGTTTGGGAAAAAACTTTTTCTTAATTCAGTTATAATAGTTATTCATTGATTCTAATGTTATATACTTGATGAAAGTTCGGATTGATACATTTCCTTTCGTTCTCCGGGTGCATACTTTATCGTGGTGGATGTCATCGCGTTCAAGTAGTGTACGCTCGGAGACCGCGGAAATGCTGCCGAAATTTTGTCGAGTATGAGCATGAGAGTTAAGGACTAACTGTTAACCGAATGTTGAAAAAGTTTCTTCTCGAATGGGATAGGGCCATACCCTGTCATAAGAAGTGGTTGATGAATATGTTGGACTAAGTACGAAGGTATTGGTTTAGTCATGGATCGCGGTTGGATGAATGCTAGACGGACAAGTGATGAGTATGAGAATGGAGTGGAAGATTTTCTACAGTTTGAAAAAACAAATGCTCCTGATAGTGGTAATGGAAGGTTTTATTGTCCTTGTGTTAACTGTTTGAATGAGAGACGACTAGAAGCTGAGGAGATACGTGATCATCTTATTTGTGAGGGGATTTGCAAGAGTTATACAACATGGATATGCCATGGTGAATCGTTAGACAGGCCGAGGGTGTCGGATAGAGAGGAAGTTGATGACGTGGAAATGGACGATGGACTAGAGGACATGATCCGTGATGTTGGGCAAGAGTCTTTTCGGCGCACATGTGTATGATACTTTGTGCAGTGATGCGCAAGTGGCTTTGTATCCGGGTGCACTAATTTCACACCGGTTGTCGGGGTATTAAGATTGTTCAATGTGAAGGCGAGAAATGGGTGGAGCGATAAAAGCTTTACCGAATTGCTTGAGTTGTTGAAAGAAATGCTTCCAGAAGGCAACACATTGCCATCTCGAAACTATGAGGCGAAGAAGATATTGTGTCCGATGGGTATGGAGTATAAGAAAATACACGCTTGCCCCAATGATTGCATATTGTACAGGAAAGAGTTTGAAGAGATGCACGAGTGCCCCGTGTGGGGTATCACGCTACAAAGTGAAGGATGGTGATTCTAGTTGTGATGTGGTCACCAAAGGTCCTCCTGCAAAGGTGTTATGGTATCTTCCCGTGATTCCGCGGTTCAAGCGATTGTTTGCTAATGTAAATGACGCAAAGAACATTAGATGGCATGCAGATGAGAGGAAGTGTGATGGACGGCTTCGCCATCCTAGGCCGATTCTTTGCAATGGAAGAGAATTGATAGTTTGTTTCCGATTTCTGCAATGAGCCCAAAACCTCGTGGCTTGGACTTGCTACCGATGGAATGAATCCATATGGAAACTTAAGTAGTATTCATAGTTCATGGCCTGTTCTCCTTGTAATTTACAACCTGTCTCCTTGGTTGTGCATGAAGCGCAAATACATTATGTTAAGTATGATGATTTCGGGTCCTAAACAGCCAGGAAATGATATTGATGTTTATCTGAGTCCCTTGATTGAAGACTTGAGAATGATGTGGGATGAAGGCGTTGATGTGATTGACGGGTATTGTCGTGAGACATTCAGATTGCGTGCCATGTTATTTTGCACCATCAATGACTTTTCAGCATACGGGAACCTGTGTGGGTATAGTGTTAAGGGGCATAAAGCATGTCCAATATGTGAAGAAGGCACATGTTACCATCAACTGCAACATGGAAGGAAGACGGTCTATGATGAGCCTCTGTTTTACTGGTTTTATAACTAGTAAAGACCCTGGCTTTGTGCTTATTTTATATCATTTTTACCCAAATTAGACTTGATTGTCTCTAAGTAATATTTTGAGTCTGTAAATTGTTTTTAAGTTAATTTAGTTGTTTTAGAGTTGAATAATTATTTACTTTTATTTTCTATTTTCAGGTTAATAAAAAGTAATAAATCTGGAGCCTCTCGCCCCGCGAGTATTGAAACCATGAAAAAGTCAGAGACGATCACGGCTTGCCCGTGTTGAAGATCACAGCCGTGGCAATTCTGAAGTTGAAGAGTTCGCCCCGCGAGCATTCCTTCGCCTCGCGAGTCTTGGAAGATCGAAAGCCATCACGGTTTGGGCGTGTTGAATGCCACGGCGTAACAGTTGGAAGTCAAGAGTTCGCCTCGCGAAGGATGTGCTCGCCTCGCGAGAAGACAAAGAGTTGCAGACCTTTCATGTAATTCGCCTCGCGAGCAAAGTGCTTCGCCTCGCAGTACTCGACTCGAAAACGTGTATATAAGCGGTCTTAGGCGAGAAATAAAGGGGAGAGTCAGAATTAGCCAGTTTTGGCTAGTTTCTGACTTGTTAGCTATTGTTTTCCTTTTAGTTTGTTGTCTTTCTTTTGTAATGGAGAATTAGTCTCCTAGATTAATCTACTGTAATTGGTTTCTGTTAACATTTGAGGTTCTGTATTTCATGATCATTTGCTTTTCTCTTTTCAATGCCAGGTTGTATGTTTCGTTTTGTTATTTCAGGAATATATAGTGTTGTATTGTTTCATTTGGGTGATGCTATGTTCCTATATATAATCGCGTTTGTTATTTCGCGTGTGTTCATTCATGTTCGTTTGTTCATGAGAGCTTAACCCCGTTTGTTATTTCGGGAATAGGAACATACATCTGTAGTGGCGGTTTTCGTTTGTTAATTGTTGCTACAACCGGGAGGGGATTAGTATCTGCTTAGGATTTGCATGAATCAATGATAGTGGGAAACCAAGAACAGTAGGTTAATCGCTTTTGTCTATTTGCTATTCTCTTTAACTGCTTTGTTTTTAGTGTTTTGTTTTCTTAATTTAGTTTTCAATCCAAAACCCCCATTTCTAATTTTTATTAATTTTCTGTTAATAATAACAACAACTAAAGAGTCCTTGAGAGACGATCCGAGTTGTCGCACTATACTGCATTATTTTATAATCGCTCGTTCTTTTTGGCGCGTGGCGACAGCGCGGCCAAAAATTGGCGCCGTTGCCGGGGACTCTTGTTTGTTGTTATTAGTAGAAAGTTACATTTAAAAATAAAAATAAAAAAAAATAAAATAAAAAATTATTTGCTAATTAGTTTTGACTGCATTGTCTGGTTGTTTGATTGCCATGGATAATTACATGTTTGGATATTTGCCTAATGTTTATTATGAGCAACCTTGCATGTATTATCCTAATTTTAGTGAGCCACCACCATACTATCCTAGCCAAGTGACCACCTCTGCACCTTCCGAACCTTCCCTAGAGGACCTGTGCAAACAGATGACTGCACAGATAAGTGCAAATATGGAAGGACTGAGGCAACAAATGGCCGAGCAAACTCAACGGATGATAGAGGAATTTCAACAGAATATGGAGGCTGAGTACCAGAGGAGCCAAGCTGAATCTCAAAAGTTGTGGGCTCTAATTGATCAAGTTACCGCCAACTCAGCTGCAATGCTAGCTCCACAGCCCATTGAAGAACCTACAGAGGCACAATTTATTCTTGAAAATACCTCTGAGGATGAGTCTGATACTGATACTTCTGTTACTGAATTGTGTGTTGAATCCCCTGATGATTGTTATTGTGATGGCAATGCTTTGTGTGTAGATTGCTATTTTGAAAGGTATGTTAAGCAAAGCATCCATATGGATCAGGAGGATCAAGAGAACATTCGCTCCACCGTGCTTGAGGATAAAGAAGACTCTTTGGTCTTAGATGCACGTGTTGAGAGTAGAGGGGTGGATGATGAACTAATTGCAGAATTTCCAGACATTGTAGATTTTTCTGATTCATTTTCTTGTAATATATGTACTAACTCTAACCCTTGTGTGGTGTGTGCTGAAATTTCTGCGTGTATAGCAGGTGAAAATTTTGTTAGTGCAGTGGATGAAGACATTGCAGAAGTTGAAGCAACACCAGTAACATTCTCTAACTGTTTGCCACCTCCCCCTGAGGAACCAGTGATGGAGTTTAAGCCCTTGGATCTTGCACCATGGCCGGTCCAAGCGGTTGAACCCCGATTCTATTGGGGAGACTTTGTTGAGAAGGAGGTCAGCTGTGACCCTAGAGGAAGTGAAAAGTCCGCCGCACTGGGCGAGGTTACTATGATTGTCAAGCACCCACTTCCGCATCAAAGCTGCAAGTTAGGGAGGCTTGGAATGAATTTCAGTCCTTTGGCTACCACGTGGGACTTATGCTACAAGCAGTGGGATCCTGGTGGAACCACCCTTAATGAGTTTTCTTAACCCTTTCTTCTTTTTAATTTTCTTTTCTTTACTTTGTTTCTGTTTTGTTTTTAATAAAAGCTCCTGAATAATTTGAGAAGCTCAGGAGTTGTGTTTGAGTCTTGTGTTGGCAAGTTTATTGGATTTTATTAATTTTTGCATAGATGGATTGCATGATAGTGTTGACTGTTTTTCCCCTAGGATTTGAAAAATTTTTGAAAAATGATCCCCATATGATTGAAAACTGAACTTTGAGATTTTATTATGATGGCATGATTTATGATAAGTTTGGGGTGATAGGAAGCACACACTAGGGATAGAATCTCTTTCAAATAATTTGCAAAAATGTCCAGGTGAGGTTTTGAGCCTCCAACATGTTTTAAACTGTGTGAAAATCACTTTTTAAGTTGCACTTTCCTGGATTTGATTGAATCTCTCTTTGGTTTGCATGATTATATGTGTGTAGCAAATGATTTAGGCATTTTCTTTGTAAATAGCTACTTAGCCTAAAAATAACCAATTCCTAATGCATGTTCCCTAGTTAGCCCCATTGAGCCTATTAGCCTGTTAATTCTTGATAACATAATGTTATAAGCCCAAAAATCTGGAAAACCATGTTAACCCGATCTTAGGATTAGGAGAGCATGTAATCTTAGAATGGGTGCAAGAAACAAAAGTTTGGGGTGGCTACCCGGTGCAATGTGTTGTTTGGGATTGGGAAAAAGAAAAAAAAAAGAAAAATAATGTGAAAAAAAAAAAAGAGAAGAAAAAAAAATAGAAAAGAAATAGAAAAAAAAAAAAGAAAAACAGAAAAAAAAAAAATAAAAGTGCAAAAATGGCAAAAAGAAATAAAAAGGCTGTAGCCACCCAGAAGTGTAAAAAAAAAAAAAATTAAGAAAGGAACTTGAGTGAATTTCAAAGTGTAAATAATGTTCATGCTCTCTTAGTTCCTAGTCCTTCAGCCTAGTTCCTTTGTATATCCTACCCTTAGCCAGGCCCCATTACAACCCATAAAAGACCTTCTGATGTTGCTTGTATATTTTCTGTGGGAATCATTTTGAGATGAAAATCAAATTTATGGGAAGTGCTCTTAAAAGTGAAAATTGAGTGAATTGTTGATAGCCTGACACAAATTGAGCGATTGAGTGAAATACAAATTTCCCTTGTGAGGAAGGCAGTTGTTTGATTTTGGTGATCTCTCTTTTGTGTTGTAACTTAGACCCCCGGCTTAGATTTCTGATTGTCTGAATGATTAATTTCTCAACTGTTTAGAATAAATGAATGTGGGGATTGGATTACTTTGCTTGAAGGGGGGAACATTGAAAGAAAAAAAATTCTTTTGGAAAATTGCTTGAAATCTGTGCAAAAGTTGATTGAATCTTTTGAGCTTGCCAGGTCTTGAGTCTTTTTAAGTTTTTGAGTGTAGTTTGCTTGGGGACAAGCAAAGTTTAAGTTTGGGGTATTTTGATGAGCCTCTGTTTTACTGGTTTTATAACTAGTAAAGACCCTGGCTTTGTGCTTATTTTATATCATTTTTACCCAAATTAGACTTGATTGTCTCTAAGTAATATTTTGAGTCTGTAAATTGTTTTTAAGTTAATTTAGTTGTTTTAGAGTTGAATAATTATTTACTTTTATTTTCTATTTTCAGGTTAATAAAAAGTAATAAATCTGGAGCCTCTCGCCCCGCGAATAATCTCTCGCCCCGCGAGTATTGAAACCATGAAAAAGTCAGAGACGATCACGGCTTGCCCGTGTTGAAGATCACAGCCGTGGCAATTCTGAAGTTGAAGAGTTCGCCCCGCGAGCATTCCTTCGCCTCGCGAGTCTTGGAAGATCAGAAGCCATCACGGTTTGGGCGTGTTGAATGCCACGGGCGTAACAGTTGGAAGCTGAAGAGTTCGCCTCGCGAAGGATGTGCTCGCCTCGCGAGAAGACAAAGAGTTGCAGACCTTTCATGTAATTCGCCTCGCGAGCAGTGCTTCGCCTCGCGAGTACTCTGACTCCAGAAACGTGTATATAAGCAGTCTTAGGCAGAAATAAAGGGGAGAGTCAGAATTAGCCAGTTTTGGCTAGTTTCTGAACTTGTTAGCTATTGTTTTCCTTTTAGTTTGTTGTCTTTCTTTTGTAATGGAGAATTAGTCTCCTAGATTAATCTACTGTAATTGGTTTCTGTTAACATTTGAGGTTCTGTATTTCATGATCATTTGCTTTTCTCTTTTCAATGCCATGCTGTATGTTTCTGTTTGTTATTTCAGGAATATATAGTGTTGTATTGTTTCATTTGGGTGATGCTATGTTCCTATATATAATCGCGTTTGTTATTTCGCGTGTGTTCATTCATGTTCGTTTGTTCATGAGAGCTTAACCCCGTTTGTTATTTCGGGAATAGGAACATACATCTGTAGTGGCGGTTTTCGTTTGTTAATTGTTGCTACAACCGGGAGGGGATTAGTATCTGCTTAGGATTTGCATGAATCAATGATAGTGGGAAACCAAGAACAGTAGGTTAATCGCTTTTGTCTATTTGCTATTCTCTTTAACTGCTTTGTTTTTAGTGTTTTGTTTTCTTAATTTAGTTTTCAATCCAAAACCCCCATTTCTAATTTTTATTAATTTTCTGTTAATAATAACAACAACTAAAGAGTCCTTGAGAGACGATCCGAGTTGTCGCACTATACTGCATTATTTTATAATCGCTCGTTCTTTTTGGCGCGTGGCGACAGCGCGGCCAGTCTACCTTGGGCATCGGAGATTTCTCCGACGTAATCATCCTTATCGTAGATTGAGGAAAGCTTTCAATGGACTTCCGGAGAATGAAATTGCTCCGGTGGCCTTGACTGGAGAGCAAGTTTATGAAAGGGTGAACAACACTAATGTTATCTATGGGAAGACGCAGAAGAAGGCTACAGAGAAGAAAATATGGAAGAAGAGGTCGATCTTCTTTGATCTTCCATACTGGTGCAAGCTTGATGTAAGACATTGTATTGATGTGATGCATGTAGAGAAAAATGTGTGTGACAGTTTAATCGGAACGCTTCTCAACATTCAAGGCAAGACAAAGGATGGTGTGAATGCTCGTCTGGATCTAGTTGCGATGGGTATACGAGAGCAGTTAGCTCCACTTAAAGTGGGGGATAAGAAGACTTATTTGCCCCCAGCATGTCATACTTTATCAAAAAAAGAGAAAAGAAGTTTCTGGTGAATGTCTACGGGAGTCAAAGTGCCACAGGGGTTACTCTTCAAATATCGAAGACTTGTCTCAATGAAAGATCTCAAATTAGTTGGCTTAAAGTCTCATGATTGTCATGTCTTGATGCAACAACTACTACCGGTAGCCATTCGTGACATATTGCCTAAAAAAAGTCAGACATGCCATTACTAGGTTATGCTTATTCTTCAATGCTATATGTAGCAAGGTCATTGACACTAAAAATTTGGATGAGTTGGAAAATGAGGCAGCCATTGTATTGTGCCAATTGGAGATGTATTTTCCACCTTCATTTTTTGACATCATGGTTCATTTGATTGTTCATCTAGTGAGGGAGATTAGATTGTGCGGTCCCGTTTATTTAAGGTGGATGTACCCGGTTGAGCGATACATGAAGATCCTGAAAGGATATATGAAAAATCCACACCGTCCCGAAGCATCTATTGTTGAAAGGTATGTTGCGAGAAGAAGCTATTGAGTTTTGTACAGACTACATGTCGAAGCGGAACCTATAGGGCTTCCGAAGTCTCGTCACGAAGGAAGATATGATGGTAAGGGTACACGAGGTATCACTGTTAAGAGCATGGATCGGGAGGAAGTGCTTCAAGCACATTTGTATATATTGAATAACACTGACGAGGTTGAACCATACTTATGTGAGCATAAAAGCATCATCAATGAAACTTACCCTAGAATGAATGAAAAATGGTGTTTGAACAAGCATAACAAGACTTTCTTGAACTGGTTTAAAGAAAAATTGCAAAGGATGGTACTGCTTCTGCTACATTAAAATGGCTAGCACAGGGGCCTAACTTTGATGTCATATGCTGGAGTGGGTACGATATCAATAAGTTTTCCTTCTATACAAAGTCCCGGGGATGACAAAAGTACTATGCAAAACAGTGGGGTTATGGTCATCGCTGAGTCCATGCATTTCTCTAGTTCGAAAGATAAAAACCCTGTTATGGCATCAGTTTCATACTTTGGAATCATTGAAGAGATATGGGAGGTTGATTACACGAAGTTTAGAGTACCTGTTTTTAAATGTCGGTGGGTCGACAAAGAATAATGGTGTGCAAACCGATGAGTTAGGATTCAAATTGGTGGACCTTAGTAAGGTAGGTAATAAAGAGGAACCTTTCATCATGGCATCCCAAGCAAAACAAGTGTTTTATATCCGTGATCCTTCTAACAAAAGGTGGTCGGTGGTTCTCCAGGGAAAAAACATGTATAACGGGTAGTGAGGGAAATCACGATTCAACTCTTGATATTTCGATACTCCTTCTTTCTCAACACGAGTGCCTAATTTCAATGAGGAAAATGAAGTGGATGATGTACATGCTACTCGTAATGATCACCAAGAAGGGTTATGGGAGAACTTTACTAATTGACCACAAAGTAAGTTTAGTTTGATATTACCATCAAGTTTGGCATATTATGTGTTTACGTTGATATTTATAAGTTATGTTTATGTACGTTGATCGATATTTATAAGTTATGTTTGATATTTATCCCGACATACTAACAAGTTTTTTTTTTTTTTTGTGTTTAAACAGGTATACATGGCTGATCATGAGGATACACCTCCTTCATGCAGCGGTCGAGACCCCGTCTCACCGTAGAAAAGGGTAGACGTGCCACACGGATGAGGCATTTGACTGCCAACCGTGGGTCAAATCAGAGGATAAGAGTAGATTTTGATGATAACCTCAAACCTATTGGGCCAATGGAAGATCAGTTTACCAGTTTTGTGGCGACCCTTGCTAGGAACAGGCCTAGTATACTCATTGATAGGTGGAGAGATGTCTTGGCGCGGACGTGAAGGAGCAGATATGGGAGAGTATTCTGGTATCTATACTTCTACGTCCCGTGTTTGTCTCGTATCTACTTTATTTTTATCTTAATAATATCATACAAGAAATTCGTTGATTCTTTTGGTCTTAATGTAGTTGACATTTGACATACCGGATACATACGCTATGAAGAAGCGTTTGCTGAAGTATGCTGGAGAGCGTTGGAGGGGTTTTAAGGCCGACCTGGGCATATACTATATATTCGGTCCAAAAAGTAAAAAGAACCCACTTGAGGTGTATCCGTTTCTTGACAAGGTGACGTGGGATCGCTTTGTTCAGAGCCGACGTGATCCCACTTTCATGGTTAACTTATTTGATTTGTCTCTAAATTTATGTAATTGCATTAATTTCATTTACTTATGTAATTTAATTGTCTTTTATTTATAACAGGAGAAGAGGAAAAAGGGGCAGGAAAACCAAAGCAAGAATGTCTACCCCCATGTCATGTCTCGTGGGGGATATAAAAAGCTTGTTAAGAAAATTGTTGAAGAGGAAAAGAAAGCACGTCAAGTGAGCATCTCAAAGCGGATCCTAATGCTGAAAATCTTCCGAGAGGTTGTTGATCCACCTCCACCCCCACGCCATCGTTCATGGAAGAGGGGCCGACAAAGAAAAACGGGACAATATACATCCGAGGAGGCCCGCCAAGTAGCCGAGAGGATTGTAAGTATAGTTTGTTGTAATTGTCATTTTAAGATTGTTACCGAATTGTAATGTGACCTGATATTTTTATGTGATAGGATGCCTTGGATGATCAGCTAACCCAAGGAACCTTTGTTCCTAGAGGGACGCAATGATATCTTATCTATCGCCATCGGAAACCGGACCACCCGAGCCGTGTCATTGGTGTTGGATGGGAGTTGGCATTCGCCAATACCATGGTTCATCTTCACACCAATGCCACAGGATTCGATTGCGGAGATAGAGCACAACTAAAACAGGAGATTGCAAACAGCTTGAGCGACAGAGATGGCCGAGCGGTTTGCCCAAATGAGATGGCAATATTTACTTCTTTGTCCCAAAGATGACAATGGTGTGTCCAACCCTCTGTCCAACCCTCTGTCCATGTGAGCACTAAGGGCTCATGTGATCCTCCTCATCATCCCGAAAATGATGATGATGTGCTACTTTGTGATGATGATGATGATGATGATGACGACCCTGATAGGTGTGAGCTGTATGTTGATGATCATCATCATCATTGCCGCTTAGTGGCATTGGGTAGGGCATATAATAAGTTAGGTAATACCATACACCATCGGTTATTACCGGATGATCATCTGAGGGTGTCTGTTGAGATTATTCGAGATGTCGATGCTCGAGTCCCCCGTGCCCACCGAGGAGGTTCAAACAAAGGGGTCGGGCCCCGTAACTTCATCCTCCGGCCAAGAAGACTGGTCGCCTTTCTTGTTGCATCCGAGGTATTCGGTTAGTTGTGTTTTTCTATATTCATAGTTGAAATATATTTATTATTGTTTAAAGATAATGCTTTATTTGTATTTGTTATAGGATGTTGGAAATGATATTGTGCCTAAAAGGTCGGATCTAGGAAGACCGAGAGATGTCTCGCTCCTGTCAAGGTATTCATTTGACCATTTAGTTCATAAATCAATTAAATAACTTAATTATCCGTGATTACTAATATATATCTATGTTGTTTAGGGGATCGACAAAGGGGCACCTGGCCATGGTGATGTTTTCAAAGATCTTGCTATACAGGTTGTCACCATGGAGGATGATGCAGCATTGGTAACGTTGGAACATGATGCCAGCCCTGGTGAACTGTATATATACCAAAGAAAGAACTTATGGAGATGGCACTCAATAAAGAAATGGCCAGTTCTGCACACATATCGTTTTGGTGCACGTAAGTACATTTTATTTATAAGTTAAGTACGTAATTAATTTTTAAATACAATGATAATTAACATGTTTTTCCAATATATTAGGTATTTGCATCGTATGTTAGTCGATCGTGGGTAACCTCGCCCTTTATGGGTTCATTGACCCCATGTTCATTCAGGGTGATGTTCTCGTAGCATCGGAAGACCCGGTCACTACCATACGTGATATACTTGCCCGAGACGATCATCAATTCTATCTTGCGCCTTATCTCAATAAGTAAGTACCGGTTATTAATTTAAGTATAACTATATATGACTTACAATTCACTAATTGTTCCGCAAATACAGCAAGCATTGGCAATCTGTTGCTCTTGTACCCAAGAATGAACGCCGTGGTCTTCTTCTCGCTCATTGGGACATAAGCCGCGAATCAATCAAGACGATCATCGAAACGTAAGCGTTAAAATACTTTATAATCAGTAATGCAGTTGTTTTAATTATCTGAAATCTATTATATATACTTTAATTAATGTTTTTGTCATGATAGGTCTATTAATGCATCCCACATGCAGCGTGGTGAAAGGCGTACTCGGGCTATCGGATGGATTATTCCCAGCAGTAAGATATTTATTAGTTCAAATGCATCAAATGCAGTGGGTACAATAATTGATTTCTATTTTATTTAATTCCTCATATTCTAATTGGGTTTCATTTGTACGTAGTCACGTATACAACGTGGGTCATGGGAATGTGGCTACTATGTGATGCAGTGGATGTTGGAAATTATCTCCTCCGGGATCACTGAAAGATGGAGTGAGGTAAATGTTAATTAACACAATTAGAAGTAATAGTATAGATTCGTTATATGTTTTATGTTAGTTTATTACTTAAAAGATATAATCTTTTGTCCAATTAAACTTGCAGATATTCAACAATCCATCTCCATTGTCTGATTCTGACATCAACATCATAAAGAGGCGTTGTGCAACTTTCTTTCTTGAAGTGTACCACCTATAGTTTGTATATATGTAGTTAGTTTAAAAACTTATCATATACTAGCTATAGTGTACGTACCTTTGACTGATGATATGTATTAGTGCTCAGGTCTGGTTCAATTCTTCTTCTCTCGTGTTTTGATGTAGCTTTGATAAAGTGTTGTTTTCATTCATTCGAAATTAATTAGGCCTGATGCCCTCTGTGTTCAGATTCTGTGCTCACTAGTCATTTGATGAAATGTCAGTATTTTTAACCATATGTGTAAGAGCTAATTGGCTGTGCTAAGAAAATTGAATGAAGTATGTTTTGCTTTTGAATGATTGTGTCAAAACTGGTTTGGTGTTCTGTTGTTGTTTCTTGTTTGATCAGGGTACTGCTGGTTTGTTTATTGATCTGCATTAGTGAAACATGAATGATTGAAATGTAAATAATAGATTAAAAAAAAATGAGATTTTACACATCGGTTCTCAATAACCGATGTGTATATTTAACTTTCTACATCGGTTTTGCTTAAAACCGATGTGTAAATTTAACTTTACACATCGGTTCTTTAGAAAACCGATGTAGAAAGTCAATTTTACACATCGGTTTTAAGCAAAACCGATGTAGAAAGTTAAATTTACAACTGCTTATCAATTGCTAAATTAATTTTACACATCGGTTAGTATAAAACCGATGTTTAAAATATACTTTACACATCGGTTTTAAAACCGATGTGTAAAGTGGCAATAAACCACATCGGTCGTTTCCACATCAGTTTCAAAACCGATGTGGAAAGCCAAAAATAACCGACGTGGAATCCCTTTTGTGCACTAGTGTGAAGAAAAAATGATGAAGGAAGCCGAAGAAGAGAAAACTATGGATGAAAGAAAAGGGAAAGAAGAAGAAGAGTTTCTGAAGATCATGAAGCAAAGTGAATATGATGTGGTAGAGCAGTTGAAGAAAACTCCGGCAAGGTTATCTCTTTTGTCGCTTGTCTTGACATCAGAATTGCATCGCAAGGCATTATTGAAGGTGTTGAATGAAGCCTATGTCAAACCCGACGTCACTCCAGAAAATGTGGTAAATATGGTGGACCCAATCAGGCATGTCAACATGATTACTTTCTCGGAAGATGAAGTGGCCTCGAAATCCTACAGTAGCACCCAAGCCTTACACATCACCCTAAAGTGTAAGGGGTTTGTGATTGCAAAGGTGCTTGTAGATGGTGGTTCAACGTTGAATGTGGTTCCAATGTCCACACTCGAGCAGCTGAATATAAGCGTGGCGGATTTGACACCACAAGAAATGATTGTGCGAGCCTTTGATGGGACAGCAAGAGGAATCTTAGGATAGATAACTCTGTCTCTTGAAATAGGGCCTAGTTCTTTCCCTGTCCTCTTTCAGGTCATGGAAATCCAACCAGCTTACACCATGCTTCTGGAGAGGCCCTGGATTCATGAAGCAGGAGTGGTCCCATCGACTCTGCATCAGTGTTTGAAGTATATCCAAGATGGATCCGTTATTACTGTCTGTGGTGAAGAGGAAATCATGCTGACAAAGCCCACCACTGTACCTTATGTTGAAAGTACAGAGCATATGGAAGATGACTCGCTGCGTAGTTTTGAGGTATTGAAGTCAAAGAACAAGAAAAGGGAGCCCCCAATGAAGAATGTGAATGAAGTAGTAGTCCGCATCATGGAAAAGAACGAGTATCAAAGAGGAAAAGGCATAGGGCCTCAGCTGCAAGGGATCTATCGGCCAATTGAAGCGGCTATGAGAGAAGGAAGGCACGGATTGGGGTATCAGCCCAACCTGACATAAGGGACAAAATTCTTGACTCTTGAGAACAAGGAAGAAGAAGAGCGCGAGAGAAAGTATCTTCCCCTTCTAACAGAGACTTTCCCAGTAGCTGCTGAAGTTATCAGCCCCGCAAAGTCATTTTCCTCTCACTTCACTATCAACACACTTGAAGAGGAGCTGGACGAGAACCATGTCATCTATCTCCCTGCTAGCAATGAGGTTCTCAACAATTGGTAATCGGAACCATTTGTTGATGTTATTTCCATAAAGTAATTATCTTATTGTACTAATTATGAACTGATGTTTACTTTCTTTGAGACATGAATGAAAATGTAACACTCTGTCTGGTGTTTTCCTTTTGGTTTCATCGTCTCTTTTCTCTCTCTTTCATTTATTTATTTTGTTTAAGCTTTTCTGTCATAAATAAGACCTTTGCCTATACTTCTCCTATTACTGACTTTTTCTTCCAGGAATACTTCTTCCACTAAAGATTTACCTCGGGAAAGGAACTTTGAAAACTCATTTATTGATTCCCTCGCGGCCGCTGATGAATACGACCTTGAATCTGATAAGGAAGAAGAAGATATTGAAGAATTCATAAAAGTGGTGAAACGGTCAGAGGAAGGGACGAGCTCGAGTGATGAGGTTAGAGAAGTGGCTCCAAAGAAGCAAAAATTAAGGAGGATGCCCGAGGAAAATGGGCACCAAATTATGAAGGCCCTTACGTTGTCAAACAAGCATTCTCAGGAGGAGCTTTGATTCTGCAAAACATGGATGGGGAAGAGTTACCAAGGACAGTAAACTCTAACGCTGTGAAAAAGTTCTACGCTTGAAGGCCTGCTAGGTTGAAAACCCGAAAGGGCAACCTAGGCAAAAGTTAGGGCAAAGAACAATGAAAACAAAAGAAAAGAAAAGGCCCACTAGGTTGAAAACCCGAAAGGGCAGCCTAGGCAAAAGTTAGTGAAAAACGCAAAAGAAAAGCAAAGGCCCGCTAAATTGAAAACCCGAAAGGGCAACCTAGGCAAAAGTTAGGGCAAAGAGACCTTAGGCTGAAAACCTGCAAAGGCATCCTAGGAGGAGGATGTGGAGCAACACTTCTGCAAGCACTCACCACACTGTGGCAATTTTACCCGACTGAGTATACTGGGGCCAAATTGTTAAAGAATGATGTATTTGAAGATTCGAAAACAGAAGTTAAGATCTGTGTCATCAAAAAGCCGTGGGGAATCAATTAAATGAAAATCAAAGCACCAATACTGGGGCAAATTTTATGTGATTCTCGTAATTTTATTTTCTTATCTATGTTTTTAATCTTCATGATCCCTTTCACAATTTTGTTTTCATTGTTATTGTCTCTTAACAAACTAAATTCTCGTATTAAGGCAAGAGGCTTTTCTTTCACACTCCCTTGTCGTGTTCACTCTCATGTTCAATCACTATGGTCATGTCTCAATAAAAGTAAATATAAGTTTAATAGTATGATTTGATAATTCTAATGGTAGCACCAATGAATGGTTCAAACCAATTCAGGAGGACTCAATACTTCAAATTCGATGGAAAAGGTGGCATGCACTGGACGACAAAATAATGATGCAAATAAGCTTAGGAGGACAAACATTACATCCAGAGTTCATCAGATTTCTTGAGTGACCAATGTTGTTAAAAGAATAAGTGATGCCTCGTCCCAGAATGGCCGATAAACAAGGGTTTTGTTGGTGGAAGTTTTCTCCATCGAGCATTTGGTTCTGCTGTCTTCAAAAGGAAAGGATTCCCTTTAGTTTCAGATTGCTGATTGAATTTTATTTTCGAGCTCTAAGGCTCGCTGCATGTTTACTTTCCTGTTGGACGAGGAGATTCCGTCCATTGCATTTAATTTTCTGTTGGACGAAGAGGTTCCGTCAATTGCATGTTTACTTTTCTGTTGGACGAGGAGGTTCCGTCCATTGCATTTAATTTTCTGTTGGACGAAGAGGTTCCGTCCATTGCACTTACTTTTATGTTGGACGAGGAGGTTCCGTCCATTGCATTTAATTTTCTGTTGGACGAGGAGATTCCGTCCATTGCATTTAATTTTCTGTTGGACGAAGAGGTTCCATCCATTGCATGTTTACTTTTCTGTTGGACGAGGAAGTTCCGTCCATTGCATTTAATTTTCTGTTGGACGAGGAGATTCCGTCCATTGCACTTACTTTTCTGTTGGACGAGGAGGTTCCGTCCATTGCATTTAATTTTCTGTTAGACGAGGAGGTTCCGTGCATTGCATGTTTACTTTTCTGTTGGACGAGGAGGTTTCGTCCATTGCATTTAATTTTCTGTTGGACGAAGAGGTTCCGTCCATTGCATGTTTACTTTTCTGTTGGATGAGGAGATTCCGTCCATTGCACTTACTTTTCTGTTGGATGAGGAGGTTCCGTCCATTGCATTTACTTTTCTATTGGACGAAGAGGTTCCGTCCATTGCATGTTTACTTTTCTGTTGGACGAGGAGGTTCCGTCCATTGCATTTAATTTTATGTTGGACGAAGAGGTTCCGTCCATTGCATGTTAACTTTTCTGTTGGACGAGGAGATTCCGTCCATTGCACTTACTTTTCTGTTGGACGAGGAGGTTCCGTCCATTGCATTTAATTTTCTGTTGGACGAAGAGGTTCCGCCCATTGCATGGTTACTTTTCTGATGGACGAGGAGATTCCGTCCATTGCGTTTACTTTTCTGTTGGACGAGGAGGTTCCGTCCATTGCATGTTTACTTTCCTGTTGGACGACGGGATTCCGTTCACTGCAACTCTTTTTCGAGCTTTGAGGCTCACTGCATTTTATTTTCGAGCTCTGAGGCTCGCTGCAATTTTATTTTTTCGAGCACTGAGGCTCATTGCAATTTTATTTTCGAGCCCCGAGGCTCACTGCATCTTTGTTTTTCGGGCTCTGAGGCTCACTGCATTTTATTTTCGAGCTTTGAGGCTCACTGTAATTCTATGTTTGAGCTCTGAGGCTTGCTGCATTTGAGCTCTAAGGCTCACAGCAATTTTATTTTCAAACCGTAATGTTTTCTTCTGAGCTCAATGTGTGTTCATTTTTCTTTACTTGTTCATTACTACAATACATGAAAAGTCACGACCAATCATGTCTTCTAGTATGCAACAAGTAAAGAGGGGCAACTATGAACACACATTTTTGTCCGTCTTTTATTCTATTTTTATGATATTATGCTTCAAGGAGACTGATAATAGTAATAAAGAGAGAAAGAAGAAAAAGAAAATAATGAAGAAAGGAAGTGGGCTCATAATCAACTTGCTGTTGGACGCGGTCCGGGCCAGTCCATTGCATTGGACTTGCTTGAGGATGGGGTAGTCCCGTCCAGTTCACTGCATTTGCCAAATGGACGGGGTGGCCCCGTCCAGTCACTGCATTTGCCAAATGGACGGGGTGGCCCCGTCCAGTCCCTTGTGCTTTCCAATGGACGGGGTAGTCCCGTCCATTGCTTTACACTTGCTGATGGACGGGGTGGTCCCGTCCATTGCTTCGCACTTGCTGATGGACGGGGTGGTCCCGTCCATTGCTTCGCACTTGTAGATGGACGGGATGGTCCCATCCATTGCTTTGCACTTGTAGATGGACGGGGTGGTCCCGTCCATTGCTTTGCACTTGCCGATGGACGGGGTGGTCCCGTCCATTGCTTTGCACTTGCCGTTGGACGAGGTGGTCCCGTCCATTGCTTTGCACTTGCTGATGGACGAGGTAGTCCCGTCCATTGCTTCACACTTTCCGTTGGACGAGGTGGTCCCGTCCATTGCTTCACACTTACTGTTGGACGGGGTGGTCCCGTCCTTTGCTTTGTACTTGCTGTTGGACGGGGTAGTCCCATCCATTCCAATGCATTTGCCTTTGAGCGCGTCCAGCCCATTAAATTTAATTTTATGTTGGACGAGGAGGTCTCGTCCGTTGCATGTTTAAATTTCTACTGGACAAGGAGGTTCGTCCCGTGTATATCTACCTTTGCATATCTATGTTTCTGTTGGACGAAGAGACTCCGTCCACTGCAATTTTGTTTTCAAGCTGGAGAATAAAGAATAAAGAAAGAAGAAGGAGAAGATAATGCAGAAGGGACGAAGAAAACAAGGAGAAAAATACAATCAACAAAAAGGAAAGGAAATTGAGTTATGTCCACTACCTACTTTACATATCAGACAAGACCTCTTTTCCTCCTCTACCCTTTGGTCCTACTTCCTCATCTCCTCCCTCGTCTTAACCTAGCAGCCCTACTCCTAACCCTAAAAAGCCATCATACACATCGGGAAAACCTCCATCTCCTTCTCTTTTCAAGCATGCAACCCTCACATCAAATCACCTCCTTTTCACTGCTCACGCCTCCCCCACCTGAACACACGCTATTGCTGTTCACGCCGCCCCCATCTGAACACACGCTATTGCTGTTCACGCCACCCCCATCTGAACACGCCATTGCTTCTCAAAACTGCCCAAGCCTTGGATTTCGTACGAACCAACCTTGAAGCCAATGGAGAAGAAGCAATAAGCCCTCTCCTCTGTCTATAAAAGGAGAGGAAAAAGAGGAAAATGGAAGGATTTTTTATCCGGGGGTTGAGGTTCTGGTATTTTCTTGGTGAGAAAAGAAAGAAAAAGTGAGAGAGATTTCTATCTAACGTTTTCTTTGTAAGGAAGAGAGATTAGAGATCTGAGTTTCCTTTTCTCTTCCCTATTACTAGAGTGGTTAAGAAGGAAGAGCTGAAGGAGCCAGTGAGATTGAATGTAAAGACTTCGATCTTGAAATCTTATCACTGAGAATAAACAAAATCACTCTTATTCTGCTCTCATTTGGTAATCCTTGTTCTCTTTGTTGATATTATTTCAATAGGTTTCTCGTGACATTCTTATTTTTCTGTGCCACCACTCACTGAATAAGTTAGCAAAAAATTTCATTTCTACGTTTCATTTGTCTTATTTTCAAGAAGTGAAATCATTTATTTACATAAAAATAGAGGATGATCACTTGATCAAAACAATCTTTTTGTGTTGCCCTATGACAAATGTCATGTTCAACCCTTCGGGTTTTAAGGTTGCTCTGTGGACTTATGTGCCATGTTCAACCTCACATAGGTTCAATCAAAATTTCACAACTGAGGATGTTTCTTTCTTGAAAGACGATTCTTGGGTAAAACAAATATCTTCAAAGTTATTAATAATTTATACAACTAATTTTGGGTAACCATTTTGTGGATGTTCTAGGGTGTCGTGGGGTTAAGTCTCCATGCCTTCCCTAGACATAATCGACTCCTGAACCTAAAGCTTTTTTCCTAAAGGTTTTTCCAACTTCCCTGAAATTAAATAAAGTTGGTGGCGACTCCATGTTTTCTCTCTAAGAGGAAAAACTAGTCTTTTTTTCTTGGTCGCTACAACCGCGAGGTAC
The DNA here is from genome assembly GCA_030762895.1 of Sophora flavescens. Classification (NCBI taxonomy): domain Eukaryota; kingdom Viridiplantae; phylum Streptophyta; class Magnoliopsida; order Fabales; family Fabaceae; genus Sophora; species Sophora flavescens. The sequence continues at coordinate 26,043,836 of CM061063.1, read as the reverse complement.
TTACTCTTTCTCTCTTTCTCACTCTGAACTTCACACTCTCTTTCTCATATTTAAACATTGCGCGCACAGTGGAGAGCTAACACTGAGATAACCACTGAGCCACTCTCCTTCTCCTCTCTTTGAACGCAGATGTTATCTTGAGAAGTAAAATTAGCCGTGACCTCAACTAACTTCGAATAACAATGATTCGCTTATCAGTCGATGACGTTAGAATGGGGATTCTACTTTCTAACTTGTGGGTTCCGAAACTACTCCAAATAGTGTTTAGTGTGAAAGGTGGAAATAATTAATCTAAATGCACGAAAGTAAATTGAAAGTGATAGAAAAAGAGCATAAAATTGTGTTTCATTATATTGATGTGTCTGATACAATATTTACAATTGGTATTTAAAGGCTACAACTCGAACATTATGCAAAACTGTCCCTATTGACCACATTCTCCTACATTCTAGCATTATGTTCTTAGTGGCCAACGTGAACCAACTAGATTACAACGGCTAACCATGTCTAACTAAAATCCCTATATTTTAGGAATGTCTTCAATGATCATTCACCATTAACCGTTTGAGCTCGTTATCCTGATTATTCAACGTCTCTTTGCTTCCTAAAATCAAGTTAAACAGCTTGAAAATCGTTTCCCCCTTATCTCGAACAGTTGTTAGCACGTGCAACGACTATGACGCTCAATGCTCTTATTTGACTTCTTTAGCTATCACCTCCACTTTAAATATCAACGGATTACTTCGAATCATTATCCTTTAGCTCGTTTTATTTGCTTAACCATTTTCAATTAATAATCGTTCTTCATCAGTTACCAGTACATCATTCGACTGGCTTCCGAATCGGCTAATTTCCAACGGCTAGTTTTATCAACGGCTAAGTCACATTCAATTAATTTAGGCGATAAAATTTGCCGCTGATAAGCCTCTGGCTCGTCAAGTTTTATAACTAGTAAGACCATGGCTTTTGCACTAATTACTCGAGTTAATCTCGTTTTTGCCCGAATTTGGATTTAATTGTCTTCAAGCAACATTCTGAGTCTCTTAAGTAGTTTTAGGATATTTTAGTTAATTTTGAGTCAAATAAATCATTTACTGCTATTTCATGTTTTCAGGTTAATAAGAAGAGCAAAAAGGGAAGGACACCTAAAGTAGAAGCCATCACGGCCAGGCCGTGACACTGGTCACGGTCGTGATGAGAAGACCCTGAGAACCAGAGAGCATCACGTCCCAGCCGTGATACCCATCACGGGCGTGATGAGCTACCCCTGAAAGTCAGAAAGCATCACGACCCAGCCGTGATGGAGGTCACGGCCGTGGCAGATCAGCACCCATGAACAGAATTGATCACGGCCGTGACAGACTGGAATTTGAATGCGCGCCCTTGGCAGAATGCGTCACGGCCTGGCCGTGATGGCCATCAAGGCCGTGACGCGAATCCTGATCTATAAAAAGGCACCATGGCAGACGCAAAAGAGAAAGAATTTTCACTGTTTACAATTTATTCCAAGGGTTTGTATTATGTTTGTGATGGAGAACTAATCATCAGGGATTAGTCTGCTGTAATTGGTTTCCGCCGACACTTGACGTTCCATAATTCCCCATCAAACTGCTTGTCTCTTTCAATATTATGCTATATGCCTTGTTTGCTTAATTCAAGTTGTATAAAATAAGTATTCATTAATTTCGATGATTCTATGTTCCTATACCTTGATCGCATTTGTTTAATTCGCGTGTGTTTGTCGTGTTTGCTTAATTCACGAGAGCTTCAATCCGTTTTCTTAATTCGGAATTTAGGAACATATATCTCGTAGTGTCAATTGCGCTTGTCTAATTGCTGCTACAATCGAAAAGGGATTAGAATCCACTTAGGGCAGGGAAATTATGTGGATCAATGATAGTTGGGAAACCGAAACAGCAGATTAATCGTTCCAGCTTATTGATAATCACTTAATTGCGCTGTTTTCTTAATCAATTCTTCTCTCATTGAATCTAAACCCCCCCCAAAAAAAAAAAAAAATCAATTTGTAGGTTAATAACAATCCAAGAGTCCTTGAGATACGATACTCGAGTTGTCGTGCCCTAACTACAGTTTTTTTTTCTAATCACTCGTTTTTGACCCGTGTGCGACAGCGGATCAAAAAATTGGCGCCGTTGCCGGGGACTCTTGTTGTTATTAACAGATTTGTTCAGTTCTGGATACTAGGTCTGGTTGTTCTGACCTGTTTGATTTGGATCCTGAAATTGAGAGAACCTTTCACACACGTCGTAGGGCAATTCAAGCTAGCACTAGTTCACCAACCAATAGTGATAACATGGCTGATCAAAGAACACTAAGACAGCTTGCTGCTCCTGATGTTAATTACAATGGTTTATGTATTGAATATGCTGATATCGTTGCTCCTTTTGAATTGAAATCTGGTTTGATACACTTGTTGCCAAGGTTTAGTGGTCTTATAGGTGAGGATCCGCATAAGCATCTGAAAGAATTCCAGGTTGTTTGCTCTACACCTTTGAGACCTGAAGGAATAACAGAAGACCATATCAAGCTGAGAGCCTTCCCATTCTCACTTCAAGGTGCTGTGAAGGATTGGTTGTATTATCTTGAGCCGAATTTTGTGTCAACCTGGAATGATTTGAAGAAGGTCTTCCTAGAGAGATACTTCCCTGCCTCCAGAGCTACATCGATCAGGAAGGAGATATGTGGTATTAGACAAGGCAGTGAATCATTGGCCGAGTACTGGGAGAGATTTAAGAAGTTAGTGTCCAGTTGTCCTCAGCACCAGATTTTCGAGCAGCTGCTTATTCAGTACTTTTATGAGGGATTGCTACCAATGGACAGAAACATTTTAGATGCTGCTAGCGGGGGAGCACATGTTGATAAGACTCCAGCTGCCGCCAAGTCATTGATTGAGAACATGTCACTCAACTCCCAACAGTTCACAACCAGAAACAATTCTGTCGAAATAAGGGGTGTGAATGAGGTCCATGTTTCTTCTTCCCACAAAGCCCTTGAAACCAGACTTGATGAGCTTACTTCTTTAGTGAAGCAGTTGGCAGTGGATAAAGCTCAAACAGCAAGGTTATGTGGTATTTGTACTTCTCCTGAACACCTGACTGATACATGTCCCATTCTGAAAGATGAGTCGGTCACTAATTTGCCTCAAGCATATGCAGCCAATCTTTAAAATCAAGGCAACAATCAGAACAGGTACAACATTCCTGACCTTTCCACTAATAAGTACCACCCCAACTGGAGAATGTTGGTGTAAGCCCTAGAGGCCAGTGTATTTCTTAGACTTACATTTGTATCTTGCCATTATATATATATATATATGATATGAGGCATTCCAGTTTATTTGTGTTACTTGTTTAAACATAATAAAGTCCTTAGAATAGAAATTTCGGTTTAATAGAATATCAAGTACATGACTTGATCGTGAGACACTATTGAACAATGAAATCCTATTCTTAAATATCCGTAGTCAAGTATTTTATTAATAAGGACAATAATAATACATTGAGACTATTATGTGTGCAAACTGATGGCCAAATCTCACGGGTCATGGATATGAGATATTGAGTCGCCACATAGGTACACATTAGAGTAATGATGTACTGGATTGACCCACCATGAGAACACTACATGGAGCGTTATGTGAGTGTCATAAGTAGTTCTCATAGTGACAATGGTGTATGCAATCCTTCGACCTGAAATCGCTACGATCCCAACATGAGGAGTCGTGTGCTTTAATATCGTCAAACGTCATCTGTAATAGGATGATTATAAAGACGATCATTAGGCATACCACGAGACATGCAGAGGGATGTGAGTGACCTAGATGGAATTTGTCCCTCCTACATAACAGGAGTAATATTCTGTGGGCCCCCGATAGAGTGAGACCGTAGAAATGCATGGTCAGTCTTTGAAATGAGTCAATATGAGATATTGACCTCACTTGTTGTTAAGTCTACTCGGATATCAGGGAATATGATATTGAACCACAAAAGGGTGACACATTCTATGTCTTGTGTTCAATATAGATATATGGACAAAGGGATAATAATGCACATGAATATTTGTCACAAAAAGGTTTCACAAATCACCGACTTTCTCACTACTTAGGTGGCAATGATGTATTGCTAGATACCACATCATCGTTTGTAATATTAAATGGGATTTAATATTACTACTAACGTTTTGGGAACCTATAGGGTCACACACATAAGAGCAGATCAAAAGAAGCATTAAAAGGAGAGTTGGACTCTTCTATTGGGCCTAGCGCATAGTACATGGGGCTTAGGTCAAACGCTGCTCACTAACTCACTTAAGGAGGTGCTACTATAAGTAGACCACTTAAGCTATTGTGCCTACACGGTTTTTTACCCTAGCCGCACATAGAGAGTGACAGTGAGCAGCAAGTCTCGGTTTTCGAAGCTAGAACTGTGAGGCAGAGACGCTTCGTGTTCGTGACGTTGGACGTTCACGGGATCTGCTCGTGTGGATACCTTAGAGACATCGTTCGTGCGGTGTTCGTGATAGACGATTTCAATCAATTGTCATCGCTTCAAGAGGTAAATCTTCTAACCATGAATCATGACCATTCGCAAGGATCCTTCGATGGGAATTTTTTTTTTCGCTGCGTTATTTTGTTTTATACGCAAATTACCAACAAAGGGTATCGTGAGCCGCTTGGAAACCATGATTCTGTTACGTGGTTTACCTGTTATGTATGATAACATGTTTATAATGTGAATCGCTTTTTCTGAAAATTGTTTTCCAAAATCGCTTTGCATCCGCTTTTGCGAAACCTTGTTTCGTAATTTTCGTATGTATATGATATATGCGTCTATAGCATGTTTATGTATATATGCGATATGTACATTGGTTCTGGAATCCTTATTATGTTTTGCGATGGCGTCAAGTGTTGATGTTAAACATGATCGGTTTCAGTTCTCTGTTGGCGGCGTTAAGGGGTTTCAGACATGAAGAGTTCATGTTCTTGCGGGCCTTGCGGTTTTAGGGTTGAGAGGTTGAAGCCCTAGCCGCCAAGGAAGCGGGAACCCCGTGCTACCTCTGCGTAGTGTGTTATTTCGTAATTCAATTTTTGAAATCTTTTATGTCACCATTTAATAATAACATCAATTACAAAAAATGTGATTTATAGTAATATCAATTACAATAAATGTGATTTATAGTAACATCAATTACAATAAATGTGATTTATAATAACATCAATTACAATAAATGTGAGTTATTATATATATGTTATGTTTTCAAAATTCAGATTTTGAAATCTCTAATTAATAAAAAATAATAATAATAATAATAATTGTGTATTATTATTGGTTGATTATTTATTTGGTAATGTATGGTGAATGGTTATGGCCTTAGTCCTTTAATCTTTTGGTTTATATTTTGAAATACGGCCTGCGTGCCGTGCCTTTCTCTTATATTCCATATGTATATTCTTTTCTCATCTCACTACCCTCATATGTAAAATGAGGTTTCTGTTTATGTAATGTAATGATGGAGACAAGAAGACGTTATCCCGTGGGAGATCATGCTTGGAGAAGCCTGGACGCTCCTAGGTTTCAGTTTAGATTCTCTCATTGGCTTGGGAGAATCAATGCGTTAGGGTCCATAACCATATCACATTTATTTGCCTTATATATGTATGAGATGCATGTATGTATATAGTATGTTAAAAGGGGTTTAACTAATATATGTATGAGATGCGTGTATGTAAATAGTAAGTTAAAGAGTTTAACAAATGATGAGATCAAATTTTAATCAAATCCCTCAAAAGGAAATATTAAGTCACATTTAAAGGCCTTCCAATGCATGGCACTCGTCAAGACTAGGATCGATTAAGTGTGGGTCCGCCAAAGCGGGGTACCTTTATCTATACTAGTAAGACGCGATGGGACAAATGTAATGTTCAACTGCTATCCATTGGGTCTGACTTAACTAAGCCAACTTCAATAGGATTGAAAGGCTTAGAGGCTTATAAGTTGGGCTTTGGTCCATGTGATGGATTAGAATAAGAGTTATTCACCCAACTGTCCAAGAGTTGCATGAGATGCAATCGGAAAGTGTTTCCTACCTATATAACCGAATTTTGAGTGATCAGCCAAAGCTGACTTAAAGCTAGGTGAAATATGGATCTTGGCCCACTAGAAAATCTTCCAACGGGATTTTCCGAATCAATGATGAGGGTCATTGTTTTGAGTAAAATAGTGGGAGGCGTATTTAATTAAAGACCTTATTAAATAACTTCATGGCATGATACTTATATTTTGCATATTTATCTCTCAGAGATTACCATGGCATCAAACACATCAAGTAACCTCATTTTGCGATCCGTCCTGAGAAGGACAAACTATCCGGAACAAATTTTCTGGACTGGTACAGAAACTTGAGGATTGTCCTCAAACATGAGAAAAAGTTGTATGTTCTTGAGGAGTCTATTCCTGAGGAGCCACCGGCTTCAAGTGCTCCTAGGGCTGACAAGGATGCTTATAAGAAGCATCAGGATGACGCCTTAGACGTCGGCTGTCTTATGCTTGCTACCATGACCTCTGAGCTGCAAAAGCAACATGATACCATGGAGGCATACGATATGATCGTGCACCTCAAGCTGCTCTACCAAGAGCAAGCAAGGCATGAGCGGTTCGAAGTTTCCAGAGCCCTTTTCCAGTGTAAATTGGCAGAAGGAAGCCCTGTGAGTCCTCATGTACTCCAGATGATCGGGTACATTGAGAATCTCGAGAGACTGGGATTTCCTTTAGGCCAAGAGTTGGCCACCGACTTAGTTCTGCAATCGTTGCCTGAGAGCTATAGTCAGTTTGTCATGAACTATAATATGAATGATCTTGACAAACCTTTGCCAGAATTGTTGAGCATGTTGAGAACTGCTGAACAAAATATTAACAAAGGAAAGGGGAAGGCCATTTTGATGGTCCAGGCTGGAAATAGCAAGAAGCAGCCCAAGAAGCCCACGCACAAACAAAAGGGCAAGGGCAAGGGCAAGGCCATCAACAAGATCAAGCCCAGTGCTTCTGGCTTGAAGCCTGTGGGTGGTGTGGCTAAGGAAGGCAATTGCTTCCATTGTGGTCGGACCGGACATTGGAAGAGGAACTGCCCAAAATACCTGGAAGAAATCAAGAAGAAGAAGGGAAGTGAGACTTCCACTTCAGGTGTGTTTGTTATAGAAGTCAATTTATCTACTTCTGCATCATAGGTATTAGATACTGGATGTGGTTCTCACATTTGTACAAATGTGCAGGATCTAAACAGGAGTAGACCATTGGCAAAGGGCGAAGTCGACCAACGAGTTGGAAATGGAGCAAAGGTTGTTGCTTTAGCTGTAGGGAGTTATGTATTGACTTTGCCCACTGGGCTTACTATTCAGTTAGAGAACTGTTATTTTGTGCCTGCAATTAGCAGGAATATCATTTCCGTTTCTTGTTTGGACAAGATTGGTTTTTCTTTTATAATAAAGAACAAAAGTTGTTCTATTTATTTGGATGATATTTTCTATGCTAGTGCACACATGAGTAATGGGCTTTATGTCCTTGATCTTGAAATGCCCATCTATAACATAAATACTAAGAGGTGCAAACCAAATGAGTTGAACCCGTCTTATCTTTGGCATTGTCGTTTAGGCCATATAAATGAGAAGCGCATTTCAATGCTCCATAAAGATGGACTCTTGGACTCATTTGATTATGAATCATATGAGATATGTGAGTCTTGTTTATTGGGAAAGTTGACTAAAGCTCCATTCACCGGAAAAGGTGAAAGAGCTAACGATCTTTTGGGTCTTATACATAGCGATGTATGTGGACCCCTAAACACATTAGCTAGAGGTGGTTTTCAGTACTTCATCACATTCACTAATGATTTCAGTAGATATGGATTTGTGTATCTTATGAAACATAAATCGGAATCCTTTGACAAGTTCAAGGAATTCAAAAATGAGGTACAAAACCAACTTGGTAAAAATATTAAAACTCTTCGATCAGATCGAGGTGGTGAATATTTGAGCCTAGAGTTTGATGATCATCTGAGAGAGTGTGGAATTTTATCTCAACTCACTCCACCTGGAACACCACAATGGAATGGTGTTTCTGAGAGGAGAAATTGAACCTTGTTGGACATGGTTCGGTCTATGATGAGTCATGCAAACCTTCCAAACTCTTTCTGGGGACATGCTCTATTAACAACAGCTTTTACACTTAACCGTGTTCCATCCAAAGCGGTAGAAAAGACACCATATGAGATATGGACTGGTAGACGACCCAGCATGTCTTTTATGAAGATTTGGGGTTGTGAAGCATACGTAAAACGTCAAGTTTCTAATAAGCTTGATCCCAAATCTGATAAATGCTTCTTTGCGGGGTATCCCAAAGAAACCAAGGGGTACTATTTCTATAATCCTTCCGAAGGCAAAGTGTTTGTCGCACGGACTGGTGTATTCCTATAAAAGGAGTTTATCTCCATAGGAACCAGTGGGAGGAAGATAGAACTTGAAGAAATTCAAGAATCACAGAGTAGTGACCTACCATTGGTGGAACATGAGCAACCTTCACAAAATGCTGTGGAGGAACAACCTGCTCCAAAGAGCACAAGACCAAATGTAGGGTCTAACAGGATACGTCACCACCGAGAGATATGGATTTCTCACGACTCCACAAGGTGATGTATTGCTCATGGATCAAGATGAGCCTGTGACTTACCAGGAGGCCATCACCGCCCGGAATCGAGAAGTGGCTTGAGGCCATGAAATCGAGATGGATTCCATGTACACCAACCAGGTATGGACCTTGGTAGAGCCACCTGAAGGGGTGAAACCCATAGGGTGCAAGTGGGTTTTCAAAAAGAAAACTGACATGGATGGTAAGGTACACACCTTTAAGGCGCGATTGGTCGCTAAGGGTTTCAAGCAAATTCATGGTGTCGACTATGATGAGACCTTTTCGCCTGTTGCGATGCTTAAATCCGTCCGGGATCTTACTTGCTATCGCTGCATACCATGATTATGAGATATGGCGAGATGGATGTCAAAACTGCTTTCCTTAATGGAAAGCTTCTTGAGGATGTGTACATGACACAACCTGAAGGCTTTGGCATTTCGTGAGGATGCCGGAAAGGTATGTAAATTGCAGCGATCAATCTATGGATTGAAGCAAGCTTCCAGAAGTTGGAACCTTCGTTTTGATGATGCTGTAAGACAGTACGGATTCATCAAAAATGAAGATGAACCTTGTGTCTACAAGAAGGTTAGTGGGAGCATTGTTGTTTTTCTGGTGTTATATGTAGATGACATATTACTCATTGGAAATGACATCCCTACACTACAAAATGTAAAGACATGGTTAGGGAATTGCTTCTCTATGAAAGATTTGGGTGAAGCTACCTATGTATTGGGAATAAGGATCTATAGGGATAGATCGTTGAAATTGCTTGGCCTAAGTCAGAGTACATACATAGACAAAGTGTTGAGATGCTTTAACATGCATGAATCCAAGAAAGGACTCTTGCCTGTGTCACATGGTATATGCCTATCAAAGGCACAATCCCCTTCCACTCAAGAAGAAAGGGATTGAATGAGTAAGATTCCATATGCATCCGCAATTGGATCTATCATGTATGCCATGTTATGTACTCGACCATATGTATCGTATGCTTTAAGCATAACGAGCAGGTACCAGTCTGATCCTGGTGAGAGTCACTGGTCTGCTGTCAAGAACATCCTTAAGTACTTGAGAAGAACTAAGGATTCGTTCTTGGTATATGGAGGCGAGGAAGAGCTTGCTGTAAAAGGTTACACCGATGCTAGCTTCCAAATCGATAAGGATGATTCCAGATCGCAATCTGGTTATGTGTTCTGCCTGAATGGCGGGGCGGTGAGCTGGAAGAGTTCAAAGCAAGAGACAGTCGCCGATTCTACTACAGAGGCTGAGTATATTGCCGCCTCCAATGCAGCAAAGGAGGCTGTTTGGATCAGGAAGTTCATTGCTGAGCTTGGTACAGTTCCTAGTATTGTGGACCCCATTGATCTCTATTGTGATAACAATGGGGCCATTGCATAAGCTAAGGAACCTAGATCTCATCAGCGATCCAAACATATACTTAGGCGCTTCCATCTCATTCGAGAGATTATCGATAGAGGAGATGTGAAAATATGCAGAGTACCAACACTTGATAACGTTGCTGACCCACTTACAAAACCTCTTGCTCAACAGAAGCACGAAGGTCACACTAGATCGATGGGCATTAGATTTATGCCTGATTGGCTCTAGTGCTAGTGGGAGATTGTTGGTGTAAGCCCTAGAGGCCAATGTATTTCTTAGACTTACATTTGTATCTTGCCATTATATATATATATATATATATATATATATATATATATATATATATATATATATATATGATATGAGGCATTCCAGTTTATTGTGTTACTTGTTTAAACATAATAAAGTCCTTAGAATAGAAATTTCAGTTTAATAGAATATCAAGTACATGACTTGATCGTGAGACGCTATTGAACAATGAAATCCTATTCTTAAATATTCGTAGTCAAGTATTTTATTAATAAGGACAATAATAATACATTGAGACTATTATGTGTGCATACTGATGACCAAATCTCACGGGTCATGGATATAAGATATTGAGTCGCCACATAGGTACACATTAGAGTAATGATGTACTGGATTGACCCACCATGAGAACACTACATGGAGCGTTATGTGAGTGTCATAAGTAGTTCTCATAGTGACAATGGTGTATGCAATCCTTTGACCTGAAATCGCTACGATCCCTACATGAGGAGTCGTGTGCTTTAATATCGTCAAACGTCATCTGTAATAGGATGATTATCAAGACGATCATTGGGCATACCACGAGCCATGCAGAGGGATTTGAGTGACCTAGATGGAATTTGTCCCTCCTACATAACAGGAGCAATATCTGTGGGTCCCCTGATAGAGTGAGACTGTAAAATGCATGGTGTCTTTGAAATGAGTCAATATGAGATATTGACCTCATTTGTTGTTAAGTCTACTCGGGTATCAGGGAACATGATATTGAACCATACAAGGGTGACACATTCTATGTCTTGTGTTCAATATAGATATATGGACAAAGGATAATAATGCACATGAATATTTGTCACAAAAAGGTTTCGTCAAATCACTGACTTTCTCACTACTTAGGTGGCAGTGATGTATTGCTAGATACCGCTCACTGTTTGTAATATTAAATGGGATTTAATATTACTACTAACGTTTTGGGAACCTATAGGGTCACACACATAAGAGCAGATCAAAAGAAGCATTAAAAGGAGAGTTGGACTCTTCTATTGGGCCTAGAGCATAGTACATGGGGCTTAGGTCAAACGCTGCTCACTAACTCACTTAAGGAGGTGCTACTATAAGTAGACCACTTAAGCTATTGTGCCTACACGGTTTTTTACCCTAGCCGCACATAGAGAGTGACAGTGAGCAGCAGGTCTCGGTTTTCGAAGCTAGCACTGTGAGGCAGAGACGCTTCGTGTTCGTGACGTTGGACGTTCACGGGATCTGCTCGTGTGGATACCTTAGAGACATCGTTCGTGCGGTGTTCGTGATAGATGATTTCAATCAATTGTCATCGCTTCAAGAGGTAAATCTTCAAACCATGAATCATGACCATTCGCAAGGATCCTTCGATGGGAATTTTCTTTCCGCTGCGTTATTTTGTTTTATACGCAAATTCCCAAGAGAGAAACCATCCAAACCTTCGGTATGGAAACTCATCCACACAACAACAACCACCAATGTTACCGCTGGCACCACCACAGAATTCTCCCCAAGTGACCACCTCTGCACCTTTCGGACCTTCACTAGAGGACCTTGTCAAGCAAATGGCTGCGAACAATCTCCAGTTTCAGCAGCAAACGGATTCTAGTATTCATGCTTTGCAGACACAGATTGGACAGCTTGCCACTTCGATGAATGCCATGTAGCAAGCTCAAGGATCGAACCAACTACCTGCACAAACAGTGGTGAATCCTAATGTCCCAAATCCTAATGTGAGTGCAATTACTTTGAGATCCGGAAAGGTTGCAGAACCAGCCCCTGAAAAAAATAAGAAAGTTGTTGAGGTAACACCTGAACCTTCTGTTGTTGTTGAGGCTGAAAAGAAGTATGTGCCACCAATTCTCTTCCCGCAAAGAGTACTGAAAAATAAAAAGATTGATGAGGAAGACAAGGAGAGAGAGATTCTGGATATATTCAAAAAAGTGGCGGTAAACATTCTGCTTCTTGATGCGATTAAGCAGGTTCCGAAATACGTGAAGTTTCTGAAGGATTTGTGCACACACAAGAGGAGAATGAAGGGAAATGAGAGAGTCAACTTGGGACGAAATGTTTTAGCACTCATTCAACCTAGACCTGCACCTGAAAGGGTTACCATTTCAGCCCTCAATCAGGCAATGTCACAGAAATGCAAGGATCCGGGAACTTTTGCTATTCCATGTACCATTGGGGATAGTAAATTCAACAATTGCATGTTGGATTTAGGAGCTTCTATTAATGTCATGCCTACTTCTGTTTTCAACAATCTTGATCTTGGTCCTTTGGAGCATACAAGTCTTACTATTCAGTTGACAAATAGGACCAATGCTCGCCCCATTGGAGTAGTAGAAGATGTGCTTATTCAAGTCAATGACTTGATTTTCCATGCTGACTTTTACATCCTGGACATGGCAGGGGAAACGAATTCAAGCAGATCACCAATCATTCTGGGTAGATCGTTCATGAAAACGGCGAAGACAAAGATTGATGTTGACGATGGAACCATGTCCATGGAATTTGGTGACATTGTTGCGAAATTCAACATTTTCGATGCTATGAAGCATCCCTTGGAAGAGCATTCTGTTTTTCAAATAGAGTTGCTCTTTGAAATTGTTGATGACACTTATTATGATTTGGTTGCAGCTGTTGAATTTCCATCTGTTTCTGGTTTTGATGATGTTTACTCATGTGCTGATTGCACTAACACTGACCCTTGTGCTGTTTGTGCTGAGATTGATGCCGCCTTGCAGGGTGACAGTGTAAGTGAAGCTGTTTGTTCGACTGAAGTTCTTGACAGCACGGCTGCCCCAAACAATCCATCTATTGAGCAGCCACCCTCCTTAGAGCTTAAACCACTTCCTAAAAATCTGAAATATGCTTATTTAGAGAGGAATGAAAAACTTCCGTTTATAATTTCCTCTAACCTTGATTTTGACCAGGAAACTAAGCTCTTGCAGGTTTTGAAGAAGCATAAGAAGGCGATTGGGTGGACCTTGGCTGACATACCAGGTATTAGCCCATCCAGGTGTATGCATAGGATTCTGTTGGAGGATGGGGCTAAAACAGTTAGGCAGCCCCAAAGGCGGCTTAACCCCTTGATTCTTGATGTTGTGAAGAAGGAGGTAACAAAACTCTTGCATGCAGGTATCATATATCCTATCTCTGACAGTAATTGGGTGAGTCCAGTGCAAGTTGTACCTAAGAAATCTGGACTCACAGTGGTAAAAAATGAAAACAGTGAACTTGTTCCCACTAGAGTTCAGCAATGTACAGGGAGAGTTTGCATTGATTACAGGAGATTGAACCAAGCTACTAGAAAGGATCACTTTCCTTTGACGTTCATCGATCAGATGCTTGAACGGCTAGCTGGTAAATCACACTAATGTTTTCTTGATGGTTTCGCGGGTTATTTTCAGATCCACATTGCACCAGAGGATCAAGAAAAGACAACCTTCACATGCCCTTTCGGCACTTTTGCTTACAGGAGGATGCCATTTGGTCTTTGCAATGCCCCTGGCACATTCCAGAGATGCATGATTAGTATTTTTACTGAATATATTGAGAATTTCATGGAAGTGTTTATGGATGATTTTACTGTTTATGGTTCCTCGTTTGATGCATGCTTGGATAGTTTGAATCTGGTTTTGGCGAGATGCATTGAAACTGACCTTGTTTTGAATTATGAAAAATGTCATTTTATGGTTGAACAGGAAATTGTTTTGGGGCATATTTTTTTCTGAGAAAGGTATTTCAGTAGATCCTGCTAAGATTGAGGTGATTTCTACACTACCTTACCCATCTTGCGTTCGCGAGATTCGCTCTTTTCTTGGTCATGCAGGTTTTTACAGGCGCTTCATAAAGGATTTCAGCAAGATAGCTCTTCCTCTGTCAAACCTGTTGAAGAATGATGTCATTTTCAACTTTGATGACAACTGCAAAAAGGCGTTTGATTTCTTGAAGGAAGCATTGACCTCTACTCCCATCATCCAGCCTCCTGACTGGACCCTCCCTTTTGAGATTTTGTGTGATGCCTCTAACTATGCCGTGGGGGTGGTCCTTGCACAAAGGGTGGACAGGGCTGCCCATGTGATTTATTATGCTTCTAGAACTTTGGATGCTGCACAGGCTAATTACACCACTACTGAAAAGGAACTTCTAGCTATTGTTTTTGCTCTTGATAAATTCAGATCATATTTGCTAGGTTGCAAGGTTGTTGTTTTCACTGACCATGCAGCTATAAAGTACTTGTTGAAGAAACCAGAAGCAAAACCGAGATTGATTCGGTGGATGTTGTTGCTCCAAGAGTCTAATGTGGAGATTAAAGATAAGAGTGGAGCTGAGAACTTAGTGGCTGATCACTTGAGCAGAATAGAGAGGGATGAAGATCCTTCTCCCATTCAGGATGACTTTCCTGATGAGCAGCTTTCTGATTACATGGGGTAACTCCTTGGTTTGCTGATATTGTTAATTATCTTGTTGCTGGTGTTTTTCCGACAGGTGCAACTAGGTCACAAATTCACAAACTCGAGAGTGAAGCCAAATATTATGTTTGGGATGATCCATATCTTTGGAAATTTGGTAGTGATCAGGTAATTAGGAGATGTGTCCCCGACTATGAGATTGAATCTATTTTACATTTTTCTCATGCTTCTCAAGTAGGGGGACATTTTGGGCCACAAAGGACTGCAAGAAAAATCTTAGATTCAGGTTTTTACTGGCCCACTATTTTTAAGGATGCTTATGAGATTTACCGCACTTGTAAGGAGTGTCAGATAGCAGGTACAGCCATCACTCCAAGAGTGAAATGCCTCAGCAACCTATGCTTTTCTGTGATGTGTTTGATGTGTGGGGAATTGACTTTATGGGTCATTTCCCTGCATCTTTTGGTTTTCTCTATATTCTACTTGTTGTTGATTATGTTTCAAAGTGGATGGAAGCTATCCCCACTAGGACTGATGATTCTAGAGTTGTTGCAAATTTTGTCAGGTCCAATATTTTCTGCAGGTTCGGAATACCTTGTGCTATCATAAGTGACCAAGGCACTCATTTCTGTAACCGCACCATGGAAGCTTTACTCCGAAAGTATGGAGTTGTGCACAGGGTCTCCACTGCATACCGTCCCCAAACTAATGGGCAAGCTTAGATCTCAAACAGAGATATCAAACAGATCTTAGAGAAAGTGGTGCAGCCAAATAGGAAGGACTGGAGCCGCCATCTAGAAGACGCACTTTGGGCTCAAAGAACAGCTTTCAAGATACCAATAGCGATGTCTCCCTATAGACTTGTGTTCGGTAAGGCATGTCATCTTCCTGTAGAGATTGAGCACCGTGCTTATTAGGCGGTCAAAAGCTGTAATTTGGAAATGCAGAAAGCAGGCATTGAAAGGAAACTCCAATTACAGTAGCTTGAAGAGCTTAGGTTATAAGCCTATGAAAGCTCCCGAATTTATAAAGAGAAAACTAAGCACTTCCATGATAAGATGATTTCTAGGAAGGAATTCTCTGTGGGCCAACAGGTTTTATTGTTTAACTCCCGCCTAAAAGTGATGGCTGGGAAACTTCGATCCAAGTGGATTGGCCAATTTATTGTTACTGATATTTTCCCACATAGTGCGGTAGAAATAAAAAGTGCAGGTAGCAACAAGGTTTTTAAGGTTAATGGGCAGCGCTTGAAGCTTTTCCATGAGAGCTGGGTGTCTGAAGATGCAACCGTTGAAGAGCTCTCCTTGGAAGAGCCCACCTACACTACAACTTGATCGGGGAGCACCTCCTCCTTTCCCTCACTCTTATTTTACATTTATGTTCTTTCATTGAGGACAATGTATGTCTTAGGTGTGGAGGAGGGAACCAATTGCTTTGTTTTTGTTTTGTTTTCCTTGTTAGTGTTGCTTTGTGTCGCATGTGTGTGAGTCTTGTGTCGGTGAGATTGAATGGATTCTAATTAAATTTAGCATAGATTGATTGCATGATATTTGTTGACTGTTGATGATTTCCCCCTAGGTTTTGAAATTGAAAATTGATCCCCATGTGAAAAATTGAAAATTAAACTTTGATATATTTTGTTGTGACTGCATAATTTATGATAAGTTTGGGGTGAAGGGATGCACACACTAGGGATTGAATCTTGGTCAAACAATTTGCGAAAAATGTCCAGGTGAGGATCTGAGCCTCCAACATGTTTTTAATTGTGTGAATCACTTTTAAGTTGCACTTTCCCGGATTTGCTTGAATCACTTCATGGTTTGCTTGCTTATGTGGTTGCATCAAATGATTTAGGTAATTTTCTTTGAAATAACTACTTGGCCTAAAAAGAACCGTCCCTAATGCATTTTGCCTAGTTAGCCACATTGAGCCTAATAAGCCTATTGTTTCTTGATGACCTTATGTTATAAGCCAAAAATCTGGAAAAACCATGTTAACCCAATCTTAGGATTAGGAGAGCATGGATGCTTAGCAAAGACAAGGGTTGAAGGAAACTAAGTTTGGGGTGGCTACAAGGTTTGATATATCATTCTGGGTTGAGAAAAAGAAAAATAAAGGTTGGAGCCAAAGGCAAAAAGAAAAGAAAAGCACAAAAATGTCAAAAGAAGGGGTATTGTAAGGAAAAGGGCTGTAGTCACCCAAAGCATCAAAAAGAAAAATGAAAAAAGGAATAAGAGTGGAAGTCAAGGTAAAAAGCTTCATGCTCTCTTAATTACTAGGGATGTAAAGCCTAGTACCTTTGAATATCCTACCTTTAGCCAGGCCCCATTACAACCTTTAAAAGACCTTTTGATGTTGCATGCATGTTTTCGTGGGAACTTTGTTTGAGATGAAAATCAAATTCATGGGAAGTGATCTTGAAATGTGAAATTGAGTGAAAAGTTGATAGCCTAGACAAATTGAGCGAATGAGTGAAATACCAAGTGCCCTTGTGAGGAAGGCAATTGTTTGAAATTGGTGATCTCCCTTTTTGTGTGTAACTTGAATCCTCAACTCAGATTACTGATTGCATGAATGATGGAATTCTCAATTGTTTAAAGTAAGTGAATGTGGGGATTACATTGTTGCAAAGGGGGAAAACATTGAAGAAAAATTGTTTTGTCAAAATTGCATGAAATTTGTGCGAAATTGGTTGAATCCTTTAAGCTTGCCAAGTTTGAGTCTTTTTTGAGTTTTAGTTTGCTTGGGGACAAGAAAAGTTTAAGTTTGGGGTATTTTGATAAGCCTCTGGCTCGTCAAGTTTTACAACTAGTAAGACCATGGCTTTTGCACTAATTACTCGAGTTTAATCTCGTTTTCGCCCGAATTTAGATTTAATTGTCTTCAAGCAACATTTTGAGTCTCTTAAGTAGTTTTAGGATATTTTAGTTAATTTTGATTCAAATAAAGCATTTACTGTTATTTCATGTTTTCAGGTTAATAAGAAGAGCAAAAAGGGAAGGACACCTAAAGCAGAAGCCATCACGACCAGGCCGTGACACTGGTCACGGTCGTGATGAGAAGACCCTGAGAACCAGAGAGCATCACGGTCCAGCCGTGTTACCCATCACAGGCGTGATGAGCTACCCCTGAAAGTCAGAAAGCATCACGGCCCAGCCGTGATGGAGGTCACGATCGTGACAGATCAGCACCCATGAACAGAATTGATCACGGACTGGCCATGATGGGAATCACGGCTGTGACAGACTGGAATTTTAATGCGCGCCCTTGGCAAAATTCGTCACGGCCTGGCCGTGATGGCCATCACGGCCGTGACGCGAATCCTGATCTATAAAAAGGCACCAGGGCAGACGCAAAAGAGATAGAATTTTCATTGTTTACAATTTATTCCAAGGGTTTGTATTATGTTTGTGATGGAGAACTAATCACCAGGGATTAGTCTGTTGTAATCGGTTTCCGCCGACACTTGAGGTTCCATAATTCCCCATCAAACTGCTTGTCTCTTTCAATATTATGCTATATGCCTTGTTTGCTTAATTCAAGTTGTATAAAATAAGTATTGATTAATTTCGATGATTCTATGTTCCTATACCTTGATCGCGTTTGCTTAATTCGCGTGTGTTTGTCGTGTTTGCTTAATTCACGAGAGCTTCAATCCGTTTGCTTAATTCGGAATTTAGGAACATATATCTCGTAGTGTCAATTGCGCTTGTCTAATTGATGCTTCAATCGAAAAGGGATTAGAATCCGCTTAGGGCATGGAAATTATGTGGATCAATGATAGTTGGGAAACCGAAACAGCAGATTAATCGTTCCAGCTTATTGATAATCACTTAATTGCATTGTTTTCTTAATCAATTCTTCTCTCATTGAATCTAAACCCCCCCCAAAAAAAAAAAAAATCGATTTGTAGGTTAATAACAATCCAAGAGTCCTTGAGATACGATACTCGAGTTGTCGTGCCCTAACTACAGTTTTTTTTTCTAATCACTCGTTTTTGACCCATGTTCGACAGCGGATCAGCCCCCTTATGTCTTCTATCTAATTGGAATGAAGATAGAATGATATAACCGACTTACCTTGAGCACCACAATATATCTACTTATCTTGGTTTGCACGCTTGCCGTCTCAACTCCTTATCCCACTTTTATTGCTAACTGCTAGTTTTCACTACTGCTTCCCTTCCTTTATAAAATCTAGCCAACTGCTTCTTCTCATCCTTTACTTTCTCTCCATCTTCCTCAATTTCTTCTGCTTTCCAGCATTCTTGAACCCTTCTTGAATTTCCTTTAACCGAATATGTCTTCTACATCTGATTCCCAAAATCCTGATAACATCTCCTATGGTCACAACGCTTCGGATGACTCAGCTTCTATTGGTCCTAACTAATCCTCATCTCCATCATCTGAGGCTAAACAAACCATGGGCACTCTTTATCGTGTTGATCACTCCATGACCTTAAAGCCTTCCACCGAAAATAAAGACGAAGGCAAGTTGTTTCTTGATAACGTCTTGTACCCTAGCTTGTTTGCCTTGCCCATCGCCTCGGATTGGTTCACCCTCGATCAAAGGACCTCAAGCTTCAGAATTTGGCCCAAAGGCACCATTGCTTACAACAAATGGCTCCACCGTGTAGCCTCGGCCAAAAGTACAGATTGGAAATCTTGGGGAATTTTTAACCTGATTATGCTTTCTCGTCACGAAATCCCCGTCAATTTTGACATCCTCTTCGGCTTCTGTGGCTTCTGGAATACTTCTATCAACAACTTCGTTTTTCCTTTCGGCATGATGAACCCTACCTTACTCGATGTCGCAGCTATTACTGGACTTCCCCTCCACGGCGATGAAGTTCCTTCTTTCTCAGAAGTAGTCGAACCAATGGCTGACATCAAATGTTCTAAGCCACATTGCTATTATAGCAATTTCATCACTGCTAATTCAAATTCGACTGGGGAAGTCACTGACCTCGAGCATCATTTCTTCCATCTGTACTAGATATGCATATATTTTATCTGTATTGATTCGGTTCAAATAGAAGCCGAAATCCTCAACTATGTTCAGGTCATCATTTCTGGACGAGTCCTGGCGCTTGGCCCTCTGTTTCTCGGTCTTCTCTACCGGAGCCTGTTCGTATATGTGGAACAAATGAGAAATCAAGAGAAAACCGACATCATCCCTGGTCCACTTTGATTCTAGCAACTATGGATCCTCCATTATTTCCCAGAGTTTGTGTCGCAAGTCAAGAACTCGGATCCTCCTCCTCGCAATCCGCCAAACTTTGGAGAACGGCTAGTCACTCTCACCCCCTGGAATGCTCAACTATAGGGGTAGTGAACACTCCTCTGTCCCTTACTCGACTCTCTTTAGAATTTCACCCAACTGTCTCGGCTGGTTGATAGTGTGATTTTACATGATATTTTCTGTACACTTTTGCATGCATTTTTCATCTAGATTAGGCATTCTTAGTTTGATTTTTATTAGATTTTCCCTTGGAACGGGTGAAGCGGTTTCTGTGTGTTGTTTTGCAGAAATTGAAGGAAAACTGTGCAGATTTGTCCATAATGAAGCTTGGATGATTTTAGAGCTTGAAAAGAGAAGAAATTAAGCCAAGCAGAATTCTGAAATCTCGCCCCGCGAATCACAATTCGCCTCGCGACCCTGAAAGCTGACTGTGCCAGGAAAGTGCAACTTTTTCGGTCTCGTGTCACGAATCCACTCTCGCCTCGCGAAAGATCCATTTCTGAAACAACAGATTTTTAATATTCGCCTCGCGAGAAGCCATTCGCCTCGCGAGCGAGCGCAGAACAGATTAGTATAAGTTGCTGTTTTAGGGCAGAATGAAAGGGAGTTTGGAGTTTTTGAGTTCTTGGAGGGGGGGCACTTGGAGGCTGCGGCTGGAAGAGGGTTCCAACCCTGAAGGGGATGTTTTCCTTGCTCTGGGACTGAAAGAAGATTGGAGGATCCTTCTATGGAGTTTGCTTCATCCCTTCTCTCTTTCTCTTTTGTATTCTCTTTTTATGAGTAGTTAAATCCCTGTTTGTTGGGATTAGATGTAACCAAACTGAATATCATGTATTTATCTTGACTGATTATTCTGTGTTCATGTCTTCATATTAGTGATTAATTTTCTGTTGGAAGAATCTGGGGAAGTATACCCAGTCGTGCAAGTAATACGGTGGTAAGACCGGTTATCGTATCCACGGGGATTGGATGTCAAGTACCAATTCACAAACTCAGCAACTATCTAGACTAAACTATTAATCAAGAGAGATCAAAACAGAAAAATAAAGCAATAAAAGCAATAAAATGTTTTTGGTCTTTTTGGGGACTTTTTACAAACACTTGGAGTGCAGAAAGGATATGTTGGGACTAGACTTCACCAAACCTCTAACTCATGCACTATCAGGACTAGATACCTCCCATTCATGCTTCAGATATTAAAATCAATCCACTAAATTACTCAAACCCCGATTCCTCGGATGGCAAGAGCCTAAATCCACTAATAGACCCTAATTCCTTAGGTGGCCTAGATTAATGAATTTGCATTAAGATTAGGGATTACGCGATTACTAATAAACCTAGTTCCATTCCTAGATACAAGGCTTACTAGGTGATTAAATTCAGTTCTGGTTACGATACGAACGTCCCCATTGCATACCAAAACACAAATCAAGTCATGGGGGTGCTAGCCACAACAAGCATTAAGCACAGAAAATTAATCACTAATATGAAGACATGAACACAGATTAATCAGTCAAGGCAAATACATAATAATAAGTTTGATTACATCTAATCCCAACAAATAGGGATTAGCTACTCATAAACAGAGAAAACCAAACCAGAGAAATAGGAGAATAGGAGAGAAGAGGCTCCATGGGAGCTTTCCTTCTTCTTCACAGCAACCCTTCTTGGCTCCCTTCTAGGGTTGAAACCCTAGCCCAGCCACAGCCTCCAAGTGCCTCCAAATGGCTCAAAACCTAAAAACTCTCTAACTCTCCAAAAAAAAAAACTCCCTGGTTCAAACGCATAAACGAGAATTTATACTGTTCGCTCGTCATGTCGGTCTGCCGGCTGGCGCCCTAGCCTGCGCTGGGCGCCCAAAACAGTGCTCTCTGTCTGATGCTCTGCCTCCTTGGCGCTGGGCGTTGGCTTCTGGCGCTGGGCGCCCCATCACCAGCGTTGGGCGCTCCATCACCAGCGCTGGGCGCCCCACTCCTGGCTCACTGGTTTCTGGCGCTGGGCGCCCCCCTCCTGGCGCTGGGCGCTGGTTTCCATACTCGCGAGGCAAGCCAAGGTTCGCGGGGCGAACCAGAAAGGCTTGCATTTTCTTGCACAGTCAGCTTTCAGGGTCGCGAGGCGAATCCAGTCTCGCGGGGCGAATCTCCAGAATTCTGCTTGGCTCAATTTCTTCTCTTTTCAAGCTCCAAAATCATCCAAGCTTCATTATAGCCAAATATGCACAGTTTTTCTTCAATTTCTGCAAAACAACACACAGAAACCGCTTCACCCGTTCCAAGGAAAAATCTAATAAAAATCAAACTAAGAATGCCTAATCAATATGAAAAATGCATGCAAAAGTATATAGAAAATATCATGTAAAATCACACTATCAAATCACCCCAAGCTTATTCAATTGCTTGTCCTCAAGCAATCACTAAAGCCAGAAGAATAAACAGAATATGGATAGTGAACTAAGAACCCGAGTAAATGATCCAAGTAATAGGCATTTCAAACAATTCAGCAAGAGACAATCAATTCAAGTCCAATTAGAGGCTTAGGTTCCTTAGAATCATGTTCTCACTGATTTGGGCACTCTTTCTCACCTGAAGCTCACCCCAAGCTTGTTCATTTGCTTGGATCTCTTTCTCACCTCACTCAAGTGTTTAGGGGATAAGACATTTCACTCAATTTTCCTCAAGGAATGAATCCTACCATAGGCTTGACTATCAACCAAATCTCTATTTTATTAATGAAACAATTAAGAATCAAGAGGTCTTTTATTTGGTTGTAACGTGGCCATGGGATTAATCGTTAGGTGGGGAAATCAATAAAAGGATATTTCAAAAGGCTACACAACATATAGCATTGCACACATGACCTTCTAAAATACCTTCTTGGGTTTTTATTTATTTTTCCACCTTTCTTTTCTTTCTTTTTCTTTTTATTTCTAATTTCTTTTTTTTTCTTTTTTCTTTTTTCATCCCCTTCTCTATTTATTTTTTTTTCTTTTCTTTTTCTTTTATTTGGAGAAGGGGAGATTTTTTCAAATCAAGAGAATTATTTTTTTTTCTGATTCTTTTCCCAAACTTTTTCGACTACCTTTTTACCCTTTTGTAATACTTTAGAAGGTCCCTTATCAAGCATATTTATCAAAACATTTCAGGGTACCAAGAAAAGCATTTTATTCTTTCAGGCTCAAAATTGGGCAACTAAGGGGTAGCATTTCATCATTCAAAGCTCAGAAGGCCAGAAAAATACCTATTGCCTCAATCCTTTTCAAAAAATGTTTTCAAAAATTTTCAAGCTTCAAAATGGTTTCAAGTCAAGTTCTAGAGAAAACAAACCAAGAGGAATAACACTCTAACACAAAGAATGGGGTAGATTTAGTGAGTACCCCTTTATGGCTCAAAATCTCACATTTTAGTTCAGAATCAATGAAAAACACAAATCCTCAGAACCATATGCTAATTATCAACCATCCAAGATTATCTCAAACATTTTCATTTGCAGCCATATCACAAGAATGAAAAAAAAATTGGGTTCCACAATTCACTATCACAGATTAATTGGCACTTAGTTCTCACAATTGGATGCAAAATCTAAGCAAGGGCAATCTAATTGTGTGATCATGCAAAGCTATCATGCAAGACTATATGAATGCAACATGAAAAATGCAAATGCAAAATACCCCTACCCCAAGCTTAAAAATTTACATTGTCCCCAATGTAAACAATCAAGTTGGAGAGAGGAAGAAAAATAAAATAAGATAAAATGGAACGGCTTACCGATGCGGTAGCGGGTGTTGACTTTCATTTCAGTCAGAAACTGCTTGAAAGTTGGGTTGCTTTTTCTTGTCTTCTTGCTCTTCTCTCCTTCCTTCTTACCCTGCAAAACTTGGCAATTCTCAATTTATTATTTTTCCTCTTGAGCTTCTCAAATTATTCAAGAGGTTAAAATCAAAAACAAAATTATTAAGAGAGTGAAAACAACTAAAGAGAAAGGTTAAGAAAAGTTGGGTTGCCTCCCAATAAGCGCTTCTTTAACGTCACTAACTTGACGTTCTAGGATCCTCCTCCCGGATCAAATGGTATTTGAAGTGGAGATTGTAGCAGTAGTATGAATTTATCTTCAACTCCACCTAGCCAGTGTGTAAAAGCACCATTGACCTCTTCAACTATAATACTGCACTTACTTCCTAGCGGGTCAAATGGCATTTTCACCAGGAAGTTTGCCAGACTAGTGGAAGGGACTAACTTACCAATGTCCACACATGCATGCAAGCCGACATATTTGTCCAATGCAGAAATTTCAGATTGCTCAGCAAGCATGGTGGAATCCACTACCACTTCGTCTTCATCTTGAACTATCCCCCAAACCATATTTTCCTCAATTTGTGCTGCATGTGACTCTTGTTCTAATTGTTTGCAAATCTCCTCAACTTGCGTTTTGAAGTTCTGCTTCACAGCTTCGATACTGTCATAGTTGGTTCTAATTTTGGCCTCGGAGGCGGATAGTTCTTGGGAATACTGTTTTAGAGCAGATTTCAACGGTGTTTGCTCCTTCCCTTCCCATTCTTCAACTTCCCAAGGACTTGTGAAAAGGACTCCCTCTTCTTGTGACTTATCCCCCATCACCACTTCATCTTCACTTTGATCCATTCCCACAACCATATTTTTCTAAACTTCTACTTCATATGGCTCTATGGGAATCACAATACACGATGGTGGAGGTGGTAAATATGACCAAAAGGTTTCCCAATCCTCCTTGGTGTATATATATACAAGCTCGCCAGTCATAGGATCGTCTCGTGATGGAATATTATGAGATAAGGAAAACTCCTCGAAGAATTCTCCCAAATTTATATCGTCTTCCCAACACAAGTTGTCTTCCAAAGCGTGACTTGAGGCTTCCTCATCAGGTGGATAATAGTGATTGTCCATGAATTTTGTCCACCTTGCACAAACACAACTCAAAAGAAAAAGATCAAATATATACAGAAAAGTAAAGAAAAAAAAATGTCTAAATTAGTTGCCTCCTCTGTTACTAATGATATTGGCAGAACCAATCCCCGGCAACGGCGCCAAAAACTTGTTGGAAGAATCTGGGCAAGTATACCCAGTCGTGCAAGTAATACGGTGGTAAGACCGGTTATCGTATCCACGGGGATTGGATGTCAAGTACCGATTCACAAACTCAGCAACTATCTAGACTAAACTATTAATCAAGAGAAATCAAAACAGAAAAATAAAGCAATAAAAGCAATAAAATGTTTTTGGTCTTTTTGGGGACTTTTTACAAACACTTGGAGTGCAGAAAGGATATGTTGGGACTAGACTTCACCAAACCTCTAACTCATGCACTATCAGGACTAGATACCTCCCATTCATGCTTCAGATATTAAAATCAATCCACTAAATTACTCAAACCCCGATTCCTCGGATGGCAAGAGCCTAAATCCACTAATAGACCCTAATTCCTTAGGTGGCCTAGATTAATGAATTTGAATTAAGATTAGGGATTACGCGATTACTAATAAACCTAGTTCCATTCCTAGATACAAGGCTTACTAGGTGATTAAATTCAGTTCTGGTTCTGATACGAACGTCCCCATTGCATACCAAAACACAAATCAAGTCATGGGGGTGCTAGCCACAACAAGCATTAAGCACAGAAAATTAATCACTAAGATGAAGACATGAACACAGATTAATCAGTCAAGGCAAATACATAATAATAAGTTTGATTACATCTAATCCCAACAAATAGGGATTAGCTACTCATAAACAGAGAAAACCAAACCAGAGAAATAGGAGAATAGGAGAGAAGAGGCTCCATGGGAGCTTTCCTTCTTTTTCACAGCAACCCCTCTTGGCTCCCTTCTAGGGATGAAACCCTAGCCCAACCACAGCCTCCAAGTGCCTCCAAATGGCTCAAAACCTAAAAACTCTCTAACTCTCCAAAAAAAAACTCCCTGGTTCCACCGCAGAAATGAGAATTTATACTGGTTCTGCTCGTCTGCCAGTCTGCCAGCGCTGGGCGCCCCTGGCCTGCGCTGGGTGCCCAAAACAGTGTTCTCTGTCTGATGCTCTGCCTCCTTGGCGCTGGGCACTGGCTTCTGGCGCTGGGCGCCCCATCACCAGCGTTGGGCGCTCCATCACCAGCGCTGGGCGCCCCACTCCTGGCTCACTGGTTTCTGGCACTAGGCGCCCCCCTCCTGGCACTGGGTGCTGGTTTCCATACTCGCGAGGCGAGCCAAGGTTCGCGGGGGGAACCAGAAAGGCTTGCATTTTCTTGCACAGTCAGCTTTCAGGGTCGCGAGGCGAATCCAGTCTCGCGGGGCGAATCTCCAGAATTCTGCTTGGCTCAATTTCTTCTCTTTTCAAGCTCCAAAATCATCCAAGCTTCATTATAGCCAAATATGCACAGTTTTTCTTCAATTTCTGCAAAACAACACCAGAAACCGCTTCACCCGTTCCAAGGAAAAATCTAATAAAAATCAAACTAAGAATGCCTAATCAATATGAAAAATGCATGCAAAAGTATATAGAAAATATCATGTAAAATCACACTATCATTTTCTATGCTTAATGCTTTTTGTGGCTAACACCCCCGTGACTCGATTTGTGTTTTGGTATGCAATTGGGAAATTCGTATCAGAACCGGAACTGAATTTAATCACCTAGTAACCCTTTCATCTAGGAATAGAGTTAGGTTTACTAGTAATCGCATAATCCCTAATCTTAATGCAAATTCATTAATCTAGGCCACCTAAGGAATTAGGGTCTATTAGTGGATTTAGGCTCTTGCCATCCGAGGAATCGGGGTTTGAGTAATTTAGTGGATTGATTTTAATATCTGAAGCATGAAAGGGAGGTATCTAGTCCTGGTATTGCATGAGGTAGAGGTTTGGTGAAGTCTAGTCCCAACATATCATTTCTTCACTCCAAGTGTTTGTTAAAAGTCCCCAAAAAGACAAAAAGATTTTATTTCTTTTCTTTTGTTTGTTTTGATTTCTCTTCAAAGTCTAGATAGTTGCTGAGTTTGTGAATTGGTACTTGACATCCAATCCCCGTGGATACGATAACCGGTCTCACCACTGTATTACTTGCACGACTGGGTATACTTGCCCAGATTCGTCAACACTGGTATTGGCCCATCCCGGATCTTTACATCCTTTGAATGTACGGCTAGCCAAAGCGCCCTATGAGCCATTGTGCTTGGTTGGGATAGTGTTTTAACGGCTCAGAACCTCCTCACTGGCATTAAACCTAAGTCGAGGAACAACAAGTCCTCTTCAGAATACTATAACCCTCAATGTCTCGCATGACAATTTGGCTTGCTACAACATATCCCCACTTCATTTTCAGAATCAGCGTCCCCCTCTTTCAGGCCAACTTACACCGAAGATGAAGTCGCGGAGCAATTTACAATGATTGTTGATCGACTGTCTTTCTTCCAATTTAAAAGCTTCATTCGACAACCAGGGACAACCTCGGTTTTCCTCAATTGGTGGCCGTCTGTTATTGACAACATCTTTAATGATTCAGGTGCTGATTGGATTAACCGATTGATAGAGGGAAGGGTAGATGAACGATCTCCATCTCCTCCTTTGAATATCCAACCCATTTCGTCGTGCCATCCTCCTTCATCTTCACAAAATAAAGGTAAGCCGATGCTTCTTGAGTTATTCTAAATAATCTTGTATTTTAACAACTCCTAATCATCGGCTATCCTTTATTGTAGGCAAAGGAATCATTGACCTTAATGATGAACCTGATAACGCCCCCTTTCCTCTGTTAAGAAAAGGACAGGATCCCAAGGAGTGGTCATCAGAGAATCTTCATAGGCTGCTCCCAAGAAAGCCAAGAAATTAGTTGAAGGTTTAGTCAAGGTATATCCTTTATTTGCAATACTCTTAAGCTCACTTCTTCTTTAAATATAGCATTCTAACAACTGCTCCAACCTTTTTAGAAAATCAAGAAGCAAACTCCCGAAGTGTCACCCTCAGTACACAGCCAGCAGAGAAAAAGGACTCCAAGATTCACTGTTGAGGTATATTGCTTCCCTCATTTTCTTATTTTACCTTCTCCCTTTTTATAAATCTTCCTCGGCTAATGCGTGTTTCACTCTTGCCTGCCAACCATTCCAGAAGTTACCTCTCACCCACTGCCTCAGGAACCAATGGCTGACGCCCCAAGCAATCTAGCAGCATCAGTCGTTCCGCCAATTCTTCCACTAGCTAAGGGCCAAGTCCAAGAAACCCTTCATCCTTCTACTCCAGATAACATCGTAGCATCCCCTGAATGCCTGATTCCGGATGATATGCTTCTCCAATATTTCAAGAATTATGTTACTCCAACGGCCATCCCTCATTCTTCCCTAGTGGATGAGTACTTGTCCTTTATTGAAGAGCAATTAGGGGATACAGTGCCTTCTGATGAGGTGACCATCACCAAACTGTGTGTAACATCCCTAGCTGCTTTATGAATTGAAGATTGTCCCTACAAACCAACACATGTCTTTTCAGCGTACTTTGTCCTCACTCACACCCTTCCTGAGAAAAGTTCCCAGGAGGTCACCCATCCCAAAATTGCTCCAAGTCAAGCATGCTTAACTGTGGAGTTCTTAAGTGACGGGCTCCCGAAAACAAGATGCATCTTCTTTTCGGGAGCCCATCACTTAAGAACTCCACAGTTAAGCATGCTTGACATGGAGCAATTCTGGGATGGGTGACCTCCTATAAAGTTTTCCCAGGAAGCGTGTGAGTGAGGACAAAGCATGCTGAAAAGACCCGTCTTGGTTTGTGGAGACAGTCGTCCATCCATAAAGCAGACTGGGACATTACACGGCGGCTAGCACTAGCAAAGATATCTCAAAGTCCAGAATTCTCAGAGAATCAAAAAGCCATTTTTAGCCGTATATTGGTAAGAGTTGGAGACATTCACTATGATCACTCGGTCCATGTTAAGCGGCACTAGAAAGCTTCCAACAGTCTCCATCATCTCTCTGGCCTTGAGGCCAAAAACCTCCAACTGTTGACCACCTTCCGAGCTGTGCAAGCTGAATGAGAAATTGATAATGCTGAAAACAAGAACCTAACCGATTGCCTTGCATATTTAAAGGTTGAGCGAGAAAGCATAAATAAGGAGATAGCTGAGATTGAGCCTCGACTGAAGATTGTGGAAGAAAAACTCAAGTCGAGCGCCAAGACCAGAGTCCAGTTATATCAACAATCCACTTTCCTTGACAAGGAAATCAGTCCTTGTTGACGAATCTAGGCAAGTATACCTAGTCGAACAAGTAATACGGTGGTGAGACCAGTTATCGTATCCACAGGGATTGGTTGCCAATTACCAATTCACAAATAAAACAACTAACTAGACTAAATGAAGAAAGATCAAAACATAAAATAAAGCAACAAAAGCAATAAAATATTTTTTGGTCTTTTTGGGAATTTTTTATCAAACACTTGGAATGCAAATAGGGGTGTTGGGATTAAATTTCGCTAAACCATACCCTCATGCAATACCAAGACCACCAATCCAGTTTATACTTCAAATATTAAAATCAACCCACAAAATTACTCAAGCCTTGATTCCTCAGATGACAAGAACCTAAATCCACTAATAGACCCTAATTCCTTAGGAGGCCTAGATTAATGAATTTGCATTAAGATTAATGATTACGCGATTACTAATAAACCAAACCCCATTCCTAGATGCGAGCTTTACTAGGTGAATAATTCCAGATCAAGAATCAATAAGAACGTCCCCGTTGCAAATCAATTCTCAAAATCAGTTCATGGGTAACTAAGCCACAAAAAGCATTAAGCAAAGGAATTAAACACTAATAGAGAAAGCATAAACATAGATTGATAAATCAAAGCAATTACATAATATTCAGTTTGGCTACATCTAATCCCAACAACAGGGATTTAGCTACTCATAATGAAAGAGAAAGCCAAAACCAGAATAGTAGAAACAAGGGAGAGAAGAAACTCCATGGAAGATTTCCACTGCCGTCACCGCAGCCCCTGGTTCAGAGCAAAACGTCCCCTTTCTGTGTTCTAAGAGTCTTCCTAGGGTAAAAGTGCTCCTAGGTTAAAAGTCCCTATTTTTCTGTGTGTAGCCGTGTCTGTCTCCCTTTTGATGGCGCTGTTGTGGCTAAAATATATATAGCAAAGTCATATTCATGCTAAACTTAAGGGCTTCTATCCTCTAATTTAGTTGTCAAATCCCAATCATATCTTATCAAGATTTAATTAGATGATAGAATGCACAGCAACAATTTTGTTCTATCACGCCGTGGCCTTGTCCACTTTAATTTCATTCAATCTTTCATGTGGGCCCTTGATTTGCTTTGCCATAAACATTTCTACATTAATGTTTTTATTTGTCAAAACCCAAGCTTCACGTTGGCAAGTCCTTGGATTGAGTTCAAGATATATCTCCTTGCATATGGTGATTGATATTCTTTAATGACTTCAAATCTTCTAAATTAATTGCCCAATCAATATCTTCATCTTCTATTTTTATGGTAAGTCATTAATATCCAAATCATCCAATCCATCAATTAGGCCTCTCACATTGCTGCTGGACTTTTGTCAATTGTCATTAAATATTTCCATTCCAAATTAAATTGGAGTCATCCAATATCTTCAATTTTCAAGCTCCAACTTAATCCAGGCTCCATTATGGCTCATCTGGGGCATTTTCTCTTTAATTTCTGCAAAACAACACCACGAAACCACCTTACCCGTTCCAAGGTAAAAACTAACTAAAATCAATTTAAATATGCCTAAACTATATGAAAATGCATGCAAAAATGTACATAAAATATTATGTGAAATCACACTATCGGTCCTCTTACTCAGCAACGCGTCGCACTGGAGGGAGATCTGGCTACAACAGAGCACGAGCTTTCAGTTGCCAAGACTTCTTGGAAAGAATTGAAGACCATGTTTTTGGAAGCAAAAACACCACCAACTCATACGGCCATGTAATCGACCATTCTTACCCCCATGCTTATCTCATCAACTTCGGAGCCTGCCGGTACCATGTCCGTATCAGCTGAAACCAACATAGCCGCGATTGTGAGTGATATTGCGACCAGTGAAGCACCTGATGCGGCTGAAGAAAATCTTGTGGGTGAAGGAAATGAAGAGGCACAAACAACAGACGAAGGGTATATTTCTGCCGAAGATGTGGCACTGGCTATCTCGGATGAAGCTCTTCCTACTGGGCATACCGAAGTTAAAGATGGTTCTACAATCACTCCAAATCCATCAGCCGACCCAATTAACTAGGATAATATTTTGGCAGCCGATGTCACTTTCCTTTTATAGTTTTTTACTGTTAATGGTTTTTGGAAGCTACTTGGTCGACTTGTGGCCATCATTTTGAACTTACTCCTTCCCAAATTGAGGGATAATATGACTTTAAGTGTTTGCCGTTTATGCTGCGAGTTAACTCTTCCCCTTGCATGTTTACTAACCGATAAGCACCTCCAAAAATAACTTGACTAACAATAAACGACCCTTCCCAATTTGGTGACCATTTCCCATATTTAGGATCCTTACTCCCAAATGGTAAAATCATCTTCCAAACCAAGTCACCCTCGACAAACTGCTTGTTTTTAACATGCTTGTTGTAAGCCTTAGCAACCTTCTGCTTGTTTTGCCGAATGTTATCGAGAGCCATTAATCTATCCTCATCGTCTGACTCTAACTCCATCAACATGGCTTGTTGATACTCATCTAAAATTAATCCTTGTTGCCTGGCTACACTTAAGGATTTTACATTAATCTCCAAAGGCAGCACAACATCTTGACCAGAAGTTAGTCGATCAGGTGTCAAGTCTGTAGCATGATGAGTGTGATTACACCTCATATTTCTTTATCATATTGCATGCATTTTCATGTAGTTTAGGCATTTTTAATTTGATTTTTGTTAGTTTTTACCTTGGAACGGGTAAGGCAGTTTTGTGGTGTTGTTGTGCAGGAATTGAAGATTAAAATGTTCAAGATCAACCATGATGGAGCTTGCACGAAGATGGAGCTTGAAAAGCAAGAAAACTGAGTCAAACAGAGGCCATCACGGTCTAGCCGTGACAGCCATCACGGTCATGATCGAACAAGCCTGAAAAGAAAAGAACGAAAAAGTCATAACCTGTCACGGTCAGGCCGTGATGGCCATCACGGCCGTGACAGGCCATCAGTGCCAAGTTTTCCAAGACAGAATCTGTCACGGCCTGGCCATGACAGGCATCACGGTCGTGACATGCAATATCTGGAATTTTAAAACCTGATTTGATCTGATTTTGTAATTGCTTGGGATTCAAGTTAACCTACTCTATAAATAGGGCAATTAGGCTCAAAAATAGGGATCCCTTGCGTTGCTACCTTAGGCAAAAACTAGGATTTCTCTTCTTCTCAATTTCTTCTCTTCTCTTAGGTTTTCTTTTATGCTTTTGTTAATCAAGCTTTCTATGAACATGGCAATGCTTGAGTAGTTATTTTTATTTCTAGGGATTGGGGCTATGCCTAAGACTTGTTTTATGTTATGAATTGATATTTTCCCTTTGTTAATTCCAATTTGCTTTTGATTTAATTCCTATTGCATGAATTACTTGTGAATCTGGTGCGCACTTATTTGCATGTCATAGATATTCTAAGGAGGAACATAGCGGTGAACTTAGGTATTGGATCTATAGGGATTGAACTTAGGACTTCAATCACGAGAGTTAGAAGCGGTCCTTCGAGGGTTCACTGAATTGTCACAAGACTTAAAGGGTTCGATTTAAATTCAATTACCACGAGAGTATGGGTTGATTTAATCGGGCACGGTTCTTGTATCCCGAGATGGAACATTAACTTATTTAGGATAAATTCACCTTCAAAGCAAATTTCGATAATTAACAAGAGGGGTAGTCAATTTAGTAACATGAGCAGTCTTGTTGGTAACCCAATTCCTGGAAATCTCTTTTGAATTTGAAAAACTCCTATTTGATTTACTTTCCTATTTTTTTAATTGCGTTTTAAATATTTTAACTGCTAGTCAATCCTTTAAAAACAAATCTTTTCCAATTTTTTTCTAGTCTAGGTTAATTGATTTAATAATTGATAGTCATTTAAGATCACGGTCCCTGTGAATTCGATCTTTTTATTACTTAACGACGAAGCCGTACACTTGCGGATTCGAGCAACATCAAGTTTTTGGCGTCGTTGCCAGGGATTGTGCATTCTTGAATTTCAATTTAATTTTTAAATTTATTTTTCTGGACATTTTTTATTTATTTTCTTTTCTTTTTCTAGTGTATCTATCTCTCTTTGCAGGAATTTTTCTCTCTAATGCAAAGATCCCAAAGTCTCGGAAATCTTATTGAAGTTGACCCCGAGATCGAAATGACCTTTCATAGACATGGGAGACTACAAAGACAAAGAGCGTGAGAAAGGTTGATTCCCATTCCGCTCATGGCGAATCTACCGGATACCAAACCACTGAAGGACTACGCAGCCCCAAATGCTAGGGGTTTGCAAACTGGGATTGCTAGGCCAGAAATTGAGGCGGAGAACTACACTATACCGCCTCTGTTAATTGGCATGATTAGGCAACATCAATTTGGAGGATTACCCTCGAAGGACCCGACTGATCATGTGGAGACATTCTTGGAGTTCACCGATACAATAAGAATTCAAGGTGCCCCGATTGATGCTATATGCTTGAGGTTATTCCTCTCCTCTCTGACTGGAAAGGCAAAAGCTTGGTTGAAGCAAGTGCCCGCTAATACTTTGTCAACTTGGGACCATCTGGAGCAGGCATTCTTGGATATATTCTTCCCTCCATCCAAGACTGCTTACCTACGAACTCAGATCACCGGCTTCTTCCAGAATGACGGAGAATGCTTATCCGAAGCTTGGGATCGTTACAAAGGGTTGCTAGAGTCTTGCCCACATCATGGGATCGAGAGGTGGTTGTTAATGCATACATTCTACAACGGATTGGATTACTCTTCGAAGGTGTCACTTGACTCCGCAGCTGGTGGAGCCTTTATGAATAGACCTCTGACTGAAGCGTTCAATATCATTGAAAACGTAGCCACCAACTATCACTAATGGGGTTCGGAAAGAGGTAATAACCCGAGAAAGCTTTCGGGGGGTATGTTTAAAATGAATAGCACTGATCTAATTATGTCTAAATTTGACTCATTGAATAAACACTTTGATAAGCTTGAAAAGTCTAATGTGAGTTCAATAGGTGATACTAATGTTGTTTGTGAGATTTGTGGAATGCAGGGATATGACATAATGGAGTGCCCACATGGTATTGCTCCTGGATCCGGTGCTTCAGGGGAACAAGTGAACTCTTGTCACAACTTCTATGACACGAAACCGAGTTGCCAAATTATGCTCCTCCATAGCCTTACAACCAAGTGAGGGAGAATAATCCTTATCTCTCCTATGGGAACTACAACAACGCGTTGAACCACGAGTTCCAGGAAGGCCAAGGTAATAGGAAACAAGCATCGGGATATCCTCGGGTACAAAGGTCTAAACTTGAGTCTCTTTTGGAAAATTTTGTTGAAACTCAAACAAAGCAAAATGAAGAGTTTAGGCAACAAGGTAGGGCGGTCAATGAGGCAATAAAAGAGTTAACATCTAAGGTAGATAACTTAGCCATCCATAATAAGATGTTAGAAACTCATATTGCCAACAAGCTAGTACATATTCTAGAACTAAGGGTACGTTCCCAGGACAACCCGAAGTTAATCCCAATGAGCACTGTAATGCTATGTACTTGAGGGATGATAAGCTTGGGGTAGTTAAGAAGAATGTGGAATGTGAGGAGGACATGAGTGAACATGAAGAGATAGAGCCAAAGTATGTCCCCCCACCACCTTACCAACCCCTAATACCTTTCCCACAAAGGTTGGTCAAGAAAAAGCAAGTAGAAAAAGAAACTAAGAGCTTAATTGAGGAGCATGATGCCATGATAAAAACTAATATGCCTCCTAAACTAAAAGATCCAGGAAGTTTCTCTATTTCTTGCTCAATTGGAGAATTAAAAATAGATCAAGCCTTATGTGACTTAGGGGCTAGTGCGAGTTTGATGCCGCTTACTAACTTTGAGAGGTTAGGAACCAAGGAATTGAGTCCATCCAAGTCCTCTTTACAATTTGCGGATGGATCAACTAAAACCCCTCTAGGCATACTAGAGAATGTCCCCATAAAGGTAAGGAAATTTTTCATTCCTACCGATTTCATGATGTTGGACATGAACGAGAATTCTAAATTCCCTATCATTCTTGGAAGGACATTCTTGGCCACAGCTAGAGCAATAATAGATGTAAAAAATGGTAAGCTCTCTTTGAATGTAGAGGAAGGTAGGGTGGATTTTGATTTGACTAACTCATATAACAACCCTCCTTTTGAGAGTCATATGTGTAGGATTGAGATAATGCCTCCAAAGGTGAAGGAAGAGCTTAACATGGAAGCAACTCCCAAACTTTGCATGACAAATGATGCACCAAACAATGATGAAATTGGAGTTCCTCAACATGTGGAGTTAAAACTTCCTCCGAAAGGAAGTATGGCCATGAAACTCGGAGTGAAAAGATCAAAGCGAAAGCGCATGTGGCCATATGAACAAAATAGGCTCTTTGATGGACTTCCTTGGAAGAGAGGCATTCTTGCACTTCCAAGCCCAGCTGATCCCGGTTGATCGAAGGGAGTATGGTCAAGCTTAAGACCGTAAATAAGCGCTTCTTGGGAGGCAACCCAAGTTTTCTTTCCCTTTTCAATTTGCTTTTGAATTCTGTTTTTGAATAATTTAAGAAGATTAAGAGAAGAAAGATCACTAATTGATGGTTTTGCCAAGTATTTTCAGGTTAAGAAGGCAGGAAGAGCAAAAAGGCATGGAAAAATAAAGTCAAGAGGAGATCACGGCCTAGCCGTGACGATGATCACGGTCGTGATGGGCCAGAAGCTAGAAACCATAAGGCATCATGCCCAGGCCGTGATAACCATCACGGGCGTGACGCGAAGGAGCCCAACAGAACAGAATTGATCACGGCCTAGTCGTGATGAACGTCACGGCCGTGACACGTCTTCCAACAGCTCTTTGACTAGCATGTGAGCCAGCACCCTCCACCACCTCGGTGAGTTGTTCCATTTTTCTCCTCTCTCCGCCTTGATTATTTACACTGGGGACAATGTAAGTTTTTAAGCTTGGGGTAGGGGTATTTTTGCATTTTTCATGTTGCATTCATATAGGTGTAGTTTTGCATAATCACATAATTAGATTTCCCCTTGCTTAGAGTATGCATCCAATTGTGAGAACTTTGTGCCAAATGAATTGAGACAGTGATTTTTTTGAACTCAATTTTCGTATTCTTGTGATAGGCTAAAAATAAAAATGCTTGAGATGATCTTCTGATAGTTGATAATTAGCATGTAGTTCCTTAGATTTGTGTTTCTCATTGATTTTAAACTACTAAATGTGATATTTTTTGAGCCTAAAAGGGGTACTCACTAAATCTACCCCATTCTTTGTGATTGAGTGTTTTATTCCTCTTGGATTGTATTCTCTAGAACTTGACTTAAAACCATTTTGAAACTTAAAATTTTTTGAAAACATATTTGAAAATGATTGAGGCACTAGGTATTTTTCTGGCCTTCTAAGCTTTGACTGACTAAATGCTACCCCTTAGTTACCCAGTTTTGAGCCTAAAAGAATAAAATACTTTTCTTGGTTCTTTGATTTATTTTGATGAATGATGCTAGGTATGACACCTTTTAAAGTATTGCGAAATGAGCAAAAAGGTAGTTTGAAAAATAAAATTGTGGAATGAAAAAGTTAGAAAAATATTTCTCTTAAGTTGGAAATCTCTCATTCTCCAAATTGAAAAACTAAAATGAAATAAACAAAAAAAAAATGGAGAAGGGGATGAGAACAAGAAAGTGAGAAATAAAAATAAATAAAATAAAAAAGAAAGGGGAAGAAAGAAATAAAGGTGGAAAAGTAAATTAAAGCCCAAAAATGTATTTTAGAAGGTTGTCGTGCTTTGCATTGTTTGATATTTTTTTTAACCTTCTTGAATTTTCCCTTTCTTGATTTCCCCACCTAACGATTAATCCCATGACCCCATTATAACCAAAACAAAAGACCCCTTGATTCTTATTTGTTTTCATTAATAAAGTAGAGATTTGGTTAATAGTCAAGCTTATGTAGAATGCCTTCCTTGAGGAAATTGAGCGAATTGTCATATACCCTTAAACACTTGAGTGAGGTGAGAAGAGTGCCCGAATTAGTGAGAGATGTGAATTTAGGGAACCTAAGCTTCTAATTGGACTTGAAATTGATTGTCTCCTGGATACTTATTTGGATGTTCCTATTACTTGGATTTATTACTCGGGTTCTTGGTTCATTATCCGTGCTTTGATTGTTTATCTTGTCTGGCCTTGGTTATTGATTTAGGACAAGTAAAATCTTAAGCTTGGGGTAGTTTGATGAGTGTGATTACACCTCACATTTCTTTATCATATTGCATGCATTTTCTTGTAGTTTAGACATTTTTAATTTGATTTTTGTTAGTTTTTACCTTCGGAACGGGTAAGGCGATTTTGTGGTGGTGTTGTACAGGAATTGAAGATTAAAATATTCAAGATCAACCATGATGGAGCTTGCATGAAGATGGATCTTGAAAAGCAAGAAAACTGAGCCAAACAGAGGCCATCACGGCCTAGCCGTGACAGCCATCACGGCCATGATCGAGCAAGGCTGAAAAGAAAAGAACAAAAAAGTCAGAACCTGTCACGGCCGTGACAGGCCATCAGTGCCAAGTTTTCCAAGACAGAATCTATCACGGCCTGGCCATGACAGGCATCACGGTCGTGACGTGCAATATCTGGAATTTTAAAACATGATTTGATCTAATTTTGTAATTGCTTGGGATTCAAGTTAGCCTACTATATAAATAGGGCAATTAGGCTCGAAAATAGGGATCCTTGGGCTGCTACCTTAGGCAAAAACTAGGATTTCTCTTCTTCTCAATTTATTCTCTTCTCTTAGGTTTTCTTTTATGCTTTTGCTAATCAAGCTTGCTATGAACATGGCAATGCTTGAGTAGTTGTTTTTATTTCTAGGGATTGGGGATATGCCCAAGACTTGTTTTATGTTATGAATTGATGTTTTTCCTTTGTCAATTCCAATTTGCTTTTGATTTAATTCCTATTGTATGAATTACTTGTGAATCTGGTGCGCACTTATTTGCATGTCATAGATATTCTAAAGAGGAACCTAGTGGTGAACTTAGGTATTGGATCTTTAGGGATTGAACTTAGGACTTAAATCACTAGAGTTAGAAGCGGTCCTTCGAGGATTCACTGAATTGTCACAAGGCTTAAAGGGTTCGATTTAAATTCAATTACCACGAGAGTAGGGGTTGGTTTAATCGGACACGGTTCTTGTATCCCGAGAAGGAACATTAACTTATTTAGGATAAATTCACCTTCAAAATAAATTTCGATAATTAACAAGAGGGGTAGTCAATTTAGTAACATGAGCAGTCTTGTTGGTAACCCAATTCCTGGAAATCTCTTTTTGAATTTGAAAAACCCCTATTTGATTTACTTTCCTATTTTATTTGATTGCGTTTTAAATATTTGAACTATTAGTTAATCCTTTAAAAACCAAATCTTTTCCAAATCTTTTTCTAGTCTAGGTTAATTGATTTAATAATTGATAGTCATTTAAGATCACGGTCCCTGTGGATTCGATCTTTTTATTACTTGACGACGAAGCCGTACACTTGCGGATTCGAGCAACATCATAGTCGTGGACTTAGAGTTCTTATAGGCCCATAATACTTCAGAAAATGCTTCATGCCATTTCATGGGTTTATCCTCCAATGTCTTCTTGATCATGGCAATCAACACTTTATTGGTAGCCTTGGCCTGCCCATTGGCTTGGGCATAATATGGGGAAGAATGAAGTAACTTGATACCATATTCCTGAGCGAAGGCCACCATCTTTTCACCAGTGAACATAGTTCCTTGATCGGTGGTGATTGTCTCGGGTATGCCATATTGATGAATTATATGCTGCTTGATGAATTTAATGACATCCTACTGAGTGGAATTGACCATCGGCTGCGCCTCCACCCATTTGGAAAAGTAATATGTTGCCACAATGATAAAGTCATGTCGTTTAGTCGATAGGGGGTATATTTTCCCAATAAAGTCCATTGCCCATCCTCGGAAAGGTCATGGTTTGACTATGGTATGAAGTTCCTCGACTGGTACTATTTGAGTGGGACCATGCCTTTGACATGCTTCACATCCTTTGGCATACTTATAACAATCAGCTGACATGGTGGGCCAATAATACCCCATCCGATGCAAAGTCCACTTCATAACTGGTCCTGCCTTGTGAGCACCACAAATACCTTCATGAACTTCCTTCATCATTCTTTGGACCTCTTCCTTTCCCACACACTTAATGTACACTCCATCGATTACCCTTCTTACTAGCTCTCCACCCAGTAACGAATATTTCAAAGCCCTCTATCTCACTTTGTAATCTGCCTTAGCCGAGGGACTCTTTAGATAGCTTATAAGCTCGTCTCTCCAATCCTCGGCTAGCTGACTATCTGGAGACATTATTTCTTTTAGATTATCCGTCGGGCCATACAGGATTTTTATTTCCTTATAGCCAGAGGCATGTTGGGCCAGATTATTAGCCTCATCATTTTCTTCCCTCGGAACATGCATTACTACAACATCGACAAACTGTTTTAATAACAAGCTAGTCGTTTAGTAATATTCTAACATTTTAAGGTTGTTATACTTATATTCCCCAGTTAATTTCTTAATGACCGACTGGGAATCGCCCATTATCTGAACATACTGAGCTTTTATGGATGTCAGGATTCTCAGTCCCATAATCAAGGCCTCATACTCGACTTGGTTATTGGAACAATTCGATTGCAGCTGACACATAAACTTCCAGTTCTGTCCAGTTGGGCCTACAATGGTAACTCCAGCCCCTACACCTTTTTTTGTCTCCGATCCATCAAACGTCAAAATCCATGGTTTAAGGTTAATACAACGACTAACCTCTTCAAACGGATCGACTATATCAACCGAGGGGTGCTGAGCCACGAAATCGTCTACAGCATGGCCTTTTACAGCCATTAATGGTACGTACGTTAATGCATATGCACTTAACTTAATGGCCCACTTCATCAATCTACCTTGTAGGACAGGCCTATTAAGTAAGTATTTAACAACGTCAATCTTGCACGAAACTAACACTTCTTCAGGTAATAAATAATATTCAAGTTTTGTACAAGCATGGAACAAAGATAAACACAATTTCTCAATAGGAGTATATCTAGACTCAGTCGAATTTAACAAATGGCTAAGATAATAGACAGTCCTCTCAGTACCATCATCAGCTTCCTGTGCCAAAAGGCAGCCGATTGATCCTTCTGCAGCCGATATGTATAACTTCAGGGGCATTCCTGGCACGGGTGGCATCAAAATAGGAGAATTTGCCAAGCCTTGTTTAATTTGTTCAAACGCGTCTTGATGCTCTGATCCCCAAACAAACTCCTCAGCATTCTTCAGCCTATGCAATGGAGAAAATGCATTCATCTTCTCAGTCGAGTTAGCTATGAACCTTCTTAGAAAGTTGATCTTACCTATCAAACTTTGCAACTCTTTCTTGTTCCTGGGAGGTGTTGCTTCCAACACTGCCTTTGCTTTGTTATTGTATATCTCGATATCATGCTGATGCACCAATAACCCCAAGAAAATACCAACCGAGACTCCAAATGAACACTTTTCTGGATTCATCTTCAGACTATGAAATCTCATTCTTTGAAAAGCCATCTCCAAATCAAGCAAGTGTGCTTCGAAATCTGTAGATTTAACCATTACATTATCAATGTACACCTCCATGTTTTTCCAAATTAGATCATGAAAAATAGCGTTCATAGCTTTCTGATAGGTGGCTCCAGCATTCTTCAACCTAAATGGCATGACCACCCACTCGAATATCCCAATCGAACATGGGCATCTAAAAGAAGTCTTATGAATGTCCTCCTCGGCTATATAAATTTGATTATAGCCCGAGTTTCCATCAATTACTGTAAGAATCCCATTGCTCTCCACAGCATCGACCAACATATCTGCTATGGGCATGACATATTCATCCTTAGGTGTCGCCAAGTTTAAATTCCGGTAATCAGTGCAAATTCTCAATTTGCCATTCCTTTTGAACAATGGGACGATGTTAGAGAGCCATTCAGTGTTCCTAATCATCTGAATAAACCCAGCTTTGAGCAATATCTCCATATCTGCCTTTTTTTTGGGAAGCAAATATGGATTGAACCTCCGAGCTGGTTGTTTATACGGCTTAAATCCTTCCTTGATCGGTAGTCGGTGCTCTACTAACTGCCTGGACAATCTAGGCATCTCACTGTAGTCCCATGCTAGACAATCTTTGTATCGCTCGATGAGCTCGACCAACCTGACCCTATCAGATTCGGCTAACAAACCACTGACCTTGGTCGTTTTTGGCTCGTCATCCGAACCCAAGTTTACCGTTATCATTGGATCTTGTGCTTCGAAAGTTGGCAACTTCTTATGCACTGAGGGTGGTATGTCTTCATCGTTATGATCCTGCCCCATAGTTTCTTCCTCCAACCCATTCTGCATTTCCCCCTCGACTGACCCTGTCTCAATGATTTTACTTTCAGCCGTAAATATAGTCAGTCGTTGGAGAATATTTTTAATGACTTGAGGCTTACTGATCATTAAAAATGTCTAAAGGCCATGGTTCGGCCAACATTTTCACTTCAAAACCCTTTGCGGTCAATTCACATGATTCCCAAGCCCCTTCTTCACAATCCTTATGTATCATGATAGGTTCCATATGAGGTGAATAGAATATGGCTTCCGTTGCTCTCACCTCCACTGTAAATGGATTCTTGTCTGCCAAAACTACCTCTGCCTTTTCATCATTCCACATAACCAGTCGTTGATGTAGAGTCGAAGGCACACACTTACTTGAATGGATCCAGTCTCTGCCCAATAATATTGAATAAGTGGTCTTCGCATCTACCACAAAGAAAGCAGAACTAACAGTTTTTGACCCTACTGTGACATCGGCTACCAGAACTCCCAGGGCAGTCGTTGCCTCACCGGTGAAGTTGGTCATTTTTATGTTAGTCGATACAAGATCTTCTTTAGTCTTTCCCAATTTCCACAAAGTAGTAACATGCATCACAATTAGCACTGCCCCCCCCCCCCCCCTCCATAAATACTCGACTAACCTCTTTGACATTCAACAGTGCCTTGATGTATATGGGCTTCAAATGCTTGGACATTTTATCTGTAGGTTTGTCAAATGTCATCCCCACAGGTCTCAAGAAATCTTCATCAGATAGAACGACCCACTCTACTTCTTCTGCACACACATCTCCCTCCAACATACTCGGATGTTCCTCACTTGCCCAAAACTCACTAGGCAAGATGCTCACGACATCTACTTCGGATGATGGTGAGGTCTCCTCCACCAGAAGGGTGTCTAGCAAG
Organism: Sophora flavescens; assembly: GCA_030762895.1. NCBI lineage: Eukaryota > Viridiplantae > Streptophyta > Magnoliopsida > Fabales > Fabaceae > Sophora > Sophora flavescens. Next base: position 26,001,255 of record CM061063.1, on the reverse strand, counting down.
GATTCTTCGAAGAATGACATCATGTTCATTTCTTCCTTGGCCATTACATCTCCAGCATGTCCATTTTCTCTTAAATGACTATCACCCTTTTCTAGTTCAGGGCTTTGCATCAGGCTAACTTCATCCAAAGAATCTGTACCACTACCCTGTTCATCCTGCTCAGTGAACGGCTGAACTTCCGGTTCCCTGATATATGTCCCCCCTTTCTTCAAGTCTTGCGTTGATAACTCCTTAATTTGAGGGAGGCAGAAAGCTTTTTTTAAAGCCCTGTCGACTTCACCGAACGGAATCTCTTTCTTGTCCTTGTCTTTGACCTCGGCTAACATTTGCAAAGTCATATTCATTGTTTGCACAGTCTTCTTTCTCTGCTGCCTCCTCTTTTGAGTGCGTGTCAACTGGTGAGGCACTGTATTCGCAGGTTTATTCATATGGACGTGCTTATTCACCTGCCATTTTCCTTCCTCTACTTTAGCTGAAGGTCTGAGCATCCTCTGAGGCTTCATGCCTTCCTCATTTCTAACAACTATTCTTAACGACATCATTCCTCCTCTTGTGTTGACTTCGGCTACATGTCGTTTACCTTCTGGAATTGGGCGTTCATCAATCATTGGCAATCTTCTTCTGCCATCTGATGTGCTTATATTAGCCATTTTTCTCCCAGGCCAATGTTGGTGATATCTCTTGGGTTGGATAGTGTGAACTTCGAATTGTTTTCTCAAACCTTCAACACTACCATTCTCATTTGGTTGAACCAACCTACTGAACACACTAGACTTTTGAGACTGTGCATTCCCAGATATCTTCCGAGGAACCGATTTCTTCATGGCTATCACACCAGGAGTTCCTAGTCTTTCGAACATACTCGGCTTCTAATTGCCTCTGTTGACTTCGGCTAGAGCTCTTTCACCCCCCGTGTTTCAGCCATGTTCTTTACCCTCCACTGTTGATGGACCGGCTGCTTCCATTTCTTGTATGGTGAGCCAGATCCTCTAGAAAAGGAGACCATGTCGACGAATATATTAGGAAACAGATCTACATCCACGCCCATTTCCACCACTGTTTTGTCAGATAACTTAAACCTGCCTTCTTTTACTGCCTTTTGGATGTCCTTCCTGAAAACTACGCAGTTCACCGTGGCATGGTTGTAAGAGTTATGCCATTTACAATATTTCTTGACCTTCAATTCCCCAGTCGATGGAATTTTATGACCCTCGGCTAAACGAATATGTTTGTCCTTCAACAAGTAATCGAAAATTTGGCCAGCCTTTTAAATATCGAAAGAATACTCTGTCTTATGTTCCGGAGTATCTACTTCTTTGCCCTTAGCAGCTCTTAGAGCAGGACAAAAGTAAGGCTTCCCCCTGAGGATCTCGTTGTTGAACGAATTCTAGGGAAGTATACCTAGTCGTACAAGTAATATGATGGTGAGACCGATATCGTTCCCACGAGGACTGAGACAAGTACTAGCACGTACCGAATCAATTACTATCTAAGCGAATATTTGGATTGAAAGGAGTTCTATACTAATTATCAAGCCCCAAAACAAACAAAAGAAAAGGAAAAAACTCTTTTTTTGATTTTTTATCAAATACTTGGAAGGCAGAGAAAAGGATTCTTCAAATATATAAAAGATGTTGGGATTAGGTTCACTAAACTTCATCCCCATGCAATGAAATGACTAATAAACAGTTTCTACTTCAAATATGACAATTAATCCACTAGATTACTCAAGCCATGATTCCTCATATGACAAGAGCCTAAATCCACTAATAGACCCTAATTCCTTAGGTGGCCTAGATTAATGAATTTGCATGATGATTAGGGATTACACGATTGCTAATAAACCTAAATTCATTCCTAGATACAAGGTTTACTAGGTGGTTGATTTCAGTTCTAGTTCTAATACGAATTTTCCAATTGCATACCAAAACAATAACCAAGTCATGGGGGATCACGCCACAACAAGCATTAAGCAGGGAAATCAATCACTCATAAGGAAGCAAAAACTGTATTACAAGGTCAAGTCAAATACATGGAGGATTCATAAATAGCTACATCTAATCCCAACAATGGGAGTTTAGCTACTCATGATCATAGCCAAAATCAAAGAAATAGAGATGAAGAGGAGAAGAAACTCCATGGAATCCTTGTGCAACTGCCCCTGGTTCAGAGAGAGTGTCTTAGGGTTTCAAAAACTGTCATCTTCTGTTCTGCCCGTGCCTCTTATAGATTAGGATTCGCGTCACGGTCGTGATGGCCATCACGGCCAGGCCGTGACGCTTTCTGCCTTGGCGCGCTTTCAAATTTTGGAGCATCATCACGGCCAGGCCGTGATGGGCTCCGCCAATCTCACCTGGTCTGTCACGGCCGTGATGGGTATCACGGCTAGGTCGTGATGGGTATCACGGCTAGGCCGTGATCAGTTCTGCCTGGTGAGGGTATATGTCACGATCGTGATGTGAATCATGGCTAGGTCGTGACAGCTTCTGACTTTTGCCTTCTTTCTTCTCAATTATTGCTCGATCACGGCCGTGATGGGCTCTGCTTGGGTCATTTTCTTCACTTTTCAAGCTCTGTCTTCATCCAAGCTCCATCATGGCTAATCTTGAGCATTTTTCCTTAAATTCCTGCAAAACAACACCAAGAAACCGCCTCACCTGTTCCAAGGTAAAAACTAATAAATATCAATTTAAATATGCCTAAACTATATGAAAATGCATGCAGAAATGTACAAGAATTATGATGTGAAATCACACTATCACTCGGCTACCATAATATCATTCGTGGAATCGGCTGGTATTTCCATTACGTCGTTTGAGCCCTCAGTATCAACAATGGATATCAAGTGAGTCCCCTTATTTCTGCTGGACCTTCTCTGCTCTTTTTCAATGATGAACTGTTTCACCTGGGTTTCTACGGCAGCTAACTGACCCAAATCTAGGAAACGCTGAGCCACCAACCTCTCCCTCAGCTGAGGGCGCATATTGCTTATGGCCATAGAGGTATATTCATATTCTGGGAATTGGACACTGCAACGGCTCCCCAGCTTGTTGAGTCTTTCAATGAACTCCGCGACTGGTTCGTCGACTTCTTGTTTTAAATTCATTACATCAGCCGCGGTCACTTCTGGCTGAGGTCTAAAGAACCTGTCATGGAAACATCTTTCTATATCTGTCCAATTTTGGACAGAATTAGGTGGCAAGGAAGAGTACCATGTGAAAGCAGTCCCTGTTAGAGAGAGAGGGAACAACTGCAATTTATTCATTCTGATTTGCCTCCCCACATTGAATTGTGAACCTACTAATAGGCTCCATTGTAGACTTTCCAGGAGTCTTGAAACCTCTCGGCAAGGACATCATCTTATCCACCCATTCGTGTTGAAAAATGACTCTTGTATGTTTTGATTAATGACTAAACTTAAGCATTGATTAAACTTTGATTCACTAATCATTTGCCTTGATTACATGTTACGAAAAGATCTTTTAGTGCAAGGATATGAATTCAAAGGATTAAAGGAGAAAGACAAAGTCAAAACAAGGATCATGATTGGAATGCTTGAAGATAAAGAAACCACAAATGAAGAATCAAGGAATCTCAAGAAAAGGAAATTAGAAAGTATTATGTAAAGAAAAATTTTACTTATTTTCTTTGATTTAGCTCTCTAAAAAATAACTAAATTCAAAATGGTTTTCATAAATTAAAAATGAACTTAAAAATAAAAAGGTTAATTGAAAGATCTGTACATCTATGTACTTTCAGTTAATTAACTATTTTTTAATGAAAACCTATGTGTACATCAATTTATACATCGATTGATTCTAGAACAACCTGATATGTATGCAATCTAAGCTTCTGTCAATCGATATACACATTGATGTATAGAGTGAAACAGAATCCCGTGATTTCTCATACAAGCGTACAATCGATTGATACATCGATGTATAAGGCCAAACAGAGGCCAAGAAATTTTTTCATATACAACACATCGATTAGAACATCAATGCATACACAGAACAGAATTAGAGTCTTATATTTACAAAGAGCCAATTGATTGACACATCGATGCATAAGCCCAAACAGAGGCAAAGACTTTTTGAAATGATTATGCAATTGATTGAGCAATCGATGTAAAAACTTATGGGTTGTTGATGCTTTTGATTTTCAAGAACACAATCGATGTACACATCTATGTATCAATGGGAATCAATAACTTTCAAGAATCCAATCGATTGATCAATCGATGTACTCAGTACAAAAATTACAAATTTTATTTAATACATCGATTAGGCAATCGATTGACTGACATAATCAATTTTTGATGAAAAGTTTGTTTTGATCTTAACTAATTATTGAAGTGTGCCCAACGGATCTATTTTGACATACACCTATATAAAGGCTTGGGCAAACATTTCTCAATAATCAATTCATTCAATTCTGAAAGATTACACGAAATTGAGAGAGAGCATTTTCATTGAGAATAGTTAAAGTCTTTTCAGATAGTGCTTCAAGTTGTAATTCTGATTTCTTAGAATCTGTAATTCAATTTTTTTTTACTGAGAAAGGAAGAAGAAAGGAGAGAAGGTCTCTATCTGAGTATTGATCTGAGAGTAGAAGAAACTCTTAGAGGTTTGACAATAGTAGAAGGGACTCTTGGGGATTATAAGATTGCTTTTTCTGGAAAGCTGTCATGGGGTAGAAGGAACCTGAATTGTGAACCTTTGTAAAGAATTGTGTAATTTATTTTTGATTGATAGTGGACGAAACTCACAAGTGATTGTGGGGACTGGATGTAGGTAACCAGAGGAGGTAGCTGAACCAGGATAAATCTTGATTTGCATTTCTCTCTATCCTTTAACTGCTTTAAATTGTTGACTGTATGTGGTTAAGTCTTAGTTAAGGAAAATTTGTGTTTGTTCTAATATGAAAAACTATCTTTCATCAATCTTTCTTTATAAAGAATCAAGTCTTGAATCAAATAACTTTGCAAAAGCTTGTTTTGTTTTGTTGGTTGGCAAAACCTTTTCAAAAGTTTAGAAAAGTGTCAGTTTTTGCTTAAAGAGGAAAAAGTTTTCAGAAATCTTACATACTCAATTCAACCCCTCTTTCTTGAGTATTAGAAGCCACAACTAACAATTCGGGGTAGGACTTCTTATAAATAGGTCTATCTAATTACTTCAGTTGAACGCCAAAATACTTCTTAATAGTCTTAGCAATCATATTGGGATCGATTAGCTGAGGTCCGAGAGGCCTGCCATCAGCTGTCATTCCTTGGGGGAAATTCCCTCCAACGACTGGTTGTCCGAAAGGCATGGATGCCCCCTAGTACGGGTTTTGGCAACTATACTCTGACTTGTATGAATTCCTGGCTGGGTTACCTATATGAGATGGATTATTAGTCCATTGTTGCTCATTCGTGTAACTCTCGGGAATCCGGTATTGCATCCCTTGGACAACCGAGTAAGTTCCAGTATAAGGTGGAAAATAATTCCATACCTGCTCACCCGAATACTCCCCCGGTGTCTTGCACAAAACTCCTCGTTGAGGAATCGAACCCAAATGACCATAATGAGGCTATTTTGGCACAGTTTGACCAAACGACAGACCAGTCGAGGAAGGTGGAACAGAATTCCATGGCTGCTCCCTTATGTAGTTCCCAAACAGCTTAGTCTGTGTTGCTCCATAGCCCGTGGCTGGACATACGGTTTGAACTAGAGTGGCTTCCAGAAAATCGGTTCCATGAGCCGAAGCATTTGTTCCCAGGTAAGGCATTCTCAATGTTCCAATAGTCCCCGGTGGCCTCATGGCAATTGATACATGTCCATGCTGTAAGTTAGAATGGAAATTATCACGTCCCATAGGTAGTACTACGGGATTAGCAGTAGGTATTGTCATGTTAGAATATAAAAGATTAGAAGATAGTACCTGCTGCACTACATTCGGCTGTACCATACTTGATGGTCCTACTTGTATTTATGGCATACCATAACCAGTGTGCCCCCCTGGTGGAGGATTCATCTGTGGAGGGTTCGACTGTCCTGGAGTAACCGAGGTAGCCGAACCATGGGCGAACTTGAGGCCAATTTGTCATTTGGATCTCATTTCTAACCATGGGCTGAACAATTTCAGCCAGTTGCTTTGACATCTGGAACATAAGTTCATTAAGCCCAGAGTCAATATGTTGCTTGATAAAAGTGGCAGTCACCACCATCAGCTGACTTGGATCAACCCCTTCTGCCCCCGCCGATGTCCCTGCTTTGTGGCTAACAGGTGTGCTACTCGGTACAGGAGTGCCGGGTGATGATTGAAAGGATGTTGGCATCCCTAAAGTAGGTTTTACCTTAGTATGTTTTTTCGCTCCATTGTGGCTCCATGTTGTTCAGATGTTTCTCAGAACGCAAGTGCATGTGCCAATTGAAATCTTGATCAGGAGAGACAAACTTCCCAATCTGCTCACCTTCACTGGTCCCACCGGGCGTGCCAAAATTGTTATCTTGAGAAGTAAAATTAGCCGTGACCTCAACTAACTTCTAATAACAATGATTCCCTTATCAGTCGATGACATTAGAAGGGGGATTCTACCTTCTAACTTGTGGGTTTCTAAACTACTCCAAATAGTGTTTAGTGTGAAATGTGGGAATAAATAATGTATTTGATTGTATTGATGTATCTGATACAATATTTACAATTGGTATTTATAGGCTACAAATCGAACACAATGCAAAATTGTTCCTATTGGTCACATTCTCCTACATTCTAGCCTTATGCGCCAACGTGAACCAACTAGATTACAACGACTAACCATATCTAACTAAAATCCCTATATTTTAGGAATGTCTTCAATGATCATCCGCCTTTAACCGTTTGAATTAATTATCCTCATTCTTCAACGTCTCTTTGCTTCCTAAAATCAAGCTAAATAGCTTGAAAACCGTTTCCCCCTTATGAATGGAAGCAGATTATTCAATCGATGGAAGCTGGTGCAAGGAAATTTCAATATATATAAACAGAATAACTAAATGTTTTAATAACTAACTATTGGATTGGCTAGTTTATAAAATATCCATCCAAGAAAAACCAGGAATAAATTATCATTTATTTTGCAGTTATGAGATACAAGTTTTGTGATCATGCCAGGAAATCGGAAATGCATTCATGTACAACAAATAAGAAACATAAACAACTAGTTCAACTATGTGGGAACAACCTGGGGCTCTCCACCACTCTTCTCTGGCCCATCAACAGGGTTTTCGTTTTCTACTATCTTCTCATCCACCAGAAAACCTTGAGTAAATCTATCGTAATTGTTGGGTTCACTAGACTTGAATGGTCGCTCACCCAAAATTCGAACCAGGTCATCATGGTGAAGCACTTCTTTTTCAAGCAGCAACTCTGCAATTTGAGCCACCTTTTCCTTGTGTTGCTCGATAAGCTGTATAGTACGTTCATATGCTTTGGTTACCCAATCTCGCACTTCATTATCAATGATTGTAGCAGTCTTGCTGCTGTATGGTTTGGACGTAAACGCGTCATCTCGTTGAGGGAAAGAGAGGAGGCCAACTTTGTCGCTAAAACCATACTCTGCTACTTGTGCATATGTCATCTTGGTTACTTTTTCCAAATCATTTTGCGCTCCTGTTGAGATTTTCCCAATGAGAACCTGCAGTCATAAGGGAGGGGAAATCATAAATCTCTTGGCTTTGAAGGATCAACAATTTGCAATTGAAAAATCTATCAGTAATACACTGAAACTAATAACTTCTTTCAATAGAAAGACCAGTTAAGGAAAAAACAGGAGAGGGGTAAAAAAGATAAGCAAACATCAAGGGATATGCTGGAATTACCTGCTCAGCAGCCCGACCACCAAGGGTCATACAAGTCATATCAAAAAGCTGCTCCTTTGTCATGAGAAGGTTCTCACTAGGAACGTACTGAGCAAACCCAAGAGCCGCTGTGCCACGGGGAACTATAGATACTTTAAATAAGGGTTCAGCATATTCCAAGAACCAGCCTGCAATTGCATGTCCCGATTCATGGTAAGCAACAGTACGCCTTTCAAGCTTGCTTATTACCTGGTTGAGAACATAGGTATTAGAGAAACTCTAACTAGTAAATGAAAAGTAGTAGTTAGCGTTCCAGATTAGTTCAACATTTTCAATTCATAGCATACAATTTTCATCATCATGACTTATTTGAATTCTTAACTTCCAACAACAGCTTAAGATCAATTCTTTTTAAATAAAAGATCCAGTGTATAATGCACGATCCCATTAAGACCAACTTTGGATGGATCAATTGCCACACCCTTTGTCTCAAAAGTTCTAAAAATGTTATTTTATGTGCATGTTTATTACATAAATTCATAAAAATATAAGATTATATATGAAATCGAAGAATTACACACAAATGAGAAAATAATTTTACATAACTGAACCCTCACAAGCTTTCTCCACTTTCCTCATTTTCCTATACATATCCACTATAACTTATGAGTTATGAGCAAAGACACATTTTCAGTCTCTAGCTGAAATTTACCAACATTGTGTCATTAATTTATTAAAACAACTAAACTATATTTTATTTATCCTAAAACTTCATATCACTTACATTATGATAACGAGAAAGAAATGACAAAAATGAAAATGGCTATGGGTGCGTTTGATACGCATTAATGCACAGGACATCATAGGACAAACAAGACAGCACAGTTCAACCCCTTGATTCACAGGACAACTTTTTGTCCTGGACATCGTTTGATAGATAATGGACAACACAAGTAAAATAATATTTTATAACAAAGTATATATGATAATATATTACTACTACCATAATAATACAATATATATTATAGAGAGGAGAGAGATATATATGTAAGGATAATTTTGTCTTTTTTAGTAGTCTGTCATGGGACAAAGTTGTCACATGGTTTGGTGGGGGACAAAATTTTGGGGGTTTGTCTTGTCCCTCACTCCTTTTTTGTCATGTCCCCTGATCACTTTTCAAATCAAACAGGTGGCAATTTTTTGTGCTGTCCAGCCCCCTGTATTTTTGCAAATCAAACGCACCCTATAACTGTCCCTATGACAGAGAAATTTTATAACCTACATCCCACCCCACCCGAGGCAAAAGCTTAAAAGACCAACCTTGTTCTTCTTCTCCAAACCACCAATGATCCTATCAATAGCTGCCTCAAAATTTTCCATTGTGACTTGTGTTCCCTCATTTCTTGCAGCAATCAGAGCAGCTTCGTTACAAACATTAGCAATGTCTGCACCAGCAAATCCTGGTGTGAGAGCCGCAAGCTTTTGTGAATAATATGAAGGCTCATGGTCAAGTTTGATCTTTTTCAAGTAGATCTGGAATATCTGGTGGCGGCCTTTAATATCAGGTTTATCAATGCTGACCTGGCGGTCAAATCGCCCAGGCCTAAGTAGAGCTTTGTCCAAGATATCAGGTCTATTAGTTCCTGCAAGCACAACAACGCCAGAAGTAGTTCCAAAACCATCCATTTCCACCAACAATTGATTTAATGTACTTTCCGCTCATCATTTGCACCAGAGTAACCTCCTCGTCCCCTTGCTCGACCAATGGCATCAATCTCATCAATAAATATTATACTGGGAGCACGCTGCCTTGCTTCCTGAAACAAGTTTCTCACCCTAGATGGTCCAACACCAACGAACATTTCCATGAAATCAGAACCGGATATAGAAAGAAATGGCACACCAGATTCCCCTGCAGTTGCTTTTGCTAAGAGGGTTTTTCCTGTGCCTGGAGGACCCACCAGAAGAGCACCTTTTGGGATTTTTGCACCGAGTTCTTCATATTTCTTTGGGTTCTTGAGGAAGTGAACAAACTCCATAATTTCTTGCTTTGCTTCATCACAGCCAGCAACATCTTTAAAGAAGACCTGAATAAATATGAATTTACAAGAAAAATATTATCTCTTAAATTAACTTATTGCTAAGTTAGGCACAGCAACTCCGCCATAAAAAATTATTAACTAAAAAGAACAGGAATGAAGACAACTTGGGAACATTCTGTTAAAAATTAAATACAAAAAGCAACAACCATCTTATTGTAGAAAAAAAATAAAGCTACCAACCACGTTTTTGGAATTTTTGTCTACTGTAGTAATCTGGGCTTTTCCGATGTTGAATATTCCACGACCGCCCTTACCACCACCAGAACCACCAACACCAAATCCACCTTGCATTTTCCTTCCCATAAACATAAGAGATCCCAAAAGCAACAGTGTTGGAGCAAATCTCATCAACTCCTGGAACCAAACCATTTCAGAAGAATATGTAACAGGAACATAATCATGAGGGTCAATGCCTAGTGCTTCTTGCGCTTCCTCTAACTTCTCTTCAAAAGACTCAACACTTCCAATATTGAAATAGTATCTATATAGGCCACCAGTTCGGTTTACAGGTATCGTCCCTTGGACTTCTTCACTGTCTGTTTGGGTACGGGGAGTAGTTCTTACATATACTTTGGCAACTGACTTATTTGAAACAACAATATGATCTACATATCCTGGTTCCAAAAGCTTATTTTTAAACTCCTGAAAGCTGATCTGCAGAGAATCAAATTCTGGTCATGAGAGTATGATGATAAAAACGAAATAAAAGAAACTACAAAAATTAGAAACAATCGATCTCATTTCCAAAAGGCACGTAGTTGGACTCACATCCTAATTATCATGCAAAGACACCCCCAAATAAATAAGATCTAGTAAAACGCCAAGCATTGTTCAACGACCAACTAGTTCAAGACTTGAAACCAGATGCTAGAAAGCAAAGGGATATAGACGTCACAGGAATATATCCTAATAGCTTGTTCAATGGATATCCAATCTAAGCAGTCAACAGCAGCAGCGTATAGCTCATCTAGCAGACATACATGATACACCCATTTTTGGTAATGAAATATCAGCCAATCAGTAACTCTAGCCAAAGAAAAAATTACTGAGTAGCTATCGTTAAAGTCTATGGATAGCTTCATGTAAAAGTTCTTGAAAAGAAAGCGGAAAGGTTGGGGGGAAAAGAATCCAAACGAACAAACATGCATGCACCCAGGGAAAGTGAGAAGAACAGGAATCACAGAGCTACTGAGGAAGTACTAGAAGGTCTCAGCAAATATAGTAGTATAGTATACAAATACACCACTCAAATATACTTTCTCATTATCTCATTTCTATTTCCATTTTCTCCCATTCATCAAAATTCAAAAACAACCAGACAATAGTGGCATCATGTGTCGAGCAGTACAAAGTTCATATTTCATACATTCAAAACCATTGCACCGGTCATATGGAAAGCAGATATTCATTTGCCTCAAGTCCTCAACTAAACCCAACTTCACCTACATTAACAAATTAAAACCACAATAGGTTGTAGTAATATGTTTGAAGCTATACCTGCTGCTGCTCGCTAGGACCAAGTGAAAAGGCAAGAAGTAGCCCCAACACAAGTACAGGTATTATATTTTGAAGATGCTTCGAGAGAAATTCTTGAAAATTTCCATGATCATCTGTGTTTGTGTTCGAGTTATCTGAAATCAAAAGCAGAATTCGAGAGTTAGAAGTTGTTGGCGGTGCCCCTTTTATTGCTAGCTGATAGATAGACTGGAAAGCATATACATGATTAATTCTTACAGACACGCCCTGCACACAGACCCACAATTTAATGATTGCGGTCCAACAAGATTTGGGGGGATTTTTGGTCTTGAAACATGTTACAAAACCCATAATACCCCATCTACACCACAGCTGAAAATGAAGTTTGAAGGTGGTAGAAGAATACTATGTGCTTCTCCATTTTCCCATCGTTCATGTATAAAAAAAAAAAGGCTCTAAGGATGAGCCCGACACACTGTGTGGGTCTGAAGTAGATACTAGGCAGCTTTACTTTGCATTTGCAAGAAGCTAATTCCTCCACTGAAACCTGTAACCTCTGGATCACATGGTGATAACTCTAAAAAAAAATGACCAACACTAAAAAATTATAATCTCTACAAAAGACAAGTTTACTCAACAAACTTCATTCTCAGCCTGACTACCCAAGTTCCAAGTTAACAGAAAACTACATATAAAATGAACGCCAATAAAGGATAACACAAAGCCCCTTCAAGCATATATATAACAACAAAATCAAACACAAGATAGACAACTATTATATCCCCAACACTTGAATAACATGCAAGTGGTAAGAAAGGAATCCTTCCATATTGCTCATTACATTAGTGACGACCACCATTTTTGACCAATTTGCAATGATAGCTTCCTAGTTCACAATAAAACAAGATGCAAAGGAGATTTCTTTTTTACCTTTAGACTCGTTTTTTTTATCCTCTCCCTTGGGAATTTCCTTCTTTTCCTTGGGGTAAAAGTTCTCATAATCTGCCAAAGACGACAAGGAATACAAATCAGAACGCTAAATGAAGCCACAGCCCACAGTTCAGTTAGTAAGATCAATAGAAGCAGATTCAAATCGAATATGCCGATAAAACCCTAACTTACTCTTTTTCTTAGGGGCTTCGCTTGAAAAAAGACGGTAAAGCCTAGGGTTTGCTGCAATAGACTTAAAATAAGACAAATTGGAAACGAAGCCATTGCTGTGAGCTCCGGCAGAAGCTACGTAACCTCTGATAAGCCCCAATCCAATTTCCGCTCCGTCGGAATAAACGGCGGCGGCATTCGTACGAGGCGCTCCCGCTAGGGTTCCTAATCTCACGTCACCCTGCAACAAATTCTATCACCCAAATCCAAAGTTAGGTTTTTTTTTCCCCAATTTCGTTTTGCAATGAAGGAATTGAATTGAAGAGAAAGAAAAGCTTACTCTGGCTTGAGAAGAGCGCGACAGGGAGCGCCCGATCCTTGAAAACATCATCTTTGGGAGAGAGAAACAATTCCAACTATTAATCTTATCTTAGATTAAAAGTTTTACTCAAAACTAAAATAAATAAATAAACAGTGAATGGAATGAATAGATCTAAGGATGATGATAACAATATGGGAAACAACGTTTTTTGGCCTGTCTATCAAAAAACAAAAAAAAACGTTTTTTGGCCTGAGAAACGATAACAGTATTATTGTTGTTGTTGTTGTGGAGAAAAGATAGGAATGGGAGATGACAATCACACGAGTATGAGTAGCAAAGGCGGTGGTTTAACGCTGTGTTTGGTTTGTGTTTTATACGACGTCGCTTTTCCCTTCCTATATCACACACACACTTACTTTGAGGTCAACAAAGGTGCACGTTGGATTTGTGGTTTTGCTGTAATTTTGTCTTGGCAAACACGGTAACCGGCCCATAGTTCCTTCTTCCCCGAATGTGTTATTGTTCATAGAAAAATTATTAAATTAAATTTAAAATAATAATGAGTGGGGCCGCATGTCCTTATCCTGGTTTGGCGAGATATTTTTTTGATGAATTGCTACTAGCGAATTACCAATCCATTTCACGAGTGAGCACTGAGTTGATTAAGATGTATTATAGGATAACAGGCTTTTATAGATAAATAAAAGGCATACTTAAACTTGAGGAGCCCTCGGTTAAAAAAAAAATACTTGAGGAGACCGATGTTTGCCCTAAACCTAATCATATGACTTAAACTAACGTTTTTTTTTTGTCAATTACATTTAAGCTGTGTCAAATAAGCTTATTTCTCAAAAACCCTCTGGATTAAAAAAAAAAAAACAGCTCATTTCTACTTGAAAAGCCTCATCTATTTTTTTTAACTATAATATATTAGTAATTAGTTATAGCCATTGTGTTGCTCGTGCCATTAATTTCTAGTTTATTTTTTTTGGCTTAGATGCACACACAAAAATTATAGCAACTACTAATTGATTTTATAGATAAAAATAGGGTTTTAAAAATAATAAATATAAAATGAAGGATGTTGCTTTTTACACCTCTAATTTTTTTCTAATACACCCCACTCCTTTTTGTTTAAACATTTTTCCCCCAAAATATCCTTATCCCTTCCATAATCTCTCCTTTCGTACTATGACTTCATAGCATTTGGGTCATATCATCTAAACCCATTTATACTCGAAAGGCCCAAGCTGATTTTTTTAAAATATAGTATCTTAGTATTCATTATAGCAATTCCAAATGCATTTCGGAGAACCATCCTTTTTCTAACAATGACTAAGAATAGGGGCATCTACTACATACGTATATAAAATTACAATATGGATTCACCTACCAATCATGGTAACCTTACTAAACTAAAAAAAGACCCAAACCTACTTGTGAGCAATCCTTAACAATAGGCCCAATAAAATGGAACTTCATTTTGGACTTGACAATAAAATTAACTATATGGTGCAATAAATTTTGACATCGAATCAAGTCCAATTTTATTTTTATAAATATCAAATGAATTATGCAAGTCAATAAATCTAAAAATTGCATCTAACTGTAAGTGTAGTGCAGTAAAATGGTGTATTTTAACTATTTAAATAACAGAAGTAAGTTTAATTTCATTGATGCAATGAAATTGATTTACAGTAGTGTATATGAATATAAACTAGTGCAATGATCAAGGCTATACAAGGGGTGATCCTTTTGACAAATAACAATGAAATTAAATTACACTTCATTGCTATATTGATGGAGAGAATACGTGCAACATAAATAGGAGATAATCAAGTTGATTGCTGCAGTCAGGGATGATAGCTAAGGAGCATTAAGGAGGGATTTATTTCATTGTCTAACACGCCCCCGCAAGATTGGAGTGTCGTCAGAAACGTCAATCTTGTTCCTTAGATAACAACAATGACGAGCTTTGGAGAGTGCTTTGGTGAGACAATCTGCAAGTTGATCAATGATGCTAACATGTTGAACTTTGAGCTTTCCTTGTTGTACCAGATCACGGACAAAGTGTATGCCTATGGATATGTGCTCCATGCGTGTATGGTAAACTGGATTTTGAGTGAGATATGTAGCACCTAGATTGTTGCATAAGATGGAAGGTGTTGAGGTAGAAGTGATACCTAACTCATTGAAAAGAGATTGGATCCAAGATAACTTAGTTGTTGTGTTTGCTAGAGCTCTATATTCGGCTTCTGTAGATGATCTTGCCACTGCTCTTTGTTTGGATGATTTTCACGAAATGAGATTTGAGCCAAAGTAGACAAGGTGAGCAGATGTGGACGTGTAATCATCTTTATTTCCTGCCCAATCAGCATCACTATATGCTATAAGGGAGGATGTGCTTGGTTTCTGAAGAAGAAGACCATGGAAGATTGTGCCTTTGAGATAGCGTAGAACTCGCTTTAGTGCTGTGAAGTGAGTTGTTGTTCGTCGCTGCATGAATTGAGCAAGTTTGTTGACAGAGAATCCAATATCAGACCGTGTCATGGATAGATATTGGAGGCTACCAATGGTGCTTCGATAGAATGTAGCATCCGTGGAGGTGGAACCATCATCTTTTGATAAGGAGATTGAGGTTGATAGAGGAGTGAGGACAGGTTTTGCATCATTCATTTTTGTCTTCATGAGAAGCTCGGCAATATACCTGTGTTGAGAGAGAAATAAACTCGTGGAAGTGGGAATGACCTCACCACCGAGGAAGTAGTTTAATGAGCCCATATCCTTGATGGAGAAGGTGGTGGCAAGCTTGGTGATGCATTCATTCACTTTAGCAGTAGAATTCCCCGTGATGATGATATCATCTACATACACCAACATGTATAATATTGTGCCTTGGTGTTGGAGAATGAATAGAGATGAGTCAGATTTGGAATTAACAAAGCCATAGTGACATAGAAACTTACGCAGAGTTTGATACCAAGCACGTGGAGCTTGTTTGAGGTCGTAGATAGATTTCTTGAGTCGACACACGTGGTGAGGTTTATTAGGATGAGTGAAACCTGGGGGTTGTTGCATGTAAACCTCTTTAGTGAGAGTGTCGTGCAAGAATGCATTGTTGACATCAAGTTGTCGTAGCGACCAGTTATGTTGGAGGGCCAAGGAGAGAACCAACCAAACTATAATAGGCTTGACTACCAGGCTAAAGGTTTGAGTGTAGTCAAGTCCAGGGCATTGGTGGAAGCCCTTTGCTACGAACCGGGCTTTGTATCGGTCGATGTCACCATTTGCTTTCCTTTTGATTCGGTAAACCCACTTGCAACCAATTATATTTTTGTTGTGTGGACTAGGGACCAGTTCCCGTGTTTGTTGCTGAATCAGGGCATTGAATTCATGGCTCATGGCATCACGCCATTCACTTGCTTTGAGTGCTTGGCTAAGGCAAGTTGGCTCGGCCGATATAGGGAGTGGGTGTTTAATGGTGAGGAGATACTTAGGGTTCGGTTGATGAATGTTGTTCATTGCTCTTGTGGCTGGGCGAAGAGGAGCTGGTGGCGGAGGCGATGATGGTGAAGTGACGTCCAACTGTACTGATGAGTCCATGGGGTTTTCGGTGGAAGTATGGTCAACCGAAGGTGTGGATGTTGCTGGTGTTTGTGAGGTGTAATGCCCTTCGTCACATTAGTAACCCAAATTAATTTCGAGAAAAATCCTTCAAAACATTTAATTAAAACATGCTGGTCATAAAATTTTTCTCAATTATATAAGTCTGGAAAATGTCTTATACTAGGTAAAATAATAATAATGTATCAAAGTAATAAATATAATAATAATCCATACATTTGGATAAAAACAAATAAAAGAAAAGCCTCAAAACCGGGCGTCTAATTACAATCCGAGAAAAATAACACGTAAGATAAAGAACGTCGTTCGCATAGTACTCAAAGCCATACTACATTACTAACCCACTAGCTAATCAAAAGGATGACTCTTCAGATCTCTGGGTCAACTGTGATGTCCTCGGATTCTGAAAACAACACTTATAATGAGATAAAAAATTCCAGTGAACAACAATACAGTTTATAAAAATATTTTCGACGGTAGCATTGTTCTCAGCCGGCACGGTAACCGGAAAAACTGTCTATGGCACCCGCTAATTTTCCAAAACAATATATATAAAAGAAAATAGTTTTAATAACAACAATAATCTCATCAACTCAATAACATATAACGTAACAACAACTTATCTCAATGCATCACATTCCACATACCAAGTAAATTCTATTTTAATCCAAATGGCCCGAAAACCCCCTAATTAAATTGGTCTCTTGCCAACATGCCATAAATTCACACATCACGTGACAATGGCATCCCATTGCCCACTCTTACTCATGAGGAGTGTTTCGATGTCACCCTCCTGTCGGGGACATTTCCATTTCGATACCTCCCATGTACACATGGTGGTATTTCTCCTTTTTCGACACCCCAACCTGTGGTGGTGTTACTTTCGATACCCCTTTTTAGGTAGTATTACTCATTTTCGACATCCCAATCACATGGCGATGTTACTTTCGATACCCCATTAAGGCGGTATTACTCTTCGATACCCCTATCATAGGTGGTATTTCGGTAAACATCATACAACTCATCATAAGGCATAAATTTCATGTCTCATACATGTAACAACTCATTTACCATAAATTAAATACTTAATCTTATCTTGCATACCAAATAGACTCATATCATGTCTTCAAGTAATTTTATAACACCACTATGACAGTCACGAACATCAAGACATAACATATGTCATCAAGCATATCATTCAATTAGTACAAATATCAATCATGTATTTCATGCCATCAATAACAAGAGTAAATACTCAATTTAACAAATTTTTGTTTTAATTGAAAACCCCCGATTTTAAAATTTAGGTTGGTGATATTAATCATATATTCAATTCAAATTCCAAAAAAAAACTATAAGGTAAACCCTCCCACACACATACAAACAATTATACCATGGAAAGTGTTCGTAAAAAGTATTGTTACTCACCTCTCGAAGGACTCCAAAAGCTCCCAAAAATTATATATGATAAAACCTACAGCTTCATTAAAAAATATTTCTTATCACTGCTGACGTTAATTGACCTCGCTCACATCGTGGTCGGGTATCGCTCAAGAAGGAAACGCGTAAACCTCTTCCTTTCTACGCTTGCTGGTTGCGCCGCAAAACAGCCCTTCCAATCCTTAGTTTATATATATATATATATATATACATACATACTGGTGGCTCTACTTTGGCAAAAGCCAAAATTCTTCTAAGTACTTGGGCCCTTCAACGCCCCTTTTAGTTTTTTTTTTCTTTTGAATAATTTATCCACTTTTATATTTATTTTAATTGTTAAATAATTTAAATAAATTCTTATATTAACAAATCTTTTCTACTAAACTCATACTAGCTTATTCTTTTTATTAAAAAGAATATTTTGAAATTTTAGGATGTTACATTTCTCCCCTCCTTAAAGAATTTCATCCCCGAAATTTATCTCATATACACGTACCCATTGTAACATATGTCATATTCAAAACTAAAAGGTTACTATACCTTAGATAATAAAATTTGGATATTGACGAACGATGTCCTCCTCCATCTCCCAAGTGGCTTCCTCAGGAGTCAATCCTTCCCATAACACTTTCACCGATGGAATTGTCTTGTTCCTCAGAGTCTTAGTGCTCTTATCCATGATTTGACTAGGCTTCGGCTTATAGATCAAATTATCCTTCAATTGTACAGACTCAGGAGCTATCACATGAGATTCATCAGGCACATATTTTGAGTTGTGACACGTTGAAAACATTGTGAAGGTTTGCCAAATGTGGCGGAAGAGCCAATTGATAAGCATTAGGCCCGACTCCTTTACGAATTTGGAAAGGGACCCATGAAACAAAGAATTAGTTCTCTGAATGACATTGACCTCCCCATCCCAAACTTAGGAGTGACTTTCAAGATTATCCTCTTCCTAAAATTCTAAATGCTTTATTTTCATGTCGGCATAACACTTTTTATTTATTCTGCGCAATGCGCATCTTTCCCTCAATTACTAATCCTAGTTGCGATCTCTTGAATTAAATCAGGTCCTAACAAGATATTCTCTCATACTTCTCACTAACATAAAGTGGACCTACCTTTCCTAATTACATCCTCGATATATATATATAGTCAATAACCATTTTCATCAGATAATAAGCGTACAATTCGTGGCACCTTAACTATTAAAAAAAAATATTTTATTTTATTAAAATAAAAGTCAATAATAATATTTATAAGATAAAATCATGCACATAACAATTTGTTTATGTCCATCCGCCTATAATCATAAACATTCTCACAAATTAAATTTGTAACAAACAATCCACGAAAGAAAAGAAGTAATGTTTTATACCATCCATACGTGGATATAACAGTCTGTTACAAACCCTACACCAAATTTCTCATATTATTCACATAATGGAGGAATTTTATAAATAAAATAAAGAAAGAAGAAGTAGTAGCGACATTGAACGCGCTGTCGCCACGCGCCAAAAAGAACGAGCGATTATTAAAATAATATAGTGTAGAGCGACAACTCGGATATCGTCTCTCAAGGACTCTTTAGTGTTGTTATTATTAACAGAAAATCAAAAGTTAGTTTTGGGGGTTTTGGATTGAGATAAAATAAAAAAAACAAAACAATGAAAACAAAGCAGTTAAAGAGAATAGCAAATGAACTAAAGACGATTAACCTACTGTTCTCGGTTTCCCACTATCATTGGTTCAAGCAAATCCAAGCCCTAAGCAGATTCTAAACCCTTTTCGATTGTAGCATCAATTTACAAGCGAAATCAATACTACGAGACATATATTCCTATTCCCGAATTAAGCAAACGGGGTGAAGCACTCATGAACTAAGCGAACATGATTGAACACACGCGAATTAAGCAAACGCGATTATATATAGGAACATACAATCATCAAAATAAATCAATACTAATCCTATACATATCTGAATCAAGCAAACAGAAACATATAGAACAAGATCGAAAAGGAATAGCAATTCAAATAGGAAATCCAGAACCTCAAGTGTAATTGAAACCAATCCCAGTAGATTAATCTAGGAGACTAGCTCTCCATTACAGACATAAGCACAAAAGAAAAGAAAATAAACTACTGGAAACTACTACTACTCTCTATCAAAGACTAGCCAAAACTGGCTAACTCTGACCTCCTTTCTCAGTTCTGCCTAAGACTACTTATATACACGTTTCTGGAATCAGAGAACTCGCGAGGCGAAGACTCTTTCGCGACGCGAAAATTATGAACAGTCTGCGACTTTTGATCTTCTCGCGGGGCGAGCATATCCTTCGCGAGGCGAATCTCTTCAGATCCCAAACTGTAACGCCCGTGACCTTCAACATGCGCAAACCATGATGGCTTCTGGTCTTCCAAGGCTCGCGCGGCGAATGGATGCTCGCGAGGCGAACGCTTCAACTTCAAAACTGCCACAGCCGTGATCCTCAACACGGGTAAACCGTGATCGTCTCTGACTTTCTGGACTTGGTGACTCGCGGGGCGAGAGATTATTCGCGGGGCGAATGACCAGAATTATTCCTTTTTATTTACCTGAAAACAGAAAATAAAATAAGTGTTTTATTTAACTCTAAATCAACTAAATTAACCTAAAAATACTTTATAGACTCAAAATACTACTTAAGGACAATCAAGTCTAATTTGGGTGAAAATGATATAAACTAAGCACAAAGCCAAGGTCTTGACTAGTTATAAAACCAGTCAAACAGAGGCTCATCAAAATACCCCAAACTTAAACTTTGCTTGTCCCCAAGCAAACTAAAACTCAAAAACTTAAAAAGACTCAAGACCTGGCAAAACATGGCAAGCTTAAGGATTCAATCAACCTTGCACAGATTTCAAGCAATTTGTCAAAAGAATTTCTCTTTCAATGTTCCCCCCTTTCAAGCAAAGTAATCCCCACAATCATTTATTATAAACAATTGAGAATTTCATCATTCAAACAATCAGAACTCTAAGCAGGGGATCTAAGTTACACACAAGAAGGAGATCACCAAATTCAAACAACTGCCTTCCTCACAAGGGAAATTTGTGTTCACTCAATCGCTCAGTTTGTGTCAGGTTATCAACAATTCACTCAATTTCACTTTTAAGAAGCACTTCCCATAAATTTGATTTTCATCTCCTAATGGTTCCCACAGAAAACATGCAAGCAACATCAAAAGGACTTTTATGGGTTGTAATGGGGCCTGGCTAAGGGTAGGATATACAAAGGTACTAGGCTGAAGACCCTAGGAACTAAGAGAGCATGAACATTATATACACTTTGAAATTCACTCAAGTTCCTTTCTTAATTTTTTTTCTTTATGCTTCTGAGTGGCTACAGCCTTTTATATTCTAATACTCTTTTTTTTCTTTTTTCTTTTTTCTTTTTTTTTATTGTTTTTTTTTTCTTTTTCCCAATCCCAAACAACACATTACACCTTGCAGCCACCCCAAACTTAGTTCTTGCACCCATTCTAAGATTACATGCTCTCCTAATCCTAAGATCGGGTTAACATGGTTTTCCAGATTTTTGGGCTTATAACATTAGGTTATCAAGAAGCAATAGGCTAATCGGGCTCAAAGGGGCTAACTAAGGAACATGCATTAGGAATTGGTTATTTTTAGGCTAAGTAGCTATTTACAAAGAAAATGCCTAAATCATTTGAAGCAAACATATAATCATGCAAACCAAAAAGAGATTCAATCAAATTTAGGAAAGTGCAACTTAAAAAGTGATTTCTCACACAGTCAAAAACATGTTGGAGGCTCAAAACCTCACCTGGACATTTTTTTTGCAAATTATTTGAAAGTGATTCTATCCCTAGTGTGTGCTTCCTATCACCCCAAACTTATCATAAATCATGGCATCATAATAAAATCTCAAAGTTCAGTTTTCAATCACATGGGGATCATTTTTCAAAAAAAATACTTCAAATCCTAGGGGGAAAACAGTCAACACATATTATGCAATCAATCTATGCAAAATCAATAAACTCCAATAAACTTGCCATAACCAAGACACAAACACAACTCCTGAGCTTCTCAAATTATCCAGGAGCTTTATTAAAAACAAAACAGAAATAAAGCAAGGAAAAGAAAATTAAAAAGAAGAAAGGGTTAAGAAAACTCATTAAGGGCGGTTCCACCAGGATCCCATTGTTTGTAGCATAAGGCCCACGTGGTGGCCAAAGGGCGGAAGCTCATTCCATGCTTCCATGACTTGCAGCCTTGATTTGGGGGTGAGCACTTGACAATTATGATGACTTCGCCGAGTGCGGCGGACTTCTCACTCCCCTTCGGGTCACAGCTGACCTCTTTATCTACAAAGTCTCCCCAATAGAAGTGGGGCTCAACCTCTTGGACCGGCCATGGTGCAAAATCCAAGGGTGCAGAATCCAGAGCTTTTGGTTCCACAGGGGGAGGTGGCAAACAGTTAGCTGGGGTTACTGGTGCTGCTTCATTTTCTGCACTTTCTTCATTCACTGCACGAACAAATTCATCACCTGCTATACATGCAAAAATTTCAGCACACACCACACAAAGGTTAGAGTTAGTAGAGTCAGTACATATATCACAATAAAATGAATCAGGGAAATCTACAATGTCTGGAAATTCAGCAATTAATTCATCATCCACCCCATTACTCTCAACACATGCATCTAAGACCACAGATTCTTCTTTATCCTCAAGCACGGTGGAGCAAATGTTCTCCTGATCCTCCTGATGCTCATTTCCTATATGAACATGGCCCTCAACCTCATCTGTCTCCTGTTCCATATGGATGCTTTGCTTAACATACCTTTCAAAATAACATTCTACACACAAAGTAGTGCCAGAACAATAACAATCATCAGGGGATTCAACACACAATTCATCATCAACAGAAATATTATCACAATCATCATCAGAAATATTATCAGAATTATCATCAGAAATATTTTCAAGAATAACCATCTGTGCATCTTTATGTTCTTCAAGGGGCTGTGGAGTTAGCATTGCAGCCGAGTTGGCGACAATTTGATCACTTTGCATGGCCAACATCTGAGATTCAGCTTCTCCCCTCTGATATTCAAGATTACTTGCCTCCATCATCCGTTGAAATTCGAGATTTTGTTCTGCCATCCTCTGTTGGAATTCGAGATTGTATGCTTCCATTTGTGCATTCATTTGCTTGAGCATTGAAGCAATCTCATCCAAGGTGCTCTGTGAAGGTTCGGAAGATGCAGAGGAGGTCACTTGGGGAGGGTTCGGTGGATAGTTTCCCCAGCTCAACAGGAAGGCTTCCTTCAAATCAAACCAGCTTGAGATGGAATTCTCATCAAGACAATACAACCAATCTCTTGCGGCACCTTCAAGCGAGAACTGGAAAGCTTCCATCTTGATGTGGTCTTCTGTTATTCCTGCAGGTCTCAACATTATAGAACAAGCAATCTGGAATTCCCTCAGATGCTCCTGCGGATTCTCACCTGCAAAACCACTAAACCTTGGCAACCAGCATGATAAACCAAGAAAATCAGGAAAATATATGCATGGTGGTTGCTCATAGTAAGCATTAGGCATGTAATTTCGCATATAATTATCCATGGGGGGTGCTAAAATTCACAACCAGACAATGCAGACAAAACTAATTAGAAAAGAGATTTTTTTTTTTTTGCTAATAACAACAAACAAGAGTCCCCGGCAACGGCGCCAATTTTTGAACGCGCTGTCGCCACGCGCCAAAAAGAACGAGCGATTTTTAAAATAATGTAGTGTAGAGCGACAACTCGGATATCGTCTCTCAAGGACTCTTTAGTGTTGTTATTATTAACAGAAAATCAAAAGTTAGTTTTGGGGGTTTTGGATTGAGATAAAATAAAGAAAACAAAACAATGAAAACAAAGCAGTTAAAGAGAATAGCAAATGAACTAAAGACGATTAACCTACTGTTCTCGGTTTCCCACTATCATTGGTTCAAGCAAATCCAAGCCCTAAGCAGATTCTAAACCCTTTTCGATTGTAGCATCAATTTACAAGCGAAATCAATACTACGAGACATATATTCCTATTCCCGAATTAAGCAAACGGGGTGAAGCACTCATGAACTAAGCGAACATGATTGAACACACGCGAATTAAGCAAATGCGATTATATATAGGAACATACAATCATCGAAATAAATCAATACTAATCCTATACATATCTGAATTAAGCAAACAGAAACATATAGAACAGTACTGAAAAGGAATAGCAATTCAAATAGGAAATCCAGAACCTCAAGTGTAATTGAAACCAATCCCAGTAGATTAATCTAGGAGACTAGTTCTCCATTACAAACATAAGCACAAAAGAAAAGAAAATAAACTACTGGAAACTACTACTACTATCTATCAAAGACTAGCCAAAACTGGCTAACTCTCACCTCCTTTTTCAGTTCTGCCTAAGACATTCTTATATACACGTTTCTGGAATCAGAGTACTCGCGAGGCGAAGCCTCTCTCGCGACGCGGAAATTGTGAACAGTCTGCGACTTTTGATCTTCTCGCGGGGCGAGCATATCCTTCGCGAGGCGAATCTCTTCAGATCCCAAACTGTAACGCCCGTGACCTTCAACATGCGCAAACCATGATGGCTTCTGGTCTTCCAAGGCTCGCGAGGCGAATGGATGCTCGCGAGGCGAACGCTTCAACTTCAAAACTGCCACAGCCGTGATCCTCAACACGGGTAAACCGTGATCGTCTCTGACTTTCTGGGCTTGGTGACTCGCGGGGCGAGAGATTATTCGCGGGGCGAATGACCAGAATTATTCCTTTTTATTTACCTGAAAACAGAAAATAACATAAGTGTTTTATTTAACTCTAAATCAACTAAATTAACCTAAAAATACTTTATAGACTCAAAATACTACTTAAGGACAATCAAGTCTAATTTGGGTGAAAATGATATAAAATAAGCACAAAGCCAAGGTCTTGACTAGTTATAAAACCAGTCAAACAGAGGCTCATCAGACATCCATATATTAATTCTCATCTTAGCCTAAGATAATAATTTCACAATAAAAAGAAATAGTTTCACCTACAGTTGATAAGAAGATCTAACTTTAAAAAAAAAATGTGATAACAAAATGGAGAGTAAGATTTAATAAACTTGCAATTAAATTGTGCAGAAACAACTATAAAAATATACACCACAGTAGTACTAAGAAATCAATTCCATCTTGATCTTTGAGTAGGCACATACAAATAAAAAAAAAATAACATTTTTTACTTTTTGATAAAAAAAAAATAAGTTTGTTAGGATTAGACATGTCATTAATTATGAAAAAAAAACCTAGGGGTATTTTAATCGCGATAAATATTTGGTCACTTGGGAAGTAATTTGAAATTTCAAGGAAATTGATTCTCAATATATATATATATATATATATATATATATATATATATATAACAAAATTACAACATAATAATAAAATTTGAGCATATATATAACTTATTCAATACAACATCCATTTTTATTCTCGTCCACCACTACATCTTTAAATCTTTATACATTTTGGTTATTCCTAGATGCATGGCTATCCTTTCATGGTATTTCATCTTGAAGGCTCCCCTCCTTAAGAACAATGATCCCATTCTTAAACAACACTAGATCGATATCAAATAAACATAATTCTCTTGATCCAAAACAGATTGCAGTTCCTGGTCTAAAAGCTACACTCGTTTAATATATTTTCTAAGGTCATTATAAATCTTTAACCTATTAATTTTCAAACTTAAAGGCTTAAAAAGACATCCAAATCCATATCTCTAGACTTTTCTATTAGGTTCATTTGCTGCAACCTCAAGCTAGACATGTGTGAAAATTTCCTACTCAAAGCATCGACTACTACATTGGCTTTTCCTGGACTGTACTTCAACCCAAAAAAATCATAGTTCCTAGGAAATTGTATCCACCTTCTTTCCCTTTTATTTGACTCCCCCCCCCCCCCCCCCCCCTTTTTAACAACTATTTAAGGCTCTTATGATCATAAAAAAAAACTTTGAACCTTATCCCGTACAAGAGATTTTCCTTTCTTAGTCAGCTTGGTGAGAGGTAAGGTTAGTCTAGAGAACCCATTTATAAATTTCTATAATACTCCTCCAATTCTAGGAAACTTCTCTCATCTGTCACTGTCTTAGGCTTCTCTTATTCCATCTCTAGATCTACTTTACTAACATCAATCGTCACTCTACTCAACGATCTAAGGTCATCTATCATAGGAAAAAGATATATATCCATAATGGTTACTTTGTTAAATTGCATATTTCCCCACACATAACCTCATATTACCGTCAATTTCTTTTTTCACTAAAAGAACTCAAAACATATTACAAAATCAAACACATTTCTTAATAATAATTAAAGTGGAATTTGACTCGTACTATAATTAAACAAAAACTTAATTAGGGTCCGATAAAAAAAAAATCATTGCACCAGGAAACAGTGTCACTAGTGGAAAATATACATTAGACGGTAAAGGTTTACGTCAGTTAACCAAAAGTTAGACGTTAAAAAGGGGGCGGTGGCAGTTTTGTAAATATCAGACTTCATTAATTCAATTTTAACGCCAGTTGTTGTAAGGACTGACGTTAAAAGTTAAGTGACTCACTTTTAACGTCAGTTCAATAAACAACTGACGTTAACAGTGAACCTTTTAACGTCAGTTCTTTATTGAACTGACATTAAAAGTGAGTCACTTCACTTTTAACGTCAGTCCTTACATCAACAGACGTCAAAGGTTATTTTAATAATTTTTTTTACCTAGTAAACGTACCTTTCCGCATTGCCTTCCTCAAAGTTCCAGTTTCACTTGCTTGTATGTTTTGTGTTTCTGTTTTGAAAACTAAAATATATGTGCGAAGTATAAATTGAATCAATTACCCAAACCAAATCTCATTCATGAAGTGTATCAATAATACAATTACAAGATACATTCAAAATTTTAAAATCCTATAAAAAGTTACATTGAAAGGGTTTAAAATCCTAAACATTTGTTGAGGCTTCGTTCCCTTCACGGGTGAGCAAGAGAGGAGAGTCGAGCGACTGAGTTTTCCAGAATTCAATGAGGAGGTTGTGTGGCAAAGCATAAGGTCACTTTTGGAACCCCTTATCACACCCGAAACATTAAAGTTACATCCCATCAGAGAGTTTTATGAAATATGCCAAAGGGAAAACTATACTCCGAATGTGACCATGTCTAGCAGTGATGGTGTTAATCATGTTGGAATTGAGGTACATGCTGATAATGTGGTCATTCATAAGCTGAGGTTTTGGAACTGTAGCAGTCGATTCTTCGGAAGGATGATAACGTGAGCAACTCACATTATGTGATTTACAGAACCTTATCACCCATGTTATGTGATTTACACAACCTTAGAAGTTGTTTGACCATTAAGACAAAGATCTTTGAGTCTAGGAATAGGAAGAAAGAGTGATGAAGTTAATCTCCATGGCAGAGCCATATTGTGAAGCAGAAAAATAAAAGGAAGGAAGGAAGCTATTTATTGGAGCATAGGATGAAGTTACTAGGCGTGGTAAGTTGCTAAAAAATTAAGTTGATCATTAAGAGGATTAGGTTCCAAGGTGAATGGGTAAGTAGCACAGTAGTCAAAGGAATGAATGTTTTTGCAGAAACTTATATACATTTAACGTCAGTTGTTTAATACAACTGACGTTAAAAGTGTTTTTAAAATAAAAAATATTAATTTTTAACGTCAGTTTTTTATACAACTGACGTTAAAAGTGTGATTTTTACTTCAGTTAAATAAATAGCTGACGTAAATAATCCTATATCCCTATCTGAAATACCCTGTTGTTACTCTTAACACAGGTCACTCCATATATATAGTGCAGCTTATTTCTAAACTTTTTTTTAAACAAGTTTATTTTTTATCTTAATTAATTAGCTTGAATTAGTAAACAAATTCTTGTGCAAATTAAAATAAATAAACACTTAACATAAAACAAGTTATATATGTATAATCAAATCGTATCCCATTGAAGCGATTCATAAGTTACAATTACATGATTAAAAGATAAAAAATTTCTGCAACATAGCCCTAAAATATAAAAAAGTTTCTGCTTCAACATCATTTTCTTCTCAGTCCTGTCCTCAGAAATTCGAATGGATGCAAAGTTTCAGCTTCAACATCATTTTCTTCTCAGTCCTGTCCTCAGAAACTCCAATGGATGGATCGATGCATCTCCTCCCTCACTTGAATTCCATGATGCATCATGAACCCACTGTCACTAGCAGCGAAAGCATAGTGAAAGGGATGGCTGGGATGAAATAAAGTGAGTAAATCACATTACATGATTTACACAACTTTACCATCCATGTTACGTGATTTACTCAACCTCAGAAGTTTTTTGACCATTAGGACTGAGACCTTTAAGTCTAGGTATAGGAAGAAATAACAAAAGTCTCAGAGCCATTTTGTGAAGGAATAGAAAACGCACGAAATATAGAGGAAAAAGAAGAGGTCAGACATGATCGATACGTGAAGAATGGTACTTTATATAGAGAAGAGAGAGACTAGCTGATTTTCTTGAAAACTGATCTATAAACTTAATGCTCAATATGGGTAAGTAGCACAGTAGTCAAAGGAATTAATGTTTTTGCAGAAACTTATACACTTTTAACGTCAGTTCCTACAAACAACTGACGTAAAATGTTGTTTTATTTTTGATTTTGGATTATAATGTAAACACTGACTTTTAACGTTAGTTGTTTAGCACAACTGACGTTAAATAAATGACCTTTAACATCAGTTGTTACAAACAACTGACGTAAAATGTTGTTTTATTTTTGGTTTTCGATTATAACGTTTACACCCGCGCGCCTTCTACACTTCTCTCTGTACGTCTCTGTTCTTCTCTTTCACGCTCACTCTCACTCTCAACTCTCACTCCGACTCTCAACTCTCACTCTCACTCTCACTCTGCCCTAATCTCGAGCTCATCTCCACCGCAACCACCGCGAGGGCTTCTTCCCCACCACCATGAGGTACACTCTTAACCCTAACAGTGTCTTTCCCGCTCATTCTTTGCAATAACTTGACATCTCTCTTTCCCCTTCCCGCACACTAACTCTCCTTGTCCCTCTGCTCTCAGTAACCACATCGAACGTTGGCCACCACTCGAGCTCCCCTCCCTACCACCACGCGAGCACCTATTTCTGGTGAGTCTTTAGGGCACATTTTTTTATTTTTGGTTTTGAGTGTATGTTGAAACTGTAGTCTCAGTAGTTGAAACTTGAAACCGTGAGTTTGAGTTGTTTGGAATGTCTCTATTTTTTGTTTTGAGTGTATGTTGAAACAGTAGTCTCAGTAGTTGAAACTTGAAACCGTGAGTTTGAGTTGTTTGGAATGTCTCTATTTTTGGTTTTGAGTGCATGTTGCTCTGCTGGTTGATCTGTCACGGCCGTGATGCTCATCACGGCTAGGCCGTGATCAGTTCTGCCTGTGAGGGTCTGGTTCAGTTGGCACGTTACGGCCGTGATGGACATCAACGCCCGGTCGTGACCGATGCTTGGCAATCTTCAAAAACTATAGTTTTCAATCTCCCGTATTGTCTTTATATTGGATATATGTTTTGTATATCTACAGGACCTATCTAGTTATTTTTATTTATACTTCTGTATTTATTTTGAGTTATAACCTATGTTAATAAATATATATATTGTTTCTGAACAGGCATACATATGGATCAGTCGGATAGCCCACATGCACGGGAGGACACTGTGGGGGCTACTCAGGACCCGATCACGCCTAAGCCTGATTCTAGTGTAAGTTTACATGTTATATACTATCTTTAGTCCTTCTTTTTAATGTAAGTTTATAATGTTACAACCCTCTATTTTATTTTATTTTTTGTCCATACAGACATCACAGGCTCATAGGAAACGGGGTAGAGGAGCCACCTCGTTGAAGAAACTAGATAAGGACAGGCAAAGCGGACAGAAGCTTGAGGTGTCCTTCGATGTTAATCTAAATGCCCAGGGACCCCGTGCTAAAGAATTTAATAAGTGGTGTTTCTACAAGCGAAGTAGCACGTAAGCATCAACTACAACCACTGGAATGACGTTCCACAGAACGTTAAGGATCAGATTTGGGAGGCTATCGCGGTATTTTACCTTTACATTCGTTTGATTTACATTATTAGATAATTATCCGAGTTATAATCCATCCAGTTGTTATGTATTTAATGTGTAGGTAGCTTGGACTGTGCCAAATGGATCATCGTCATAAATGTATGAAAATGGCATCAAAGCGTTGGAATGGGTTCAAGCATGATCTTACCAGGTACTATGTATCTGGGAAGAAGCGGCTTGATAAAATGTTCTCGGATTATCCCTGGATTGATCAGGATACTTGGGATATGTTTGCCAGGAGTCGACAGGATGGATAATTTCAGGTTGGTTGATTAAGTTAATTTTGTATGCTTCTTATAGATCATTAAACTGTATTTAATTATGTGTTTTTGTTTGAATAGGCTAAGGAAAATAAGGGTCGGCGGAATCAGGCGAAGAACGTCCACCGCCACACCATGTCTCAGGGTGGGTACCAGACTCGGATCGAGCAGATGATGGCGGATAGGCTGAGGGCGAAGCAGGAAGAGCACTCTCCTAGGATTGAAAGAGAAGAGGTGCCTGAGGGCACACCATTAAGTCCTCCGTCGGACATCGACCGCGAGGATGTCTGGTTAGCCGGCCGCAAGACAAAGACGGGATCTTTTAAAGTTGATGTCACTCGCGAAGTGGCAGATAAGATTGTAAGTAAATAATTAACTTGATTTCAAATTATATTTGTATAGATATTTGCAACACTTTTCACTTGCACGTTTTTTCATTTTTTTTCATTGTAGATGGATCTTAAAGCACAATCCTCCCAAGGCTCATTCGTCCCTTCTGAACGGCGGGACGTCTTGATGACTGCTCTAGGCAAGAAAGACCATCCTGGTCGGGTTCTCGGTGTTCCTGGGAACGTGACCATCAAAGAATATTATGGCAAGTCTGCTTCACGAAAGTGGGTGGTCGATGAAGCATCAATTTTGGCTGACATTACTCAGCACCTCATGTCCAACCCAGCCATTACAACACATCTGGTGCAAAGCTTAATATCCAACCCATAATTCAAGCAGGCGCTTGCCAGAGAGCTTTCCTCCGTCGATACATCCCAGGACACCGCAGGGCATGCCAACCCTTCACATGTGAGCACAAAAGAGAGTTTTAGTAGGGCACATGTGGAGGACGATGAGTTGGCAGCTAGGGAGCGGGAGTTCGAAGTCCAACGCCATGAGCAAGAGTTGGAAATGAAAAGGCGTGAGCTTGAGTTGGACTTCAAACGACGTGAGCTCGAAATGTTAACAAAGGTATGTATTCATTATTAATGTCCAAATTAGTCAAATAATTACTTGTGTTTTTTTTAATTATCAACAACTTATCTATTTTATTTTTCCTAAACTGAAGGCCAAGTCGACATCGGTGTCGCTGTCACCTATCACTCGTTTGTTCTCACTTGGTGAGGATTATGCGTATGAGATTTTTGAATGTCCATTGGAGCACGATGGATGGGTGGCACGCCCAGATCAACGGAGGATATTTACCTTCCGTGGTGACGATCTTGGGAACGCCTGCAGAAATAACGTCTGGATGGCCAGCACAGTTTTGAGTCTCTGGTGCACGTAAGTTAATTTTAATTTTATAACTTATTTATTTTTGGTATTTTTCCATTTAATAATTTATTTTAGTTTCAATATATATATTATGTAATTAACATCCACACCTTTTCATATCTTAGGTATCTCCATCGTCTTCAGCTTGATAAGGGCGTTGCATCGCTTCGACTTCTTAGATCCGTCAATCCTTCCGCCCGATTTCTTTGTCGCGATGCATTGAGTAAATACTTAGGGAACT
Organism: Sophora flavescens; assembly: GCA_030762895.1. NCBI lineage: Eukaryota > Viridiplantae > Streptophyta > Magnoliopsida > Fabales > Fabaceae > Sophora > Sophora flavescens. The sequence continues at coordinate 25,969,389 of CM061063.1, read as the reverse complement.
TGTTGGGAGACAATCAGAAAGAATTATATCTGGCTCCCTACTGTATGAAAAGCCATTGGCGCTTGTTCATACTTCACCCGTCTAGGCATACTTGTCATATTCTATTGCTCTCTCCACCAACAGTAGCCACAGTGGTGTTGGAAGTCAGAAATAAATAAGTAACTAATCTTAAATTTAATTTAAGTTTTAATATCATTTGTTTTTAGTTTATTACACACATGATATATGAATTTGTTAATTGATCGACATGATTATTTGTTTATGATAGCGCGCTGAAGGCGAGTAGCATAAGTTGCGCCAACGGGAGAAGTAGGACTTCTAAGGCTAAAGCAAATCCTGTATGGAACATCCTCAAGGTTTGGTAGTTTATTTATCAAATAATTAATATTACAATTACTAATTTATATGTATATTCAACTGACATTGAAATTAATTTTGTTGGTAGTCTCGATTTCAAAATGACGGGTGGTCGTGCGTCTATTATGTGATGCTTCATATGCTGAACATAGTCTCCACATCTATTACGGATGGATGGAATAAGGTAATATTTAAACAACTTGTTAAATTATATATTATAGTTTTGAAGATGACTTGCATTGACGTTATTGTTATTATTTGAACGTGTATAGGCATTTAACGACCAATCGCCTATTCAAGAAGATGAGTTAAGAGAATTGAGGATGCGCTTTGCTGAATTCTTCTTCAAGTATGCGGCTGAAAAGGGAATTGACAAGATACCTCTGCACTACTTAGATGAATAGTTTTTTTGTTAGACTTTAGAAACTAATTAATAACATGTATATATATATATATATATATCCTTAGATTGGTAGTTTTGTTTTTAGACATTGGAGACTAAAATTTATTTATATATATACATGGGTTTTGGTTTTAAGTCCCCCCATTGTTCCATTTTTCCTTTGCAATTCTGTAATGTGTGTGATATTCTGTCTTACTGTGATATTTACTGAATGCAGGGGTAGCTGAGGGGAGTGATATTTTAAAACTGAATTTAAAAAAAAAAAATCTATTAACGTCAGTTGTATCAAACAACTGACGTTAATAGTATTTTATAAAATATACAGTACACTATTAACGTCAGTTGTTTATTACAACTGACGTTAAAATTAAAACCTTTAACGTCTGTTCTTTATAACAACTGACGTTAGTTTTAACAAAATTAACGTCCGTTTTCTTAAAGAACTGACGTTAATAGTTTTATGCTTAACGTCAGTTGTTTAAACAACTGACGTTAATTTTTACAAAATTAACGTCAGTTGTGTTAAAGAACTGACGTTAATAGTTTTATATTTAACGTCAGTTCTCAACTGACGTTAAAATATTAACTATTAACGTCAGCTGTATTTACGTCAGTCAGTATTCTGACGTAAAAAAATCAATTTTAACTGACATAAAAAGCACTTATTGCACTAGTGTGTGTCAGGAAACATGAGCAAATTGTGATTTCAATTAAGTATGATTTGAATTTGGTACAGTGGAAAACATAAATGACTTGACAAAATGAAGTAACACTTCACAGGGAAACAATTAAATATGGAATATAACAAATCAATTCAAGTGACGATAGCGTAAATGCAAATGAGATAGGACTACACATTTTGTACGAAAATAAAACTAAGGAGCCACATATACACCGTAACAAAAGAAACAAAACTACAAATTAAAAGATTCTTTATATAATTAAAAAAAATTCATCAAATAACATTAAAATATTTTAATAATCCCAAATCAATAATCAAGAATCTCAAAACCCCGATCCTTCATAATAGACAAATTTACAAGTGAAAACATCAATTTCCACATTTAAAAAAAAACATCAAAACAATCAAGAAATCACATACTTCAATAATTCATTCCATTGAGGTTTTAAGAAAGGGTTTTACTCACATGCTATAAGTATTAATGTCACGTCACTATGAATCTCCACCTTACCAGAAAACTAGAGTATGTATCGATCATCGAGTTCCCTCAACTATGCAATTATTAGATGAAACACAAATACAATAAGGGTTGACACCGATGGATCAATAGACATTGGTTGTGAAGAGGCAACAAAAATAAAAATAGTTCTATTAGAGCACTATATGACAACAAGCCTAAACGACAATCACTCCTTACCAAGAATAGCATCTAACGCATACGTAGATAACAAATAAGATCAATGACATAAAGCACATCCCGATGCACAAGAAACAATTTAAACAAGAGCTGAAGAAATAAGATTATCCCCCCATAGAAGTAGGAACACGTGAATCAAAGGACAAACGAAAGATAGGTAACTCCAAATTTCACACATGAAAGATATATCAAGGAATATGTTTCTCCTGAATCAACAATAGAGTAACTTTTCTCCTGTACGAGTTCAAGAAATTCAGTCTCCTTCGGATCTAAACTGTCTCGGAATGATGGCAGAATATTCTTCTTTAATTCGAAAAGTCCCACGTGCTTAGGGTCCTAGGTAGCCACCACTCCATTAGTGAATGCCTTCATTCCCATTCAGTTGACGGAGAGTCTCCGCCTGCGCTTGCATAACTCTGGCTATACGATCCAAAACTGGTGCAAGTGCAATGTTCGTCCCTCGCCTATTAGTCGCCATAAATCTGCTCACTACCAATGAAATACTGGGTTGATCAGGTCCAATATCCCAAAGAATAGCATGTAGCATTTATAACTCTAATAAGCATCCTACGCACCCAAGTTTTGTTTTAGAAAACCCCAATGCCACAATCCGATTTAGAATCGAACTACTCTGATACCAAAAATGTAATGCCCTTCGTCACATTAGTAACCCAAATTAATTTCGAGAAAAATCCTTCAAAACATTTAATTAAAATATGTTGGTCATAAAATTTTTCTCAATTATATAAGTTTGGAAAATGTCTCATACTAGGTATAATAATAATAATGTATCAAAGTAATAAATATAATAATAATCCATACATTTGGATAAAAACAAATAAAATAAAAGTCTCAAAACCGGGCGTCTAATTACAATCCGAGAAAAATAACACGTAAGATCAAGAATGTCGTTCGCATAGTACTCTCAGCCATACTACATTACTAACCCACTAGCTAATCAAAAGGATGACTCTTCAGATCTCTGGGTCAACTGTGATGTCCCCGGACTCTGAAAGCAACACTTATAATGAGATATAAAATCTTAGTGAACAACAATACTGTTTATAAAAATATTTTCGAAAATAGTATTGTTCTCAGCCGGCTCGGTAACCGGAAAAACTGTCCATGGCACCCGCTAATTTTCCAAAATAATATATATAAAAGAAAATACTTTCAATAACAATAATAATCTCATCAACTCAATAACATATAACGTAACAACAACTTATCTCAATGCATCACAATCCACATACCAAGTAAATTATGTTTTAATCCAAATGGCCCGAAAATCCCATAATTAAATTGGTCTCTTGCCAGCATGCCATTTATTCACACATCACATGACAATGGCGTTCCATTGCCCACTCCTACTCATGAGGAGTGTTTCGATGTCACCCTCCTGTCGGGGACATTTCCATTTCGATACCTCCCATGTGCACATGGTGGTATTTCTCCTTTTTCGACACCCCAACCTGTGGCGGTGTTACTTTCGATACCCCTTTTTAGGTAGTATTACTCATTTTCGACATCCCAATCACATGGCGATGTTACTTTCGATACCCCATTAAGGCGGTATTACTCTTCGATACCCCTATCATAGGTGGTATTTCATCAAACATCATACAACTCATCATAAGACATAAATTTCATGTCTCATACATTTAACAACTCATTTACCATAAATTAAATACTTAATCTTATCTTGCATACCAAATAGACTCATATCATGTCTTCAAGTAATTTTATAACTCCACTACGACAGTCACGAATATCAAGACATAACATATGTCATCAAGCATATCATTCAACTAGTACAAATATCAATCATGTATTTCATGCCATCAATAACAAGAGTAAATACTCAATTTAACAAATTTTTGTTTTAATTGAAAACCCCCGATTTTAAAATTTAGGTTGGTGATATCAATCATATATTCAATTCAAATTCCAAAAAAAAAAAAAAGGTAAACCCTCCCACACACATACAAACAATTATACCATGGAAAGTGTTCGCAAAAAATACTGTTACTCACCTCTCGAAGGCCTCCAAAAGCTCCCAAAAATTATATATGATAAAACCTACAACTTCATTAAAAATATTTCTTATCACTGCTGACGTTAATTGACCTGCCTGCTACTGTGCTTATACTGCTCAAGAAGGAAACGCGTAAACCTCTTCCTTTCTACGCTTGTTGGTTGCGGCGCAAAACAGCCCTTCCAATCCTTAGTTTATATATATATATATATATATATATATATATATGCTTTTAAACCTATTGGTGGCTCTACTTTGGCAAAAAGCCAAAATTCTTCTAAGTACTTGGGCCCTTCAACGCCCCTTGTAGTTTATTATTATTTTTTTCTTTTGAATAATTTATCCACTTTTATATTTCTTTTAATTGTTAAATAATTTAAATAAATTCTTATATTAACAAGTCTTTTATACTAAACTCATACTAGCTTATTCTTTTTATTAAAAAGAATATTTTGAAATTTTAGGATGTTACATGAGGAGTTTGTAGTTGAAGGGGGTGTGTGTAAGGATGCATTGGAGTTTTGAGGAGTGTGTGGTGGAGTGTTTGGAGGTGGCATGTTTGGATGGAGTTGTTGGAGGATGAGAGGTTGGCCAGAGATGGGTAGGGGCATATTTGGTTTTGAGTTTGGGAAAGAAGGGGCCGAAGGTGGTGTGGTGAAGGGGAATATGACTCATGAAAGACAACATGTCTAGAGAGGTATATTTTTTGAGTTGGAATATGGTAGCATTGATGGGCATGATGTTGTGAAGAGGGACCTAGATATACACATGGCATGCTTCTATTTGACAGTTTATGTGGAGAATAAGGTCGTAGCCATGGATAACATAAACTCCCAAAGACACGAAGATTATTGTAATTGGGTTTGGAGCCAAAGAGAAGCTCATAAGGATAATTGTTGTTACATTGAGGGGTAGGCATACGATTGATGAGGTATACTGCCATTTGGAAGGCATAGCACCAGAATTTTTGTGGGACAGAGAAGTGTAAGGGCAGTTTCTACTATATGACGATGTTTCCGTTCAACAATACCAATGTGTTCAGGTGTATAAGGTGGGATGATAAAGTGGGATATCCCTTGATTATTGAAATAGGGTTTGAGTTTGAAATATTCGATTCCACCATTAGTGTAAATGGATTTGACTTTGTGGGAGAAATATTTTTCAATTTTAGATTGAAATTGAGGAAATATGACAGCTACATCAGTTTTGCTTGTTATTGGGTAAATCCATGTGTAGCGAGTGAAGTGATAAACAAAAACTAGGTAGTATTTGTAACCATTTATGGACATTATAGGGGATGGTCCCCAAACATCAGAAAAAATAGGTTCAAAAGGAGAGGTGGTTTATATGGAAGATATAGAAAATGGAAACTTGTGACTTTTATTGATAGAGCATGAATTACAATTCATAACTTTATTATTAAAATTTGTAGATACGCCACAATTAGAGAGCATTTGGTGAAGAACTTTTGAAGAAGGATGGCCAAAACGTGCATGCTAGAGGTCGTTGGTGGATGTGGTGGTGTATAGGGCAGTAGGTGGATAGGTAGTTGGCCTATAGGTATACAGATCACCATTAGTTGGTCCGCGCATCAAAACCGCCCCCGTTACCTAATCCTTCACATAGAAAAAAGAAGAATGAAACTCAACATAAGCATTATTAGATTTGCAGAATTTGGAAACAGAAATGAGATTATGTTTTGCATGAGGAACACAGATAATGTTTTTGAGTTGGAAAGTAGTATTTGGTGTGGGAAGTGTAGTGGAGCCAACATGAGAGATTTTCAAACCTGTACCCTCACCAATTTGTACTTCCTCAGGACAATGATGTTCTGAGTGAACATGCATGTTATTCAGACTGTTTGCAACATGGTGGCTCGCCCCAGTGTCAAACACCCAGTTAGGGTTTGTGGGAGTGGCAGACGCATTGTGAGCCATTGGAGTGTGACTTGGTCTTGGAATTTCTGGATAGTAGCGAGCAATATGTCCTATGGCAGAACAGAATTGGCAGCGTGGTGGTGGCCTGTTGCCACGGGAGTCAAAGCCTCTAGATTTGCCTCGTCCATAGCCTCGGCCATGGTTGGAACCACGTGGGGCATAGGAGGAGAAGCCACGGACAGATGATGGTGTTGGTAAGATTCCATCTTTTTGGTTGTTTGTGTGGGCTGTGTTTGCTGTGGGAACTTGGATTTCTACTTGGGAGTCACGTCTAATGTATTCATCATGGGCAAGTAGGTGGTTGTGAAGTTCCTCAAAGGTGAAATGATGTTCACGAGTCCGAATGGAGGCAGCAATGTCACGGTATTCCGATCCAAGACCATTGAGAATATAGAGAGTGAGATCATCATTAGAGATAGTTCTATCAATGACAGCAAGTTCATCTGCTAGACTTTTGACTGAGAAGAGATAATTAGTGATGGTTTTATCACCCTTGGTGCAGCGTTGAATTTGGTTTTTGATAGACATGACCTGAGAGTGAGAGGTGTTGGCATATTGTGCTTCAATGGCAACCCAGAGCAGTGTCATGGGAGGCAAAGGAGAGGTTGTCCGCTTCTGTCATGGATGAGAGTAGAAGATTGATGATGAGTTGATCAATAGTGAACCAATTTGTGTAATCGGGATTGGGGCTCGAGACACCATTAGTGACTGTGGTGGGGTTTTGTGGTGGTGTAGTGCCATCAATGTGACCAAAGATTTGGATGCCATAAAGGAGAGTAGTAACCTAACGTTTCCAAGCACGATAGTTGGTTCGGTACATTTTGAAAGTGATGGTGGCAGAGAGAAGAAGAGAAGATTTGGAAGGAGCAGTGGCGGCCATGACGGAGAGTTTGGGATCGAAAATTGCTGTTAGGCTAAGGCTAAGCTGATACCATATGAAAGTTTAATTTCATTGATGCTATGAAATTGATTTGCGGTAGTATATATGAATACAAACTAGTGCAAGGATCAATGCTATACAAAGGGTGATCCTTTTGGCAAATAATAATGAAATTAAATTACACTTAATTGCTATATTGATGGAGAGAATATGTGCAACATAAATAGGAGAGAATTAAGTTGATTGCTGCAGTCAAGGATGATATTTGCGCATCATTAAGGAGCATCAAGGAGGGATTTTCTTCATTGTCTAACAAGAAGTTATGAAATATTATCAATGTCTGTCTGATAACTTACGAACTTACGATAAATCCTTTAAACACAATTTTTTTTCCAAGACCCTTGGTATTTAAATATTATATTGGAATCCAATTAATGAATTCAATTAATTCGAGTCGAACTTAAAAGATTCGTAATTTTTTTTTTGTTACATAAAGTTTAGGTGAATTGGGTCCGGTGGCTCACCAGGGCCAAGGCAGGCCTCACGGCTCAAAGAACACTTACAGAGTTACGTACAAATTACCCACCAACGAGGTGTTCACATAGGCAGTAAGATTCGAACTCACAACATTGTGAATTATGAGTCTTATCCTTACTACAGGACCAACCTTTGTTGACAAACATTCATAATTTAATGAACATTGGTAACATTTCATGATATCTTAATTATAAGTATTCCCCACAAACTTAACAGAAAAACAATAAAGTAAGAAACAAATAAAGGATAAAAAAAGAAAATGAAAAAAAGGGAGAATACACCTCGCTATTTTTCAGTGTTTTCTGAATGAACACAAAAAAAGGGATGCGTTGCCCTTTGATGAATGTGGTGCCAAACTAATAAGTGATAACAAGAGTTCTGTCTTGAGCTGTGCACTGGTTGAGTACGCAGTTGAGTGACCGTTGGTTAGTGAAAAAATGGTATTACTATTTATTTTGAGCCAAATATACCCACTCCCTTGTGCAGCTCACATGTCTGCATGTGAGATTCCTCATTGCTGCTGATATTCTCTCCACCCGACATGGCCAAAACCCAAAAACACCTCAATCACCAAATTGGTAATTTTTTTGGACTAGGTATCATAAAATAAATGGGGGATCGAGAATTCACATGATCAAGTTTTGGACTAATTAAGAATCCTTAAAACACCACGTCACATGACATGTGTTGACCATCCATGTCATCTTCTGACCATTCTCAACTCCTACTCATGTATAACTTGATGACATGTCTTTGCTTTTTAATTTTAATAATAACTTGGCTGTATTTCAGGGTAGCTCAAAATTTCCCCAGCGTGCATGCCAAGATTGCCAATCAGGTTTTCAAATGGTAAAATAGAGAAAAAGAAAAATGCTGCATATGTACTTTGTGCGCTAATTTTGTTTGCTAATGATAATGCTACATGGATACTTACATGCATCTGACAGGGAAACTTTTTTCACCAGTCAAATAATCTTCAAAATTAACCTTTGTTTCCAAATCATCAGATTCCTTTAATTTTCTGCAAGCGATCAAAATGGATCGGAACCCATAAATCAACTCTGTTCAACCCAACTTACTGATGGGTTGAATTAGTTAAATCTACTTATTTTAATTTCGACTTATTTTGATCTGACTCACTTAACCCACGGATTGATCGGCTCACGAGTCGAATCATTTATTTAAAAAAAATATCAAATGTTCGAACTTCAAATGCATCCCATAAGCTATCGGGCGGACAAAACAGTATCGACCCATCTCTAATTCACAATTTTCGTGACTGATACTGAGAAGAACTGAAGAGCGCCGTTGAACACTAGTAAATTCTGAAGATACATCGCGAAGCAGCAGGGTGAAGTGGAAGTGAGAACGCCGTTGAACCTTAGAGAGCCCGAAGCCGTGAGTCGTCGCACGATGCCGTCGATCCGTCGTCTTCTAGATCCGTCCCAGTCTTCCAGATCTCCCTCCGCCGTCGCATAACGTCGTCGATCCGCCATCAGTGAATAAAGATGCGGTCTTCAAGTTGCAGATCTTCGCTTGTGGCTACAAGTAAGATGCGGTCTTCAAGTTGCAGATCAGTGAAACATCTCCAGTTCCAGATCGGTGATAGTCTTGAAGATCTATGTTTCTAGAATAGTTGGAGATAAGGCCATGTTTGTCTTTTTGGTATAGATAACACCTGATAGGATAAGAACTATAAAAGCTAAAAAAAGTTTAAGACGTGATAATAATTAATATAATGTAAAATATTTTTTTCATGTTTTTTTTTTTTTTTTTTTTATGTTTTATAACTTCTTTTTAAATATAAATGAGTCAACTCGTATAATCCATGGGTTTATTTCTTGACTCACAGAAAAATGAGTCGGGTTGGGTTGGCCGATCTTTTACCCTAACTCGTGGTGGGTCAACCCATATGTTTTAACAACTCTCGTTTCACATCCCTTCTTTTTAATTTTTTACCATCCAATTTCTTTTTACGTGTTGGTTTAACAACTATGATATATATATTTAGTGTGTGTTTGGACGAGAGTTTGACAAACGTGATTTTGGATGGAATTGATTTTGTAGAATTAATTTCAATATAATTGAGTTTGAAGTAAAGTGATTTATGTTTGGATGTTTTTACTTTGAAAGCAAGTTTGATGTAAAACTTAGTATAATTTTTCAATCCAAAAGCAGAAGCTACTCTAAGCTGCTTATGATAAAATCAATTCTGGATGCAAAATTGCTTCCACAAACATGTTACCAAACACCTCTTCTTTTACAAGAATCACGTTTGACAGGTACAAAAACACTTCTGATACTTCCAGAAGTGAAACCAAACACACACTTAACTGCACTCTCTAGCCGCAGTACTGGGAGCCGCAAATTCTATGACGAATATTAGTACAAAAAGGAAGAAAAACACAAATCAATCCCTTCATATGTCCAGAACAGCATGAGTCTTTGGTTGAAGATATTAAAATCAGACAGTACTTCCATAGCAAAAATCTTGAAATCTGATGACTACTGCTCTGGACGTAGTTGCCATGTGCTTGTGAATCCATACCGACAATAAATCCCAGAATATATATTCAGTAGTGGTTGTGATTGTCACGAAATTGGCTGGATCAACTTGTAGGCTTTGTAGGTGATGCATTCTTTTTGTTAGGGTTGGGGAGCCGAAAGGACGTTTTGTATTCAATGGACCAAGTAAAAAAGCAATTAAGAGTATTTTATAACATATCTTAATCCAAAATAGCATGACACTAATCATCAATAAAACTTTTAACATTAGGGACCTCACATGTGGATCATCAACTCTTATCTTTTCTCCTACTGTATTGTTGTGAGTAGAGATCCTCTCTATTTCTAAAAATAAATGAAGAGTTTCATTATTATAATTTTGGGTGTATAAATACATATATTTCTAAAAATGAAGACATAAAATTGGATGGCATTTATACATCAAAACGATAGTAACGTAGTTCTTCATTTATTTTGAGAAATGGAGAGAATCTCCACTCCATTGCTATATAGTACGACTTGGTTCTGCATGAAATTTGAACGATCAAATTAAATGTGGCAAATGGTTATTTGATTATATTAAAGACAAGTATTAAATCATAGTAATGATCAAATATGTCATTGGACAAAAATAGGTCACATCTTGATCTATATCCTTAAATTTTGTGGTGTCAAAAGTCACCTGATTTTCTCTCTATCTCTTTCCTATATTATTTTCTTTCATCTTATATCTCATTTCTCTCTCTCAAAATACACTAAAATCACGTGACTTTTGACAAAAAAAAAAAAAAATCAGGGGATTTGGATCCGTTACATTTGGGTACGAAATTTCGTTTCTTTCTAAGGAGCAATTTCCTCTCTTGTATTTGTCTCAATCAAATTCTTACGCATGAATCTATCAATTTCCTCTCTTGTATTTCTCAATCGAATCATCAGGTCACTCAAACTTGCATTTAATGGGCTAAGTAAAAAATTATATAAATAAGCCTAGATACTATATCTTAGCCAAAAAGTCAAAAACCTAGCCTTCAACTTGTTCATTCTTTTCTAACATATTACTTTTTTCACCTGCAGATAATGTTTCAAATCTAAACTAAGAAAACGGTGCGAGGGGAAAGATCATTTAAAAAGGAATACATATCGTCTTCTTTTGCATCTTATCACGTATATATATTTTTTATTTTTATAAAGAATCAAATTTACGTGAAAAGTCATGTGTTTAAATAGGCAAAGCACCACTTAGTGGAAAACTGCACTTAACCTGCACTCGAGTACAAAAATTGGTGGTCAAAGATAAAGTTACTGATTTCAAACCAAATAATTTCATCAGTACATTTGACAGATAACAGTCACGTTCATACCACCAATAAGATAAGGATCAACGCTAGTCTCTTAAGTTCCTCGTTATTATGACTTCTAATTCAAGCACACTTTTTGACTGTCAAGGATTTTGCCTAGTAGTGTCCAGGTTGATTCATCCATCCATGTGCGCATTTTCTGCTGAAGGAAAAGCATCTTAAGCGAATTAGGCACTAGTCTGGTGAAATTATACAGAATTGGAAGTCTAGTGAACTTGTAACGGCCACAAGGCACTCCACATGAGAACTAGCTAACAATGTGGCCTAGCAAGTGAGAAATTCTTCATTACATTTTAATATTATAGTTGGTGTTCCCGTGACAAGAGAGTGTGTTACATTAATTTCACTTTTATATATCCCACAATTTTTTATTATAGTTGGTGTAACATGCATTGAATAATAAAAAATTTATCTCTTTCCCTCTTGATCGCGGATACAATTCTGCTGTCCTAAAGATGGTGTCTCGATGTTCCCAACCAATCAAAAACTAAGAATATGTATAAGTGTTCATGAGTTAATATTTTATTTTATTAAGTAATAAATTGTAATTGGTGGAAATAGAGAATGTAACAAGAAAATTGGACAGAGGATCTTCATCCCTTAATCGCATAAGAATCCCTCATTTTAACAAGTATTTGCCAGTTTAGAACCGTACAAGAGGTGTGTCTCCGAAAAGAATCAGAGCTTATTCGAGGCTATTCAAGGGAAAGGATTTCATGTATCAGTCTCAAGGCCACTCACACCAACCAAAAGCACAAATCTTCTACTTCCGAATTCCAGCTAAAAGTCTAAAACTAAAACAGTCACACACTACAGTGAAAAGTAGGAATGAATAAAGTGCCAAAAGAAGTGCTGAAAATGTTGGTAGGATATACTATTCAAAGCATCCTATAACTTTATATTCATACTTTTAATTAAATAGTAAATATATTATAATCGATTATTAAAAACTATAAATAGATTCTAGAGTGCCAATAACATTACCTAAATTTTAAATAACTAAGAAAACTAATATTTATAAATACATGAACTATGTATTTATACACTACAGAGTCCCACTACACCCAACTTTCTTTCTTCTCTCTTATCAGATTCACACAAAAGGGTGAGGTGCACATTGTGTCATAGCTAGTTCAAGATATTACAGTTCTTCTGTTTCTGATGGATGAAAAGTGGAAGGCATCAAAGAAGGAAACAGGTTCAAGCAGCCAGACATCAACCTCAACAAAGTCATTGTTCTCAAGGAGTTGCTCAACAAGAGGGTCTTCTTCAAACTCCCCTCTCCTAAGGAGCATGTCCCAAAAGAGTTCCTCCTCTACATCCAAATGTAACAACCTTCCTAGGAGCTTTTCACAGAAGAACCCTTCTATAGGTCGGAAATGCACCAATATAGCCAAGGAACAGAAAGCCAGATTTTACATCATGAGGCGATGTGTTGCCATGTTAGTTTGCTGGCACAAGCATGGGGACTCTTGAAGGAAGCACACAGCAGAACAAGTCTAATAGACAAATCCCCTGTTCAGAACATGGACAAATTTTTGCTATCTGATCTACAAGGGATCCCCTTTTTTTTTTTCCTTTTTGAATATCATATATTAGTTTGCAATTATGAATTATCTAAGGTGAGTCATACGATTTACACATTGCTGAATGTAGATATGTGTATGTATATATCAACAACACTGCAATTCAGTCTCTAATCTTTACCCTGCAAGCAAAGCACTTCTAAACTTGATTTATACTTCTTATAAATTTTGTTTGAGATTCTTAATAAAGAAAAATAGTGTTCTCTTTTGGTTCAGGATCCTCAAGAAGCTTTTATGTGCTAAATCTTGCTTGTGACTCTCTGAATTTTGATCCTGTCTTCTCTCTTTCGCTGTAGTTGTGTGTTCAGAAGGAAATGTTTACTTTCAGGAAAAGCATAGGGATCGATAGAATATTATTCTCAACTGCTTCATCTTACTATTATAATATATATTGAGATCTGCATTGAAAATGCAAGCCACATTCCTTCTTCGTTTTCCCATATAACAAATAAAAGTAACACCGATTGTTCAGTTTAATATGTGTTGCAACTTACGGAGCGACACATCCGAAAGGGGTAATCTGCAATTTGAAGTTAGATCAAACTCTGAGGACCAGGAGCTTAGGTGCCTTATATAAATAATTTGGTAGTAGTATAATTATGGATGAAGATATTTCCCACTTTCCTGTCTCATTCCCTCACCAATCATAATTTGCAACTTAATAAAATACAATCATAATTCAATAATACTTATATAGATTCCTAACCTTTGATTGGTAGGGGATACTGAGACATCATTTTTTGGGACAACAGATTCGTATCCAATGATTATAAAGTTGGAATCTTTCTTTATCATCAACTTGTCCCCTCTTATCGTAACCAGTATTTCAACCATTAACAAACAGGCTTTACTTTGCAAAACTCCACCCACATGCAACAAGTTTAAGGAGAAATCAACTAATATCTTCAATATTGTGAAGTATTGCATTTCACATATTGGGTCTCATGTACATTATTTAAGTTGGTGTCCATTACTATCATATTTAATTTAAATGAAATCATGATAAACATTTGTAACTCGTATTTATACGAGGAAAAAGAGAGAGAAAATAGAGATACGTTCATTTGTCATTATGTATGAGGCTAACACATCTTGAATTAGAGTAAAGGAGAGCCACTAATGGTGAACCATGAATGTTATCAATTATCATTTAGTGGTATGGCTAAAATTATGGTTGTCTAAGGATATAAACTAGGAATAAGCGACATTTACTACCGAACAACCTTAAGACAATTTTCTGCTTATGGTCAAACATTCAACCTAATACTCACATGATCATGTGAGACAAGCATCAACGGAGGATTCTCCTAGTTGGAAGGACGATTAATCTTAATTAGCATTCTTATGCGAAGTTAACTTGGGATTACGCAAGCACGGTCAAGTCTGCCCCCAGTAACGTTTAGAGAGCTTGGGGTGTGAAAGCTATGGAATGGAGTAAAGAATCTTGCTAACTAGCACCGCAAATATTCTAAAGGGTCTTGCTAACTGGTATCCTTAGGATATTGATTAAAGATTTTAAAGATAGAAAAATAGTACTGAAAAATTGTAGCTTTTAAATTTTCAAAGTATTAAATACATCATTTTCCGAGGTAAAGTTTATATTTCTAATTTCTTAACCAATAACTGGTTAGCATTTGCCTATTCTAAATAGTCAATTTTACCCATAAGGTGTGGTCCAAGTGGCTAATAGCTTGGGCCCTTTAACCATATGTCCAGGGATCGAATCCTGGTGATAAGAATAGAACTGCATCTGTGGGTAAAGAAGTTGCCCCTTAACTAATACTCTATATCCTCGGAGGATTAGTGCTATGACTGCCGGTTATGGAATACCCTGCGTTCCATCACCAACCTAAAAAATTAAATAGTGCAATATCCGTTTAGATTCTGATCATTTCTATGGCTAATTGTTATTATGCGTAAAAAAGGGAGTCAACAACGCCTAAATAGAAGGAAGGCAGTGGTGTGAAAATGGATCTCTATACCTACCAGCACTTGCCTCCTCTAGGACGTTGCTGAAAGAATTAATGCATGAGATGATCTAGTTCCAAGACCATTGTGAGTGATCATATACATGGTTGGTCCTCATGAGACTAAAAAGAAAAATGAATGATAGTCAACGTCAGCAAAACTCTTCTCGGGTGGTACCATACGTGAAGACGTGAAGTCGAAGTTCATGGTGACCGATGGAATATTTCTTGTATAGTCATATAGTTTTTTTTAAAGTACTACCGGCCAGATCTAACATTTGATAGAATTAACACCATTTTTTTTTTATTACAGAAAGCAACTATTACATTTCATTTATAATTAAAGAAACAATACATATAGGGATATCAAAAAAACAATGAGGATTAGCATGATCAATGGCCATCCTGGCTATGTTATGAGCAACCATCTTATTTAATCTCCTAGAGAACTTAACATGAGAGTTTTGCAATCACTAGTGGAAATAATGTAATATACGAGAATGTTTTAAGTCAGTTGACCATATATTTGACGTTAAAAAATGAGACGGTGGCAGTTTTGTAAATATTAAATCACTATTTGCGTCAGTTGTGTAATGAACTGGCGTTAAAAGTGATTTGCAATAATTATTAACACTTTTAACGTCAGTTGTTTATACAACTGACGTTAAAAGTGTGATTTTTATTTCAGTTAAATAAATAACTGACGTAAATAATCCTATATTCCAATCTGAAACTCATTCCTATCTTTTTTTCGTTGTCATCTCCCTATTGTCACTCTTAACGCAGATCACTCCATATATAGTGCAGTTTATTTCTAATCTTTTTTTTAAAACAAGTTTATTTTTAATCTTAATTAATTAGCTTGAATTAGTAAACAAATTCTTGTGCAAATTAAAATAAATAAACACTTAACATAAAACAAGTTATATGTATAATCAAATCGTATCTCATTGAAGCGATTCATAAGTTACAATTACATGATTAAAAGATAAAAAATTTCTGCAACATAGCCCTAAAATATAAAAAAGTTTCTGCTTCAACGTTATTTTCTTCTCAGTCCTGTCCTCAGAAACTCCAATGGATGCATCCCCTCCCTCATTTGAAGTCCTTGATGCTCCATCTGAATCCACAATCACTTGCTGCCAAAGCGGAGTGAAAGGGATGAAGAGGATGAAATAAAGTGAGGGAATCACATTACGAGATTCACTCAACCTTACTATCCATGTTATGTGATTTACTCAACCTCAGAAGTTTTTTGACCATTAAGACAGAAACCTTTAAGTCTAGGTATAGAAAGAAATAACAAAAGTCTCAAATATGATAGAGACATATTTTGAAGGAATAGAAAACGCACGAAATATAGAGGAAAAGAAAAATAGGGTGTATTACAGACTGATACAGAAGAATGGTACTTTATATAGAGAAGAGAGACTACCGGATTTTCTTCAAAACTGATCTATAAACTTAATGTTCATTAAGAGGATTAAGTTACAAGGTGCACGGGTAAGTAGCACAGTAGTCAAAGGAATGAATGTTTTTGCAGAAACTTATACACTTTTAACGTCAGTTGTTTTCAACAACTGATAGGGCTGGTCAAAATAATGCAACCCGACTGGAACCCGAAAAACCCGGTTCCCAATTTGTTGAAGCGGGCGGTTTGGAGCGGGTTTCGGGTTGAAAAATGACAGAAAAGAGTTAAGAATGGGTTCATTCGGGCGGGTTCGGTTTTGAAAAATTAAACCCATCGGTACCTGAACCCGACTGGAAATTAATTGTTAGGATACATGATACAGCTGTGTGCCCTGTACACTTCTCTGACCATCACACTTTTTCTCTCCTCTATTATCGTGCCTCTCATCAATGCTCTCTCTTATCAAGACTAGTATTCTGAGTTCTGACCTCCACTTTCTTTAGTATTTTTCAAATGCACTTCCCTTTGAATTTTGATGAAGCATGCGTGAGCGTGACCCTTCCCTTTCTTAGACTATTATCATCCCTCAAAGACCATCACACAGACACCCACCAAGTCCTCTTCCCTTTCATCATTTCATATGTTCATCATCTCCTCACTGTGCGACCACCGCCTGTTTCTCCCACTCGTCGTCGTGCCTAACTTTAGCTCACTCCCCTCAAGAGCTGGACGATTGCAGTGAGGATGGAACTCGCATTTCGTGAGACGGTTAAGAGACGACGACTGTCCAGGACGGAACTTGCGACGGTGGCGACTCGCAAGGACGGAACTTGCGACGGAGAGGAGAGACGCGCGATGTGGTGACAGATCTGAGAGGAGAGGTGCAAGTAGTGGAAAATCTGAGAGGAGAGCCTTTGTGTCTCATTTCTCCTTGACGCTGCATGCGTCTCTAATCTGCTCACAAAGGACATATATTGCAGATATCTTCACCCCTACGAGATTTATCATATATGGCATCAGATCTGAAAATATATTGCAGATTTGGTTGAAAGTTGTTATTTTTTGTTTTGTTTTTGTTGAGTGTTCGAATTTTTTTCTTCTGGGATGATATGTATTTGATTCTGAGTTTGGTTTGCAGGTTTGGTGTTATGTGTTCTATGACTCTTCTTCATATTAAATCAGTGATTCCATTTTTTTCTAAGCAAAACCGCGTGAATCCGACAGCTTCATCCGCCAACCCGCCAAAACCGAACCCGCCTAATCCGAAGGCATGGTCGGACGGGATTGGGTTAGGTATTTGCCTGGTCGGTTTGCTTCGGGTTTGGAATTTTCGGCCCGAAACCGACCGAAACCGACCGGTGCCCAGCCCTAACAACTGACGTTAAAAGTGTTTTTAAAATAAAAAAATATTTATTTTTAACGTCAGTTGTTTAATACAACTGACGTTAAACAATGACTTTTAACGTCAGTTGTTTAAGACAACTGACGTTACAAATGACTTCTAACGCCAGTTGTATTAACACTAGTGCAATAAGTGCTTTTTACGTCAGTTAAAATTGATTTTTTACGTCAGAATACTGACTGACGTAAATATAGCTGACGTAAATAGTTAATATTTTAACGTCAGTTGAGAACTGACGTTAAATATAACACTATTAACGTCAGTTCCTTAACAAAACCGACGTTAATTTTGTAAAAATTAACGTCGGTTTTTTAAACAACTGACGTTAAACTAAAACTATTAACGTCGCTTCTTTAATACAACGGACGTTGATTTTGTTAAAACTAACGCCGCTTGTTATAAAGAACTGACGTTAAAGGTTTAATTTTAACGTCAGTTGTAATAAACAACTGACGTTAATAGTGTACTGTATATTTTATAAAATACTATTAACGTCAGTTGTTTGATACAACTGACGTTAATAGGTTTTTGTTTTTTAAATTCAGTTTTAAAATATCACTCCCCTCAGCTATCCCTGCATTCAGTCCCAGTAACACATAATATCACACACATTACAGAATTGCAAAGGAAAATTGAACAATTGGGGGACTTAAAACCAAAACCCATGTATATATATAAATAAATTTTAGTTCCAATGTCTAAAAAACAAAACTATCTAAGGATATATATATACATGTTATTAATTAGTTTCTAAAGTCTAACAAAAAAACTATTTATCTAAGTAGTGCGGAGGTATGTTGTCAATTCCTTTTTCAGCCGCATACTTGAAGAAGAATTCAGCGAAGTGCATCCTCAAGTCTCTTAACTCATCTTCTTCAATAGGCGATTGGTCGATAAATGCCTAGACACGTTCAAATAATAACAATAACATCAATGCAAGTCATTTTCAAAACTATAATATATAATTTAACAAGTTGTTTAAATATTACCTTCTTCCATCCATCCGTAATAGATGCGGAGACTATGTTCAGCATATGAAGCATCACATAATAGCCGCACGACCAACTGTCAGTTTGAAATCGAGACTACCAACAAAATTAATTTCAACGTCAGTTGAATATACACATAAATTAGTAATTATAATATTAATTATTTGATAAATAAACTACCAAACCTTGAGGATGTTCCATACAGGATTTGCTTTAGCCTTAGAAGTCCTACTTCTCCCGTTGGCGCAACTTATGCTACTCGCCTTCAGCGCGCTATCATAAACAAATAATCATGTCGATCAATTAGCACACTCATATATCATGTGTGTAATAAACTAAAAACAACTGATATTAAAACTAAATTAAATTTAAGATTAGTTACTTACATATTTACAGCTTCCGCCACCTTCGGTGGCGGATCATGGTGGAGAGAGCAGAAGAATATGACAGTATGCCTAGACGGGTGAAGTACGAACAACTGCCAATGGCGATCCATACAGTAGGGAGCCAGATATAATTCTTTCGGATTGTCTCCCAACAAGTTCCCTAAGTATTTACTCAATGCATCGCCAGCAAAGAACTCGGGCAGAAGGATTGACGGATCTAAGAAACCGTAAACTGATGCAACGCCCTTATCAAGCTGAAGACGATGGAGATACCTAAGATATGAAAAGGTGTGGATGTTAATTACATAATATATATATTGAAATTAAAATAAATTATTAAATGGAAAAATACCAAAAATAAATAAGTTATAAAATTAAAATTAACTTACGTGCACCAGAGACTGATGACATTGCTGTTCATCCAGACGTTATTTCGCAGCGCGTTCAGAGATCGTCACCAACGAAGGAAAATATCCTCTGTTGATCTGGGCGTGCCACCCATCCATCGTGATCCAATGGACATTCAAAAATCTCAAACGTATAATCCTCACCAAGTGAGAACAAACGAGTGATAGGTGACAGCGACACCGACACCGACGTCGACTTGGCCTTCAGTTTAGGAAAAATAAAATATATAAGTTTTTGATAATTAAAAAAACACAAGTAATTATTTGACTAATTTGGACATTAACAATGAATAAATACCTTTGCTAACATTTCGAGCTCACGTCGTTTGGAGTCCAACTCAAGCTCACGCCTTTTCATTTCCAACTCATGCTCATGGCGCTGGACTTCCAACTCCGGTTCCCTAGTTGCCAACTCATCGTCCTCCACATGTGCCATACTAAAACTCTCTTTTGTGCTCACATGTGAAGCGTTGGCAAGCCTTGCGGTGTCCTGGGATGTACCGACGGAGGAAAGCTCTCTGGCAAGCGCCTGCTTGAATTCTGGGTTGGCTATTAAGCCTTGCATCAGATGTGTTGTAATATCTGGGTTGGACATGAGATGCTGAGTAATGTCAGCCAAAATTGATACTTCATTGACCACCCGCTTTCGTGAAGCAGACTTGCCATAATATTGTTTGATGGTCACGTTCCCAGGAACACCGAGAACCCGACCAGGATGGTCTTTCTTGCCTAGAGCAGTCATCAAGACGTCCTGCCGTCCAGAAGGGACGAATGCGCCCTGGGAGGATTTTGCTTTAAGATCCATCTACAATGAAAAAAAATGAAAAAACGTGCAAGTGAAAAGTGTTGCAAATATCTATACAAATATCAATTGAAATCAAGTTAATTATTTACTTACAATCTTATCTGCCACTTCGCGAGTGGCATCAACTTTAAAAGATCCCGCCTTTGTCATGTGACCGGCTAACCAGACATCCTCGTGGTCGATGTCCGACGGAGGACTTGATGGTGTGCCCTCAGGCAACTCTCCTCTTTCAATCCTAGCAGAGTGCTCTTCCTGCTTCGCCCTCAGCCTATCCGCCATCATCTGCTGGATCCGAGTATGGTACCCACCCTGAGACATGGTGTGGCGGTGGACGTTCTTCGCCTGATTCTGCCGACCCTTATTTGCCTTAGCCTATTCAAACAAAAACACATAATTAAATACAATTAAATGATCTATAATAAGCATACAAAATTAACTTAATCAACCAACCTGAAATTCTCCATCCTGTCGACTCCTGGCAAACATATCCCAAGTATCCTGATCAATCCAGGGATAATCCGAGAACATTTTATCAAGCCGCTTCTTCCCAGATACATAGTACCTGGTAAGATCATGCTTGAACCCATTCCAACGCTTTGATGCCATTTTCGTACATTTATGACGATGATCCTCGTCATTTGGCACAGTCCAAGCTACCTACACATTAGATACATATATAACAACTGGATGGATTATAACTCGGATAATTATCTAATAATGTAAATCAAACGAATGTAAAGGTAAAATACCGTGATAGCCTCCCAAATCTGATCCTTAACGGTTAGTGGAACGTCATTCCAGTGGTTGTAGTTGATGCTTACGTGCTGCTTCGCTTGTAGAAACACCCACTTATTAAATTCTTTACCACGGGGTCCCTGGGCATTTAGATTAGCATCGAAGGACACCTCAAGCTTCTGTCCGCTCTGCCTGTCCTTCTCTAGTTTCTTCAACGAGGTGGCTCCTCTACCCCGTTTCCTATGAGCCTGTGATGTCTGTATGGACAAAAAAAATGATAAAATAGAGGGTTGTAACATTATAAACTTACATTAACAAGAAGGACTAAAGATAGTATATAACATGTAAACTTACACTAGAATCAGGTGTAGGCGTGATCGGGTCCTGCGAAACCCCCACAGTGTCTTCCCGTGCATGTGGGCTATCCGACTGATCCATATGTATGCCTGTTCAGAAACAATATATATGTATTAACATAGGTTATAACTCAAAATAAATACAGAAGTATAAATAAAAATAACTAGATAGGTCCTGTAGATATACAAAACATCTATATATCCAATATAAGGACAATACGGGAGATTGAAAACTATAGTTTTTGAAGATTACCTAGCACTGGTCACGGCCTGGCCGTGATGTCCATCACGGCCGTAATGTGCCAACTGAACCAGACCCTCATAGGCAGAACTGATCACGGCCTAGCCGTGATGAGCATCACGGCCGTGACAGATCAACCAGCAGAGCAACATGCACTCAAAACCAAAAATAGAGACATTCCAAACAACTCAAACTCATGGTTTAAAGTTACAACTACTGAGACTACAGTTTCAACATA
Organism: Sophora flavescens; assembly: GCA_030762895.1. Taxonomy (NCBI): domain Eukaryota; kingdom Viridiplantae; phylum Streptophyta; class Magnoliopsida; order Fabales; family Fabaceae; genus Sophora; species Sophora flavescens. Next base: position 25,947,475 of record CM061063.1, on the reverse strand, counting down.
CACTCAAAACCAAAAATAGAGACATTCCAAACAACTCAAACTCTCAGTTTCAAGTTTCAACTATTGAGACTACAGTTTCAAACCAGCAGAGCAACATGCATGCACTCAAAATCGTGAATAAAAAAATGTGTCCTAATTAAAGACTCACCAGAAATAGGCGCTCACGTGGTGGTGGGGGGGAAGCTCGAGTGGTGGCCAACGTTCGATGTGGTTACTGAGAGCAGAGGGACAAGGAGAGTTAGTGCACGGGAAGGCCAGGGGAAAGAGAGATGTCAAGTTATTGCAAAGAATGAGCGGGAAAGACAGAGTTAGGGGTTAAGAGTGTACCTCACGGTGGTGGCGAAGAAGCCCTCGCGGTGGTTGCGGTGGAGATGAGCTCACGATTTGGGCAGAGTGAGAGTGAGAGTGAGGGTTGAGCGTGATGAAAAGAGAAAAGACGTACAGAGAAGTGGAGAAGGCGCGCGGGGGTAAACGTTATAATTAAAATAAAACAACATTTTACGTCAGTTTTTGGTAAAACCTGACGTTGAAGATCATATATTTAACGTCAGTTGTCTTAATAAACGGACGTTAAAAACTCTCACACTTATTACGTCAGTTGTTAGTAATAACTGACGTTAAAGGTCATATATTTAACGTAAGTTGTATTAAGAAACTGACGTTAAAAACACTCACAACTTCTTACGTCAGTTGTATTACACAACGGATGTTAAAGGTTTATTAGTTTCTGCAAAAACATTCATTCCCTTGACTACTGTGCTACTTACCCATTCACCTTTGTACCTAATCCTCTTAATGAGCATTAAGTTTATAGATAAGTTTTCAAGAAAATCAGAATAACTTAGTAACTTCATCCACTGCTCCTATAAATAGCTTCCTTCCATCCTTTTAATTAATTTTCTGCTTCACAATATGGCTCTGCCGTGGAGATTAACTTCATCACTCTTTCTTCCTATTCCTAGACTCAAAGGTCTTTGTCTTAATGGTCAAACAACTTCTGAGTTTGAGTAAATCACATTACATGGATATTAAGGTTGGGTGAATCACGTAATGCGATTCTCTCACTTTATTTCATCCCCGTCATCCCTTTCACTTTGCTTTGGAAGCAAGTGATTGTGGATTCAAGATGATGCATCAAGGAACTCCACTGAAGAAGAAAGATGCAAAGATCCATTTCACTTTGCTTTCACTGCTAGTGACTGAGGATTTACTTTGCATCTTGGAATTCAAGTGAGGGAGGTGATGCATCCATTGGAGTTTCTGATGATAGGACTGAGAAGAAAATGATGTTGATGCAGAAACTTTTTTATATTTTAGGGCTATGTTGCAGAAATTTTTTATCTTTTAATCATGTAATTTTAACTTATGAATCGCTTCAATGTCATACGATTTGATTATACATATAACTTGTTTTATGTTAAGTGTTTATTTATTTTAATTTGCACAATAATTTGTTTACTAATTCAAGCTAATTAATAAAAATTAAAAATAAACTTGTATAAAAAAAGGTTTAGAAATAAACTGCAGTACTATATGGAGTGATCTGCGTTAAGAGGGACAACAGGGACATGACAACCAATGAAATGAGTTTCATAATTATTTACGTCAGTTATTTATAGAACTGACGCAAATAGTTTACCCACCACCTCATTTTTAACGTCAACTTAATTGATGACTGCCAAGTTCCCGTGATATTAATTACATTATTTCCAATATTCATTCTCGCACGTTTATAATATATAGGATTATTTACGCCACTGTTTATTTAATCAAGTAAAAATCAAACTTTTAACGCCGCTTTATAAAAAGCGACGTTAACAATTAATATTTTTTATTTGAAAAACACTTTTAACGTCAGTTTTTTTAAAAAACTGACGTTAAAAGTGTATAGATATCTGCAAAAACATTCATTCATTTGACTGTACTGTGCTACTTACCCATGCACCTTGTAACTCAATCCTCTTAATGAGCATTAAGTTTATAGGTAAGTTTTCAAGAAAATCAGAATAGCTTAGTAACTTCATCCCCTGCTCCTATAAATAGCTTCCTTCCATCCTTTTAATTTTCTGCTTCACAATATGGCTCTGTGTTGTGACTCCGGCAAGTGTACCGGGTCGTCGCAAGTAATAAAAACACGGTAAGATTCTACCGAGGTCGAACACAAGGATTGGGTTACCAATTCGACTAAATTGTCAAGAAATCCGATACGTTGGTTAAGCAATAGAAGGTGGTTGAGAGAAAGAGATTGAGATCGCAATTTCAAGAATCAAATCAAATAACGCTACGGTGATTAAATTCAGAAATAAAAGCATCTAAGGTTTCGAATCCACCTACCCAATCATGCAAAGTACCCAAGTGATATTGCTCTCCTCCCTAGGTTCAATTTTAATGTCAACCGGGACCCCTAAATTCTCCTAAATCCACTTCCGTGCTCATTAGGACGTATTCGATGATTTGAGTTAATTACTTGCTAGGTCTCTTAACCCTAATCTCGAATTCTATTAATTCTTGTTCCCTATAGGTTGCATCGATCTCCTATTCACTCTCGTGCAATACTCGACCGATGTTCCCAATTCAAGTTCTAAAACGCGAATCGCCGCTAGGCCTCAACACGTTTAACTAGTCGATCACGCTAGCATATAATCGACACAATGAAAACAGAATTGGAAAACCATAATTGAATTAAAGGAGAGAGAGTTACATTACATGAACACTATGCCGCCATGGGTGGCTTCATCGATCCCCTAGACAAGAGGATTAGTTCCTCATGTCCGTAACAACAACGCACGTACAATCGGAATTCATCCTAAGCCTAAGAATTAAGAGAGGAGAAGAGGAGAAGAAACCCCAGAATAAGGATTACAAAAAATCTCTGAAAATTCTGATCCAAAAAGTCCTCCTTTTCTGTTCTGATCTGCTCTATTTATAAGGAGGCCACGCGTCACGGCCGTGATGGCCATCACGGCCAGGTCGTGACGGCTTCTGCTTCTGGCGCACTTCTGGAATTCGAACTCTCGCGACGCGAATGATGTCTCGCGACGCGAGCCCGCCTTTCACGGCCCGTGATGTGAATCACGGCCAGGCCGTGATGTTCTCTGCCTTGTGTGGATCTTGGGTCACGGCCGTGATAAGCATCACGGCTAGGCCCTGATGGTCTCTGACTCTGGTGCTTTTCTGGAATTCACACACTCGCGACGCGAAGGACGTCTCGCGACGCGAACCTTCCTTTCACGCCCCGTGATGAGAATCACGGCTAGGCCGTGATGGTCTCTGTCTTCCCAGATCTTCAAACTCTCGCGGGGCGAGCTTCCTCTCGCGGGGCGAGAATCTCCAGAATAGCAATCTCCACTATTTCTTGACTTTCCTTAATTCTTAGAGCTTCACTTATGGACCTGAAAACAACACAAGCAACCACAAGCGTAATTCTATCCAAAAGAAGCTAGAAACTACACAAAAGACGCAAAACGAGTCAAAGTCCAACTTAGGAACAAAACAAGGTAAATTTGGGCGAAAACGAGAGTGAACTCGAATAAATTAGCACATAAACCCTAGTTCATCTAGTCATAAAACTAGATAAGCCAGAGGCTTATCAAAATACCCCAAACTTAAACCTTGCTTGTCCCCAAGCAAGCTTAAAACTCAAAAACGACTCAAGACTTGGCAAGCCTAAAGGTCTAATCAATTTCGCACAAATTTCATGCAACTTTACAAAACAGTTTTCTTCTTTGATTCCCCCCCCTTTTTTCATCAATGTAATCCCCACATTCATCTACTTTAAACAATTGAGAAATTATCATTCATGCCATCATTACTCTAAGTTGAGGCATTTAGTATTTCACTCATTCGCTCAAGTTTGTCTAGGCTTTCAACTTTTTCACTCAATTTCACTTATCGAGAGCACTTCCCATGAATTTGATTTTCATCTCAAACATAGTTCCCACGAAAACATGCATGCAACACTAAAAGGTCTTTTAAAGGTTGTAATGGGGCCTGGCTGAGGGTAGGATAATCAAGGATATTTAGGCTTAAGTCCCTAGGAACTAAGAGAGCATGAGCATTAAACACATTTTCCACTCAAATTCCTTTCTTTCCATTTTTCATTTGGGCTCGGGTGACTACAACCTTTTCCTTGATATTATTTTTGTTTTGCCCCTTTTCTTTTGGCAATTTTTTGTTTTCTTCTTTTCTTTTCTTTTCTTTTTGCCTTGGGTCAACCTTTATTTTCTTTTTCTCATCCCAATATGACACATACCTTGTAGCCACCCCAAACTTAGTTTCTCACAACCTTTCTCTTGCTCATTTCCATGCTCTCATAATCCTAAGATTGGGTTAACATGGTTTTTCAGATTTTGGCTCGTAATGTAGGTTCGTCAAGAAACAATAGGTCAATTGGGCTCAATTTGGCTAACTAGGGAACATGCATTAGGGGTGGTTCTTTTCAGGCCAAGTAGTTATTCAAAGAAAATTGCCTAAATCATTTGATGCAACACATAATCATGCAAACCATATAGAGATTCAAGCAAATTCGGGAAAGTGCAACTTAACAGTGATTCACACATTCAAAAACAGAGTTGGAGGCTCAAATCCTCACCTGGACATTTTGCAAATTGTTTGACCGAGATACGATTCCTAGTGTGTGCACCCCCTCACCCCAAACTTATCATAAATCAAGCAATCATAATAAATCTCAAAGTTCAATTTTCAATTTTAAGTGGGGATAAACTTTTCTAATTTCAGAACTTAGGGAAAATCATCAATGGTCAAATAATTCATGCAATCAATCTATGCTAAATTCAATTGAAATCCAACAAGCTTGCCGACACAACATTCATACAACAACTCTTGATCTTCTCAAATTATTCAAGAGCGACAAACAAAAAAAACAAAACAAACACAAAAAAAACAAAAACAAAAACGAGAGTGAGGAAAAGAGAGGGTACCTAGCTTGGGTTGCCTCCCAAGTAGCGCTTGTTTAACGTCCCGAGCCTGACTCAAGTCGCCCCTAAGGGTTAATCCGGAGGAAGATCCTGCTTGCCATGCCATTCCTTGGCCCGTTCTCTGTAGGTTTGTGCACTTTTATATACTCGCAAGCTGTTCCCGGACAGCTCATTTAAGTCCAGCATCCTTCTATAATCAGCACGAACTCTCCACTCCGTGGTGATCCTTTTTGAGATCAATTCATTGTCTGTACTGACCACTACAGTTGTGCCACCCTTCAACCTTGGTGCTTTGCCCTTCTTTTTCATTCCTTTGCAGCTGAGTTCTTCCCTTGCACATTCTTCCCTTGGGAGACTCGGTATGGGTTCCATGTCTCGTAGCCACTCAAGGTAAACTTCATCCCCCGAAGGGCCTTTTTCCTCACTGTCTTCCTCATGAGATTCTACCGATACTGTTGCAAGTGAAGGATCATGGTCTTTTCGAATTGCCTTTACCTTTTCAGTTGGGTCCACAACATCCACTCGATACACAGCTGACTTTTCTTCCCGGTGCTTAATCGCTTCAAAGACATTGAAGACCACCTTATCATCATTCACCCTTAAAGTGAGTTTCCCTTGCCGAACATCTATCAAGGCATCCCCGGTGGCCAAGAAGGGTCTACCCAATATGAGAGGGATCTCAGCATCTTCATCCATGTCGAGCACCACGAAGTCCACTGGGAATATGAACTTGTCAACCTTCACGAGCAAGTCTTCGACTACTCCATAGGGATATTTGATAGAACGATCGGCCAGTTGGAGTGACATTCGCGTATCCTTTACCTCTTTGTTCCTTAGCCTTTTCATCATCGAGAGGGCATCAAGTTGATGCTTGCCCCTAGATCACATAATGCCTTTCCGAAGGTAATTCCCCCAATGGTGCATGGTATCGAGAAGGAACCGGATCCTTCAACTTCGGAGGCGTTTCCGTTGAAGAATGGCACTACACTCCTCGGTCAAAGCAACCGCTTTCTTCATCCACAATCCTCCGCTTCTTAGTGAGAAGTTCCTTCATAAACCGAGCATATGATGGCATTTGTTCCAAGGCTTCCGCAAATGGAATGTTAATCTGAAGTTTTCGGAAGACATCAAGGAACTTATTGAATTGCTTATCCTGTTGAGGCTTCTTCAATCTTTCCTGGATACGGAACCTTCATGTAGGGCGGGGAGGTCTTGGGGTTCAACCCACTTCTTCCTTCTGAACTCTTCATCCACAAGTTTCAGCCTTCCCCCTTGCTCCGGTCCCCTTGTCACTTGCCAACCCTTCTTTCTCTCGGTTGCTCTTCCTCAATCGGTAGTTGTTCCGGGCCCTTGTCATCCTCGAGAACTAGTGGTACCCCCGCTAGGTTCCCACACCCTTCCGCTTCTAGTAGATATGACATTGCATTGTCCCTTGGGGTTGTTCTCGATTTACCTGGAAGAGTGCCTGGAAGACGCTCATTAAGTTGCTTCAGCGAGCTGCGCTATTTGTGTCTCAAGATTCTGAATTGCTGAACCTGTATGAGTAGCCAACTTGTCAATGGCAGTGTTCGTGTTAATTGACAATTTCTCCACCGCTGTACTCATCTTCTCAAAAGCCAGCTCCCACGGTTGTCTTCCACTATCTCGTTATTTGCAAATCGATTAGGCCCTGGAAGAGCTGCTGGGGTATTGCACTCTTGAATTCCAATGTTCGGCCTTATACCTGCTTGAGGTTGCTGCCCGGCTAGACCACCACTAGCATTACTCCATGCGAAGCCCGGATGGTCTCTCCTCATGTACCCCCTATTTTGATTCTGATTGTAGTCATTTTGTCTGCTCCTCCTCGATAGTTATTCGGGGCACAAGTGTCATAAAAGTTGTGGCATGAGTCTACATGTTCCCGAGGGAAGTTGAATGGACAGTTTGAGTGTCATGATCTCCATTACAATTACCACAACCTGGAGGCATTCCCTCGTGTATCACATTAGCCTTCTTGATCTCCCGACAAAGCCGCCACTTGCATCTTCAACAATCTGTTTTGCTCAAGAATGGCCTCCATTGCCCCGGAACTGATTCCATTTGAGGTTTCCCTTCCACGGTTGTAATCATTATATGACATTTTCTCTAACAATGGCCCATCCATCCTCACCTGATAAATATACAAAAGAACCGCCACCGCGGCATCACAGTTCATCCGATAGCGTCCCCTCAACCCATTAAATAAATGCTGCACTTTGGAAACCGGATCAAAGAACGCAGAGGGACATCTTCTCAACAAACCATTGTACCTCTCCCAAGCTTCATTATATGTTTCATCCTCCGTTTGCCTGAATGAAGTGACGGCTATTCTTGCTTGTGCCGCCTTCTGAGGAGGAAAGTATTTGGTTAGGAACTTCTGTGCCATTTGCTCCCAAGTTCTGATGATGTTCCTATCCAAACTGTCAACCCAATCGCGAGCGACATCCCTAAGAGAAAGAGGGAAAAGCCGCAAGCGAAATTCATCCCGAGAGACTCCCCTGGTCTTCTGCAAGTCACAAGCTTCCAGGAAGCGAGTGATATGTCTATGCGGGTCTTGCTTGCCACTGCCGTCGAACTGATTCTCACGGATCTGGGCTGTGACACACCCTTCCACTCTGAAGGAGTCTGTGTTCAAGTTGCCTCTCACAATAGAAGAAGCGCAATCCTCCAAGTTTGGTAGATCATACTCAAGAGAGGCTTGTAACGAGGAGGAGGAGGAGGATTTTCTTCAGCCATGCCTCTATTTTAATTCCTTCAATTATTTTCCGTTCCTCGGCTTCTTTCCTTAATCGCCGCTCTGGCCCGGTGATCTCGGAATCAAATAGCAAGTCCTCTTGTAGGAGGGTACCTCGCATACAAAAACAGGCAAAGACCAAGTGGAATCAAAGAAGCAGAGAAAAATAATAACAATTAAATAAAAGAAAATAAAACTAAAAGTCAGCTTAACCAAACAGCCGAATTTCCTAAAAATTAGGAAAATTGGTTGTGCCAATCCCTAAGAACGGCGCCAAAAACTTGTTGTGACTCCGGCAAGTGTACCGGGTCGTCGCAAGTAATAAAAACACGGTAAGATTCTACCGAGGTCGAACACAAGGATTGGGTTACCAATTCGACTAAATTGTCAAGAAATCCGATACGTTGGTTAAGCAATAGAAGGTGGTTGAGAGAAAGAGATTGAGATCGCAATTTCAAGAATCAAATCAAATAACGCTACGGTGATTAAATTCAGAAATAAAAGCATCTAAGGTTTCGAATCCACCTACCCAATCATGCAAAGTACCCAAGTGATATTGCTCTACTCCCTAGGTTCAATTTTAATGTCAACCGGGACCCCTAAATTCTCCTAAATCCACTTCCGTGCTCATTAGGACGTATTCGATGATTTGAGTTAATTACTTGCTAGGTCTCTTAACCCTAATCTCGAATTCTATTAATTCTTGTTCCCTATAGGTTGCATCGATCTCCTATTCACTCTCGTGCAATACTCGACCGATGTTCCCAATTCAAGTTCTAAAACGCGAATCGCCGCTAGGCCTCAACACGTTTAACTAGTCGATCACGCTAGCATATAATCGACACAATGAAAACAGAATTGGAAAACCATAATTGAATTAAAGGAGAGAGAGTTACATTACATGAACACTATGCCGCCATGGGTGGCTTCATCGATCCCTAGACAAGAGGATTAGTTCCTCATGTCCGTAACAACAACGCACGTACAATCGGAATTCATCCTAAGCCTAAGAATCAAGAGAGGAGAAGAGGAGAAGAAACCCCAGAATAAGGATTACAAAAGATCTCTGAAAATTCTCATCCAAAAAGTCCCCCTTTTCTGTTCTGATCTGCTCTATTTATAAGGAGGCCACGCGTCACGGCGGCGTGATGGCCATCACGGCCAGGTCGTGACGGCTTCCGCCTCGCGCACTTGAATTCGAACTCGCGACGCGAATGATGTCTCGCGACGCGAGCCCGCCTTTCACGGCCGTGATGTGAATCACGGCCAGGCCGTGATGTTCTCTCGCCTTGTGTGGATCTTGGGTCACGGCCGTGATAAGCATCACGGCTAGGCCCCGATGGTCTCGACTCGGTGCTTTTCGGAATTCACACACTCGCGACGCGAAGGACGTCTCGCGACGCGAACCTTCCTTTCACGCCCCGTGATGAGAATCACGGCTAGGCCGTGATGGTCTCTGTCTTCCCAGATCTTCAAACTCTCGCGGGGCGAGCTTCCTCTCGCGGGGCGAGAATCTACAGAATAGCAATCTCCACTATTTCTTGACTTTCCTTAATTCTTAGAGCTTCACTTATGGACCTGAAAACAACACAAGCAACCACAAGCGTAATTCTATCCAAAAGAAGCTAGAAACTACACAAAAGACGCAAAACGAGTCAAAGTCCAACTTAGGAACAAAACAAGGTAAATTTGGGCGAAAACGAGAGTGAACTCGAATAAATTAGCACATAAACCCTAGTTCATCTAGTCATAAAACTAGATAAGCCAGAGGCTTATCACTCTGTCGTGGAGATTAACTTCATCACTCTTTCTTCCTATTCCTAGACTCAAAGGTCTTTGTCTTAATGGTCAAACAACTTCTGAGTTTGAGTAAATTACATTACATGGGTGATAAGTCTGAGTAAATTACATTATGTGAGTTGCTCACCTTATCACCTTCCGGAGAATCACCTGAGGGCTAATCAGGTGCTCGGGGGTCACAGTTCCAAAACCTCAGCTTTGGCAGCAAGTGACCGTCTTGGAAGTCTCTGGAACCACTGCCTTTTCTTGAAACAGATCTAGTGCACCTGTTTTTGCCTCTCTCTTGAGCTCTCTCATGCCCCCCAGTTTTCTGAGGTCTTCGGAGTATAGTTTTCCCTTTGGCATATTTCATAAAACTCTCTGATGGGATGTAGCTTTAATGTTTAGGATTTTAAACCCTTTCAATGTAACTTTTTATAGTTTCAATGTAACTTTTTATAGGATTTTAAACCCTTTCAATCTTCTGTATCAGTCTATTACAGTACTTCATGAATGAGATCCGGTTTGGGTTATTGATTCAACTTATAGTTTTCAAAACAGAAACACAAAACATCAAAGCAATTCATGTGAAACTGAAACTTTGAGGAAGGCAATGCGGAAGGGGTCGTATACTAGATAAAAAAAATTATTAAAATAACCTTTAACGTCTCTTGATGTAAGGACTGACGTTAAAAGTGAAGTGACTTACTTTTAACGTCAGTTCTTTATAGAACTGACGTTAAAATCTTCGATGGTAACGTCAGTTTTTTATTGAACTGACGTTAAAAGTGAGTCACTTCACTTTTAACGTCAGTCATTAAAACAATTGACGTTAAAATTGAATTAATGAACTCTGATATTTACAAAACTGCCACCGCCTCCTTTTTAACGTCTAGCTTTTGGTTAACTGACGTAAACATTTACCGTCTAATGTATATTTTCCACTAGTGTAAACAACTGACGTAAACTGTTGTTTTATTTTTGATTATAACGATTACACCCGCGCGCCTTCTTCACTTCGCTCTGTACGTCTCTGTTCTTCTCTTTTCATCACTCTCACTCTCACTCTCACTCTCACTCTGCCCTAATCGCGAGCTCCTTTCCACCGCAACCACCGCGAGGGCTTCTTCGCCACCATCGTGAGGTACACTCTTAACCCTAACTCCGTCTTTCCCGCTCATTCTTTACAATAACTTGACATCTCTCTTTCCCCTTCCCGCGCACTAACTCTCCTTGTCCCTCTGCTCAGTAACCACATCGAATGTTGGCCACCACTCGAGCTCCCCTCCCCACCACCACGCGAGCACCTATTTCTGGTGAGTCTTTAGGGCACATTTTTTTATTTTTGGTTTTGAGTGTATGTTGAAACTGTAGTCGTCTCTGTAGTTGAAACTTGAAACTGTGAGTTTGAGTTGTTTGGAATGTCTCTATTTCTGGTCGTGGGTTTTGTGTTTTATCTTGTTTTTCTTCTGCTATCATGACCTATTTCAAAATGGGAAGAAATTTAGAGTTGCTTGTAGCATGTGAAATCAATAATATATTGCTCATTGGAATTTTGTTTTGTTGATTTATCTTCATCTGCTTATTTCTTTTCTGTCTCAAGAAACCTGAAAATGGTGTAAATTTGAAATAATTTTTAAACTCCTTGCTTGTATATATCATGCTCTCTTGATCGATTCATATGGCTGAGTGGTTATAGTACTAAATATAGCAATAGTCCAATATGTGTTGTTGCCTGCTTGATAAGAAGAATGATGTGAGATTACCGTGGAAATTTTGTTTTAGGCAGATAGTCAAATAAGATATACATGGTTGACGGGATTTCAAAAACTAGTTTTCAATTAGGATTTCAAAAACTAGTTTTCAATCTCCCGTATTGTCCTTATATTGGATATATGTTTTGTATATCTACAGAACCTATCTAGTTATGGATCGTAGTTAGATGGTTTGTAAGTGCACTAGTGCTGAGTATTTGAAGGGGGTGGGAGAATTTATAGAATTTACTCAAAGGAATGTTCCTAATAGTAATGGAATGTTCTATTGTCCTTGTGTCAAGTGTTTGAATACGAGGAAATGTACGGTGAAGGATATACGTACTCATTTGATTTGTGAAGGGATTTGCTTGAGTTATACAAGATGGATATGGCATGGTGATGTATTGTTGATTAGTACGGAAAGTGTCTCCCAAAGTGAGGACGTTGACGTAGATATGGAGGATGATCGAGTAGAGGACATAATCCGTGATATTGGACAAGAATCTTTTCATTGAGCTCATGTGTATGATAGGTTGTGCGGTGATGCGGATAAGCCTTTATATCTAGGGTGTACTACTCATACACGGTTGTTGGTGGTGCTAAAATTGATTTGTGTGAAGGCTAGAAATGGTTGGTATAACATCCCTGGCTGCTTTATGGATTGACGACTGTCCCCATAAGCCAACACGAGTCTTTTCAGTGTGCTTTGTCCTCACTCACACGCTTCTTGGGAAAACTTCCCAGGAGGTCACCCATCCCAGAATTGCTCCAAGTCAAGCACGCTTAACTGTGGAGTTCTTAAGTGATGGGCTACCGAAAAGAAGATGCATCTTGTTTGTATAGGTAGTACCAATCAATTCATATAAGCCTTCCCCAACTGTATAGTCTCATACCTACACAGTATCAGGATCCCTCTCATTCGGGTGTGTAATCGGTTCATTCATGTGTCCTTCCGCCTAGAAGCCTTCCAGGAGCCGTTCCTTATTCGTGCCTTCTTGCACCGGCGACCACTCCCCGCCCTCGTCAGCACCCGGGTGTCACATGCCCACCAGCTTTCGCTTGGTTCGTCCCTGAACCACACCGTACTGGGAGAGGTGCCGCTCTGATACCATTTATAACATCCCTGACTACTTTATAGATTGACGACTGTCCCCATAAGCCAACACGGGTCTTTTCAGCGTGCTTTGTCCTCACTCACACGCTTCCTAGGAAAACTTCCCAGGAGGTCATCACCCATCCCAGAATTGCTCCAAGTCAAGCACGCTTAACTGTGGAATTCTTAAGTGATGTGCTACCGAAAAGAAGATGCATCTTGTTTGTATAGGTAGTACCAATCAATTCATATAAGCCTTCCTCAACTGTATAGTCCTCATGTAACACTCGGGTGCTGACGAGGGCGGGGAGTGGTCGTCGGTACAAAAAGGCACGGACAAGGAGCGGCTCCTGGCAGGCTTCTAGGCGAAGGGACACATGAATGAACCGATTACACACCCGAATGAGAAGGATCCTGAGACTGTGTAGGTATGGGTCTATACAGTTGAGGAAGGCTTATATGAATTGATTGGTACTACCTATACAAACAAGATGCATATTCTTTTCGGTAGCCCATCACTTAAGAACTCCACAGTTAAGCGTGCTTGACTTGGAGCAATTCTGGGATGGGTGACCTCTTGGGAAGTTTTCCCAGGAAGCGTGTGAGTGAGGACAAAGCACGCTGAAAAGACCCGTGTTGGCTTATGGGGACAGTCGTCAATCCATAAAGCAGTCAGGGATGTTACAGTTGGACCGATAAAAGCTTCACGGAATTGCTTGAAGTGTTGAAAGACGTCCTTCCAGAGGACAACACATTGTCTGACCGTAACTATAAGGCCAAGAAGGTATTATGTTCGATGGGTATAGAGTATAAGAAGATACATGCATGCCCCAATGATTGCATATTGTACACCGGTGTTCATGAAGACAATCACGATTGCCCCAAATGTGGGTTATCACGATACAAAGTGAAGGGTGGTGATGATGATGATGATCTTGATGATGTGAGAAAAAAGGGTCCTCCTGCGAAGGTGTTGTGGTATCTTCCAATAATTCCACGGTTCAAGCGATTGTTTGCCAATGCGAAAGATGCGAAGAATCTTAGATGGCATAATGATGAGAGGAAACGTGATGGAAAGGTTCGTCATCCTGCTGATTCTATGCAATGGAAGAATATTGATACTATGTTTACGGATTTCGTCGATGAGCCAAGAAACCTAATGCTTGGACTTGTTACAGATGGAATGAATCCTTATGGTAACATGAGTAGTATTCATAGTTCATGGCCTGTTCTGTTGATAATTTACAACCTGCCCCCTTGGTTGTGCATGAAGCACAAATGCATGATGTTGTCTATGATGATTTCGGGCCCAAAGCAACCGGGAAATGACTTAGATGTTTATCTAAGTCCCTTGATTGAAGACTTGAAAATCCTGTGGGTGGAAGGTGTTGATGTAGTTGATGGGTATTCTCATGAGACTTTCAAGCTTCGTGCCATGTTATTTTGCACCATCAATGACTTTCCAAAGATATGAAACTTGTCCGCAAATAGGTCAGTCAGGGGCATAAAGCATGCCCTGTATGTGAAGAAGGCACATGCTACACTCAGTTGCATCATGGAAAGAAGACAATTTACCTTGGGCATCGGATATTTCTTAGACGTGATCACCCATATCGTAAGATGAAAAAAGCTTTTAATGGATGCCAAGAGACAGAAGAAGCTCCGACGGCCTTAATTGGAGAGCAGGTTTATAAGAGGGTAAAAGGCATCGATATTATATTCGGTAAGTCCAAAAAGAAAGGTAAAGATGCTGAGAAAAACATATGGAAGAAGAGGTCGATATTCTTTGATCTTCCATACTGGCGCGAGCTTGATGTCATACACTGCGTTGATGTGATGCATGTGGAGAAAAATGTGTGTGATAGTGTGATCGGGACGCTTCTCAACATTCAGGGCAAGACAAAGGATGGTGTGAATGCTCGTCTCGACCTCGTTGCTATGGGTATACGAGAGCAGTTAGCTCCAGTTGTTGACGATGGTAAGCGGACTTATTTGCCGCCAGCATGTCATACTTTGTCAAAAAAAGAGAGACAAAGTTTTTGCGGGTGTCTTCAGGGCATCAAAGTCCCACATGGTTACTCTTCAAATATGAAGAGGCTTGTCTCTAGTGATCTTAAATTGGTTGGCTTAAAGTCTCATGATTGTCACATCTTGATGCAACAACTTCTGCCCGTTGCTATTCGTGGTATTGCTCCAAAAAATGTGAGACATGCCATTACTCGGTTGTGCTCACTCTTCAATTCTATATGTAGCAAAGTCGTTGACCCCCGTATGTTGGATGACTTGGAAGTTGAGGCTGCTATAATCTTGTGCCAACTGGAGATGTATTTTCCTCTTTCCCTTTTCGACATAATGGTTCACTTAATTGTTCATTTGGTGAGGGAGATTAGATTATGTGGTCCGGTTTTTCTGAGATGGATGTACCCAGTTGAGCGCTACATGAAGATCTTGAAAGGGTACGTGAAGAATCCTCATCGTCTGGAAGCATCTATTGTTCAAAGGTATGTTGCAGAAGAAGCTATTGAGTTTTGTTCGGACTACCTTCATAACACGGATCCTATAGGGGTTCCTAAGCCTCGGCATGATGAGATAAGATGTCAAGGTAAGGGTACACATGGCTTAAGAATTAATAGCAAGGGTCGGGAGGAAGTGCTTCAAGCACATTTGTATGTATTGAACAACATCGATTCTGTTCAACCTTTCTTATTTGAACATAAAAGAAAAGTCAATCAAGAAAACCCTCGAATGAGCTAAAGGTGGTTGTTGAACAATCATAACAAGACTTTCTTACCATGGTTCAAGGAAGAAATGCTTAAGGATGGTAGTACTGCTTCTGATGACGTAAGATGGCTAGCACGTGAGCCTAGTTTCAACGTCATGTGTTGGAGCGGATACGACATCAATAACTTTTCCTTTTATATAAAGGAACAAGATAACAAGAGTACCATGCAAAATAGTGGGGTTATGATCGTGGCCGAAGCAATGCACTTCTCTAGTGCAAAGAACACAAAACCCGTTAAAGCACCGACACCTTACTTTGGATATATTGAAGATATTTGGGTGCTCTATTACACTAAGCTTACGGTGCTGGTTTTTAAATGTAAGTGGGTTGATAGTAACGGTGGTGTACAAACCGACAAATTGGGGTTCACATTGGTAGACCTCAACAAGTTAGATCATATAAATGAGCCTTTCATAATGGCTTCCCAAGCAAAACAGGTGTTCTACATCACTGATCCTTCTAACAAAAGGTTGTCCATGGTTCTCCAAGGAAAAAACATGTATAATGGTAGCAATGAAAATCAAGATTCAAATCTTGATATTCCTGAGACTCCTTCTTTTTCAATAAACATACCTACTATACTCAAGGAGACGTAGGTGGACGATGTACATGCCACTCGTGATGATCATCACGAAGGGATATTGATATAGGTAGTTTAAACTTAGTATACATTTATGTTTATTTATACTTTTGTATTTATTTTTAGTTATAACCTATTTTAATAAATATATACTGTTTTGTTTCTGAACAGGCATACATATGGATCAGTCGGATGGCCCACATGCACGGGAGGACACTGTGGGGCCTACACAGGACCCGATCGCGCAATACGCCTGATTCTAGTGTAAGTTTAAATGTTATATACTATCTTTAGTCCTTATTTTTAATGTAAGTTTATAATGTTACAACCCTCTATTTTATCATTTTTTTTGTCCATACAGACATCACAGTCTCAGAGGAAACGGGGTAGAGGAGCCACGACTTTGAAGAAATTAGAGAAGGCCAGGCAAAGCGGACAGAAGCTTGAGGCGTGCTTTGATTCTAATCTAAATCCCCAAGGACCCCGTGTTAAATAATTTAAAAAGTGTGTGTTTCTACAAGCGAAGCAGCACGTTAGCATCAACTACAACCATTGGAATGACGTTCCACAGAACGTTAAGGATCAGATTTGGGAGGCTATCACGGTATTTTACATTTACATTCTTTTGATTTACATTCTTAGATAATTATCCGAGTTATAATCCATCCAGTTATTATGTATTTAATGTGTAGGTAGCTTGGACTGTGCCGAATGACGAGGATCATCGTACGAAATGTATGAAAATGGCATCAAAGCGCTGGAATGAGCTCAAGCATGATCTTACCAGGTACTATGTATCTGGGAAGAAGCGGCTTGATAAGATGTTCTCGGATTATCCCTGGATTGATAAGGATACTTGGGATATGTTTGCTAGGAGTCGACAAGATGAAGAATTTCAGGTTGGTTGATTAAGTTAATTTTGTATGCTTCTTATAGATCATTTAACTGTATTTAATTATGTGTTTTTTATTTGAATAGGCTAAGGCAGAGAAGGGTAGACAGAATCAGGCGAAGAACGTCCACCGCCACACCATGTCTCAGGGTGGGTACGAGACCCGGATCGAGGAGATGATGGTGGATAGGCTGAGGGTGAAGCAGGAAGAGCACGCTGCTAGGATAGAAAGAGGAGAGGTGCCTGAGGGCACACCATTAAGTCCTCCGTTGGACATCGACCGCGAGGATGTCTGGTTAGCCTGCCGCATGACAAAGACAGGATCTTTTAAAGTTGATGCCACTCGCGAAGTGGCAGATAAGATTGTAAGTAAATAATTAACTTCATTTCAATTGATATTTGTATAGATATTTTTAACACTTTTCACTTGCACGTTTTTTCATTTCTTCATTGTAGATGGATCTTAAAGCACAATGCTCCTAGGGCTCATTCGTCCCTTCTGGACGGCGGGACGTCTTGATGACTGCTCTAGGCAAGAAAGACCATCCTGGTTGGGTTATCGGTATTCCTAGGAACGTGACCATCAGAGATTATTATGGCAAGTATGCTTCACGAAAGCGGGTCGTCGATGAGGCATCAATTTTGGAATCCATGACTTAGCAGCTCATCTCCAACCTTGCTATTACAACGCATCTGATGAAAAGCTTCCTATCCAACCCAGAATTCAAGCAAGCGCTTGCTAGAGAGCTTTCCTCCGTCGGTTCATCCCAGGACACCGCAGGACATGCCAACCCTTCACATGTAAGCACAAAAGAGAGTTATAGTAGGGCACATGTGGAGGACGATGAGTTGGCAGCTAGGGAGCGGGAGTTGGAAGTCCAACGCCGTGAGCTTGAGTTGGAAATGCAAAGGCGTGAGCGAGCTTGAGTTGGACTTCAAACACTGTGAGCTCCAAATGGTAACAAAGGTATGTATTCATTATTAATGTCCAAATTAGTCAAATAATTACTTGTGTTTTTTTTAATTATCAACAACTTATCTATTTTATTTTTTATAAATTGAAGACCAAGTCGACGTCGGTGTCGCAGTCACTTGTCACTCGTTTGTTCTCACTTGGTGAGGATTATGCCTTTGAGAGTTTTGAATGTCCATTGGAGCACGATGGATGGGTGGCACGCCCAAATCAAGAGAGGATATTTTCCTTCTGTGGTGAAGATCTCGGGCACGCCTATAGAGATAACGTGTGGATGGCCAGCACGGTTTTGAGTCTCTGGTGCACGTAAGTTAATTTTAATTTTATAACTTATTTATTTTTGGTATTTTTCCATTCAATAATTTATTTTAATTTCAATATATATATTATGTAATTAACATCCACATCTTTTCATATCTTAGTTATCTCCATCGTCTTCAGCTTGATAAGGGCTCCAAATCAGTTTATGGCTTTTTAGATCCGTCAATCCTTATGCCTCAATTCTTTGCTGGCGATGAATAAAGTAAATACATAGGGAACTTGATGGGAGACAATCGGAAAGAATTACATCTGGCTCCGTACTCTTTGAATAACCATTGACAGTTGCTCGTACTTCACCCGTCTAGGCATACTGTCATATTCTTCTGCTCTCTTCACCAAAACCCGCCACAGGAGGTGGTGGAAGCTGTAAATACGTAAGTAACTAATCTTCAATTTAATTTAAGTTTTAGTATCAGTTGTTTTTAGTTTATTACACACATGATATATGAATTTGTTAATTGACATGATTATTTGTTTATGACAGCGCGCTGAAGGTGAGTAGCATAAGTTGCGCCAACGGGAGAAGTAGGACTTCTAAGGCTAAAGGAAATCCTGATTGGATCATCCTCAAGGTTTGGTAGTTTATTTATCAAATAATTAATATTATAATTACTAATTTATATGTATATTTAACTGACATTGCAATTAATTTTGTTTGTAGTCTCGATTTCAACCTGACGGATGGTCGTGCGGCTATTATGTGATACTTTATATACTGAACATAGTCTCCGCATCTATTACGAATGGATAGAAGAAGGTAATATTTAAACAACTTGTTAAATTATATATTATAGTTTTGGTGATGACTTGCGTTAATGTTATTGTTATTATTTGAACGTGTGTAGGCATTTAACAACCAATTGCCTCTTCAAAAAGATGAGTTTAGAGACTTGAGGATGCGCTTGGCAGAATTCTTTTTCAAGTATGCGGCTGAAAAATGAATTGACAAGATACCTCCGCAATACTTAGATGAATAGTTTTTTTGTTAGACTTTAGAAACTAATCAATAACATTTATTTATATATATATATATATATATATATATATATATATATATATATACTAGTTGGTGTTTGTTTTAGATAGTAAAATATATATATATATACTTGTAGATAGTTATGTTTTTCTTATACATGGGTTTTGGTTTTAAGTCCCCCCATTGTTCCTTTGTATATTTCTTTTCTTTTAGTTAATATTGAAATTTAAGGGTAGTGTTTGCAATTACGGAATGTGTATGATATTACGTATTCTTTGGGATATTTACTGAATGCAGGGATAGCTCAGGGGAGTGGTATTTTAAAACTGAATTTTAAAAAAAATCTATTAACGTCAATTGTATCAAACAACTGACGTTAATAATATTTTATAAAATATACAGTACACTATTAACGTCAGTTGTATTAGGAAACTGACGTTAAAAATAAAACCTGTAATGTCAGTTCTTTAACAGAACTGACGTTAGTTTGAACAACATTAACCTCAACTGTGTTAAAGAACTGACGTTAATAGTTTAATATTTAACGTCAGTTGTTTAAACAACTGACGTTAAAATATTAACTATTAACGTCACCTGTATTTACGTCAGACAATATTCTGACGTATAAAATCAATTTTAAATGACGTAAAAAGTACTTATTGAACTAGGGAATGGTACTTGTGATTATGTACTATTCATGTACTATATATAAAGATAGAATGATTTATATCATATGAATGTATATGGTGACATTGGTTTATTTATTGGTCAATTTTGATGATACGCCATGGTATTATTTTTAAAATTGAATATGCTGATTTTACTGCATTTGTGGAACTTAATTAAGTTTAGATTACGGTCTTCAATTTTAGTATTAAAAATTGATAGTTCTTGTTTATTTATTCAAACTGATCATGCTATAGTCTCTTGGATTGTATTAAAAATTGCTGTTAGGAGTTGTAAAATTAATCGTTTAATCTTTAGTTTTACCCCTTTTCTACTCTTTTTATTGGTTTGGCTTATAAAAAAATTGGATGTCACGTTTGATATACAAATATGGGAACTCTAAAAATATTACAGACAAAGGGAACAAGTTACTACTGCAGAGTCTGGGAATTATAAACATATTATTCAATCAAGCTAAGTTATCATTGAATTTTAAAAAGAACACCACCTCCCCAACATTTTTGGTACATGAAAAAAATCTAAGAAAGATTGAATGTACTGCCAGTGCTGATTATTCTTTCACTCTCATGGCAAACAAAAAATCCTTAAGTAAGTTAACTAAAAGTTGGAAAATCAACAAATGCAAAAGGGAGTTTCTTCAGGAAGGAAAATTGGCAATGTCAGGTAGTCCAGGCAACCTAAAACGGGTCATTATAATCAACACTTGGGGAGATCAGCCGGCGGGGGAGGCAACTTCTGATTAGGGAGCTCCCCATCCTCAACAATCCAAGCCATCCTCAAACCCCAACTAAGGTGCACATCAAAGTGGCAGTGCATCAGCCAAACACCTGTTTCAGCAAAATATAGCACTTGTCAAATTGGATAGTGTGTGCAAACATAAACCAAATTTAACTGTCTTAACACTCAAAGAAAGAATGTAATTTATTTATGTTATGCTCTAAAAGTAATCAAAATAAATAAATAAAGGGTATTGTTAATCAGTGCCATACAAACATTTGTGAAAAAAACCCAAATATAGAAAAAAAATATTATTGAAAAGTGTAACTTTTGAATTTTTAAAGTATTGAATACATCACTTTCTGATACAAATTTTTTATTTTTTTTGTTCCTTAACTAATGCTTTAATGACACTCGTTGGCATTTAATATAAAGAAATATTTTGGCACAAACCATGCATGCGCCAATGAAGATATATAATAAATTGGATCTTGCTAACAAATATCATAAAACATTGATTAAGGAATCAATATATAGAAAGATTCTATGAAAAATAACTAATGCCTATTAATAACTGATTAACATTTTCCTAATAAATATGGGTACAGCAAGAATTTTGGTAAAGAAAGTAAAATAATTTTTGAACATCTAAATAGGACAACAATATGATGTTGGTATATCTTTAGAATTTGAGTATAAAAAAAAATAAAAAAATAAGTAAGAAATAGAGATAAAATAATCTAAAATCACATACGTTTTTCAAAATTTAATATTATTATTGTAAAGAAATTATGTAGGAATAATAATATAGAATTGAGTCACCTGGGTTGTCAGCAAGAAATCGTATTGCAACCCAACCACCAGAGGGCACACCAACAGTGTTCCTCTCAACAGGGTCGACAAGATTGAACTTTGCAGGGTCTGTACTAGAATCAAAGTTACCAAAACCTTGGCCCACAACGTAGAAATTGAATCCATGAAGGTGCAAAGGATGACTCTCAGCTCCCAAAATGCTAGTGTCCTGCAACACCACCTGCACACGTGTATTATGGGGTATCACCACAGTCTTGGTTCCATTACTGACCCTAGTGTTGTTTGGTGGAGTCCCAGTATAGTTGAATGGCATAAGGGACAAAACTGGGAAGTCAGTAGTATAAACACCATTATTATTAGACTTCCCAAAGAAATAATGTTGTTGGAGAATTGCTATGGAAGGTAGGGGAAAAGATATGTTGTTCATAGAAGCTGCAAATTTTGAACTATTATTTGGTCCTTGGCACGTTTGGTTTTTAGGGCATGGACTTGTTCCAAGTCCTACAGTGAAGAAAAAGCTCTTGTCAACAGTTTGAGGCACGTTAGCGGGGTACTTTGCATTGTTCAAACTGCGAAGTTTGCTACTGAAGTTGGCAACAAAGGACGTGGCATTGATGGCTGGAAGCGTGGGTTTCAACAGTAAGGGATCATGGTTTGAAGAATGAGGAGCGCTGAGACCCAATGGGTTCTCGTATTCTAGAATGCCAGCCACTGTGGAATTGTCAAAGGTACCCATACCTGTGAAATATGGCCTTGCTAGCATGAAGAAAGTGGCGTTTGGGTAGTGAGGTTTTGTTTTTAACAGAACATTTGTGGTTTGTCCTGGTGCAACCACGATGACCTCGGACTCGAAAGGTTTAACGTAAGTAGCATCAACTTCAACAGTTACCATGGAGTGGTTTGCTATGCTGAAAAAGAGTTCATCGTTGAGTGCAGCGTTGATCAAACGAAGAAGATATGTCTTCCCTGGTTTCACCTTTAACTTGAATGTGTCTGTCCATGATCCACCATGCATGCACATCAAACAAATTAATTCATTATTAGTCCTCAATAATTAGGAATTATAATTAATAATTCAAAGGATATATATATATATATATATCCTTCACCAAAATGAGTAAGAGTTTTTAAAGTGGTACACACCATTTATGAGACAGATGATCTATATATCATTTTGGAAATGGTGATTGCATACCATTTTTGCTTACTCTTTAAATCCATTAATTAACATGCATAACTTTTTTGTTAGATCTTAAGATGTATTGTTTGGTTAATGAATTAGTAATATCAATTATTAGTCTAGTAAATTGAAATCAAATAGTACACATCGTTAACTAAAACTTTAAAATCGTTGATCAACAAAGAAATAGTATACAAATTGTTGTGTGCAAATATCAATGTTTACTGTCCACTTTTTACCCTTATAGTCAATTTATTAGGAAAATTAGGAGTGTTTGTGTGAAGTTTGCTTCACCAAGCAGGGTACCGTTTCTGGAGCAATTGTAGAGGGGCCCCGGAAGTCCGTTAATGGTGTAGGCATCAGAAACATTTGGGCCACCCCCTGTCTGAAGGGCTTGTGCAATAACAGCCTCCGGATCCACGTTCCACCACTCACCTATATTCAATTATTATAGCTAAGATCAGAAATATTTTTCTTTCTTTCTATTTCCAGCGTGGTTTTCTTTTTATAAAATGTAAAGAAATCAAAATAAAATTCATAGGGTTAAAGTTAGAATGCGAGAATTCAATAATGGTGATTGACACATGTACCAAAGAGGATGGGGACTTCCTTGTAGGGTTTGGCAAATGGGTAAGATTCGTTGCGCCTAGGGAGGAGGATTAGGGGTCCATACAGAGTGGCTCTTAACCATGAGAAGTGAGCATGCCATAAGAGAGTTCCTCTTTGCCCAACAATGGTGAAGTTGTACACATAACTCTGGCCGGTTTGAATGGGGCACTGAGTTATGTAAGATGGTCCATCCGACCATCCACTTCGAAGCTGTCTCACTCCATGCCTGTTTTTATAATCATTCACCATTATTGTCAATAGGATCATATGGGCACGTTAGTTTCTAGCCAAACAATTGCATGCATGGACATCCTATCATAGAAGATGCACAATATATATCATAGAAATGCTCATATATATATATATATATATATATAATCATTATTTTGTTTAGTAGACAGAGCGTACACACCCAATACTCCATATTTCTCTTAAGTGGGTTTCACGTTTATATTTTATTTTTTACACTTTAAGCATTTTATTTCTCTAACCCAACACCTCAAAAAAGTTTATTAAATAGATCACATCAGTAACCTCGGGTTATTACATTTCGTCAATAAAACTAATGGGAATACCCACTTCTCACTACAAGTACCGGTTCTTCTACAAGATCTTGGTGCTTAACTCGCTATTGGTCCAACGGGGGTTCTAAGAACCAATGCTTAACAAGAAAGAACCCATTAAAAAAAAAACCCGTTAAAGATGCCCTTGGGGGTTAAGAATAATCAAACTAAAGCAAGATTATTAGTTAAGAAAATTAAGTTCATACCAGTGGATGCTTATATTGTTTGGAACATGATTAACAACCTTAACCAATAATCTGTCCCCTTCTCTAGCAACAACGCGAGGCCCCGGGAACTTCCCATTCACGGTAACTATGCTCTTTGTGTGGCACAGCCTCGTAACACTTTTCAGCCTTATCTGCAGAAAAAATGATACACATCACTTCATTAGCACTTTTTTCTGTGCTCTAGGCCAATTATTGCCAATTTTTTTATAAAACCTAAGCTGATATACAGTTCATGGATACATATATAAATTAATGTATGTTTGTATGTATATGTAATAGGTAGATGTAAGATAATGCGTACATCAAATTTGTAGTGCCTTGTAACGCTTCCATGGTTTGAAGTGGCCAGAACAACTTCAGGAAAGGTCCAGAGGAAGCTAGTGGCAAAGAGGAAAGCTACAAAATGTGCCCGTGATGAAGGAATAGTGGTAATCATTTTGTTCTACACCAATATTGCGTTTCTGGGTGATAAGAGGATTGGTCATAGAGAACTGCATGCGGGGCTAGCTTTTATACACACACATATATATAGAAATACGAATTACAAGGTTAGTGTTTGGTCGAATAGGTATCTCAGTGTCCATGTTTCAGAGCGAAGCATGCCAGAAGAGGATTGATCGATTTTTACCTACTATGTATGGTCCCATTTTACTTCTACTCTTTGGAGTGTAATTAACGTTAGTTTAATATGTTTTGTCTTTTTTTTGGTAAAGAAATTATAGGGTGAAGAGGATAGGATCTCTATCACACTCTGGGAAAATCTTCGAGGTTATATGAACACTTAAGGGATTTATATTTATCTCATCCAATAAGATTCATAGGTGCTCGAATTTACGATCTTTCAAATACGAGACATTATCGTGCTCCATTAAACCAACATTTAGGGATGTTTTGTCTCATTTACGTGCCCCAGTCCTTAATCATACTTTTTCCATGTGCACCAACGACTGCTATAATTGCAGACTTTTTTTCAATATTTGTTTAATATATAATGACCTCGAATTTAAAAAAAAAAAATGCATTTAATTGAAAAGTGAAAAGCGAAACAATTAATCTTTGACGCATGTAAATATATAGCGAGTGTTAAACCAGTACCATGCAAAAACCAATGAAACTGAGAGTAGTAAAATCAGAATGAATTTCAAGTACATTGCTAATTGGCGGGGTTAATTTGTGTGAATGAGATCATTTTGTTCATATTGGAAGCCAAGGCATATATCAGATTGCTACACTCAATTTCCAAATCCTCTTCGAAAAATCATCAATTCAGCTTAAGTCACACTAACCGTCTCGTTTTAATGAAGGCTTAGTTAATTGAGTGTGGCTGGTTGGTGATGGCACCCTTCTCAACAGAACAGTACCGTAAGTAAGTGAGTCAGAGCCCAAAAGGAGGAGAAAGACATCTGAACCACCTTTTCTTCTAGCGAGGAAAGCAAATTAAGGAAAGACATATAGTCACAGAGATAGATTAGGTTGTCTCGTTAATTAGTGTAGGATCAACGTTTCTACGATAGGCTAATCACTAAGATTAATTATGAAACCAGAATAATCAAAGCAACAATTACCATGAACTATGATAGTATAACTAAATGATCTTGATAACGAGTCTCCTAAGAGTATTGATTAAGGAATCAATAAAAAGAAAATTTGTATTGACAATATAAGTTTAACAAGTTTTAATATAGTAAATACATCACTCTCTCCTTCAAACTTACATCTTTTAATTTCTTAATCAATGTTCTAAAGACACTTGTTAATATTCTCCCTAATTAAATTGGGCTTGTGAAATACATCTGTTCTAATACCCCACAGAAATGAACCTTATTAGCAAATAATTGAATTTATTAATACACTAGTGTAGTGAACCCGTGCAACGCACGGGTAAATTTTCTTGCAAAATAAATTATTACAATATTTAATTCAAACCTTATTGTAATTGCTATTTTTATTTTGAAATATAGAAAACATTATATTTTATTGATTGAAACAAAATACTTAAATTATTTATATTATAATTATATTATACTAATATTAGTAATTGGTTCGTTTCCAAAATTCTTGAACCTGATAAACGGAACCAATGACCGTCGGGGTGGATTCAGCTCAGTTCAGACCCTAACACAAAAAAATCTGAACCAATTTAATTGGTTCGGTTCAGATTTTCGGGCTAGTCAAATTATTGGTTCAGGTCTCACACCCCTAAACTTTCCCAAAAAACACGATACTTTTGCTACATTTCATAGTTAAAACATTTAAAAAAAAAAAGAATACAAACTTTAAAAAGTCAATAATAAAGTAATATAAAAATCCGAACAAATCAAATCGACTTGGTTTGGTTTGTATACGAAAATATTAATATATATATATATAAAATACTAAACTATGAATTATATATAAATATATAAATATAAAAAATACTAAACATTAAAGTATACAGTAGCTTTGCTACATTTAATGGTTAAAACATTTAAAAACAAAAAAAAATACAACTTTAAAAAGTCAATAATAAAGTAATAAAAAAATCTGAACCAAAAAAACTGCTTTGGTTTGGTAGTAGTAGATAACCGGACATTTTTTTTTACAAAAAAAAAATTAACATCACGCATTCCCAAATAGTGTTTACGTATATAAAGAGTAAATGAATAATATGTTATGTGTGGAGGAACAGTAAAAATGGAATCAACAATAAATAGGACTTTGTTTTTTGATAAAAAAAATATAAATTGATGTAGAATAAAATTATTGGTTAAAGTCTCACGCCCCTAAACTTTACCGAACAACACGGTAGCTTTCCTGCTTTTCATGATTAAAACATTTTTAAAAAAAATAAATTTTAAAAAAATAATAAAATAAAATAAAAATCCGAACCAATCAAAACTAGTTCGTTTTGGTTTGGTTTAGATAGTACCCGAAAATATTAATAGTACGTTATGTGTGGAGGACCAGTAAAAATCGAATAATAAAAATATAAATTGATGTAGAATAAATTATTGGTTAAGGTTTCACGCCCCTAAACTTTTCCGAACAACACGGTAGTTTTGCTACCTTTTATGGTTAAAACATTTTTTTTAAAAATAAAGTTTAAAAAAATAATATAAAAATCTGAACCAATCAAAACTGGTTCGGTTTTGTTTGGTTTAGATAGTACCCGAAAATATTGATAGTATGTTATGTGTGGAGGAATAGTAAAAATGGAATAAAAAATAAATATGACTTTGTCTTTTTAATAATAAAAATATAAACTGATGTAGAATAAAATTATTGATTCAGGTCTCACGCCCTTAAACTTTCCCGAACAACACGGTAGTTTTGCTAACTTTCATGATTAAAATTTTTAAAAACAAAAAAAGTTTAAAAACTCAATAATAAAATAATATAAAAATCCAAACTAATCAAAACCGTCTCGGTTTGGTTTGGTTTAAATAGTACCTGAAAATATTAATAGTATGTTATGTGTGGAGGGCCAGTAAAAATGAAATAAAAATAAATAGGACTTTGTTTTTTAATAATAAAAATATAAATTGATGTAGAATAAAATAATTGGTTCAGGTCTCACGCCCCTAAACTTTTCCGAACAACACGATAGCTTTGCTACCTTTCATGATTAAAACATTTTTTTAAATAAAAAACTAAAGTTTAAAAAGTCAATGATAAAATAATATAAAAATCCAAACCAATCAAAACTGGCTCGATTTGGTTTGTTTCAGATAGTACCCGAAAATATTAATTAATAGTATGTTATGTGGGGAGGGGAGGAACAATAAAAATGGAATAAAAATAAATAGGACTTTTTTTTAATAATAAAAATATAAATTGATGTAGAATAGAATTATTAGTTCAGGTCTCACACCCATAAACAACTTTTTGAACAATACGGTAGCTTTGTTATCTTTCGTGATTAAAATATTAAAAAAAAATAAAGTTTAAAAAGTCAATAATAAAATAATATAAAAATCTGAACAGATCAAAACTGATTCGGAGTGATTTGGTTTAGATAGGTACCCGAAAATATTAATATATATATATATATAAATAAAATATATATAAAAATATTAAACTTAAAATTATATACAAATATTAAAATATAATAAATACTAAAATTTGAAAGTATATATATTAATTTTAAAACATATATATTTATTAAAATATTAATATATATATATATATATATATATTAATTAGTAGTTTAAATAAAATAATACCAAAAATTCAATGACTTGACACCTCGATGTTACTGTTGTACTATAGTAACATTGGAGTTCAGCCTTTATATGTTAACTAGTATAATAACCGGTGCGATACGCACGGGTGTCAATAAGATTTTTTTCCAAAAGCGATATAGTGCAAATTTATTGCAATATGAGTTGAAATATAAATCATATAATATTTATGAGAACCTTTCACTCTTTTATCTATCACATAATTTCAAAATCAATTCTCAATGATGATTATAATTTACTTATCTACCGTTTAGCACAAGGATCAAGAGGTCATGGATCATGTCAATATTTAATTAATATTTATATTTAAATATAATAAATATTAAGTATTAATATATATATATATATATATATATATATATATACTAAAATATAGTAATTAATTCGGTTTCAAAATTCTTGAATATGATAACCGAACCAATGACCATTGGGTTTGGTTCAGACATGGACACAAAAAACATACAAACCAATTTAATTGGATCGATTCATCGAATTATTCGTTCGGGTTTATGCCGCTAAACTTCCCGAAGAACACAGTAGTTTGCTACCTTTCTTGGTTAGAAACATTTATAAACAAAAAAATTGTACACTTTTAAAAAATTAATAATAAAATGTCGGAACCAAAGTGATTTGGATTTAATTAATCTCTAAGTTTTGATGTTAACAAAAGGATTAAGTTTGCTTGTCAAAGTGTTAGTTGAGATCTAAAAAAGTTATCCAGATTTGCAGGATTACTTGAATCTTATAAGTTATGAAAACGTTGATGAAGTTACCATATATATCTGCTTGGATTTGATCTTGTGAATCCGCGTCCATAAACGAACTGCTCAAATGTTTGGTAAAGTTATTTACTTATTTATTTATTTAAGTAGACGAGACCTTTAATAGATAGAGTAGACAGATAAATAAAATAACGAGTAGAGGATAATTTTTCTCATGAGTAGACGAGCTCTAATTGCCACGTCACTAGACGGAGATCAAGATAACTCACTGAGATATAGCAAGTCTAAATACTTGATAGACGATAGGATATGCCACGTCAGTGGACGAGTTACATGAAAGAATAAATAGGCTTAGGCTCACATATAACTGAGTAGACGAAGATTATTAGTAGACGAGTTTTTATCTCTAATATGTTCTTTCTAAGAAGAATAAATGCAATACGGTCCACTTGAATTTATATCAAATGATTGATATTTATTTCAAACGAATATTGGTCATTCCTATTTGTTTTAATTGTTTTAATGCTTTGTTTCCTTGTGAGAGAAACATAGTACCATCAAGGAAATACAAAAAATATAATAGTACAATGGGAATTGCAAAACGCTCTATACCCTATCACCTTGATCACTGGAATAGCTGGAATTTACACAAAGGAGGAAAGATA
Source organism: Sophora flavescens (assembly GCA_030762895.1). NCBI lineage: Eukaryota > Viridiplantae > Streptophyta > Magnoliopsida > Fabales > Fabaceae > Sophora > Sophora flavescens. Next base: position 25,918,233 of record CM061063.1, on the reverse strand, counting down.
GTTTTTCAAGTTACAATTGCTTAGAGGTGTATCATTCCATATCGTACAAAAGTGATAACCAAGAGTACATTTCACAATGGCCACGACCAAGCTATCAGTCACAGCGGATTTTATGCATTTAATGCTATCTCTAAACGGGTATTTTCAAAATAACCGTTGAAGTTTTTCAAATGAAGAAGAAGGTCACTATAAATAGAAGACCTCAGCAACTAAAGAGCAACCTTTTTTTTTTGTCAATCTATAATTTCTCATTCTAATATTCTTTCAAGAGTAAGAGTTTGTATTCTTTAGTTTGAATATTGTGAAAATATTCAACAGATCTTAAACTTTCATATCCTCACACATAGTGAGTTAAGAAGATCATAAGTTAAATCTCTTTGTTAGAGTTAGAGTCTGAAGAGGCTTGGTAAGAAAGGAATATTTGTAGCCTTGAGAGGTGTTGAATACTTGATTGTAATTTATTTGGAGAAATAGTGGATAAAACCTTCAAGTTGAAGGGGCTGGATGTAGCTCTTGGTTGAAAGAGAGTGAATCAGGATAAAATCTATTGTGTGAATCTTCTATCCCCAAACTCTTATAGCTTTATTTGTTTATACTGACTGTGGGGATTTGATATTGCTTTTGTTAAGTTTCTAAAAGATCATTTTATGTGTGCTTGCTTCTGTATTAAATTTCTTGTGTGAGAAAAAAGTATTTAAAAGGTTGTTTTCGAAAAGTATTAACAAACACAATTTAACCCCCCCCCCCCCTCCTTGTGTTTGCCTGTGTCAACTTCAGTTGGCATCAGAGCTCGGACTCGAAAGGGTTGAGCATCTAACAAGTGCTGAGGGAGTACGATACAACGACCATGGATGCAGAAGGACAAGCTATCAACAAACCTCCTCTCTTTGATGGAACTGATTATGACTACTGAAAGAATAAGATGATGGCCTTCTTGGATGCACAGAATGTAGATATTTGGGAGCTGATTGAAACTGGCTACACATAACAAGAAATGAAGCTAGAGCTATTGTTCCTAGTGCCCAATGGAATCAAAAGCAGAAAAATCAACATCAGCTCAATCTAAAAGCTAAGCATTATCTTATGTGTGCTATTACTAGATCTGAACATGATAAGGTTCACAGTTGCAACACTACCAAAAAAATCTGGGATACTCTTCCCTTAGCTCATGATGGTTCATCTCAAGTAAAAGAATCAAAGATAAGCATGCTTGTTCATCAGTATGAACTATTTAAAATGACTGATCTTGAAACTATAGATCAGATGTTTGGAAGATTTCAAACTATCACCAACAGTCTCAGATATCTTGGAAAGACTTATGAAAATAAAGACCACGTTAGAAATATTCTGAGAAGTTTATCCAAGCAATGGAGACCCAAAGTTACTGCTATTCAGGAAGCTAAGAACCTGAATACTCTTTCTTTAGAAGAGCTTCTTGGATCTCTCAAAGTTCATGAACTTGAACTGAATGAAGAAGACAACTCCAGAAAAGGAAAGTCTATTGCCCTAAAGGCAAAGAAAGCAAGCTCATCAAAAGTCCTCAAAGCTGCTGAATCTTCAGATGATGCTGAACCTTCAGATAGTGATGAAGGATCAGATAAAGATGAACTATCGTTCATCTCCGGAAAGATTCAACACATGTGGATAAAGAAAGGTGGTTTCAGAAGGAATCAGTTCAACAAAAACATTTCCAGGGAGAAGTCGGACTCAAAGGAAAAAGGTCCACCCTTGTGCTTTGAATGCAAGAAACCTGGACATTTCAAAGCTGATTGCCCTGAGCTGAAGGATAAAAAGAAATTCTTCAAAAAGAAAAAAGGCTTAATGGCTACATGGGAGGATCTTGATTTGTCTTCATCAGATGAAGAAGATGAAGCTGAGGAAGAAGCAAACATTTGTCTCATGGCTGACACATCATCAGAAAGTGAATATACTGATCCTGATATTTTCTTAACAACAGGAAAGATACAAACATATTGGTACTTGGACAGTGGGTGCTCAAGTCACATGACAGGAGAAAAGTGTATGTTTCAAGACCTTAAACACAAAGATGGTGGTTGGGTTGCATTTGGAGGAAACTAGAAAGGGAAGATCATTGGTATAGGTAAAATTGGTAACCATCATTTTCCCTCTATTGATAATGTTCTTTTGGTAAATGGTTTAAAACACAATCTGCTGAGCATAAGTCAATTATGTGATAGTGGATGTGCTGTTTATTTTGATAAAAACATGTGTAATGTCAAAAGGAATGATGGATCAATTTTATTCACTGCTAAGAGGCAAAACAATCTGTATAAGGTTGACTTGGAGGACCTCTCAAATCAAAGTGTCTCATGTCTAGTGTCCATTGAAGATGAGCGATGGATTTGGCATAAAAGGTGAGGTCATGCAAGCTTGAAGTTAATTTCAAAGCTAAATAAGCATAACCTCATGAGAGGGTTACCAAACCTTAAGTACAAATCTGATGCTCTCTATGATGCATGTCAAAAGGGAAAACAAGTCAAAGGTTCTTTTGAATCTAAGAATGCTGTTAGTACCAATAGACCACTAGAACTGCTACACCTTGATCTTTTTGGTCCAACAAGGACTGCTTCTGTCAGTTGTAAGAAATATGGTCTAGTCATTGAAGAAGACTACACTAGATGGACATGGGTTATGTTCCTAGATCACAAGGATGAGTCTTTCAATGTCTTTTCTATATTCTGCAAACGTGTACAGAATGAAAAAGGCATGTGTATCACTTCAATCAGAAGTGACCATGGAGGAGAGTTTGAAAATGAGTTATTTCATAAGTTCTGTGAAGAGAGTGGTATTCTTCACAACTTCTCAATATCTAGAACACCACAGTAAAATGGTGTGGTAGAGAGAAAGGACATATATCTTCAAGAGATGGCTAGAACTATGCTCAATGACAACTCTGTCCCTAGACACTTATGGACTGAAGCTATTAATACTTCCTGTTACAATCAGAACAGAATATACATTAGACCAATCTTGAGCAAGATTCCTTATGAATTGTGGAAAGGACGAAAACCGAACATTTCATATTTTCATCATTTTGGTTGTAAATGCTATATATTGAATACTAAAGATCTACTAGGAAAGTTTGATGCAAAAGTAGATAATGGGATATTGTTAGGATATTCCGAAACTTCAAATGGCTTTAGAGTTTATAATTCTAGAACTCTAGTAGTAGAAGAATCTATTCATGTCAAGTTTCATGACAAGCAGCCTTGTAAGAAATTATCAGAGCTAGATGAAGCTTTTACAGATCTTGATCTAAATATCTCAGGAGATACAACAGAAGTAAAAGCTGATGATCAAGTGGACGACCCTCCACAACAACTAGAAACCTCCATTTCTCAACAAGATGTTGTTCAGAGATCTTGGTACATCAGAAATTATCATCCACAATATCAAATCATTGGAAACCCTAATGATAGGCAAAGAACCATATCAACTTTCAGAGAGCAGGAAGACTCTGCACTAGTCTCTGAGTTGGAACCAAAGACAGTAGACGAGGTTCTGCTGGACGATGGATGTATTCTAGCTTTGCAAGAAGAACTAAATCAGTTTACAAGAAGTGATGTTTGGTCCTTGGTACCCTTGCCTAAAGATAAATCAGTTATTGGAACAAAATGGGTTTTCAGAAACAAGCTTGATGAGAATGGTAAGGTGGTAAGAAATAAAGCAAGACATGTTGCTCAAGGTTATTCTCAGGAAGAAGGTATAGATTATACTGAGACCTTTGCATTGGTTGCTAGATTAGAAGCAATTAGGATTTTACTTTCATTTGTTGCACATCATAGCATTGTGCTTTTTCAAATGGATGTTAAGAGTGCTTTTCTAAATGCTTTATTAATGAAGACGCTTATGTAATGCAACCTCTGAATTTTGAGAGTGAAACCCAACCTGAACATGTATATAAGCTTAAGAAAGCTTATATGGCCTTAAACAAGCACCTAGAGCTTGGTATGATAGGCTAAGTTCATTTCTTATGGAAAATGGATTTAATAGAGGAAATGTTAATACAACCTTGTTTAGAAAGTCTAGTAAATCTAATTTCATAATTGTGCAAATATATGTTGATGATATTATATTTGGAGCTACTAATGAATCTCTGTGCAAAGTGTTTTCTAAGTTAATGCAGAAAAAGTTTGAAATGAGCATGATGGGAGAACTCAAATTCTTCATTGGACTTCAAGTTAAACAATCTATGGACGAGGTGCACATTCAACAAACCAAGTATACAAAGGAACTCCCGAAGAAGTTCAAAATGGATGATTGCAAGCCAATGAATACCCTTATGCACCCCACGTCCATACTGAACAAAGATGTTAAAGAGAAAAACGGAGACCAAAAGGTATATAGAGGTATGATAGGATCTCTTCTATATCTTACTACGTCTTGGCCTGATATTATGTCCAGTGTATGTTTGTGTGCTCGATTTCAATATGATCCTAGAGAATCTCACTTATTAGCAGTTAAGAGAATATTTAGATACTTAAAAGGTACTACTAATCTGGGTTTGTGTTTTAAGAAAAATGAAGATTACATATTAGTTGGTTTCTGTGATGCTGACTATGCTGGAGACAAAATTGAAAGAAAGAGTACCATTGGAGTATGTCACTTCATTGGAGCCAATCGTGTCTCATGGTCAAGTAAAAGACAAAGTATCATTGCCTTATCAACTGCTGAAGCTGAGTATATTTCAGCTGCAAGTTGCTGCTGACAACTTCAATGGATCAAACATCAATTGGAGGACTACAATGTGTTTGTAAGTAGTATTCCACTTATGTGTGATAATACTGCTGCAATTAATTTGTTTAAGAATCCAATATTGCATTATAGAGCTAAGCATATAGAGATTAAACATCATTTTATAAGAGATTATGTGCAAAAAGGTGTTTTTGATATCCAATTTATAGATATTGACCATCAATGGGCAGATATCTTTACTAAACCTCTTGCAGAGGACATGTTTATTTTTATTAGAAAGCATCTTAATATGCTTTGTGTGGATTGATTAAGGCGTCCAGCCTTGAGAATTTTGTTGTTGATGTATGTGCATCTAAAGCATTTCAAGTCTATTGCATGATTTTAGTGCACGTCCATTGCATACTGATGAGTGTGATTCCACCTCATCTTTGTCCATCATTTTGCATGCATTTTCATGTAGTTTAGGCATATTTTTATTAGATTTTAGGTTAATTTTCCTTTGGAACGGGTTGGTCGCGCTGTCGCGCACGCGCCAAAAAGGACGAGCGGGTTTAAAAGTGTAGTATAATGCGACAACTCGGATGTCGTCTCTCAAGGACTCTGAGAATATTATCTTTCACCAAAAATCAGTTTTGGGGGGGGTTTGGATTGGAATGCAATTAAGAAACAAACAAAACAGAGCAATCAAAAACAAAGCAGTTGAAAAGGGATTATCAATTATCAAACAACGATTAATCTACTGTCAAGAATTCCTTACTATCCTTGGTTAATGTAATCCCAAGCCCTAAGCAGGTTCTTATCCCCTTCCGGTTGTAATAGTAATTTACAAGCGAAACCACTACCACAGATACATGTCCCTATTCCCGAATTAAGCAAACGGGATTAAGCCCTTCGTGAACTAAGCGAACACGAAATGTACACACGCAAATTAAGCAGATGCGATTAATTATAGGAACATGATATCACCAGAACTAAATCAATACAATACAACATACTCCTGAATTAAGCAAACAGAAATACAAAGTATGGTATTGAAGAGGGAAAAGTAAATAAAATAGGGATGTACATAACCTCAAGTATATAGGATCCTCAAACAGTAGATTAATCCTATGACTTAGTGCTCCATGGCAATAACGAAATCACAAAGGAAAAATGTATATCAGAAAGTTGGAGAAGCCAAAAGTCTTTACAAAATGTTCAGAACAGCCTTTTATACAAATTCAGAATTCAGAAGGCTCGCGAGGCGAACAATCATTCGCGAGGCGAATTTCATGAACTGTCAGCAACCCTTGGCATTCTCGCGAGGCGAGGATATGAAGAGTTTCCTCCTTACGCCCGTTATGGCCATCAGGGCCTAACCGTGATGCTCTCTGACTTTCAGATTCGCGAGGCGAAGGGATGCTCGCGAGGCGAGACTCTTCAGCTTCAAAACTGCCACGGCCATGACCTTCAACACGGGCAAGCCGTGATCGTCTCTGACTTTTTCAGGTTTGGAAGACTCGCGGGGCGAGACCTTCTTGCGAGGCGACCCGGAGACTTAGCAATTTCTTGGAACAGTCGGGGCTTCGGGTCGCGTGGCGGCGGAGTCCTTCGCGGGGCGAATCCCCTGTTCTTTATTTTCTCAACTTCTACTTAACCTGAAAACAAGGAAATAAGCATAAGTGTATTATTTTGACTTAAAACTAGCTAAATTAACTTAAAACTACTCTAGAGACTCAAAACCTTACTTGAGGACAATCTAATCTAATTTGGGTGAAAATACGATATAATTTGCACAAAACCCTGGTCATACTAGCTATAAAACTAGATGAGCCAGAGGCTTATCAAAATACCCCAAACTTAAACTTTGCTTGTCCCCAAGCAAACTAAGACTCAAAAATCAAAAAGACTCAAGACCTGGCAAGCTCAAAAGATTCAATCAACATTGCACACATTCAAGCAATACATCAAAAACAATTTTTCTTCATTGTTTCCCCCTATTTCAAACAGAGCAATTCCCAAATTCATTTATTCTAAACATTTGAGAGTTTCATCATGAAAACAATCAGAAATCTAAGCAGGGTATCTAAGTCACACACAAAAGGGAGATCACCAAATCCAAACAACTGCCTTCCTCACAAGGGCATTATTTGTTCACTCAGTCACTCAGTTTATGTCAGGCTAACAATTTGCACTCGGTTCACTTCTCAAGTACACTTCCCAAAAATTTGCTTTTCATCTCAAAATGGTTCCCACAGAGAACATGCAAGCAACATCAGAAGGTCTTTATTGGGTTGTAATGGGGCCTGGCTAAGGGTAGGATATACAAAAGGAACTAAGCTGAAGACCCTAGGAACTAAGAGAGCATGAACTATATTTACACATAGAAATTCACTCAAGCTCCTTTCTTTATTTTTTTCTTTACATTTCTGGGTGGCTACAGCTCTTTTTATTTCTTTTTGGCATTTTTGTCTTTTTATTTTTTTTTCTTCTTTTTTTTTTCATTTGTACACCCTTTTTTTTTTTTTTTAAAAAGCCTTTGGCTCCAACTTTTTTTTTCTTTTTTTGTTTTTTTCAATCCCAACAACATATTACACCACGCAGCCACCCCAAACTTTAGTTCTTGCACCCATTCTAAGATTACATGCTCTCCTAATCCTAAGATCGGGTTAACATGGTTTTCCAGATTTTTGGGCTTATAACATTAGGTTATCAAGAACTAATAGGCTAATAGGCTCAAAAGGGCTAACTAGGGAACATGCAAAAGGAATTAGTTTATTCAGGCCAAGTAACTATTTACAAAGAAACTGCCTAAATCATTTGCTACTCACATATAATCATGCAAACCAAAAAGAGATTCAATTAAATCCAGGGAAGTGCAACTTGAAAGTGATTTTCACACATTTTAAAACATGTTGGAGGCTCAAAAACCTCACCTGGACATTCATGCAAATTGTTTGAAAGAGATACTATCCCTAGTGTGTGCTTCCTATCACCCCAAACTTATCATTCATCATGCTATCATAACAAAATCCCAAAGTTCAGTTTTCAATTTCACATGGGAATCACAAAATTTTTCAACATTTTTCAGCCTAGGGGGAATCATCACATATTAATCATGCAAGCAATCTGTGCAACATCAATCAAAATCTAACAAACTTGCCAACTAAAAACTCAACACACAAATGCTCCTGAGCTTCTCAAATTATTCAGGAGCTTTATTCAAAGAAAAGAAAAACTACAACTAATTCCCTCCCCCACACTTAAAACATGCATTGTCCCCAATGAACAACAACAGACTTTACAATCAGAGTGAGGGAAAGGAAAAGAAACTCCCGATCAAGCATCGGTGTAAGGTGGAGCATCCAAAGATAGCTCCTCAATATTAGCATCCGCAGGTCAGCAAAGATCCACACCATGGAACGGCTTCAACCTTTGCCCGTTAACCTTGAAAATCTTGTTGGTACCTGTACTTTGAATCTCCACTTGCACCATAAGGAAACACATTAGTCACAACAAAAGGGCCATCCCATTTAGACCTAAGCTTCCCAGCCATCAATCTCAGGCGGGAATTAAACAATAAGACTTTCTGACCCACAAAGAATTCTTTCCTAACAATCATTCTATCATGAAATAGTTTTGTTCTTTCTTTATACATCCTGGAGCTCTCATAAGCTTCAAGCCTAAGCTCCTCAAGTTGCTGCAATTGCAGTTTTCTCTCAACACCAGATTTCTTCATGTCCAAGTTGCAACATTTTACGGCCCAATATGGTCTATGCTCAACCTCCACCGGTAGGTGGCATGCCTTGCCAAAAACTAGCCGGAAGGGGGACATCCCTATAGGTGTCTTAAAAGCAGTCCTCTGGGCCCACAGTGCGTCTTCCAGACGGCGGCTCCATTCCCTTCTGTTTGGCTGCACCATCTTCTCCAGGATTTGCTTAATCTCTCTGTTGGATATCTCGGCTTGGCCATTGGTTTGGGGGTGGTAAGCGGTAGACACCCTATGTACAACCCCATATTTTCCGAGTAGGGCCTCCAAGGTTCCATTGCAAAAATGTGTGCCCTGGTCACTGATAATGGCCTTGGGTATGCCAAACCTGCAAAAGATGTTGGACCTAACAAATTTTAAAACAATCTGAGCATCGTTAGTCCTAGTGGGGATTGCTTCCACCCACTTTGAAACATAATCTACAGCCAACAAAATATATACAAAACCAAAAGAAGGGGAAAAGGACCCATGAAGTCCATCCCCCACACATCAAAGACCTCACAATAAAGCATTGGTCTGCCGAGGCATCTCACTCCTACGAGTGATTGCAGGGGCTGTTATTTGACATTCTTTACAGATTCTTGTATACCTCATATGAATCCTCGAAAATCGTGGGCCAAGAGAACCCGAGTCCAGGACTTTTCTTGCTGTCCTTTGAGGTCCAAAATGTCCTCCAACTGGAGATGCATGTGAGAAATGCAGGATGGACTCCTTCTCATGATCGGGTACACACCTCCGAATGACTTGGTCACTGCAAAACTTCCACAGATAGGGGTCATCCCACACATAATACTATGCATCGCTCTTCAGCTTGTGGAACTTTTGTCTACTTGTACCTGCAGGAACAACACTAGCAACTAGAAAATTTACAATGTCAGCAAACCAGGGGGTTACCCCATACATATGTAACAATCTCTCATCATGGAAATCATCTTGGATGGGAAATGTATCCTCATCCCTTGCTATCCTACTCAAATGATCTGCTACCAGATTTTCAGCTCCACTTTTATCCTTTATTTCCACATTGAATTCCTGAAGCAAAAGCATCCACCTGATCAGTCTTGGCTTAGCTTCGGCTTCTTCAAAGAGATATTTCAAAGCTGCATGGTCAGTAAAAACAATCACCCTAGAACCTAGCAAATAAGACCTAAACTTGTCAAGTGCAAATACAATAGCTAACAGCTCTTTCTCAGTGGTTGTGTAATTTGCCTGTGCGGCATCTAGGGTCCTAGAAGCATAGTGAATTACATGGGCAACTTTGCCCACCCTTTGTGCCGAACTGCCCCCACAAAGAAAAATTTGAGGCCTCACACATCGGTTCAAAAGGTAGTGTCCAGTCTGGGGGGGCTGGATGACAAGGGTAGAAGTCAACGCCTTCTTCGAGATGGTCAAATGACTCTTTGCACTTTTCATCAAACTGAACAGGGCATCATTTTTCAGCAGATTTGACAATGGCGGTGCTATCTTCTTGAAGTCCTTTATAAAGCGCTCGTGAGAAACCTGCATGTCCAAGAAAGGAATGTATCTCGCGTCGCAAGATGGGTAAGGCAATGAAGCAATTACATTTATTTTTGCAGGATCCACAGAAATACCCTCTTTGGAAATTACATGACCCAATACTATCCCCCTGTTCTACCATGAAATGACATTTCTCATAATTCAGAATCAAATCAGTATCAATGCATCTCTGAAGAACTAGATCTAGACTATGCAAACAAGCATCAAAAGAGGAGCCATACACAGTAAAATCATCCATAAACACCTCTATGCAGTTTTCAATAAAATCAGAGAAAATACTAAGCATGCATCTTTGAAAGGTGCCAGGAGCATTACAGAGGCCAAAAGGCATCCTCCTATAAGCAAACGTACCGAAGGGGCACGTGAAGGTGGTCTTTTCCTGATCCTCAGGGGCAATATGAATCTGGAAATACCCGGAAAAGCCATCTAGAAAACAATAATGGGACTGACCAGCCAGCCGATCTAGCATCTGATCTATGAACGGCAAAGGAAAATGATCCTTTCGGGTGGCCTGGTTTAGCTTCCTATAGTCTATACAAACTCTCCAGCTATTCTGGACTCTAGTAGGCACAAGTTCATTATTTTCATTCCTAACTACTGTTAAACCAGATTTCTTTGGTACAACTTGAACCGGACTTACCCAAGAACTATCAGAAATGGTATAGATAATACCTGCTGTAGAAGCTTGGTCACCTCTTTCTTTACCACATCCGAGAATCGAGTGGGTTAAGTCGCCTTTGGGCTGTCGACTCAGGCTTAGCCCCATCCTCCAAAGAAAATTCTGTGCATGCATCTGGAGGGGCTAATTCCTGGAATATCGGCCAATGTCCACCCAATGGCCTTCTTGTTCTTCCTTAGAACTTCTAAAAGCTTGTCTTCCTGATCAGAGTTGAGGCTGGAGGAAATGATGACTGGCAATGTTGCATCCCTCCCCAAGTAGGCATACTTTAAGTTCTCAGGAAGTGGTTTGAGTTCCAAAGGAGGCGGCTGCTCAACAGATGGTGCATTGGGAGCAGCCATAGGGTCAAGGATTTCTGCTGAGTAAACAGCTTCACTCTTATTATCACTTTCACTATCATCCTCACCCTGCAAGGTTAAATCCAAAAACTCAGAACAAACAGAACATGGGTTAGTGTTAGTGCAGTTAGTACAAGTATATACATCATCAAAACCAGAAATAACAGGAAAATCAGAAATAAGGTCATCATGAGTGTCCTCAATGAGCTCAGACAGCAACTCTAAGTGGAATACTGAGTGCTCCTCTCTTTGGGTGTTTCATAGCATCAAAAATCTTGAATTTGGCCACAATACCACCAAACTCCATCGACATAGTCCCATCATAAACATCAATCTTGGTCTTGGATGTCATCATGAATGGTCTCCCCAAGATTATGGGTGATCTACTGGACTGAGTCTCTCCCCGCCATGTCTAGGATATAGAAGTCTGCAGGGAATATCAAATCATCAACTTGCACTAGGACATCCTCTACCATCCCCATGGGTCGAACACTTGGTCCTGTTAGCCAACCGAATGGTAAGACCAGTATATCTTGCAATGGCCCCAGATCTAGGTTATTAAAGATGGAGGTAGGCATGACATTGATTGATGCTCCCAAGTCCAACATACAGTTCTCAAACTTCTTATCCCCAATAGTGCATGGGATAGTGAAGGTGCCTGGATCCTTGCACTTTTGTGGCAGTACTTGATTAGGGCCTATAGAAGCAACTCTCTCTATCTTTGACTGGATAAGCGCTGAGACATTCATTCCCAAGTCAACCCTTTCATTAGTCTTCATCTTCCTCTTGTTAGTGCATAGGTCCTTCAGAAATTTAGCATATCTGGGCACTTGCTTGATCACATCCAACAGTGGAATATTAACAGCTACTTTTCTGAAAACATCAAGAATCTCCTTCTCTTTATTCTCACCACTCATCTTCAAATTTTTCTGAATTCTGTGTGGAAATGGAATGGGTGGTCTATATACTCTCTCAGTTTCAACTTCAACCACGAGCTCTGGGAGTAGCCTCATCAGTAGGCTCAGGAGTAGCCTTAACAATTTCTTCATCCTTTCCAGAAGTGGCCTCAACAACCTTTCCAGATCTCAGAGAGATGACACTCACATTCGGGTTGGAGGCATTAGGATTTATCACTTGGCCGTGCGGTGCAGCTGGTTTGTCCCTTGACCTTGTTGTATACTATTCATGGATGTAGCCAATCTGTCCAATCCGAGTCCTCAAATCTTGAATACTAGCATCTGTCCTCTGCTGAAATCGTACACTAGATGCAGCCATTTGCTTTACCAAGTCTTCTAATGATGGTCCGAAAGGTGCGAAGTGGTCACCGGAGGATGATTCCGAGGTGCCATCGGCTGTTGTTGGGAAGAGTTCCCATACCGCAGATTAGGGTGATTTCTCCAGCTAGGATGGTACCTATTAGTAGAGAGGTCCGGAATGCTTTGTCCGATTCCGATTGCCTCCTTGATTATAGGGGTTCACCGCATAAGCCCGAGGTACTTCACCGACAAATTCTTCTCTCTCGGATTGGGCATGGATCAAATGGATGCTCAGGTGCATTGCACATGCTACATAACTTTGCCGGCTGAACCTTGTCTATTGCCAATTGTCTCACAAAGGAGGTCAGCTCATCCAATCTATTCTCAAGGGCGGCCTGGTTAGAAGATGAACTATGAATCTCATGCACGCCTCTTGGCTCAATCAATTCCTTCTTGTAGAGAACTGCTGGGAATTCAACGACATGTTCTCAATAAGTTGCTTAGCAGCAGCTGGGGTCTTATCAACTAATGCTCCCCCACTAGCAGCATCCAACAGATTCCTATCCATAGGCAACAATCCTTCATAAAAGTATTGGATCAGGAGTTGTTCGAAATTTGATGTTGAGGGCAGCTAGAGACCAAATGTTTGAACCTTTCCCGAGATTCAGCTAGTGACTCGTTCCCTTGCCTTATGCCACATATCTCTTTCCTTATTGAAGCAGCTCTTGAAGCAGGAAAATACCTTTCTAGAAACACCCTCTTCAAATCATTCCAAGTTGTGATGGAGTTAGGCTCAAGGTACAATAGCCAATCCTTTGCAGATCCTTGGAGTGAAAATGGAAAAGCCTTGACTTAATACTGTCCTCGGTGACTCCTCTCTGCTCTCGAGGTTGTGGAGCATACAACTTGGAATTCTTTCAAGTGCTTGTGTGGGTCCTCACCGCAAGACCATTAAACTTGGGCAACAGGTGAATAAAACCAGATTTCAATTCAAAAGGGGTGTCAGCACCAGGATAAGAAATACATAATCCATTATAGTTGACATCAGGGGCAGCAAGCTGCCTTAATGTCCTCTGGTCTCCCATGTTTTCAAAATCAGTTTTAAAATTGGAATTACTACTAGTGCTAGCCCGAAATTCCCTACGGAGTGTGTGCAATGTTCTTTCAATTTCCGGGTCAAAATCACACAGTTCAGGGCAATGAGACCTAGTAGCCAGACCAATTCAAAACAAAACAGAAAATAAAAGAAAGAAAAGAAAATAAAATAAAAACAAATTGAGAAAAATAACTACTCAGAGTCCCCGGCAACGGCGCCAATTTTTGGTCGCGCTGTTGCGCACGCGCCAAAAAGGACGAGCGGGTTTAAAAGTGTAGTATAATGCGACAACTCGGATGTCGTCTCTCAAGGACTCTGAGAATATTATCTTTCACCAAAAATCAGTTTTGGGGGGGTTTGGATTGGAATGCAATTAAGAAACAAACAAAACAGAGCAATCAAAAACAAAGCAGTTGAAAAGGGATTATCAATTATCAAACAACGATTAATCTACTGTCAAGAATTCCTTACTATCCTTGGTTAATGTAATCCCAAGCCCTAAGCAGGTTCTTATCCCCTTCCGGTTGTAATAGTAATTTACAAGCGTAACCACTACCACAGATACTTGTCCCTATTCCCGAATTAAGCAAACGGGATTAAGCCCTTCGTGAACTAAGCGAACACGAAATGTACACACGCAAATTAAGCGGATGCGATTAATTATAGGAACATGATATCACCAGAACTAAATCAATACAATACAAAGATACTCTCGAATTAAGCAAACAGAAATACAAAGTATGGTATTGAAGAGGGAAAAGTAAATAAAATAAGGATGTACATAACCTCAAGTATATAGGATCCTCAAACAAGAGATTAATCCTATGACTTAGTGCTCCATGGCAATAACGAAATCACAAAGGAAAAATGTATATCGAGAAAGTTGGAGAAGCCAAAAGTCTTTACAAAATGTTCGTAACAGCCTTTTATACAAATTCAGAATTGGAAGGCTCGCGAGGCGAACAATCATTCGCGAGGCGAATTTCATGAACTGTCAAAGCAACCCTTGGCATTCTCGCGAGGCGAAGTGTCTCTCGCGAGGCGAGGATATGAAGAGTTTCCTCCTTACGCCCGTTATGGCCATCGTGGGCCTAACCGTGATGCTCTCGACTTTCGGATTCGCGAGGCGAAGGGATGCTCGCGAGGCGAGACTCTTCGACTTCAAAACTGCCACGGCCATGACCTTCAACACGGGCAAGCCGTGATCGTCTCTGACTTTTTCAGGTTTGGAAGACTCGCGGGGCGAGACCTTCTTCGCGAGGCGACCCAGAGACTTAGCAATTTCTTGGAACAGTCAGGCTTCGGGGTCGCGTGGCGAGCGAGTCCTTCGCGGGGCGAATCCCCTGTTCTTTATTTTCTCAACTTCTACTTAACCTGAAAACAAGGAAATAAGCATAAGTGTATTATTTTGACTTAAAACTAGCTAAATTAACTTAAAACTACTCTAGAGACTCAAAACCTTGCTTGAGGACAATCTAATCTAATTTGGGTGAAAATACGATATAATTTGCACAAAACCCTGGTCATACTAGCTATAAAACTAGATGAGCCAGAGGCTTATCACGGGTAAGGCGGTTTTCGTGTGTTGTTTTGCAGATATCAAGGGTAAATTGCTCAAGATCAACCATGATGAAGTTTGGATGAAGATGGAGCTTTAAAAGTGAAGAAAATGAGCCAAATAGAGCCCATCACGGCCTAGCCGTGATGCCCATCACGGCCACAAAGGAGCACTCGCGTCGCGAGAATTATGTTCGCGTCACGAACCAATGAATCTTGCAGAACTGGCAGAGGCAGAGACCGTCACGGCCTGGCCGTGATGGCCATCACGGCCGTGACGCGCATTACTTGGACCTGAAGAAACCGAAATAGATCAGATTTTGAGTTGGTTTGGGACTCTAACTTCCCCATTTCTATAAATATGGACCAAGGCATCAGATACAGAGGAGATCACAGATTGGATCACATCCATAACAACTAGGACTCTAGGCATAGATCTCTTCTCTTCTTCTCCTCTCTTCTCTTTTCTGATTTTCACCATGTTGTCAACCCAGCTTGTCATATCCATGGCAAGACTGGAGTAGTAGTTTGTTTCTAGGGACTAGGGCTCTGCCCGAGGTTTGTAAATGATGTTGATTTGATGTAAAATCATTGTTGATTTCGTTATTGTTTTAGATCTGATTTCTAGTGTGTTAATCACTCATAAATTTCGGCAACCGTTTATTTGCGTGACGTAGACGTTCTAAGGAGGAACCTAGCGGTGAACTTAGGATTTCTAGGGTGTTTCACTCGTAAAGCCCGGCAGCCACTGGTTTGTGAGATGCGGATGATCTAAGGAGGAACCTAGCGGTGAACTTAGGTTATTTGCATGACTGAGACATTCCAAGGAGGAACCTAGCGGTGAACTTGGGTGTCGGACCTATAGAAGTCAGACATGGGACTGAAATCACGAGAGTTAGAAGCCGTCCCTCGAGGAGCAACGAGTTGTCACGGAACGCAAAGGGTCCAATCTGGGATCGACTACCACGAGAGTAGGGGTCGGGTCAATTGGGCACGGCTTTTGTAACCCGAGAGGGAGCTTAAGCTATCAGAGGATAAACTCGCCTTCAAGGCAATTTCGGTAATCAACAAAGGTAAATCTGTTAGCAACATAAACAGCCTCAAAGGTAACCCAAATCCCTAGGAATCCATTTAAATCAAAAATCCCAAAAACATTTGTTTTCTGCTCATCTATCTTTTAATTTTCCAATTCAAATATTTTTCAAAACCATTTACAAAGTCCAGATCTAATCAATTCGAAAACCGATTGCGATTCGAGAACACAGTCTCTGTGGGTTCGATATCTTTTATTACTTGACGGCAATCCGGTACACTTGCCGGAATCGCACGCGCGCGTTGACTTACGCGACACCAAGTTTTTGGCGCCGTTGCCGGGGACTATGCCTTTTCGAATTTCAATTAGTTTTTAAATTGATTTTCTGGACCCTTTTCTTTTTATTTGATTTTTATTTCTGAGATATAAAAAAAAAATTTCAAAAATTTCTTTTCCTTCTATTGTATCCATCTCTCTGTGTGTTATATGCAAAGATCCCTAAGTCTTGGGAGCCTTAGTGAGATTGATCCGGAAATCGAGAGGACCTTCCATAGACGAAGAAGACTACACAGAGAGGGAGAAAGGTTGAGTCCCGTTCCACTCATGGCGAATCAACCGGATACAAAGCCTTTGAAGGACTACGCAGCCCCAAATGCGAGAGGCTTGCGAACTGGGATTGCAAGGCCAGAGATTGAGGCGGAAAACTATACCATACCGCCCATGCTAATCAACATGATTAGGCAACATCAATTCGGAGGATTGCCTTCGGAGGACCCGACGGATCACATAGAAACATTCTTAGAGTTCACCGACGCAATCAGGATTAATGGAGCCTCAGTCGATGTTGTGCGTTTGAGATTGTTCCCCTCATCTCTCACTGGAAAAGCGAAGGCCTGGCTAAAGCAAATCCCCGCTAACACTTTGACTACTTGGGACCAACTGGAGCAGGCGTTCTTGGAGAAATTCTTCCCTCCATCCAAGACGGCCTACATAAGAACCCAGATCACCGGCTTCTTCCAAAAAGACGGAGAATCATTATCAGAAGCTTGGGATCGTTACAAGGGACTGCTGGAGTCGTGCCCACATCACGGACTCGAGAGGTGGTTAATAGTGCACACCTTCTATAACGGATTGGACTACTCTTCGAAGGTGTCACTAGATTCTGCAGCCGGTGGAGCGTTTATGAATAGGTCTCTCACTGAGGCATTCAACATCATCGAGAATGTCGCCACCAACTACCACCAATGGGGATCCGAAAGAGGTAATAACCCGAACAAGATTTCGGGGGGTAAGTTTGAAGTAAGTAGCATTGATCTGATTATGTCTAAATTTGACTCACTAAATAAACGATTAGATAAGATTGAAAGAGCTAATGTGAGTGCAATAGGTGCTACTAACCTTGTTTGTGAGATTTGTCGAATGCAGGGACATGACATGATGGGATGCCCACATGGATCCGGCGCTTCGGGTGAGCAAGTGAACTCTTGTAACAACTACTATGATACGAACCCGAAGCTGCCCAACTATGCTCCCCCAAATCCCTACAACCAAAGAAGAAACAACCCTTACCTCTCCTACGGCAACTACAGCAACACGCTTAATCATGAGTTCCAAGAGGGTCAAGGTAATAAGAGAGCAGCACCGGGGTATCCTCAGGTACAAAGATCTAAACTCGAGACTTTATTTGAAAATTTTGTCGAAACTCAGACAAAACAGAATGAGGAGTTTAGACAACAAGGAAGGGCAGTGGGTGAAGCAATAAAAGAGCTAGCATCTAAGGTAGACAACTTAGCAACTCATAACAAGATGCTAGAAACACAAATTGCCCTACAAGCCAGCACGTACTCGAGACCTAAGGGTACATTCCCGGGGCAACCCGAAGCAAATCCCAATGAACATTGCAATGTCATACACTTGAGGGATGATAAGCTTGGGGTGGGGGTAGCTGAAATGGACGTGGAACCGGAGGACACGAGCGAAAAGGAAGAGCCAGAACCGAAATATGTCCCTCCACCACCGTACCAACCCCCGATACCTTTCCCACAGAGGTTGGTCAAGAAAAAGCAAGTAGATGTAGAGACTAAAATGCCTACTAAACTGAAAGACCCAGGTAGTTTCTCCATCGCTTGCTCGATCGAACAAGTGGAAATAGACCCAGCCTTATGTGACTTAGGGGCTAGCACGAGCTTGATGTCCCTCACTATCATGGAAAGGTTGGGAAGCAAAGAGTTGAGACCATTCAAATTCCCCTTACAATTTGCGGATGGCTCAACTAGGACTCCTCTAGGCATACTAGAGAATGTTCCTGTAAAGGTAGGGAAAATTCTCATCCCTACCGACTTCCTGGTATTGGACATGAAAGGGAATTCTAAATTCCCCATCATTTTAGGAAGGCCATTCTTGGCAACCGCTGGAGCATTAATAGACGTAAGGAATGGCAAACTCTCTCTAAATGTAAAGGAAGGTAGGGTAAATTTTCAGTTGACTAACTCTTGTAACAACCCTCCTTTTGAGAGCCATGTGTGCAGAATTGATGTAACGTCTCCAGCGGTAGAGAAAGAACTTAGCATGGAAGCAACCCCAAAGATACGCATGGTTGAAGATGCAACCAGTGGTGAAGTCGGGATTGCTGTCCATGCAGAAACAATACTTCCGCCGGGAGGAAGGAAGGCTAGGAAGCTCCGAGAGAAAAGAGCAAAGCGGAAGCGTTACTGGCCGTATGAGCAGAAACGGCTATTTGAAGGAGTTCCTTGGAAGAGAAGTGTGCCTGCACTTCTACGCCCAGCCGACCCCGGTTGATTGAAGGAAGTTTGGTCAAGCTTAGGACCGTAAACAAGCGCTTCTTGGGAGGCAACCCAAGTTTTCTTTCCCTTTTTCCTTTTGTTTTTGATTTAACCTCTTGAATAATTTGAGAAGATCAAGAGGCAAAAATATCATTAATAGGTTTGTCTAGTGTTTTCAGGTTGAGAAAGAGAAGAAGAGCATAAAAAAATAAAAAAGATAAAGTCAGAGGCCATCACGCCCTGGCCGTGACAGTGGTCACGGCCGTGATGAATTAAGCAAGAGCACAGAAAGGATCACGGCCTAGCCATGACAACCATCATGGGCGTGATGAGTAGGATGCCAAGGCCAGAAAGCATCACGGCCTAGCCGTGATGTAGACCACGGCCGTGACAGGGCAACTCCTGAGGACAGAAACGATCACGGCCTGCCCGTGACAAGCCTCACGGCCGTGATAAAATTTCCACCCAAGTTTTGACTGGAATGTGAAGCCAACACCCGCTACCGACTTGGTAAGTTGTTCCAATTTTTCTCCTCTCTCCGACTTGATTATTTACATTGGAGACAATGTAAGTAATTAAGCTTGGGGTAGGGGTATTTATTTTTGCATTTGCATTGTTGCATTCATATTGCATTCTCATAGGCATGGATTGGTATGATCACATTCTCTAGATTGCTCCTCACTTAGAACATGCATCCGATTGTGAGAACTTGGAGCCAAATGAATTGAGATAGTGAATTTTGAACCCAATTTTTCATTATTCTTGTGATATGGCTAAAAATAAAAATTCTTGAGATAGTCATTTGATAGTTGATAATTAGCATGTGGTTCCTTAGACTTGTGTACCTCACTGATTTTTGAACTACTAAATGTAAGATTTTGAGCCAAAAGGGGGTATCCACTAAATCTACCCCATTTCTTGTGATAGAGTGATTTAATTCCTCTTGGATTGTATTTTCTAGAACTTGACTTGAAACCATTTCAAAACTTAAAAATTTCTGAAAACATTTTTTGGAAATGATTGAGGCACTAGGTATTTTTCTGGCCTCCCGAGCTTTGAATGATAAATGCTACCCCTTAGTTGCCCAATTTAGAGCCTAAAAAAAAAAATACTTTTCTTGGTACCATGAATTAATTTGATAAATAATGCTTGGTATGGCACCTTTTAAAGTTTTACAAAAAGGGTAATTGGTAGTTGGAAAAAGTATGGGAAGAAAAAGCTAGAAAGTAATTTCTCTTGAGCTATAAATCTCCCCTTCTCCAAACAAATAAAAATGAAATGAACAGAAAAAAATGGAGAAGGGGATGACAAAGAAAGTGAGAAATGAAAAGAAAAAGAAAAAAAAAATATAATAGAAGGAAGAAAGGTGGAAAAAGTAAATCAAAGCCCCCAAAAAGGTATTTTAGAAAGTGTCATACTTTGTAATGTTTGATAATCTATCTAGCCTTCTTGAAAATTCCCTTTCTTTGATTTTCCCACCTAACAATAAATCCCATGGCCACATTACAACCAAAGGAAAAGACCTCTTGATTCTTAAGTGTTTTCTTAAATAAAGTAGAGATTTGGTTAATAGTCAAGCCTATGGTAAAATACTTTCCTTGAGGAAATGGAGTGAATTGCAATAAACCCTAAAACACTTGAGTGAGGTGAGATGAGTGCCCAAATCAGTGAGGACATGAACTTGAAAAACCTAAGCTTCTAATTGGACTTGAACTTGATTATCTCTTGAGTGCTTATTAAAAATGCCTATTACTTGGATTAGCTTCTAGGGTTCTTGGTTCACTATCCATGCTTTAATTGATTTATCTTATGGCCTGAGTAATTGCTTGAGGACAAGCAAAGTTTTAAGCTTGGGGTGATTTGATGAGTGTGATTCCACCTCATCTTTGTCCATCATTTTGCATGCATTTTCATGTAGTTTAGGCATATTTTTATTAGATTTTAGGTTAATTTTCCTTTGGAACGGGTAAGGCGGTTTTCGTGTGTTGTTTTGCAGATATCAAGGGTAAATTGCTCAAGATCAACCATGATGAAGTTTGGATGAAGATGGAGCTTTAAAACTGAAGAAAATGAGCCAAACAGAGCCCATCACAGCCTAGCCGTGATGCCCATCACGGCCTAGCCGTGATGCCCATCACGGCCATGATCGAGCAAAACTGAAAAAGAAGAAAGGTCAAGTCGAGTGCATCACGGCCTGGCCGTGATATCCATCATACGGCCGTGACCCAAAACCACCACAAGTCGAGCACATCACGGCCCAGCCGTGAAATTCTTCACGGCCACAAAGGAGCACTCGCGTCGCGAGAATTATGTTCGCATCGCGAACCAATGAATCTTGCAGAACTGGCAGAGGCAGAGACCGTCACGGCCTGGCCGTGATGGCCATCACGGCCGTGACGCGCATTACTTGGACCTGAAGAAACCGAAATAGATCAGATTTTGAGTTGGTTTGGGACTCTAACTTCCCCATTTCTATAAATATGGACCAAGGCATCAGATACAGAGGAGATCACAGATTGGATCACATCCATAACAACTAGGACTCTAGGCATAGATCTCTTCTCTTCTTCTCCTCTCTTCTCTTTTCTGATTTTCACCATGTTGTCAACCCAGCTTGTCATCTCCATGGCAAGACTGGAGTAGTAGTTTGTTTCTAGGGACTAGGGCTCTGCCCGAGGTTTGTAAATGATGTTGATTTGATGTAAAATCATTGTTGATTTCGTTATTGTTTTAGATCTGATTTCTAGTGTGTTAATCACTCATAAATTTCGGCAACCGTTTATTTGCGTGACGTAGACGTTCTAAGGAGGAACCTAGCGGTGAACTTAGGATTTCTAGGGTGTTTCACTCGTAAAGCCCGGCAGCCACTGGTTTGTGAGATGCGGATGATCTAAGGAGGAACCTAGCAGTGAACTTAGGTTATTTGCATGACTGAGACATTCCAAGGAGGAACCTAGCGGTGAACTTGGGTGTCGGACCTATAGAAGTCAGACTTGGGACTGAAATCACGAGAGTTAGAAGCCGTCCCTCGAGGAGCAACGAGTTGTCACGGAACGCAAAGGGTCCAATCTGGGATCGACTACCACGAGAGTATGGGTCGGGTCAATTGGGCACGGCTTTTGTAACCCGAGAGGGAGCTTAAGCTATCAGAGGATAAACTCGCCTTCAAGGCAATTTCGGTAATCAACAAAGGTAAATCTGTTAGCAACATAAACAGCCTCAAAGGTAACCCAAATCCCTAGGAATCCATTTAAATCAAAAATCCCAAAAACATTTGTTTTCTGCTCATCTATCTTTTAATTTTCCAATTCAAATATTTTTCAAAACCATTTACAAAGTCCAGATCTAATCAATTCGAAAACCGATTGCGATTCGAGAACACAGTCTCTGTGGGTTCGATATCTTTTATTACTTGACGGCAATCCGGTACACTTGCCGGAATCGCACGCGCGCGTTGACTTACGCGACACCACATACCACGTCCACTGTATTTGTGTACCACGTCCACTGCATGTCTATGTTTGATTGCATTTCACTTGGATCCGTCCATACTCTTATTTATTAATTGCATTTATTTTGTCTCAAAAATAAATTTATCCTTTATTCTCTTTGCTGAGTCATTAACTTTTATCAATCCCATCAAGAACTTTTTATGGTTTCAAAATACCAACGTCGTTTTATCCTTTATGACATGTCTTGTCAATTTTTTTAAAATTTATTTCCAAAAGAAAAACCTTCGAAATTCAAAACCTTTTTAAGCAAGTCTCTTCCCTCTAAGAAACTTTCACTACCCTGTCATCTGAGTATTCTCAAGCTCTCTGTTCCTTGCTTCCAAAACCCTAACTCTCAAATCACCAAAAATGGCATCTTCTTATACCTTCAACGTGGACAAGCTGAATGTTGCTATTGAGCATCACTTCAATTTTGGAATCTTGGTGGAATATAACTTGGATATTAGCAAGAACATCAATATTGCTGGCTAGGGAGGACTTTTCGTAGAAAAGGTTTCCATTTATCCCAACTTGATAAAGGACTTATGGAAAAGACTTCAAGTCACTAATACAGAAATCTTCGCTACTATATTGGGGAAGAAAATCATGGTTTCTGAGAAAACCATTGCTGATGTCATCTTATGCGCTCAAAAAGGAGTGGTATTTACCGAGTCATGGGAGATAGACCTTGGTGGCTCAGAAGTCATTGCTGCCTTTTTTTATTAAAGAAGACACAGTAAGATCCCATTCCTGGAAATCAGTTGAAATGAAGGATCATATCCATATTCTTCATCAGATGCTGAATAAGGTGGTTCCTCACAAAACTGGTTCTAAGGACAACCTATCAACCTTGCACAAGTTCCGTCTCTGCCATCTCTTTACAGAGACTAAGATAAACTTGCCCAGAATTCTCTTTAGTGGATTCAGGGATGTTGCTGTTCATAGGAAGAATCTCTCTGCACTCCCTTACTATCATCTTTTATCAAAAATCTTCAAGTCACAAGGGATGTATGACTTCATTGCTGCTTGGACACCTGAAGAGCAAGAAAGAATAATAACCGAGAAGCCAATGTCTGCTGCTCTTTTTGGCAAAATGAATATTGCCAACATGAATCTAAGCACTTACACTGTTGCTGCTTTGGCCAAGACTGAAGAAATGATGAAGGTCAAAGAGAAATGGTTGAGCAAAATAGTGCAGAAGTTCTTGGATTAACAAGGACAGTCGGAAAGAAAACCACTGCAGTAAGGAAACCCATGCCTAAGAGGCCCACTGACGGATTTGTATCTATGGAACCATCAGTTGTTGCCCCTCAATCTGCACTTTCTCAAAAGAGGACAATGAACTTGATACTGTTGGACGATTTCTAGGCAAGTATACCTAGTCGAACAAGTAATACGGTGGTGAGACTGGTTATCATATCCACAGGGATCAGTTGCCAATTACCAATTCACAACTTCGACAACTATCTAGACTAAACTATAAATCAAGAGAAATCAAAGCAGAAAAATAAAAGCAATAAAATGTTTTTTGTCTTTTTTGGGAACTTTTAACAAACACATGGAGTGCAGAATGAGGTGTTGGGATTAAATTTCACCAAACCTAAGCCTCATGCAATACCAAGACTAGATACCTCCCATTCATGCTTCAAATATTAAAATCAACCCACGAAATTACTCAAGCCCTGATTCCTCAGATGACAAGTGTAACACCCCGATTTTCGCTGTTTCTGCTGTTTTCTGTATCGATAAACAAACATCTATTTATTATTTTTTTCTGAAACATAGAAAATGATTTTGGGAAAACCAAAGTCATATTCATATTATACTTATTTTTATAAGTATACGGTGAAATTTTTGGTTGAAAATTCGGACGGAACCCGGTCTGCGTTTTCACTGACAGTAAGATTTTACTGATCAGAAAACTTAATTTTGACCCGTGAACGAAATGGATAGAGTTTATATATCATTTCCAACGATATAGGTTATTTTTGAAATTTTCAAAATAAATATTTATTATACTCGATTCAGGCGTAAAACCTAAATCGGGAGAATAACGGAGTCAGAAACGGAACTACGGAGACTGAACTGGACCCCGGGCCACCGAGGGACACATGTCACATAGTTGTGGTGGGTAGGGTGAGTCACCACTTATGACTCACCTTTGTCATGATTAAATTTCAAAATATCTAGATATTTCTTTAAACTAGTGTAAAGACCGTTTTGCCCTTGGACGATTTTACCCTTGAACTTTCATCGAAATGACAAGTTTGACCCACAATTTGTGGATACAAATCAGCCACATCCTCAATTATTTCTCACCACATGTTGGTCATGATTGCTTTTTGGGAAATGACCATTTTGTCCTTATGTTGTCATAATACCACAAAAATGCCATTTTGTGAGATTACTACTTTGTCCTTGAATTTTTGTGTGTTGGACCCTTTTAACCCTCAAAGGCCACGACAATAGGCAGCCAAGAGGCCCATTTTCACTTCTATAAAAGGCAATCTTCATCTTCTCCATCAAGCTTTGCCATTTTTGCCATTAAAGCTCTAAGTACCATAGCTTGATTTTGTGAAGGAAGTAGGTGATTCCTTGCCCATTTTTCATTTCCAAGAGGTATACCATGCTTCTCTCACTCAATAATCATCCATGTTCTTCATTGATTTTTGTGATTTGAAGTCTTGATCATATTTTTCAATTCCTAGATCTAGAAACTTTGAAAATTCATAGAAAATCATAGAAAATCCTTTTAAAGTGAAACCAATTTCTATGATCTTATTATCCTCTCTATATTTAACATCCAAGAGGATACATCAAACCAAAAATTTCGTGCCCTTTTATTTTGTTAAGGCCGAACCCTAGTTTCTAGTGGGGGAGGACTTTGTTCATTTTGTTAACTAGTCTTGCTTGATTCAATCTTAAAATTCATATATATTGAGTCCATGATTTTTGAATCAAAATCAAATCTCTAAGCCATTATTTTATTCATGGCCGAAATTATTTTCTTGAGGAGTTGAAAGATTTTGTTTCATTTTTCAACTTATGATAACTTGTCTTAACTCTACACTACTCCAAGGTTATAGATCTAAGAGTATGTAGAATTTTGAAACCTTGAACCTATTTTCTTAGCTTGGGCAGAAACTATACCCATAGGAAAAAAAAATTTCAAAGTTTGATTAGTTATGTGTTGTTTTGTGAAGGATTGTATTAGTAGTTGTTGTTCGGAGTTCGTGGAGGAAACCGGACTTGAAAACCGAGACTTCGTTGAATCAGAACTTGAATCTTCAAAGGTAAAGGGAGTTTACCTGAAGAGTTTTAGTAGTTACATACTTATTGTCGTGTTTGAATGTATGTTAATTTTTAAAACTTTGTAATGATGTCTTGCTTGAATTGTTTAGAGTTTGATTGGAGTTTTAATGTTATTGATTGTTGATTATATTACTGTTTTGCTTTACTGTGATTGGCTGATGGCATGACACTGGTCATTGCTTGTTAATCAAGATTAAGACATTAAAGTACCTTAACTCAGAAATATCGAAAAAGTGGTGTTTTGTTTTCTTTGGAAATGAGAAGAAAATCCTAAATGATGAAATTGTGAAGATAGAACAAAGTTAGGAAATAAAGAAAATGGGAAATATAAAAATTCATGAAAAGGTTTAAAGAAGTTTTGAAAAGAAAAGTCTTTTGAAAACAAAAAAATTATTTTAGGTTTGACCAAAAGTTGTTCAAAAATGGTAACATTTAGAGAAAATGCTCTCTTTGATAAATCTATTTAGAAGAGTTTTGTATTTGGTTCTACGTTGAGAAAAAGATTTCAGTGGTTTCCTAAGTTTTCAGAAAACGAATTTCTAAAAGAAAACAGTTTTAGTGAAATAGTATTTCTAAGAACGAAAAAGTATTTATGACACAAAATTTGGAAACTCTTGAACTTTTATTTTTCGATTTAGTTTTCACTGAACGAAAACCTCTGAAAGAGAGTGAAAAATAAAGGACCTAGTGCTCCGGATTGACGGGCTAGAGTTCTTGTTTTGATTTTTGAGGAAAAGAATGGACCTAGTGCTCCGTATTGACGGGCTAGAGTTCTTCTTGTTTTGAGTTTTGAGGAAAAGAAAGGACCTAGTGCTCCGGATTGACGGGCTAGAGTTCTTGTTTTGAGTTTTGAGGGAAAGAAAGGACCTAGTGTTCCGGATTGACAGGCTAGAGTTCCTGTTCTAGTTTCGAGGAAAGATAGAACCTAGAATTCCGAGACGTCGGACTAGTGTTCGGTTGTGAAGGGAATTGTGAATCATGGATTTTATTGATAAAATATTATGTGAGTATTAAAGTTTAATTTAATACTTGATTTAAAAGCAGTCGAGAGCGTAAGCCTTGACGAGGAAAGAACGATGGGAAAAAGAAAAATGAAAATGGGAACACTTTGTTTTACATGCATAGTCAGGCTTTTATGCCATTGTGGCAGACGTGCCATTGTGTATTCGAGCTACAATTTCACAAAGAGTGAATTGTGTAAATTGGTTAGTTACGTACTAAAGATAAATTCTAGGGTCTTTGGGTCTTAGGGACATTCGGGCTTCGAAAATCCAGCGAATACTTGGGGCCTTGCAACCTCGGGTCGTGGAATTCGGTTACCCGACACGAATGTACTCAATAGGGAACTATTCCAATATTATTTTAGGTGCTCCATCGTGATATTCCCTGAACAATTGGAGCCGGACCTAAATTTAGAGGCCGATCTCATGAGACAATTATGTTAAGGGTATCGCAGCCTAATCATTGCTCGACGAAGGGAAGTGAGGATCTCCAGAGATAGTGAACTAGATGGTGAATATTGAAGTGACATGAAATGTTTTACAAATGCATTTGATTGTCGGGAATGGATCCCTGTGTTTATGGTTATAATATATTGTATGTCATTGTGTGAGAGTCGTGTATGTGACTGCTATGATAAAACTCATATGTCGGTATCTCACCTTTGCACTATTTCTGTTTGGTTTCTTTTGTGGTATTTTGGGTTTGAGTGTACAGATGTTGCAGAGAAGTTCTCAGTTGCACTCGGGGATATTAGTCCCAATCCTTGAAGATGTCTGATGTTAGTTATAATGGTGAGAACCATGGGGTCTTCCCCAACAATATCTTTTAGTGCGACCAGCTTAGTTTATCGAGTAAATTTTATTTGGAGAAAGTCATAGTAATAGGTATTATGACTCTGAGAGTCTTTTATTGGATTACTGTTATGTGTATGTTTGTTTACGGCTCGGAGAGCTTCTATTGTGAATAGGATGGTCATGGCTCGGAGAGCCTTTATTTTGGGATGAAAATATAAATATTTTAGCAGGTGTTTTTATTTTGGGATGTTGGAATTACAGAGGAGACTCTGTTGAAATTTTTGTAAAAGTTATCGATCGGTATTCAAATATAATTTCTAAAGAAAATAGACTTGCCAGGCTAGGATTGTAAGTCTGTGCACCGGTAATGGCTTAGGTTTTTGGGTCGTGACAAAATTTATGAAAATGTGAGATATTATCTTATAAAATGCTTAAGTTCTTATCGTAACCTCAGAATAATAAATTTTATACCCATTTTTCTGACACTTAAGTACTTAGATAAAAATTATTTTTCCGAAAGTAAACCAGCATTTATTTTATTTAATACCCATATTTTAGGAGGTTGAGTTAGTCATGTAATACCCAAGGGGGGTGTTACATTGGTGGTATCAGAGCTGGTCGAGTCTTTCGGGAACCTTGGGAAATAGATCTGTTATGTTTTTGTTGTGTAATCTCTGGTTTGACCTTGTAGGAATTGCTTCCTTGTCGAAGCAATGTGTGTGGGATTATAGATATGTTGGTTAAAGTAGATTTTCTAGGATTGTTCGCTGAGAATGTTCCATGATTAACGTATGCGAAAGGTTTTTCCGGGAATGTCCCCTGGAAATGTTCTAGGTTTGCTTCTAGAGAAGGATATTGACTTTCGATCAATCTAGTTTCTAGATCCGGTCTGATTCTCTATTGCTTCGTGTAGAATGTTACCTACAAAGTTAATTGAGTTAGATGACTTGATTCAACTGATAGATTTGTGGTTAAAGTAGCTTGTTGTACTGAGTGTTTTAGTAGGAAACACCAATGTTGTGTGATGGTTCGAGAATCCGTGTTGATTTCTGACAACTCAACACAGTGACGATTAATAACAAGTATTCTCCACCGTGCTTAGTTGATCTGATAGACTGATTAAGAGATGTTGTCTAATCAAAAATAGACTTGAGGACGAATTAGCACCAGATTGGAGTGAGGACCGATTAAAGATTTTGGAGCCGTTCACTCAGCTTATGAGGAAAGATCAACTCTTCGTATGCCTGAGAGACTGGTCAAGTTGTCTGTGATCATGCCCGATTCAGAGTGACCATACTAAGCGTGTTTGGAAAGACCCGTGTACTTGTTGGAACCTAGGCAAGTTGATTTGAATTTTCAACCTTAAATGAGTGTCTCTCGATTAAGAAACTCTTAACTGTACTATTTGATTCCTTATGTACTAGTTAGTTGACAATTGTCCCTAGAGTCCCTATGGTTGTATTAAACAATCACAGTGACCAAGTTCGTACATGTCAAGCAGACTTTTCTGACTTTGATTTGAAAGTTATCAGGACTCATACATTAGTTATGCTAGTCAGTAATTTCAGTATGCCCTAATGGAATTCCTTGTATGTGAGAATTTGTACTCACACTTCTGAATAACCCTCAGTGTATTAGACATTTGAATGGATTGATTTGGTAATATTCATTAGCCTGGATATTTTCACATTTCGTTGAAAGAATTTGTTACGACTATTTCTTGAGTTATAACACAGATAACTTCGTGGTAACAGAAGTTTCTTGATGAAACTTAGTCTAGTCACTTCTACTTTTGGTAGATGTGATCCAGTCTGATTTTTAACCAAGCTGTTTTGCTTTTAAATTGTCGTTTTATAAATTCCTTATATTAAGAAGTAATCATCTTGGTGTTAGAAATTATCCATCTTGTGATTTCCTGATTCACTGGAAGTTTGTATGGAATGAGGAACTTTAGTAGAGTCATGTTTGTAAGAATGTACCGGGCATTTTTACACTCACGATCCTATTGAAGAATCTTTTTACATATTGGACACTCAAGTATCTTTCAAATTGATAAAATCCTTCTCTATACTTTCTTGTGAAAGTGAGACCAAGAAAATTCCTTCCTTGAAAAATTTCTTTTCGTAATCTTTTTAAGGCCAAGTCTTGTTGTATTTTAATAGAACTTGTTTCTTTTGGATCAATTTTAACCTATATCTTTTCCAAGCGTCATTGACGTGTGAACCATCTCATAAATTATGCGGATGGTTACTTGATTCACATCATGATATCAGAGTTAGTTGAGTACAGTAAGAATGTAATTGACATTTGAGACATTCCTAGTTAAGATGTTGGTATCGTAATCAATGTTGTCGTGGGTTACCGAGTATCTTCAAGAGTTTTAATTAGTTCGAGTGATCGTGGACACGTTGATGAAGTCAACACATTTCTTATATATTAAGATCCACTATGAAGCGGAGAAGCTAAATGAAGTAGGTATCCGAGGACTGAACATGATTCATGGAGTATTTTCAAGTATCGTATCAAAGTAAGACCCGAAGTTTACCAACGTTTGTCGGTAAGGTCTGCTCTAAGTGTTGAGGACCAAGTTGAGGCTAAGCTCAACGGATCATTCTCAACTCGAATGAGTGAGCGAGAAAATGATATGATCTTTAGGAGGTTGGTTTGGGAGTGAGTGTAGTATTTGACTACGATCATCGCTTTAGTCGGATAGACAAGAAGTAACGAAAGTTTTGTTGAGGTATAGTTATGACTAGTAAGATGTGAATCCTTTAAAATAAATACCAGTGAGTGAGACAACTACTATAAATAAAATGTTGATCGAAGCAGAATACCGTTAAAGGAATGTAGGGTAATGATTAAGGTTGTAATTGAGATTAGTTGTATGAATCTAGAGATTTACGGGAAAGTGTCTATAGTAGTTTTCTCTAATGCTCAACAGGAGCAATAAAGAGGAGTTCTGGAATAAAACTAAGTTGTTAGAAAAGTTCAAGATTTATGATTTTGGATAATTCAAATTGAGGTGATTCTTTTGTTTGGTTGTAGTTACATGAAGGAGGGTAATCATGTTCTTTAAGATTGAAATGTATGAATTTAATATAACCTAGAAGAGTAGGCTACACCCAAAATGACTGAATACCTTGAGTAGGAAGTGATGCATATTATGGTCAAGTTAGTTTGATCTTGGTGATAACTATGAGAGTTAGATGTGTGGAAAGCAGTTTTTTTTAGTGGACCAGTAATTGAGAATATAAGTGATTAAGTTTGAATTTGTTATTCATGTGAGAGGAATGTATATCTTAGTTAAATCTTGGTGTTAAAAGTGAGAGTTATGGATGTAGAGGAAAATTTTTCTAATGGATCAGTATTAAATGAAGAAGAGATTAAGTTTTAATTATATCTTTCGTGTACGAGATATTAAAGTAAAGTATTAATGAGGGAGAGTATGAATTGAGGATAATGGATTAAATTTTGAGGATAAATAGAACGAAGAATAAGTATGAATTTTGTTATTAAGTTTCAAATGTCATCTAAGGGAAAGTGAAATCCGGGAAATATAATGTAGGATCTTGGGACTAAGATGTAATTACAAGATCCTGCCTCGTTTCGAGTCACGAAATTTCGAGGACGAAATTTTTTTTTAGTGGGGTAGTAATGTAACACCCCGATTTTCGCTGTTTCTGTTGTTTTCTGTATCGATAAACAAACATCTATTTATTATTTTTTATGAAACATAGAAAATGATTTAGGGAAAACCAAAGTCATATTCATATCATACTTATTTTTATAAGTATACGGTGAAATTTTTGGTTGAAAATTCGGACGGAACTCGGTATGCGTTTTCACTGACAATAAGATTTTACTGATCAGAAAACCTAATTTTGACCCGTGAACAAAATGGATAGCATTTATATATCATTTCCAATGATATAGGTTATTTTTAAAATTTTCAAAATAATAAGTTATTATACTCGATTCGGGCGTAAAACCTAAATCGGGAGAATAACGGAGTCGGAAACGGAACTACGGAGACTGAACCGGACCCCGGGCCACCGAGAGACACATGTCACATAGTTGTGGTGAGTAGGGTGAGTCACCACTTATGACCCACCTTTGTCATGATTAAATTTCAAAATATCTAGATATTTCTTTAAACTAGTGTAAAGACCGTTTTGCCCTTGGACGATTTTACCCTTGAACTTTCATCGAAAAGACAAGTTTGCCCCACAATTTGTGGACACAAATCAGCCACATCCTCACTTATTTCTCACCACATGTTGGTCATGATTGCTTTTTGGGAAATGACCATTTTGTCCTTATGTTGTCATAATACCACAAAAATGCCATTTTGTGAGATTACTATTTTGTCCTTGAATTTTTGTGTGTTGGACCCTTTTAACCCTCAAAGGCCACGACCCTAGGCAGCCAAGAGGCCCATTTTCACTTCTATAAAAGGCAATCTTCATCTTCTCCATCAAGCTTTGCCATTTTTGCCATTAAAGCTCTAAGTACCATAGCTTGATTTTGTGAAGGAAGTAGGTGATTCCTTGCCCATTTTTCATTTCCAAGAGGTATACCATGCTTCTCTCACTCAATAACCATCATGTTCTTCATTTATTTTTGTGATTTGAAGTCTTGATCATATTTTTCAATTCCTAGATCTAGAAACTTTGAAAATTCATAGAAAATCATAGAAAAATCCTTTTAAAGTGAAACCAATTTCTATGATCTTATTATCCTCTCTATATTTAACATCCAAGAGGATACATCAAACCAAAAATTTCGTGCCCTTTTATTTTGTTAAGGCCGAACCCTAGTTTCTAGTGGGGGAGGACTTTGTTCATTTTGTTAACTAGTCTTGCTTGATTCAATCTTAAAATTCATATATATTGAGTCCATGATTTTTGAATCAAAATCAAATCTCTAAGCCATTATTTTATTCATGGCCGAAATTATTTTCTTGAGGAGTTGAAAGATTTTGTTTCATTTTTCAACTTATGATAACTTGTCTTAACTCTACACTACTCCAAGGTTATAGATCTAAGAGTATGTAGAATTTTGAAACCTTGAACCTATTTTCTTAGCTTGGGCAGAAACTATACCGATAGGGAAAAAAATATTTTTTCAAAGTTTGATTAGTTATGTGTTGTTTTGTGAAGGATTGTATTAGTAGTTGTTGTTCGGAGTTCGTGGAGGAAACCGGACTTGAAAACCGAGACTTCGTTGAATCAGAACTTGAATCTTCAAAGGTAAAGGGAGTTTACCTGAAGAGTTTTAGTAGTTACATACTTATTGTCGTGTTTGAATGTATGTTAATTTTTAAAACTTTGTAATGATGTCTTGCTTGAATTGTTTAGAGTTTAATTGGAGTTTTAATGTTATTGTTTGTTGATTATATTACTGTTTTGCTTTACTGTGATTGGCTGATGGCATGACACTGGTCATTGCTTGTTAATCAAGATTAAGACATTAAAGTACCTTAACTCAGAAATATCGAAAAAGTGGTGTTTTGTTTTCTTTGGAAATGAGAAGAAAATCCTAAATGATGAAATTGTGAAGATAGAACAAAGTTAGGAAATAAAGAAAATGGGAAATATCAAAATTCATGAAAAGGTTTAAAGAAGTTTTGAAAAGAAAAGTCTTTTGAAAACAAAAAATTTCTTTTAGGTTTGACCAAAAGTTGTTCAAAAATGGTAACATTTAGAGAAAATGCTCTCTTTGATAAATCTATTTAGAAGAGTTTTGTATTTGGTTCTAAGTTGAGAAAAAGATTTCAGTGGTTTCCTAAGTTTTCAGAAAACGGATTTCTAAAAGAAAACAGTTTTAGTGAAATAGTATTTCTAAGAACGAAAAGTATTTATGACACAAAATTTTGAAACTCTTGAACTTTTGTTTTTCGATTTAGTTTTCACTGAACGAAAACCTCTGAAAGAGAGTGAAAAAGAAAGGACCTAGTGCTCCGGATTGACGGGCTAGAGTTCTTGTTTTGATTTTTGAGGAAAAGAAAGGACCTAGTGCTCCGGATTGACGGGCTAGAGTTCTTGTTTTGAGTTTTGAGGAAAAGAAAGGACCTAGTGCTCCGGATTGACGGGCTAGAGTTCTTGTTTTGAGTTTTGAGGGAAAGAAAGGACCTAGTGTTCCAAATTGACGGGCTAGAGTTCCTGTTCTAGTTTCGAGGAAAGATAGAACCTAGAATTCCGAGACGTCGGACTAGTGTTCGGTTGTGAAGGGAATTGTGAATCATGGATTTTAATGATAAAATATTATGTGAGTATTAAAGTTGAATTTAATACTTGATTTAAAAGTAGTCGAGAGCGTAAGCCTTGACGAGGAAAGAACGATGGGAAAAAGAAAAATGAAAATGGGAACACTTTGTTTTACATGCATAGTCAGGCTTTTATGCCGTTGTGGCAGACGTGCCATTGTGTATTCGAGCTACAATTTCACAAAGGGTGAATTGGGTAAATTGGTTAGTTATGGACCAAAGATAAATTCTAGGGTCTTTGGGTCTTAGGGACTGATGAGCCTCTGGTTGACCGGTTTTATAACTAGTAAATACCTTGGCTTTGTGCTAATTTTATATCATTTTCACCCAAATTAGACTTGATTGTCTCTAAGCAGTATTTTGAGTCTATAAAGTATTTTTAGGTTAATTTAGTTGACTTGGAGTTAAATAAAATACTTATGCTATTTTCTATTTTCATGTTAATAAAAAGAAATAATTCTGGTTCGCCCCGCGAAGGATATCTCGCGTCGCGAGTCACCAAGCCCAGAAAGTCAGAGACGATCACGGTTTACCCGTGTTGAAGATCACGGCTGTGGCAGTTTTGAAGTTGAAGCGTTCGCCTCGCGAGCATCCATTCGCCTCGCGAGCCTGGAAGTCAGAAAGCATCACGGTTGGCCCCTGATTTTCATAACGGGCGTAATAAGAAGACTCTTCAGATTCTCGCCTCGCGAAGGTGTGTTAGCCTCGCGAGAATACCAAAGGTTGCAGACTGTTCATAAGATTCGCGTCGCGAGTTGTTCTTCGCCTCGCGAGACAGCGGAATCCAGAAATTGTATTTAAGCGTTTTAGACAGAACTGAAGGGAGTTAGTCAGAGAGTTAGCCAGTTTTGGCTAGTTCTTAGGCAGTAGTAGTAGTTTGTCTTCTTTTCTTAGATATGTTTTGTTTTCCTTTTGTAATGGAGAACTAGTCTCCTAGATTAATCTACTGTGATTGGTTTCCATTTACA
The DNA here is from genome assembly GCA_030762895.1 of Sophora flavescens. NCBI lineage: Eukaryota > Viridiplantae > Streptophyta > Magnoliopsida > Fabales > Fabaceae > Sophora > Sophora flavescens. Next base: position 25,883,677 of record CM061063.1, on the reverse strand, counting down.
TTTGAGGTTCTGTAATTCCTGTTTTCACTTACTTTTCTCTTTTCAATACGATGCTATATGTTTCTGTTTGTTTAATTCAAGAGTGTATAGTATTGTATTGATTCGTTTCAGTGATGCTATGTTCCTATAATTAATCGCGTTTGTTTAATTCGCGTGTGTTCATTCATGTTCGTTTAGTTCATGAGGGCTTAACCTCGTTTGTTTAATTTGGGAATAGGAACATATATCCGTAGTAGCGATTTCGTTTGTTAATTGTTGCTACAACTGAAAGGGGATTAGAATCTGCTTAGGGCTTGGATTTATATGAACCAATGATAGTGGGAAACCGAGAACAGTAGGTTAATTGTTTCTTTGCTATTTGATAATTTCTAGTTTGCATTGACTTTCTGTTTGTTTTTCTTTATTTAATTTCATATCCAAACAAACCCCCCAAATTCCGACTTTTACTGATTTTTCTGTTAATAACAACAATGCCTAAGAGTCCTTGAGAGACGACATCCGAGTTGTCGCTTCCCTATCTGCATTATTTTGTAAACGCTCGTTCTTTTTGGCGCGTGGCGACAGCGCGTTCAGGGACATTCGAGCTTCGAAAATCCAGCGAATACTTGGGGCCTTGCAACCTCGGGTCGTGGAATTCGGTTACCCGGCACGAATGTACTCAATAGGGAACTATTCCAATATTATTTTAGGTGCTCCATCGTTATATTCCCTGAACAATTGGAGCCGGGCCTAAATTTAGAGGCCGTTCTCTTGAGACAATTGTGTTAAGGGTATCGCAGCCTAATCATTGCTCGACGAAGGGAAGTGAGGATCTCCGGAGATAGTGAACTAGATGGTGAATATTGATGTGACATGAAATGTTTTACAAAATGCATTTGATTGTTGGGAATGGATCCCTGTGTTTATGGTTATAATATATTGTATGTCATTGTGTGAGAGTCGTGTATGTGACTGCTATGATAAAACTCATATGTCGGTATCTCACCTTTGCACTATTTCTGTTTGGTTTCTTTTGTGGTATTTTGGGTTTGAGTGTATAGATGTTGCAGAGAAGTTCTCAGTTGCACTCGGGGATATTGGTCCCAATCCTTGAAGATGTCTGATGTTAGTTATAATGGTGAGAACCATGGGGTCTTCCCCAGCAATATCTTTTAGTGCGACCAGCTTAGTTTATCGAGTAAATTTTATTTGGAGAAAGTCATAGTAATAGGTATTATGACTCTGAGAGTCTTTTATTGGATTACTGTTATGTGTATGTTTGTTTACGGCTCGGAGAGCTTCTATTGTGGATAGGATGTTCATGGCTCGGAGAGCCTTTATTTTGGGATGAAAATATAAATATTTTAGCAGGTGTTTTTATTTTGGGATGTTGGAATTACAGAGGAGACTCTGTCGAAATTTTTGTAAAAGTTATCGATCGGTATTCAAATATAATTTCTAAAGAAAATAGACTTGCCAGGCTAGGATTGTAAGTCTGTGCACCGGTAATGGCTTAGGTTTTTGGGTCGTGACAAAATTTATGAAAATGTGAGATATTATCTTATAAAATGCTTAAGTTCTTATCGTAACCTCAGAATAATAAATTTTATACCCATTTTTCTGACACTTAAGTACTTAGATAAAAATTATTTTTCCGAAAGTAAACCAGCATTTATTTTATTTAATACCCATATTTTAGGAGGTTGAGTTAGTCATGTAATACCCAAGGGGGGTGTTACAACAAGAGCCTAAATCCACTAATAGACCCTAATTCCTTAGGTGCCTAGATTAATGAATTTGTATTAAGAGTAGGGATTACGCGATTACTAATAAACCAAACTCCATTCTTAGATGCAAGGTTTACTAGGTGATTAATTACAGATCTAGAATTGATAAGAACGTCCCCATTGCAAATCAAATCATAAAATCAGTTTATGGGTAGCTAAACCACAAAAAGCATTAAGCGTAGGAATTAAACACTAATACGAATGCATGAACACAGATTAATCAATCATGGCAAATACATAATATTCAGTTTGGTTACATCTAATCCCAACAACAGGGATTTAGCTACTCATAGAGAAAGCCAAAACTAAAACAGTAGGGACAAAGGAAAGAAGAAGGGAAGGAAGAAACTCCATTGGAAGCTTTTCCCAGTCGTCGACCTCCTTTGATTCTACGGTTCCAGTCCTCCTCAACCGCCGGCCTCCAAGGTCTTCCTAGGGTGAAAGTGCTCCTAGGTTAAAAGTCCCTCTTTTTTTGTCTGGAAGAATCTCCCCCGGATCTCTCTTTTCTGTTCAGCGTTGGGCCTCTTTTATAGACTGGGCACGCGTCACGACCGTGATGGCTATCACGGCCAGGCCGTGACGTGTTCTGGAATGGGCGCGCTTTCAAATTTGGAGCATCACGACCGTGATGGGCATCACGGCTAGGCCGTGACAGCTTCTGACTTTTGCCTTCTGCTCTGCTTGATCATGGCCGTGATGGGCTCTGCTTGGCTCATTTTCTTCACTTTTCAAGCTCTATCTTCATCCGGCTCCATCATGGTCAATTTTGAGCATTTTATCATTAATTCCTGCAAAACAACACCACAACACCGCCTCACCCATTCCAAGGTAAAAACTATCCAAAATAAAACTAATCATGCCTAAACTATATGAAAATGCATGCAGAAATGTACAAGAATTATGATGTGAAATCACACTATTAAATCACTCCCAGCTTATTCATTTGCTTGTCCTCAAGTAATCACTAAGGCCAGAAGACATAGATAATCAGATCACGGATAGTGAACCAAGAACCCGAGTGATAACTAATCCAAGGGACAGGCATTTTCAAATAATTCAGCAAGAGACAATCAGTTTCAAGTCCAATTAGAAGCTTAGGTTTCTTAGACTCATATTCTCACTGATTTGGGTAGTCTTTCTCACCTGAAAATCACCCCAAGCTTAATATTTTGCTTGGCATTCTGTCTCACCTCACTCAAGTGTTTAGGGATATATGACAATTCGCTCCATTTTCCTCAAGGAATGAATTCTACCATAGGCTTGACTATCAACCAAATCTCTACTTTATTAATGAAAACAATTAAGAATCAAGAGGTCTTTCGCTTTGGTTGTAACGGGGCCATGGGATTTATCGTTAGGTGGGGAAATCAAGAAAAGGATATTTCAAAAGGGCTAAACAAAATCATCAAGCATTGCAAAACATGACACCTTCTAAAATACCTTTTTGGGTTTTGATTCACTTTTCCACCTTTCTTTCTTTCTTTTCATTTTATTTCTCACTTTCATTTGTTATCCCCTTCTCTCTATATATATTTTTTTCTTTTATTTTTCTTTTTATTTGGAGAAGGGGAGATTTTCAATTCAAGAGAAATATTTTTCTTACTTTCTCATCCCATACTTTTTCAACTACCTTTTTACCCTTTTTGTAATACTTTAGAAGGTCCCTCATCAAGCATTATTCATCAAAGTAATTCAAGGTACCAAGAAAAGTATTTTATTCATGTAGGCTCAAAATTGGGCAACTAAGGGGTAGCATTTAGTCAATCAAAGCTCAGAAGGCCGGAAAAATACCTAGTGCCTCAATCATTTTCAAAAATATTTTCAAAAATTTTTAAGCTTCAAAATGGTTTCAAGTCAAGTTCTAGAGAAATACAATCCAAGAGGAATAACACTCTAACACAAAGAATGGGGTAGATTTAGTGAGTACCCCTTTTTGGCTCAAAGTCTCACATTTTAGTAGTTCAAAAATCAATGAGAAACACAAATCTACGGAACCACATGCTAATTATCAACTATCAAAAGATTATCTCAAGAAATTTTTTTATTTGTAGCCTTATCACAAGAATAAAAAATTGGGTTCAAGAATTCACTATCTCAATTTATTTGGCCCTAAGTTCTTACAATCGGATGCATAATCTAAGCAAGGGGGTAATCTAATCATGTGATCATGCAAACTATGCCTATATGAATGCAACATGCAAAATGCAAAAGTACGCAAAAGTACCCCTACCCCAAGCTTAAAAACTTACATTGTCCCCAATGTAACTAATCAATTTGGAGAGAGGAGAAAAATGGAACGACTTACCAAGGCAGTAGCGGGTGCTGGCTCACATGCCTAGTCAGAAGGAATTGCATGAAAATTGGGTCACGACCGTGATGCATTCAGGTCCATAGGGGTAGCATGTCACGGCCGTGACCTTCATCACGGCAAGGTCGTGATGCTCTCTGATCTTCAGGGTCCTCCCATCACGCCCGTGATGGGGATCACGGCTGGGCCGTGATCCTTTCCGATCTTCAATTCTGGCTCATCACGGCCATGATCAGTGTCACGGCCTGGGCGTGATGGTTGATGACTTTGATTTTCCTTGTCCTTTTTGCTGACACTGGTCACGGCCGTGATGAGCCACCCATGAAGATCAGAGAGCATCACGGCCCAGCCATGATGACCATCACGGGCATAATAAGAAGACCCTGGAAGTCAAAAAGCATCACGGCCCAGCCGTGATACCCATCACGGGCGTGATGAGAGAACCCTGAAGAACAGAATTAATCACGGCCCAAACGTGATGGAGATCACGGCCGTGACAGATCAGCACCCAAAGTCAGAATGCATCACGGCCTGGCCGTGATTAGCATCACGGCCGTGATAGATGGTCGCGTTGTCGCGCACGCGCCAAAAAGAACGAGCGGGTTTTAAAACTGTAGTTTAGGGCGACAACTCGGATGTCGTCTCACAAGGACTCTTAAAGTGTTATTTTTCACAAAAATCAGTTTTTTTGTGGGGGGGGGGGGGGGGGGTTGGATTGGGATGCAAATAAGTAACAAGTAAAACAAAGCAATTAAAACATGGTAGTTCAAAGAGATTATCAAATAGCCAAAAACGATTAATCTACTGTTCTTGATTTCACAACTATCATCGGTTCATGTAATCCCAAGCCCTAAGCAGATTCTATTCCCCTGTCAGCTGTAGTAACAATTAACAAACGAAATCGTTACTACGGATATATGTTCCTATTCCTGAATTAAACAAACGGGGTTAAGCCCTCATGAACTAAACGAACATGAATGAACACACGCGAATTAAACAAACACGATTAAGTATAGGAACATAACATCACTGAAATGAATCAATACAACACTATACACTCCTGAATTAAACAAACAGAAATGTATAACATGGCATTAAAAAGGGAAAAACATACAAAACAGAGATTACAAAACCTCAAGTATGGTGGAAATCAATTACAATAGATTAATCTATGAAATTTAGTTCTCCATGAAAACGAAATACACACAGAAAAAATATGTAAACAGAACAATGGGGAAGCATAAGTTATTTTCAATCTGCCCAGAACAGCCTTTTATACTTCTTCAGAAATTTAGCCCACTCGCGAGGCGAGCCCTAATTCGCGAGGCGAATATTGTGAAGAGTCAGCAACCTTTGGCATTCTCGCGAGGCGAACAACGGCTAGCGGGGCGAAGAACTGAAGAGTCTTCTTATTACGCCCGTTATGAACATCAGGGGCCAACTATGATGCTTTCTGACTTCCATTACCGCGAGGCGAAGAAGTTATTCGCGAGGCGACCCCGAGAGCTTGCATATTTCTGGAACAGTCATCCTTCAGGGTCGCGAGGCGAGGTGCTGTTCGCGGGGCGAACCAGAGAGGATGTCATTTTCACTGTTCTGCTGGCTTTCAGGTTCGCGAGGCGAGAAAAACTCTCGCGAGGCGAATCCCCTGTTTCTTTATTCTCTCAACTTCTAATTAACCTGAAAACAAAGAAATAGCTATAAGTGCATTATTTGGCTCAAAACTGGCTAATTTAACCTAAAACTACCTTAGAGACTCAAAATACTGCTTAAGGACAATCTAATCTAATTTGGGTGAAAATAGGATATAATTTGCACAAAACCCTAGTCATACTAGCCATAAAACTAGATGAGCCAGAGGCTTATCAAAATACCCCAAACTTAAACTTTGCTTGTCCCCAAGCAAACTAAGACTCAAAAATCAAAAAGGCTCAAGACCTGGCAAGCTTAAAAGTTCAATCAACCTTGCACAAATTCAAGCTGTTCATCAAAACAGTTTTCTTCAATGTCCCCCCTTTCAACAAAAGCAATCCCCACAATCATTCATTCTAAACAATTGAGAATTTCATCATTCAAACAATCATCAATCTAATCAGGGGATCCGGGTTACACACAAGGGGGAGATCACCAATTTCAAACAACTGCCTTCCTCACAAGGGCATTTAGTGTTCACTCAATCGCTCAGTTTGTGTCAGGCTATCAACATTGCACTCAATTTCACTTTTCAAGAACACTTCCCATAAATTTGATTTTCATCTCCAAATGATTCCCACAGAAAACATGCATGCAACATCAAAAGGTCTTTTATGGGTTGTAATGGGGCCGGGCTAAGGGCAGGATATACAAAGGTACTAGGCTGAGGACCCTAGGAACTAAGAGAGCATGAGCTTTTTACACTTTGAAATTAAACTCAAGTTCCTTTTTTCATTCTTCACTTGCCTTGGGTGACAACAGCTTTTTTTTTCCTAATACTTTTATTTTTTTAACATTTTTACACTTTTCTTTTTTTCTCTTTTTTTCTTTTTTTTTTTTCAATTTTTTTTTCTACAAGCTTTTGGCTCCAACCTTTTTATTGTATTTTTTTTTCAATCCCAAACAACATATTACACCTTGCAGCCACCCCAAACTTAGTTTCTTGCACCCATTCTCTTTCTAAGATTCCATGCTCTCCTAATCCTAAGATCGGGTCAACATGGTTTTCCAGATTTTAGCTTATAACATTAGGTCATCAAGAATTAACAGCTAATCAGGCTCAATGGGGCTAACTAAGGAAACATGCATTAGGGATGGGTTATTTTTAGGCTAAGTAGTTATTTACAAAGAAAATGCCTAAATCATCTGAAGCAAACACATAATCATGCAAACCATAAAGAGATTCAAGCAAACTCAGGAAAGTGCAACTTAAAAGTGATTCTCATAGTCAAAAACATGTTGGAGGCTCAAAACCTCACCTGGACATTCATGCAAATTGTTTGACAGAGATTCTATCCCTAGTGTGTGCTTCCTATCACCCCAAACTTATCATAAATCATGCCATCATAACAAAATCTCAAAGTTCAGTTTTCAATCACATGGGGATCACTAAATTTTTTTTTCTTCAGAAACCCATTGTTCAACCTAGGGGAAATCATCACATCAATCATGCAATCAATCTGTGCAAAGTCAATCAAAATCCAGCAAACTTGCCAACATAAGACTTAACACAGCTCCTGAGCTTCTCAAATTATTCAGGAGCTTTATTAAAAGAAAAGAAAAAAAAACAAGATAAACAAAACTACAACTAGTTCCCTCCCCCGCACTTAAAACAACATTGTCCCCAATGAACAAAAGAACTATAAAATCAGAGTGAGGGAAAGGAAATGGTACTCCCTGATCAAGTGTCAGTGTAGGTGGGAGCTTCCAAGGAGAGCTCCTCAACATTAGCATCCGCAGGGTCACCAGCATCCACACCATGGAATGGCTTCAGCCTCTGCCCGTTAACCTTGAAGGTTTTGTTGGTACCTGCATCTTTGATCTCTACTGCACCATAAGGAAACACATTAGTAACAACAAATGGTCCAATCCACTTGGACCTAAGTTTCCCAGCCATTAATTTCAGGCGGGAATTAAACAGTAAGACTTTCTGGCCCATAAAAAATTCTTTCCTGGCAATCATCCTATCATGAAAATGTTTTGTTTTCTCTTTATAAATCCTGGAGCTTTCATAGGCTTCTAGCCTAAGCTCCTCAAGTTGCTGCAGCTGTAGTTTCCTTTCAACACCAGCTTTCTTCATGTCCATGTTACATCACTTGACTGCCCAATATGCACGGTGCTCAACTTCCACAGGGAGATGACATGCCTTACCAAATACAAGCCGAAAGGGGGACATTCCTATAGGCGTCTTGAAAACAGTCCTCTGAGTCCACAGTGCGTCTTCCAGACGGCAGCTCCATTCCTTTCTATTCGGCTGCACCATCTTCTCTAGTATCTGCTTGATCTCCCTGTTTGATATCTCAGCCTGGCCATTGGTCTGGGGATGATAAGCAGTGGAAACTCTATGCACAACCCCATATTTTCTGAGTAAGGCTTCCATGGTTCTGCTGCAGAAGTGAGTGCCCTGGTCACTGATGATAGCCTTAGGTATGCCAAACCTGCAAAAAATGTTGGACCTAACAAATTTGGAAACAACTTTAGCATCGTTAGTCCTAGTGGGGATTGCTTCCACCCACTTTGAAACATAGCCAACAGCCAAAAGAATATACAGAAAGCCAAAAGAAGGAGGGAAAGGACCCATGAAATCAATCCCCCACACATCAAAAACCTCACAAAAAAGCATGGGCTGCTGAGGCATCTCACTGCTGCGAGTGATGGCAGGGCCTGTTGTTTGACATTCCTTGCAATTCCTGTAGACCTCATAGGCATCTCTAAAAATTGTGGGCTAGTAAAACCCCGAATCCAGGACATTTCTTGCCGTCCTCTGTGGTCCAAAATGTCCTCCAACTTGAGAGGCATGTGAAAAGTTCAAGATGGACTCTGTCTCATGATCGGGGACACCTCCGAATCACCTGATCACTGCAAAACTTCCAAAGGTACGGATCATCCCACACATAGTACTTTGCATCGCTCCTGAGCTTGTGGAACTTGGATCTACTTGTACCTGCAGGAACAACACCAGCAACAATAAAGTTAACTATGTCAGCAAACCAGGGGGTTACCCCATACAGATGTAGTAGTCTCTCATAAGGGAAGTCATCTTGGATGGGAGAAGGATCCTCATCCCTTGCTATTCGGCTCAAGTGATCGGCTACCAAATTTTCAGCTCCACTCTTGTCTTTTATCTCCACATTGAACTCTTGGAGCAAAAGCATCCACCGGATCAGTCTTGGCTTAGCTTCTGGTTTCTTTAACAGGTACTTCAGGGCTGCATGGTCAGTGAAAACAATAACCCTAGAACCTAGCAAATATGACCTAAACTTATCAAGTGCAAATACAACAGCTAGCAGTTCTTTCTCAGTGGTGGTGTAATTTGATTGTGCAGCATCTAATGTCCTAGAAGCATAGTGAATGACATGGGCAACCTTGCCCACTCTTTGTGCCAGAACTGCTCCCACAGCAAAATTGGAAGCATCACACATGAGTTCAAAAGGGAGTGTCCAGTCTGGGGGCTGGATGATGGGGGTAGAGGTCAATGCTCTTTTCAGGTAGTCAAATGCCTTCTTGCAATTTTCATCAAACTGAAACATGGTATCATTCTTCAGCAGGTTTGACAATGGCAGAGCTATCTTGCTGAAGTCCTTAATAAAGCTCCTGTAGAAACCTGCATGACCAAGAAAAGAGCGGATCTCGCGTACGCAAGATGGGTAAGGCAATGAAGAAATCACATCAATTTTTGCAGGATCTACTGAAATACCCTCTTTAGAAATTACATGACCCAAAACAATCCCCTGTTCTACCATAAAGTGACATTTTTCATAGTTCAAAATCAGATCAGTCTCAATGCATCTTTCAAGAACTAAACTCAGACTATGCAGACATGCATCAAATGAGGAGCCATATACAGTGAAGTCATCCATGAACACCTCCATACAATTTTCAATGAATTCAGTAAAAATGCTAAGCATGCATCTTTGGAAGGTGCCAGGAGCATTGCAAAGGCCAAATGGCATCCTCCTATAGGCAAATGTACCGAAGGGGCATGTGAAAGTGGTCTTTTCCTGATCCTCAGGGGCAATATGGATCTGGAAATACCCGGAAAAACCATCAAGAAAGCAGTAATGAGATTTACCAGCCAGCCGATCCAGCATTTGATCTATGAATGGCAAAGGAAAATGATCCTTTCTGGTGGCCTGGTTCAACTTCCTATAATCTATACAGACTCGTCAGCTATTCTGGACTCTAGTAGGTACAAGCTCATTATTATTATTTCTAACTACTGTGAGATCGGACTTTTTGGGTACAACTTGCACCGGACTTACCCAAGTACTATCAGAGATGGGGTATATAATACCTTCCTGCAGAAGTTTAGTCACCTCTTTCTTCACCACATCCAGAATCAATGGGTTCAGCCGCCTCTGGGCCTGCCTTACTGGTTTAGCCCCATCCTCCAATAGAATTCTGTGCATGCATCTGGTGGGGCTAATTCCTGGAATATCAGCCAAGGTCCACCCAATAGCCTTCTTGTGCTTCTTCAGAACCTCCAATAGTTTGGCTTCCTGGACAGAGTCAAGGCTGGAGGAAATGATGACTGGAAGTTTTTCATTCGTCTCCAGGTAGGCATACTTCAGGTTCCCAGGAAGTGGCTTGAGCTCTAGGGAGGGTGGCTGCTCAACGGATGGTACATTGGGAGTAGCCATGATGTCAAGGACTTCTGGCAGAAGGCATGACTTCACTCTCACTATCACTATCACCCTGCAAGGTTGAATCAAGAAACTCAGCACAAACAGCACACGGGTTAGTGTCAGTACAGTTAGTACATGAATATAAATCATCAAAACCAGAAATAAATGGAAAATCTGAAACAAGGTCCTCATGGGTATCATCAATGATCTCAGAAAGCAGCTCTAATTGGAAAACCGAGTGCTCCTCCAGGGGGTGTTTCATAGCATCAAAGATGTTGAACTTTGCCACAATATCGCCAAACTCCATAGACATAGTCCCATCATTCACATCAATCTTAGTCTTGGCTGTCTTCATGAACGGTCTGCCCAGGATTATAGGTGATCTACTGGAATGTGTTTCTCCTGCCATGTCTAGGATGTAGAAGTCAGCAGGGAAAATCAGCTCATCAACTTGTACCAGAACATCTTCTACCATTCCCATGGGGCGGGCACTGGTCCTGTTGGCCAAATGGATGGTGAGACCTGTATACTGCAAGGGCCCAAGATCAAGGTTATTAAAGATGGAGGTAGGCATGACATTTATGGAGGCACCCAAATCCAACATGCAGTTTTCAAATTTCCTGTCCCTAATAGTGCATGGAATAGTAAATGTGCCCAGATCCTTGCACTTTTGTGGTAATGCCTGAGTAGGGGCTAAAACAGCAACTCTTTCTGATGCAGACTTACACTGGATAAGAGCTGAAACATTTCTTCCCAAATCAACTCTCTCATTATTCTTCAACTTCCTCTTGTTGGTGCATAGATCCTTGAGAAATTTCGCATACTTGGGCACCTGCTTGATCACATCTAGAAGGGGAATATTCACAGCTACCTTTCTGAACACATCTAAAATCTCCTTTTCCTTGTCTTCACCACCAATCTTCTTATTTTTCTGAACTGTGTGGGAAGGGGATTGGTGGTCTGTACACTTTCTCAACTTCAACTTCAACAGTAGGCTCAGGAGTTACCTCAAATATTTCTTCATCCTTTCCAGAGGTGGCCTCAACAACTCTTCCAGATCTCAGAGAAACGGCACTCACATTAGGGTTGGAGGCATTGGGATTTATCACTGGTTGTGCCGGCAGCTGGGTTGTCCCTTGAACTTGCTGTATGTTATTCATGGATGTGGCCAGCTGTCCAATCTGTGTCCTCAAATCTTGAATGCTAGCATCTGTTCGCTGCTGAAACTGTGCCTGTGAAGCTGCAACCTGTCCAACCTGCTGCTGAAGCTGGAGGTTGTTTGTGGCCAATTGCTTGAGCATATCCTCTAGGGAAGGTCCAGAAGGTGCAGAAGTAGTCACTTGGGGAGGATTCTGTGGTGCTGCCATCGGTTGTTGTTGGAATGAGTTCCCATACCGAAGATTAGGATGATTCCTCCAATTGGGATGGTACCTATTTGTTGAGAGGTCTGGAGTCTGCTGTACACTGTTCGATTGTTTCCTTGATTATAGGGATTTACTGCATAAGCTTGAGGCGCTTCACTGACGAACTCTTCTCTCTGGATGGGGCATGCATCATATGGGTGCTCAGGAGAGTTGTACATGCTACACAACCTTGCAGGCTGAACCCTATCTATTGCCAATTGCCTTACAAAAGAAGTTAGCTCATCCATTCTATTCTCAAGGGCCTGGTTGGAAGAGGAACTATGGACCTCATGCACACTCTTGTCTCAACAGAATTTCTTCTGGTAGTAAACTGCGGGGAATTCAATGACATATTCTCAATGAGTTGCTTGGCAGCAGCTGGGGTCTTATCAACAAGTGCTCCCCCACTAGCAGCATCCAAAAGATTCCTATCCATCGGCAGTAATCCTTCATAAAAGTACTGGATAAGAAGTTGTTCAGAAATCTGATGCTGGGGGCAACTGGATACCAAATGCTTGAATCTTTCCCAATATTCAGCCAACGACTCATTCCCTTGCCTGATGCCACATATTTCTTTCCTTATTGACGCAGCTCTTGAAGCGGGAAAATATCTTTCTAGGAAAACCCTCTTCAAATCATTCCAGGTGGTGATAGAGTTCGGCTCAAGATATAACAGCCAATCCTTTGCAGCTCCCTGGAGTGAGAACGGAAAAGCTTTCAGCTTGATGCTATACTCAGTTACTCCCTCTGACCTCGAGGTTGTGGAGCAGACAACTTGGAATTCCTTCAAGTGCTTGTGTGGATCCTCACCTGCAAGACCATTAAACTTTGGCAACAAGTGAATGAAACCAGATTTTAATTCAAAAGGAGTATCAGCACCAGGATATGAAATACACAATCCATTATAATTTACATCAGGGGCAGCAAGCTGTCTTAATGTCCTTTGGTCTCCCATGTTTTCAAAAACAGTTTTAGAATTATAATCACTACTAGTGCTAGCCCGAAATTCTCTACGGAGTGGTGCAGTGTTCTTTCAATTTCCGGGTCAAAATCACACAATTCAGGGCAATTGGACCTAGTAGCCAGACCAATTCAAAACAAAAACGAAAATAAAAGAAAAAGAAAAGAAAGAAAAAAAAGTAAAAATAACAAATAAGAGTCCCCGGCAACGGCGCCAATTTTCTTGGTCGCGCACGCACCAAAAAGAACGAGCGGGTTTTAAAACTGTAGTTTAGGGCGACAACTCGGATGTCGTCTCACAAGGACTCTTAAAGTGTTATTTTTCACAAAAATCAGTTTGGGGGGGCTTGGATTGGGATGCAAATAAGTAACAAGTAAAACAAAGCAATTAAAACAGGGCAGTTCAAAGAGATTATCAAATAGCCAAAAACGATTAATCTACTGTTCTTGATTTCACAACTATCATCGGTTCATGTAATCCCAAGCCCTAAGCAAATTCTATTCCCCTTTCAGTTGTAGTAACAATTAACAAACGAAATCGCTACTACGGATATATGTTCCTATTCCCGAATTAAACAAACGGGGTTAAGCCCTCATGAACTAAACGAACATGAATGAACACACGCGAATTAAACAAACGCGATTAAGTATAGGAACATAACATCACTGAAATGAATCAACACAACACTATACACTCCTGAATTAAACAAACAGAAATGTATAACATGGCATTGAAAAGGGAAAAACATACAAAACAGAGATTACAGAACCTCAAGTACGGTGGAAATCAATTACAATAGATTAATCTATGAAATTTAGTTCTCCATGAAAACGAAATACACACAGAAAAAATATGTATACAGAACAATGGGGAAGCATAAGTTATTTTCAATCTGCCCAGAACAGCCTTTTATACTTCTTCAGAAATTTAGCCCACTCGCGAGGCGAGCCGTAATTCGCGAGGCGAATATTGTGAAGAGTCAGCAACCTTTGGCATTCTCGCGAGGCGAACAACGGCTAGCAGGGCGAAGAACTGAAGAGTCTTCTTATTACGCCCGTTATGAACATCAGGGGCCAACTGTGATGCTTTCTGACTTCCATTATCGCGAGGCGAAGAAGTTATTCGCGAGGCGACCCCGAGAGCTTGCATATTTCTGGAACAGTCATCCTTCAGGGTCGCGAGGCGAGGTGCTGTTCGTGGGGCGAACCAGAGAGGATGTCATTTTCACTGTTCTGCTGGCTTTCAGGTTCACGAGGCGAATCCCCTGTTTCTTTATTCTCTCAACTTCTACTTAACCTGAAAACAAAGAAATAGCTATAAGTTCATTATTTGGCTCAAAACTGGCTAATTTAACCTAAAACTACCTTAGAGACTCAAAATACTGCTTAAGGACAATCGAATCTAATTTGGGTGAAAATAGGATATAATTTGCACAAAACCCAACCCTGGTCATACTAGCCATAAAACTAGATGAGCCAGAGGCTTATCAATAGACTGGAATTTGAATGCGCGCCCTTGGCAGAATGCGTCACGCCCAGGGCAGACGCAAATCATATAGAATTTTCGTTGTTTTTTCTTAATCAACTTTTCTCTCGCTGAATCTACCCCCCACCCCCAAATCGATTTCTAGGTTGATAACAATCCAAGAGTCCTTGAGATACGATACTCGAGTTGTCGTGCCCTAACTATAGTTTTTTTAACCACTCGTTCTTTTTGACCCGTGTGCGACAGCGGATCAAAATTGGCGCCGTTGTCGGGGACTCTTGTTGTTATTAACGGATTTGCTGATTAATTTCTGAATTAGTTCTATCTACTAGGTCTAGCTGTTCTGACTTGTTTGATTTCGATCCTGAAATTGAAAGAACTTTGCACACACGCCGTAGAGCAGTTCAGGCTAGCACTAGTTCACCAACCAATAGTGATTTTGATTCTGTACTTGCTTTTGATAACATGGTTGATCTAAGAACATTAAGCAGCTTGCTGCTCCTGATGTTAATTACAATGGTTTGTGTATTGAATATGCTGATGTTGTTGCTCCTTTTGAATTGAAATCTGGTTTAATACACTTGTTGCCAAGGTTTAGTGGTCTTGCAGGTGAGGATCCGCATAAGCATCTGAAAGAATTCCAGGTTATTTGCTCTACACCCTTGAGACCGGAAGGAATAGCAAAAGACCATATCAAGTTGAGAGCCTTCCCATTCTCACTTCAAGGTGCTGCGAAGGATTCGTTGTATTACCTTGAACCGAATTCTGTTACAACCTGGAATGATTTGAAGAAAGTCTTCCTAGAGTGAGACTTCCCTGCCTCCAGAGCTGCATCAATCAGGAAGGAGATATGTGGTATTAGACAAGGCAATGAATCATTGGCCGAGTACTGGGAGAGATTCAAGAAGCTAGTGTCCAGTTGTCCTCAGCACCAGATTTCCGAGCAGCTGCTTATTCAGTACTTTTATGAGGGATTGCTACCAATGGACAGGAACATTTTAGATGCTGCTAGCGGAGGAGCGCTTGTTGATAAGACTCCAGCTGCCGCCAAGTCACTGATTGAGAACATGTCACTCAACTCCCAGTAGTTCACAACCAGAAACAATTCTGTCGAGGCAAGGGTTGTGAATGAGGTCCATGTTTCCTGTTGACTCTTTTGGCAAGTGCACCAAATCGTACAAGTACTAATAATGAGAGTAGAGTATCGTCCCACGAGGATTGAGATTCAAGTAACAACGACAACTAAGCAATCGATATTTGAACGGATAAAACTCATATTTCCAACAAGTAATTGAGATGTTGAATTAAGTGTTGTCACAAAGGTAATTGAATTAGGTTTTCTTTTATCACACAATCAATGCAATGGAAAACAAATGAACAATTAAGAAGAATCAAGTATTTAAGACGGTTAGGAATCGGAATCACCCAATCTTCATTTAATGTAGCTCACAGAACCCTAATATTCAATTCAATTCATTCAATTGACATTCAAGTCACTGATTTAGATCTATCCCTAATTCCTTAGGTGAATCAAAATTGGCACAAGCAGTAAGCACAAGACTTATAAAGAATGCACTGCAATGAAGTTCTAATCCTAGAATCAACCTCACAGTGGTAATCTATTCTAGTTCTAGCATGAACACATATTTTCCAATTATGCATTCATTCATATGATCAATTTCATGAATGGCCAATTCAGGAAAAGCATTAATCATTGAAGAGATTACTCAATTTGAACGAATTTGAATTGAAATCGGAGTTAGAACAAACTTACATCAAGATCTGATTGAACTCATCCTATACTAACCTAGGGAATTTAGAAACTCATAACTACAAGATGAAATCTAGAAGAAATAGAAGAGATCTGAGGTAGAGAAGCCATGGATTCTTCAATCCTCTCTTCCAAAAGCTCTTGAACACCCAGACTTCAGCACCCTCTCAGATAACAGAGTAGAATCAGAGTAAAAATGACCAGAAGTCCCTATTCAATCTATAGAAACGTGAATTTATAGGTTCTCTGTTCGTCCCCCAGTGCTGGGGCGCCCCTGGCCTGCGCTAGGCGCCCAAACACTGCTCTCTGTCTGCTGCTGCTGCATCATTAGCGTTGGGCGCTACACACTGGCGCTGGGCGCTGGTGCCTGCCCTGCATCCTGTAGTTTTCTTCCATTTCTGTTCAGGCTGAGCGTCCAATTCAGATCTGAGCGCTGGGCTACCGTTCCTGCATACTTTCAACATTTTTGAGTATATTTGTGATATAAAAGGATCACAACTCTAATCCAAACTTTATTCAATCAAAGTATGTATTTTCCTATCACTTTTCCTATGATTTCTAAGGTTATTTATGAATTCTTTCCTAATTACACTTTCAAACTAACATAAATTGCACCGTTATCACAACCCCAAACTTAGAAATTTTTCTTGTCCCCGAGCAATTAATCAAAGTCATCAGAAGGGTAAAAGAGATGGAGTTTGATGATCAAATCCCTTATGAAGCTCCTTACTTCATGCATGACTTCAACTCATAGCATTTTTGCAAATTGCACAAACTTCACACAATCATCCATCAATTCCAATAAATCACATGCTTTCTTATTTCAATACAATCAACCATACTACCAGATCAGCTCAACTGAATGCACAAAATTATCCCTTGCAACCTCTCTATTTCAGTGTTTCACACATCCTTACTTGGTCATAGTTGCTCTCAAGTCCAATCCACCTGCATTTCTCAATCCTACTCTTGACAAGATGCTAGCACACACATCACAAATGCCAATGCAACACATATCATGAGGTCTTTCATTTGGATGTAATGGGGCTAAGGTACGGGTGGATGAGAATAAGGATATATAGGCTATGCTACTATGGCTTCAAGGGCTATTTGGACACTTTTGGGATTTTCACTTGCCTAGTTTAGCTCCAAGCACATAAGCATGCACTTTAAACACACAAGTTTTGTTTTTGATATTATTGATCAAAAATCCCCAGCAACGGCGCCAAAAACTTGTTGACTCTTTTGGCAAGTGCACCAAATCGTACAAGTAATAATAATGAGAGTAGAGTATCGTCCCACGAGGATTGAGATTCAAGTAACAACGACAACTAAGCAATCGATATTTGAACGGATAAAACTCATATTTCCAACAAGTAACCGAGATGTTGAATTAAGTGTTGTCACAAAGGTAATTGAATTAGGTTTTCTTTTATCACACAATCAATGCAATGGAAAACAAATGAACAATTAAGAAGAATCAAGTATTTAAGACGGTTAGGAATCGGAATCACCCAATCTTCATTTAATGTAGCTCACAGAACCCTAATATTCAATTCAATTCATTCAATTGACATTCAAGTCACTGATTTAGATCTATCCCTAATTCCTTAGGTGAATCAAAATTGGCACAAGCAGTAAGCACAAGACTTATAAAGAATGCACTGCAATGAAGTTCTATTCCTAGAATCAACCTCACAGTGGTAATCTATTCCAGTTCTAGCATGAACACACGTTTTCCAATTATGCATTCATTCATACGATCAATTTCATGAATGGCCAATTCAGGAAAAGCATTAATCATTGAAGAGATTATTCAATTTGAACGAATTTGAATTGAAATCGGACTTAGAACAAACTTACATCAAGATCTGATTGAACTCATCCTATCCTAACCTAGGGAATTTAGAAACTCATAACTACAAGATGAAATCTAGAAGAAATAGAAGAGATCTGAGGTAGAGAAGCCATGGATTCTTCAATCCTCTCTTCCAAAAGCTCTTGAACACCCAGACTTCAGCACCCTCTCATATAACAGAGTATAATCAGAGTAAAAATGACAAAAAATCCCTGTTCAATCTGCAGAAACGCGAATTTATAGGTTCTCTGCGCGTCCCCCAGCGCTAGGGCGCCCCTGGCCTGCGCTGGGCGCCCAAACACTGCTCTCTGTCTGCTGCTGCTGCATCATTATCATTGGGCGCTACACACTGGCGCTGGGCGCTGGTGCCTGCCCTGCATCCTGCAGTTTTCTTCCATTTCTGTTCAGGCTGAGCGTCCAATTCAGGGCTGAGCGCTGGGCTACTGTTCCTGCATACTTTCAACATTTTTGAGTATATTTGTGATATAAAAGGATCACAACTCTAATCCAAACTTTATTCAATCAAAGTATGTATTTTCCTATCACTTTTCCTATGATTTCTAAGGTTATTTACGAATTCTTTCCTAATTACACTTTCAAACTAACATAAATTGCACTGTTATCATTTCCTCTCCCCACAATGCCCTTGAAACCAGACTTGATGAGCTTACTTCTTTAGTGAAATAGTTGGCAATGGATAAAGCTCGAACTACAAGGCTGTGTGGTATCTGTATTTCTCCTGAACACCTGACCAATACATGTCCCATTCTGAAAGATGAGTCGGTCACTGATTTGCCTCAAGCATATGCAGCCAATCTTTACAATCAAGGCAACAATCAGAACAGGTACAGCATTCCTGACCTTTCCACTAATAAGTACCACCCTAACTGGAGGAACCATCCAAACCTTCGGTATGGAAACTCATCCACACAACAACAACAACCAATGTTACCGCTGGCACCACCACAGAATTCTCCCCAAGTGACCCCCTCTGCACCTTCCGGACCTTCACTAGAGGACCTTGTCAAGCAAATGGCTACGAACAATCTCCAGTTTCAGCAACGAACGGATTCTAGTATTCATGCTTTGCACCACACAGATTGGACAGCTTGCCACTTCGATGAATGCCATGCAGCAAGCTCAAGGATCGAACCAACTACCTGCACAGCCAGTGGTGAATCCTAATGTCCCAAATCCTAATGTGAGTGCAATTACTTTGAGATCCGGGAAGATTGCAGAACTAGCCCCTGAAAATAAAAAAGTTGTTGAGGTAACACCTGAACCTTCTGTTGTTGTTGAGACTGAAAAGGAGTATGTGCCACCAATCCCCTTCCCGCAAAGAGTACTGAAAAATAAAAAGGTTGATGAGGAAGACAAAGAGAGAGAGATTCTGGATGTGTTCAGAAAAGTGGCAGTGAACATCCCGCTCCTTGATGCGATTAAGCAGGTTCCGAAATATGCAAAGTTTCTAAAGGATTTGTGCACACACAAGAGGAGGTTAAAGGGTAATGAGAGTCAATTTGGGGCGAAATGTTTCAGCCCTCATTCAACCTAAGCCTGCACCTAAAAAGGTCACTGTTTCAGCCCTCACTCGGGCAATGCCACATAAATGCAAGGATCCGGGAACTTTTGCTATTCCATGTACCATTGGGGATAGTAAATTCGACAATTGCATGTTGGATTTGGGAGCTTCTATTAATGTCATGCCTAATTCTGTTTTCAGCAATCTTGATCTTGGTCCCTTGGAGCATAGAAGTCTTACTATTCAGTTGGCAAACAGGACCAATGCTCGCCCCATTGGAGTAGTGGAAGATGTGCTTGTTCAAGTCAATGACTTGATTTTCCCTGCTGATTTTTACATCCTGGACATGGCAGGGGAAACGAATTCAAGCAGATCACCAATCATTCTGGGCAGACCGTTCATGAAAACGGCGAAGACAAAGATTGATGTTGATGATGGAACCATGTCCATGGAATTTGGTGACATTGTTGCGAAATTCAACATTTTCGATGCTATGAAGCATCCCTTGGAAGAGCACTCTGTTTTTCAAATAGAGTTGCTCTCTGAAATTGTTGATGACACTTATGATGATTTGGTTGCTGATTTTCCATCTATTTCTGGTTTTGATGATGTTTATTCATGTGTTGATTGTACTAACACTGACCCTTGTGCTGTTTGTACTGAGATTGATGCCGCCTTGCAGGGTGACAGTGTAAGTGAGGCTGTTTATTCAGTTGAAGTTCTTGACAGCACGGCTGCCCCAAACATACCATCTATTGAGCAGCCACCTTCCCTAGAGCTTAAGCCACTTCCTGAAAATCTGAAATATGCTTATTTGGAGAGGAATGAAAAACTTTCGGTTATAATTTCCTCTAACCTTGATGTTGACCAAGAAACTAAGCTCTTGCAGGTTTTGAAGAAGCATAAGAAGGCGATTGGGTGGACCTTGGCCGACATACCAGGTATTAGCCCATCCAGGTGTATGCATAGGATTCTGTTGGAGGATGGGGCTAAAACGGTTAGGCAGCCCCAAAGACGGCTCAACCCCTTGATTCTTGATGTTGTGAAGAAGGAGGTAACAAAACTCTTGCAGGCGGGTATCATATACCTTATCTCTGACAGTAATTGGGTGAGCCCAGTGCAAGTTGTACCTAAGAAATCGAGACTCACAGTGGTAAAGAATGAAAACAATGAACTTGTCCACACTAGAGTTCAGAATAGCTGGAGAGTTTGCATTGATTACAGGAGATTAAACCAGGCTACTTGAAAGGATCACTTTCCTTTGCCGTTCATCGATCAGATGCTTAAACGACTAGCTGGTAGATCACACTACTATTTTCTTGATGGTATTTCAGGTTACTTCCAGATCCATATTGCACCAGAGGATCAAGAAAAGACAACCTTCATGTGCTCTTTCGGCACTTTTTCTTACAGGAGGATGCCATTTGGTCTTTGCAATGCTCCTGGCACATTCCAGAGATGCATGATTAGTATTTTCACTGAATATATTGAGAATTGCATGGAAGTGTTTATGGATGATTTCACTGTTTATGGTTCCTCATTTGATGCATGCTTGCATAGTTTGAATCTGGTTTTGGAGAGATGCATTGAAACTGACCTTGTTTTGAATTATGAAAAATGTCATTTTATGGTTGAACAAGGGATTGTTTTGGGGCATATTATTTCTGAAAAAGGTATTTCAGTAGATCCTGCTAAGATTGAGGTGATTTCTACACTGCCTTACCCATCTTGCGTTCGCGAGATTCGCTCTTTTCTTGGTCATGCAGGTTTTTACAGGTGCTTCATAAAGGATTTCAGCAAGATAGCTCTTCCTCTGTCAAACTTTTTGAAAAATGATGCCATTTTCAACTTTGATGACAAATGCAAGAAGGCGTTTGATTTCTTGAAGGAAGCATTGACCTCTACTCCCATCATCCAGCCTCCTGACTGGACCCTCCCTTTTGAGATTATGTGTGATGCCTCTAACTATGCCGTGGGGGCTGTCCTTGCACAAAGGGTGGGCAAGGCTGCCCATGTGATTTATTATGCTTCTAGAACTTTAGATGCTGCACAGGCTAATTACACCACTACTGAAAAGGAACTTCTAGCTATTGTTTTTGATCTTGATAAATTCAGATCATATTTGCTAGGTTCCAAGGTTGTTGTTTTTACTGACCATGCAGCTTTGAAGCACTTGTTGAAGAAACCAGAAGCAAAACCGAGATTGATTCGGTGGATGTTGTTGCTCCAAGAGTTTAATGTAGAGATTAAAGACAAGAGTGGAGCTGAGAATTTAGTGGCTGATCACTTGAGCAGAATAAAGAGGGATGAAGATCCTTCCCCCATTCAGGATGACTTTCCTGATGAGCAGCTTTTACAGTTACATGGGGTAACTCCTTGGTTTGCTGATATTGTTAACTATCTTGTTGCTGGTGTTTTTCCGACAGGTGCAACTAGGTCACAAATTCACAAACTCAAGAGTGATGCCAAATATTATGTTTGGGATGATCCATATCTTTGGAAATTTGGCAGTGATCAGGTAATTAGGAGATGTGTCCCCGACTATGAGATTGGATCTATTCTGCATTTTTCTCATGCTTCTCAAGTAGGGGGACACTTTGGGCCACAAAGGACTACAAGAAAAATCCTTGATTCAGGTTTTTATTGGCCCACCATTTTTAAGGATGCTTATGAGGTTTACCGCACTTGTAAAGAGTGTCAGACAGCAGGTACAGCCATCACTCGTAAGAGTGAAATGCCTCAGTAACCTATGCTTTTCTGTGAGGTGTTTGACGTGTGGGGAATTGACTTTATGGGTCCTTTCCCTGCATCTTTTGGTTTTATCTATATTCTACTTGCTGTTGATTATGTTTCAAAGTGGGTGGAAGCTATCCCCACTAGGACTAATGATTCTAGAGTTGTTGCAAATTTTGTCAGGTCCAATATCTTCTGCAGGTTCGGAATACCTCGGGCTATCATAAGCGACCAAGGCACTCATTTTTGTAACCGCACCATGGAAGCTTTACTCTGAAAGTATGGAGTTGTGCATAGGGTCTCCACTGTATATCATCCCCAAACTAATGGGCAGGCTGAGATCTCAAACAGAGAGATCAAACAGATCTCAGAGAAAGTGGCGTAGCCAAATAGGAAGGATTGGAGCCGCCGTCTAGAAGACGCACTTTGGGCTCAAAGAACAGCTTTCAAGACACCAATAGGGATGTCTCCCTATAGACTTGTGTTCGGGAAGGCATGCCATCTTCCTATTGAGATTGAGCACCGTGCTTATTGGGCGGTCAAAAGATGTAATTTGGAAATGCAAAAAGCAGGCATTGAAAGGAAACTCCAATTGCAGCAGCTTGGAGAGATTAGGTTAGAAGCCTATGAAAGCTCCCGAATCTACAAAGAGAAAACTAAGCACTTCCATGATAAGATGATTTTTAGGAAGGAATTCTCTGTGGGCCAACAGGTTTTATTGTTTAACTCCCGCCTGAAAGTGATGGCTGGGAAGCTTCGATCCAAGTGGATTGACCCATTTATTGTTACTGATGTTTTCCCTCACGGTGCAGTAGAAATAAAAAGTGCAGGTAGCAACAAAGTTTTTAAGGTTAATGGGCAGCGCTTGAAGCTATTCCATGAGAGCTCGGTGCCTGAAGATGGGACCATTGAAGATCTCTCCTTGGGAGAGCCCACCTACACTACAACTTGATCAGGGAGCACCTTCTCCTTTCCCTCACTCTTATTTTATATTTATGTTCTTTCATTGAGGACAATGTATGTCTTAAGTGTGGGGGAGGGAACCAATTGTTTTGTTTTTGTTTTGTTTTCCTTGTTTGTGTTGCTTTGAGTCGTTTGTGTGCGAGTCTTGTGTCGGTAAGCTTGATGGATTTTAATCAAATTTTGCATAGATGGATTGCATGATATGTGTTGACTGTTGATGATTTCCCCCTAGATTTTGAAAATTGAAAATTGATCCCCATGTGAAAAATTGAAAATTAAACTTTGAGATATTCTATTGTGATTGCATGATTTATGATAAGTTTGGGGTGAAGGGATGCACACACTAGGGATTGAATCTCGGTCAAACAATTTGCGAAAAATGTCCAGGTGAGGATTTGAGCCTCCAACATGTTTTTAATTGTGTGAATCACTTTTAAGTTGCACTTTCCCGGATTTGCTTAAATCTCTTCATGGTTTGCATGCTTATGTGGTTGCATCAAATGATTTAGGCAATTTTCTTTGAAATAACTACTTGGCCTAAAAAGAACCATCCCTAATGCATGTTCCCTAGTTAGCCACATTGAACCTAATAAGCCTATCGTTTCTTGATGACCCTACGTTATAAGCCAAAAATCTGGAAAAACCAAGTTAACCCGATCTTAGGATTAGGAGAGCATGGAAGCTTAGCAAGAGAAGGGTTGCAAGAAACTAAGTTTGGGGTGGCTGCAAGGTTTGATATGTCATTCTGGGTTGAGAAAAAGAAAAAATGAAGGTTGGAGCCAAAGGCAAAGGAAAAAAGAAGAAGAAAAGAACAAATTGTCAAAAAAGAAAAGGGTATTGGAAGAAAAAGGCTGTAGTCACCCAAAGCAAAAAGAAAAATGGAAAAAGGAATTTGAGTGGAAGTTCAATGTGTCAAAATGCTCATGCTCTCTCAGTTCCTAGGGACTTAAGCCTAGTACCTTTGAATATCCTATCTTTAGTCAGGCCCCATTACAACCTTTAAAAGACCTTTTGATGTTGCATGCATGTTTTCGTGGGAACTTTGTTTGAGATGAAAATCAAATTCATGGGAAGTGCTCTTGAAATGTGAAATTGAGTGAAGAGTTGATAGCCTAAACAAATTGAGCGAATGAGTGAAATATTAAATGCCCTTGTGATGAAGGCGATTGTTTGAAATTGGTGATCTCCCTTTTGTGTGTAACTTGGATCCCTTGCTCAGATTACTGATTGCATGAATGATGGAATTCTCAATTGTTTAAAGTAAATGAATGTGGGGATTACATTGTTGCAAAGGGGGAAAGCATTGAAGAAAAATTGTTTTGATAAAATTGCATGAAATTTGTGCGAAATTGGTTGAATCCTTTAAGCTTGCCAAGTTTGAGTCTTTTTGAGTTTTAGTTTGCTTGGGGACAAGCAAAGTTTAAGTTTGGGGTATTTTGATAAGCTTTTGGCTCGACTAGTTTTATAACTAGTAAGACCATGGCTTTTGCACTAATTACTCGAGTTTAATCTCGTTTTCGCCCGAATTTGGATTTAATTGTCCTCAAGCAATATTTTGAGTTTCTTAAGTAGTTTAGGACATTTTAGTTAATTTTGAGTCAAATAAAGCATTTACTGCTATTTCATGTTTTTAGGTTAATAAGAAGAGCAAAAAGGGAAGGACTCTTGAAGCAGAAGCCATCACGGCCAGGCCGTGACACTGGTCACGGCCAGGCCGTGACACTGGTCACGGCCAGGCCGTGACACTGGTCACGGCCGTGATGAGCCACCCATGAAGATCAGAGAGCATCACGACCCAGCCGTGACGACCATCACGGGCGTAATAAGAAGACCCTGGAAGTCAGAAAGCATCACGGCCCAGCCGTGATACCCATCACGGGCATGATGAGAGTGTTGGTGTAAGCCCTAGAGGCCAATGTATTTCTTTAGAGTTACATTTGTATCTTGCTATTTCATATATATATGATATGAGGCATTCCAGTTTATTGTGTTACTTGTTTAAACATAATAAAGTCCTTAGAATAGAAATTTCTGTTCAATAGAATATCAAGTATATGACTTGATCGTGAGACACTATTGAACAATGAAATCCTATTCTTAAATATCCGTAGTCAAGTATTTTATTAATAAGGACAATAATAATACAATTGAGACTATTATGTGTGCAGACTGATGACCACATCTCACGGGTCATAGATATGAGATATCGAGTTGCCACATAGGTACGCATTAAGGTAATGATGTACTGGATTGACCCACCATGAGAACACTACATGGAGCGTTATGTGAGTGTCATAAGTAGTTCTCATAGTGACAATGGTGTATGTAATCCTTCGACCTGAAATCACTACGATCCCTACATGAGGAGTCGTGTGCTTTAATATCGTCAAACGTCATCTGTAATAGGATGATTATAAAGACGATCATTGGGCATACCACGAGCCATGCGGAGGGATGTGAGTGACCTAGATGGAATTTGTCCCTCCTACATAACAGGAGTAATATCTGTGGGCCCCCTGATAGAGTGAGACTGTAAAATGCATGGTCGTGCTGAAATGAGTCAATATGAGATATTGACCTCATTTGTTGTTAAGTCTACTCGGGTATCAGGGAATATGATATTGAACCATACAAGGGTGACACATTCTATGCCTTGTGTTCAATATAGATATATGGACAAAGGGATAACAATGCACATGAATATTTGTCACAGAAAGGTTTCGTCAAATCACTGACTTTCTCACTACTTAGGTAGCAGTGATGTATTGCTAGATACCGCTCACTGTTTGTAATATTAAATGGGATTTAATATTACTGCTAGCGTATTGGGAACCTATAGGGTCACACACAAAAGAGCGGATTAAAAGAAGCATTAAAAGAAAGTTGGACTTTCCTATTGGGCCTAGCGCATAGTAGATGGGCTTAGGTCAAATGTTGCTCACTAACTCACTTAAGGAGGTGATACTATAAGTAGACCACTTAAGTTGTTGTGCCCACACGGTTGATAACCTAGCCGCACAAAAGAGAGTAAGTGTGAACAACAAAGTCTCGGTTTTGAAGCTAGCACTGTGAGACAGAGACGCTTCGGTTCGTGACGTTGGACGCTCACGGAATCCACTCGTGTGGATACCTCTAGAGACACCGTTCGTGCGATGTTCGTGATAGACGAATTTCAACAAACATCCATCGCTTCAAGAGGTAAACTTTCGAATCATGAATCATGACCATTCGCAAGGATCCTTCGATGGGAATTTTTCCGCTGCGTTTCTTTTGTTTTATACGCAAATTCCCAACAGAGAGAACCCTGAAGAACAGAATTGATCACGGCCCAGCCGTGATGGAGATCACGGCCGTGACAGATCAGCACCTAAAGTCAGAATGCATCATGGCCTGGCCGTGATTAGCATCACGGTCGTGATAGACTGGAATTTGAATGCGCGCCCTTGGCAGAATGCGTCACGACCATGACGCGATTCCTGATTTATGAAAGGCACCAGGGCAGACGCAAATCATATAGAATTTTCACTGTTTTTAGTCTATTCCAAGGGTTTGTATCATGTTTATGATGGAGAACTAATCATCAGGGATTAGTCTGCTGTAATCGGTTTCCGCCGACACTTGAGGTTCCATAATTCCCGATCAATTTGCTTGTCTTTCAATATTATGCTGTATGCCTTGTTTGCTTAATTAAAGTTGTATAGGATAAGTATTGATTTATTTCGACGATTCCATGTTCCTATACCTTGATCGTGTTTGCTTAATTCGCGTGTGTTGATCATGTTTTCTTAATTCACGAGTGCTTCAATCCGTTTGCTTAATTCAGAAATAGGAACATATATCCCGTAGTGTCAATTGCGCTTGTCAATTTGCTGCTGCAATCGAAAAGAGATTAGAATCCACTTAGGACTTGGAATTTATGTGAATCGATGATAGTTGGGAAACCGAAACAGCAGATTAATCGTTTCAACTTATTGATACTCACTTAATCGCACTATTTTTTCTTAACCAATTTCTCTCTCGCTGAATCTAACCCCGCCCCCCCCCCCCCCCCCAATCGATTTCTAGGTTGATAACAATCCAAGAGTCCTTGAGATACGATACTCGAGTTGTCGTGTCCTAACTACAGTTTTTTTAACCGCACGTTCTTTTTGACCCGTGTGCGACAACGGATCAGAGAGAGGAGAAAAATGGAACGACTTACCAAGGCGGTAGCGGGTGCTAGCTCACATGCCTAGTCAGAAGGAATTGCATGAAAATTGGGTCACGGTCGTGATGCTTATCACGGGCAGGCCGTGATGCATTCTGGTCCATAGGGGTAGCCTGTCACGGTCGTGACCTTCATCACGGCTAAGTCATAATGCTCTCTGATCTTCAGGGTCCTCCCATCACGCCCGTGATGGGGATCACGGCTGGACCGTGATCCTTTCTGATCTTCAATTCTGGCTCATCACGGTCGTTACCAGTGTCACGGCCTGGGCGTGATGGTTTCTGACTTTGCTTTTCCTTGTCCTTTTTGCTTCTCCTTCCTCTTTACCCTGAAAACACTTAACAAACTATTAATTTATTTTTTTCCTCTTGATCTTCTCAAATTATTCAAGAGTTAAATTCAAAAACAAAAACTAACTAAAGAGAAGGGTTAAGAAAACTTGGGTTGCCTCCTAGTAAGCGCTTCTTTAACGTCACTAGCTTGACTCGTTAAGAAGCATCCACCTGGATCCCATAGCCTGTGGTATAAGGACCAACGGGTGCTCAAGATGTAAGATCCTCCACCCGGATCCCATGGTTTATGGAGTGGCGATTGCAGAAGCAATATGACTCTATCCACAATTCCACCTAGCCAGTGTGTGAAAATTCCATTGACCTCTACAATTATGAATTCACTTCCTCTCAGGTCAAATGGTGTTTTCACAAGGAAGTTTGACAGCCAAGTGGAAGGGACGAACTTAGCAGTGTCCACACATGCATTTAAGCCGACATATTTGTCTAATGCAGCGAATTCAGCAAGCATGGTGGAGTGAATGTTTTCCATATGACCTTCCTTCTCACTTGTTCTTTCCCAAGGATGTGCGAAAGGTAAGTCCTCTTGTTGTGACTTGGTCGCGCTGTCGCCACGCGCCAAAAAGAACGAGCGTTTACAAAAATAATGTAGATAGGGAAGCGACAACTCGGATATCGTCTCTCAAGGACTCTTAGGTTGCTATTATTAACAGAAAATCAGTTTTGGGGGTTTTGGGTTGAATGCAAATAAGAAACAAAACAAAACAAAGCAATGAAAACAAGGCAGTTCAAAGAGATTAACAAATAGCTAAAGACGATTAACCTATTGTTCTCGGTTTCCCACTATCATTGGTTCATGCAAATTCCAAGCCCTAAGCAGATTCTAATCCCCTCCCGGTTGTAGCAACAATTAACAACGAAATCTCTACTACGGATATATGTTCCTATTCCCGAAATAACAAACGGGGTTAAGCCCTCATGAACTAACGAACATGAATGAACACACGCGAAATAACAAACGCGATTAAGTATAAGAACATAACATCACCGAAATGAATCAATACAACACTATACACTCCTGAAATAACAAACAGAAATGTATAATATCGCATTGAAAAGAGAATAGCAAACAAAACAGGAAATACAGAACCTCAAGTGTAATTGAAACCAATCACAGTAGATTAATCTAGGAGACTAGCTCTCCATTACAGAAATAAACACAAAAGAGAAGAAAAGAAATTGAACTACTGAAACTACTACTACTACTAAGCTACTAACTAAAAGCTAGCTCCTCAGTTCTGCCTAAAACAGGCTTATATACAACTTCTGGTTTCCGCGGACTCGCGAGGCGAACACTGTCTCGCGAGGCGAATATCATGAACAGTCTGCAACGTTTGGTATTCTCGCGAGGCGAAGAACGGCTCGCGTGGCGAGGAATGGAAAAGTCATGCCTTCTGGTCTTCAGTCTCGCGAGGCGAGTCATATATTCGCGGGGCGACACCGAGAGGATGCAAATTTTCTGGCACAGTCACCTTCAGGTTCGCGAGGCGAATTCCTTCTCGCGGGGCGAAAGCTCCAGATTTATTTCTTTTTATTAACCTGAAAACAGAAAATATCATAAGTGCTTTATTTAACTCTAAATCAACTAAATTAACCTAAAAATACTTTACAGACTCAAAATGCTGCTTAAAGACAATCAAGTCTAATTTGGGCGAAAATGATATAAAATTATCACAAAACCACGGTTTTTCTAGTTATAAAACTAGACTAGCCAGCGGCTGATCATGACTCGTCTACCGTCACCACTTCATCGTCATTTTGATCCATCCCCACAACCAGATTTTGGTCAAATTGTGCTCCATGTGACTCTTGTACTAACTGTTTACAAATTTCCTCAACTTGCATTGTGAAATTATGCGTCGCAGCTTCGATACTATCACAATTGGCTCTTGCTTTGGCCTCAGAGATGGACAGCTCTTGGGAATATTGTTCTAGAGCAACTTTCAAAGGTGTTTGCTCATTCCCTTCCCATTCCTCTTCTTGTGGCTCTTCTACCACCACCACTTCATCTTCGTTTTGATCCATTCCCATAATCATATTCTGCTCAAATTTTGCTTCATGTGGCTCTATGGGAATAAAACATGGTGGTGGATGTGGCAAATACAAGCAAAAGGTTTCCCAATCCTCCTTGGAGATATTATATACAAGCCTACCAGTCACACTGTCAATTTGTGTTGGGATAATATGATCCAGCAATTCTATGAAGTCTCTCAAACTCCAGTTGTCCTCCAAAGTGTGACTTGAGGCTTCCTCATCAGGTGGATAATAATAATTTTCCATGAATTTCGTCCACCTTGCAAAAACAGAACTCAAAAGAAAATATCAAATATATACAGAAAAATAAAATTAAAATAAAAATAAAAATGTTTAAATTAGTTGCCTCCTTTGTTACTAATGATATTGGCAAAACCAATCCTCGGCAACGGCGCCAAAAACTTGTTGGACGATTTCTAGGCAAGTATACCTAGTCGAACAAGAAATATGGTGGTGAGACCGGTTATCGTATCCACAGGGATCGGTTGCCAATTACCAATTCACAACTTCGACAACTATCTAGACTAAACTATAAATCAAGAGAAATCAAAGCAGAAAAATAAAAGCAATAAAATGTTTTTTGTCTTTTTTGGGAACTTTTAACAAACACTTGGAGTGCAGAATGAGGTGTTGGGATTAAATTTCACCAAACCTTAGCCTCATGCAATACCAAGACTAGATACCTCCCATTCATGCTTCAAATATTAAAATCAACCCACGAAATTACTCAAGCCCTGATTCCTCAGATGACAAGAGCCTAAATCCACTAATAGACCCTAATTCCTTAGGTGGCCTAGATTAATGAATTTGCATTAAGAGTAGGGATTACGCGATTACTAATAAACCAAACTCCATTCCTAGATGCAAGGTTTACTAGGTGATTAATTCCAGATCAAGAATTGATAAGAACGTCCCCATTGCAAATCAAATCTTAAAATCAATTTATGGGTAGCTAAACCACAAAAAGCATTAAGCGTAGGAATTAAACACTAATACGAAGGCATGAACACAGATTAATCAATCATGGTAAATACATAATATTCAGTTTGATTACATCTAATCCCAACAGCAGGGATTTAGCTACT
The DNA here is from genome assembly GCA_030762895.1 of Sophora flavescens. Taxonomy (NCBI): domain Eukaryota; kingdom Viridiplantae; phylum Streptophyta; class Magnoliopsida; order Fabales; family Fabaceae; genus Sophora; species Sophora flavescens. The sequence goes on along the minus strand of CM061063.1, from coordinate 25,852,914 downwards.
CATAGAGAAAGCCAAAACTAAAACAGTAGGGACAAAGGAAAGAAGAAGGGAAGGAAGAAACTCCATTGGAAGCTTTTCCCAGCCGTCGGCCTCCTTTGATTCTAGGGTTCCAGTCCTCCTCAACCGCCAGCCTCCAAGGTCTTCCTAGGGTGAAAGTGCTCCTAGGGTAAAAGTCCCTCTTTTTCTGTCTGGAAGAATCTCCCCCGGATCTCTCTTTTCTGTTCTGCGCTGGGCCTCTTTTATAGACTGGGCACGCATCACGGCCAGGCCGTGACGTGTTCTGGAATGGGCGCGCTTTCAAGTTTGGAGCATCACGGTCGTGATGCTCATCACGGCTAGGCCGTGATCGTTTCTGCCTTCACCAATTGGTCTGTCACGACCGTGATGGGCATCACGGCTAGGCCGTGACAACTTCTGACTTTTGCCTTCTGCTCTGCTTGATCATGGCCGTGATGGGCTCTGCTTGGCTCATTTTCTTCACTTTTCAAGCTCTATCTTCATCCGGCTCCATCATGGTCAATTTTGAGCATTTTATCATTAATTCCTGCAAAACAACACCACAACACTGCCTCACCCATTCCAAGGTAAAAACTATCCAAAATCAAACTAATCATGCCTAAACTATATGAAAATGCATGCAGAAATGTACAAGAATTATGATGTGAAATCACACTATTAAATCACCCCCAGCTTATTCATTTGCTTGTCCTCAAGCAATCACTAAGGCCAGAAGATATAGATAATCAGATCACGGATAGTGAACCAAGAACCCGAGTGATAACTAATCCAAGTGACAGGCATTTTCAAATAATTCAGCAAGAGACAATCAGTTTCAAGTCCAATTAGAAGCTTAGGTTTCTTAGACTCATATTCTCGCTGATTCGGGCAGTCTTTCTCACCTGAAAATCACCCCAAGCTTAATATTTTGCTTGGCATTCTTTCTCACCTCACTCAAGTGTTTAGAGATATATGACAATTCGCTCCATTTTCCTCAAGGAATGAATTCTACCATAGGCTTGACTATCAACCAAATCTCTACTTTATTAATGAAAACAATTAAGAATCAAGAGGTCTTTCGCTTTGGTTGTAACGGGGCCATGGGATTTATCGTTAGGTGGGGAAATCAAGAAAAGGATATTTCAAAAGGGCTAAACAAAATCATCAAGCATTGCAAAACATGACACCTTCTAAAATACCTTTTTGGGTTTTGATTCACTTTTCCACCTTTCTTTCTTTCTTTTCATTTTATTTCTCATTTTCATTTGTCATCCCCTTCTCTCTATATATATTTTTTTCTTTTATTTTTCTTTTTATTTGGAGAAGGGGAGATTTTCAATTCAAGAGAAATATTTTTCTTACTTTCTCATCCCATACTTTTTCAACTACCTTTTTACCCTTTTTGTAATACTTTAGAAGGTCCCTCATCAAGCATTATTCATCAAAGTAATTCAAGGTACCAAGAAAAGTATTTTATTCATGTAGGCTCAAAATTGGGCAACTAAGGGGTAGAATTTAGTCAATCAAAGCTCAGAAGGCCGGAAAAATACCTAGTGCCTCAATCATTTTCAAAAATATTTTCAAAAATTTTTAAGCTTCAAAATGGTTTCAAGTCAAGTTCTAGAGAAATACAATCCAAGAGGAATAACACTCTAATACAAAGAATGGGGTAGATTTAGTGAGTACCCCTTTTTGGCTCAAAGTCTCACATTTTAGTAGTTCAAAAATCAATGAGCAACACAAATCTACGGAACCACATGCTAATTATCAACTATCAAAAGATTATCTCAAGAAATTTTTTTTATTTGTAGCCTTATCACAAGAATAAAAAATTGGGTTCAAGAATTCACTATCTCAATTTATTTGGCCCTAAGTTCTTACAATCGGATGCATAATCTAAGCAAGGGGGTAATCTAATCATGTGATCATGCAAACTATGCCTATATGAATGCAACACGCAAAATGCAAAAGTACGCAAAAGTACCCCTACCCCAAGCTTAAAAACTTACATTGTCCCCAATGTAACTAATCAAGTTGGAGAGAGGATAAAAATGGAACAACTTACCAAGGCGGTAGCGGCTGCTGGCTCACATGCCTAGTCATAAGGAATTGCATGAAAATTGGGTCACGGCCGTGATGCTTGTCACGGGCAGGCCGTGATGCATTCTGGTCCATAGGGGTAGCCTGTCACGGTCGTGACCTTCATCACGGCTAGGCCGTGATGCTCTCTGATCTTCAGGGTCCTCCCATCACGCCCGTGATGGGGATCACGGTTGGGCCGTGATCCTTTCTGATCTTCAATTCTGGCTCATTACGGTCGTGACCAGTGTCACGGCCTGGGCGTGATGGTTGCTGACTTTGCTTTTCCTTGTCCTTTTTGCTGACACAGGTCACGGCCGTGATGAGCCACCCATGAAGATCAGAGAGCATCACGGGCATAATAAGAAGACCCTGGAAGTCAAAAAGCATCACGGTCCAGCCGTGATACCCATCACGGGCGTGATGAGAGAACCCTGAAGAACATAATGGATCACGGCCGAACCGTGATGGAGATCACGGCCGTGACAGATCAGCACCAAAAAGTCAGAATGCATCACGGCCTGGTCGTGATTAGCATCACGACCGTGATAGACTGGAATTTGAATGCGCGCCCTTGGCAGAATACGTCACGGCCAGGCCGTGACGTGTTCTGGAATGGGCGCGCTTTCAAATTTGGAGCATCACGGCCGTGATGCTCATCACGGATAGGTCGTGATCGCTTCTGCCTTCACCAATTGGTCTGTCACGGCCGTGATGAGCATCACGGCTTGGCTGTGACAGCTTCTGACTTTTGTCTTCTGCTCTGCTTGATCATGGCCGTGATGGTCATCACGGCCAGGTCGTGATGGGCTCTGCTTGGCTCATTTTCTTCACTTTTCAAGCTCTATCTTCATCCGGCTCCATCATGGTCAATTTTGAGCATTTTATCATTAATTCCTGCAAAACAACACCACAACACCGCCTCACCCGTTGCAAGGTAAAAACTATCCAAAATCAAACTAATCATGCCTAAACTATATGAAAATGCATGCAGAAATGTACAAGAATTATGATGTGAAATCACACTATTAGATACTATCTCACAATGAGGATGAGGAGGAGGATGAGGACAGGATCCCCATAAGCTCTATGTTGAAGAAACAGAGAATTGTTGCCTCTGCTGATGTTGTTGATGTCCAAATTCCAACTAGGAGAAGGCAACTGTTAGACTTGATGATTTTGAAATTTTGATATATGACAAATACAACTTAATGTGTATGCAAGTGTTTTAGTGTCAAATTACAAAAACAGGTATGAAGCAGTAACCAACAAGTTCAGTGAGCAATCAAAGAAGAATATTCAAGGAAGAACTTGAAGGAATCAAAGAGCAAAGACAGAGATCAAAGGATCAACAAGACAAGAGATTAAAGGAGAAATTAGATTTAAGTCTTAGATGATTTGTAAGAGATGAAATCTCTTATTCACAAATAGCTCAATAAAAAAGATGCATGAAGAAAATCATTTTTCATAACCTGCATTAAAAGGAATAAGTTTTCGTTAATGAAAATTATTTTTGGAAATAAGATTTTTTAAATCCAAAGCGCTCGTCCAACAATGAAGTAATAGAAGCGCTCGTTCACTGAAGTGACAGAAGTGCTCGTCAACTAAAGTGATACAAGCACTCATCCACTAAAGTGATACAAGCACTCGTCCCCTAGAGTGATACAAGCGCTCGTCCACTGAAGTAATACAAGCGCTCATCCACTGGAGTGATACAAGCGCCCATCCACTAAAGTGACACAAGTGCTCGTCCACTAAAATGACAGAAGTGTTTGTCCACAAAAGTCTTTGGACCTGCTAAATCCTTAAATGAGAAGCTCCGTCTAATGACGTGGCATATGGAGCTCGTCTACTAAGGTTACGCTCTTTGCACTTACTAAGTACTTAATGAGAAGCTCCATCCAATGACATGGCATATGGAGCTCGTCTACCATATGGAGCTCGTCTACTAAATGGAGCCCGTCTACCATATGGAGCTCGTCTACTAGCCCGTCCGAATATAAAATCTTAATGGCTAGATGGACGCGGTTATTTTCAAGATGGACCCGAATTCTATAAGAACTATCAGAATCTTATTTCAAGAACGAGAATCAAGAAAACATATTCTGTTAAATCAGATCCAAATCTGTTTTGATTGATCCAAATGACTATAACTTGTTTTCTATATAAAGAGGGATCAAAGGAACACTTTCAGAAGAACGATATCATATCAAAAAAACAGAATGAATAACATATCAAATACGATACACATATCATTCATCATCTTCCTTGAGCTTATTATGAAAAGAGTGTTTCAACACTCATAAGTGCTTCAATTTGTTTATCTGACTATTGAGAGTTAGGAATCAACTTCTGTTTTACTTTTCGATTGTAAAGAGAGATGGAGTCTCTCTGAGTGATTAGGGTGAGGTATCCCTAAGGTTGAACATTGAGGCTCTTCACAAGAGTGTGGTATCTCGAGGTGAAGGAGTGCTCTGTGGTGTAAAGGTTTTTCAAGCTACCTGGTAAAGCTTGTGTGTTAGTGTGTGAAATCCCCACATATGGAGTGGGGACTGGATGTAGGTAACAGTGGAGATGACTGAACCAGGATAAATCTGGTTGTGTGGTATCTCTAAACTTAAACTCCTTTACTTTCTGTTTATGTTCAAGATAACAGTAGATGCCTTAGTTTCTAGCTTTGAGGATAGGATGGATATGGCTGTATCTGCTTCTGTGATCCAACCTGAAATCCTAGATGATGTGTACATTCCTACATTGCCTTCACCACAAACAAATTCCCCTGACCAACCACAAATAGCCTCACCAGAAAGACCAAAATTCCCACCCATTATACCTAAGAATGACCCATGGTTCAACCAACCAGACATTGGTATTAGCCCTGGTGCACATCTTCCAAAGATAAGAAAAATCAGATTTCCCTATACCGACCCATCTGTTCTGTATGAGAATAAGGCTGAAAACTGGGCCAAAGTTAAGAGGGATTGGAAAATTATGTTCCATAAGCATGAACCTGAACCTGTCTCTACCAGACCCTTCTATCCATTTCCTGAGATGATTATGAACCTGAAACTGTGATCTACCCCTGGCATTCACCTCACCCTGACATTCCTATCGACCTTCCACCATCCGAATTGTACAATCACCTTGGACCTCTCATCGCCTATCTACCCCTAAAGAAATTCCCTCCCAGAAAAATCTATCCTAACCTTGTCAAATATCCACCCATCAAGCCTTTCACTAGAGGTGTTGAGAGACACATCATCTCTGATCGATACACAGACCCTGCCAAGATGAATCTCACCGAAGACATCTCCAAAAGATTCAGATCCTTCAGGCATGTCCCCATCATTATGGACAAGATCACCAAATGGTAGACCTTCAAGCACCTTACCATTTATGGTAAAGCTGCTGATTTTGTTGATCTTCTTATGTATCAAATGCTGAAATGGGAGTTTGAGCACTTCAGGATTGTTAGAGCTGCAAACTTTGTCCCTCCAACTTGGTTAAGGCATTCTTTGGAGAAGACCAAAATTGGAATCAAGCCTTACATGATATGTCCAAGATTGTCCATGATTTACCTCAACAACGATAAGGACAAGAAGAAGAAAAGATTCAGAGGAAAGAAGCCAGAGAATGAATCAATAATGCTGGATCTTGATTCTGAACCCTTTGATGACACTTTGTTGGAGTATTAGGAATCTCTTCCAATTGAACAAGTTTCCGAAACTGAGCATGCTGCTGACTTGTGGAAATCTCACATCATTACTGCACTAGAGAGGCATCTACTTCAGGTCTGACTCAAGAAGAGAAAAGATTCATTCCTAAAGTCAGAGGTAAATGTGGCCTTTCGAAATGCATATTCATCATAATCAAGGATATTTTGGGCCTTCATGTTACCAACCTGTATCTTGAAAATGAAGACATTATTCATTGGGCCAAAGAGATACCAGAACCAGTACTGCAATAAGCTACTTCACCTCCTCCATCACCATCTTCGGAGCATACCGATGAGGAAATTATAGTTGAAGACCCTGCTATGGAGATTGATTCTGTTAAATCAATCACTGAGAATGAGGAAGTTGCTGAGTCTGCTCCTAGATCAAGCATTTCTGAGAAGCAATCATCTCAGCCAATGACTCTGACTGTCATTCATCCATCAGAGCAACCTCAAACTTCTAGAGCATTGGACACTCTTCCAAGTCTAGCTCATGCTCAAGATAGTGTTGAAAGCTCAAGACTCTCACTCTCACTGCCTCTAAATTTTGAAGAAATTATTGGAAGGATTATAGATGAAAGAGTAGAGACTAAGGTTAAAGAACAAGTGAAAGAGCAGGTAGAAGAAGCCCTGGTTCCAACAAACGTCATGATGAACCAGATGATGAACATCATGCTGCAATTTCAATAGAGTCAAAATCTGCCAACTCAAATTCCTGCTCCTCCACCAAATCCAAATCCAAATCCTCCTCCTCCACCTCCACCCTCTTCTTAGACTTTTATTTTGTTGTTTCCCTACTGACAATGATGGTCCACTCATTTTACCTTTTTGTTTGATGACAAAAAAGGGGGATAAAGGAAAAAGAATTAAATTTAATATGAAAAGCCAGTTTTTCAAAAGTATACACTTGTCTGCATATGCATGTCTCTTTATGTTTATGCCTTGACATACTATATCTGTTTTGAATGCTCTGATACTGTTTACTATGATTTGATTATTGCTATGATATATCCTAAGTCTACATGTTATAACACTGTTTGATATGATATATTTTATTTGCTCTGAAACTTATCTATAAGTTTGATAAAGATAATAAAGCTCTGATTCTATCTCAATTGATAAGTAGTTGCACTGATCTAATAAGCTATATACATGTGCTGTTGAATTTGTCATATGCTCTTCCTGTTAAAAGTTTGAATGCTTTGTCTTAGGGGGAGCTTTGTAAGCTTTCTTAGACTTTGCTACTCAAATTTAATTAGTTTTTGTCATCAGCAAAAAGGGGGAGATTGTTGGAACCAAAGTGATTTGGATTTAATTAATCTATAAGTTTTGATGTTAACAAAAGGTTTAAATTTGCTTGGCAAAATGTTAGTTGAGATCTAAAAGGTTATCCAGTTTTGCAGGATTACTTGAATCTTATAAGTTATAAAAGTCTTGATGAAGTTACCATATATATCTGCTTGGATTTGATCTTGTGAATCCACGTCCATAAACGATCTGCTCAAATGTTTGGTAAAGTTATTTACTTATTTATTTATTTAAGTAGACGAGAGCTTTAATAGAATTGATTAGACAGAAATAAAATAACGAGTAGAGGAGAATTTTTATCACGAGTAGACGAGCTCTAATTGCCACGTCACTAGACGGAGATCAAGATAACTCACTGAGATATAGCAAGTCCAAAGACTTGATAGACGAGAGGATATGTCACGTAAGTGGACGAGTTAAATGAAAGAATAAATAGGCTTAGTCTCACATATAACTGAGTAGACAGATTTTTAGTAGACGAGTTTTTATCTCTAATATGTTCTTTCTAAGAAGAATAAATGCAATACGGTCCACTTGAATTTATATCAAATGATTGATATTTATTTCAAACGAATATTGGTCCTTCCTATTTGTTTTAACTGTTTTAATGCTTTGTTTCCTTGTGAGAGAAACATAGTACCATCAAGGAAATGCAAAAAGCAAAATAGTACAATGGGAATTGCAAAATGCTCTGTACCCTGTCACCTTTATCACTAGAATTTACACAAAGGAGGAAAGACGATTTTTCAAGTTACAATTGCTCAGAGGTGTATCATTCCACATCGTGCAAAAGTGATAACCAAGAGTACATTTCACAATGGCCACGATCAAGCTATCAGTCACAACGGATTTTATACATTTAATACTATCTCTAAACGGGTATATTCAAAACAACCGTTGAAGTTTTTCAAGTGAAGAAGAAGGTCACTATAAATAGAAGACCTCAACAACTGAAGAACAACTTTTTTTTTTTTGTCAATCTATAATTTCTCATTCTAATATTCCTTCAAGACCAATAGTCTGTATTCTTTAGTTTGAATATTGTGAAAATATTCAACAGATCTTAAACTTTCATATCCCAAAACATAGTGAGTTAAGAAGATAATAGGTTAAATCTCTTTGTTAGAGTTAGAGCTTGAAGAGGCTTGGTAAGAAAGGAATATTTGTAGCCTTGAGAGGTGTTGAATACTTGGTTGTAATCTATTTGGAGAAATAGTGGATAAAACCTTCAAGTCGAAGGGACTGGACGTAGCTCTTGGTTGGAAGAGAGTGAACCAGGATAAAATCTATTGTGTGAATCTTCTATCCCAAAACTCTTACAGCTTTATTTGTTTATACTGACTGTGAGGATTTAAAATTGCTTTTGTTAAGTTTCTAAAAGATCATTTTATATGTGCTTGCTTCTGTATTAAATTTCTTGTGTGAGAAAATAGTTTTTAAAAGGTTGTTTTTGAAAATTATTAACAAACATAATTCAACCCCCTTCTTGTGTTTACCTGTGTCAACTTCATAAAATATAAAAATCCGAACCAATCATTGAATTATTCGTTCCGGTTTACGCCGTTAAACTTTCCAAAGAACACCGTAGTTTGCTACTTTTCTTGACTAGAAACATTTAAAAACAAAAAAATTGTACAAATTAAAAAATTAATAATAAAATAATATTAAAATATATATAATATTTAAATATATATTAATATATAAAATTATTAAATATAATAAATGTTAAGTATTAATATATAAATTTTGGGTTTGGTACCTTTCCTGGCTAAAAACATTTAAAAACAAAAAATTGTAAAATTCAAACAATTAACAATAAAATAAAAAATCTGAATCAATCAAAATTGGTTCTATTCGGTTGACAACTCCTTCTACTATTACACGAACAGTAGAAAAAAGTTGTCAATTGATAAATTGATATAGATATTGAATATTAAAATATATATAAACATACAAACCAATTTAATTGGATCAATTCATCGAATTATTCGTTCGGGCTTACGCCGCTAAACTTTTAAAAGAACACGGTAGTTTGCTATCTTTTTTGGCTAAAACATTTAAAAACAAAAAAATTGTACACTTTAAAAAATAATAATAAAATACTATAAAAAATCTGAACCAATCAAAATTGGTTCGATTCGATTGGCTTTGGTTTAGACCCGAAAATATTGAAATACTAATGTTTTTACCCGTGCATTGCACGGGCAACGTTTAATGTTATTTTATTATCATGTAATTATATATTTTTTTTTCTGAGGAAAAATTTAGGATTGGAAATTATGTCATAATATTTTTTTGAAACCATAAAACATTAAAAAAAAAATACATAACAATACTAATAGTACTAAATAATAAATAGTAAATAGTATGTGACCCGTGCCATGCACGGGGCGGAATTATAATAACACAATATATTTTGGTAATTAAAAAAATCATTGTATTATAAAATGGAGTTTTTTTTTTATTTGTTTGAAAATCAATTTTACCTATTTTATAATACACTTTTTTTTATAGACCTACACATATTGACCAATTATAGTTACTACACTAATTATGTTGATATATTTACAAAATCAATTAAATTTAGATAAGTCTCGTTGGTCTGGTACCTATTATTTAGGAAGTTATAAATAAAAACAATTATTTTCCATGTAACAAAAATCACAAAAATAAATAAATAAATAAATAAATGTTCGTTACATCAAGGTCTCCATTATGGAGATTGTCCATATCTATATATAAACATAAACACACTAAAATTGTTACACGTGCCATGTACGGGGCGGCATTGTAATAACACAATATTTTAGTAATATAAAAATATTTTTTAAAATATAAATATCAAAAATAAAAATTTTAATCGAGTATCTAGTTAATTAACATCTATAAATTTATAAATTCATAAATTAACTTATGAAATAAAGGATACATTACATATATAAAGATAATGGAAATAAAAAACTGTTAGAGGACAGAATGCATAAAATTAATATAATTAGAAGACAACGAAATATTATATATATATATATATATATATATATATTAAATATTAAATTTGTTGCCAAAGCAACACCTGTCATATCAAGTTCAAACAAAAATAGATATATAGATGTTTGAATCCCAAAATTATAAAGTTTTACTTGAGCATTACAACTCGAAAATAAACAAAAGATCAATCAAAACAAAATCAATATTATCTTTCATAAAAGTCTTCTAGATATCTTTGGTTTTTGCATATATGGTAGGCTAAGAGCACGATTCTCTCCACCAATTTCAGGAGATAAAAAAAGTCATTTCTCCCTCCATTCCATTTTTTTTCCAAAAGTTTTCCCATTCCCAACCAAGATAAACTTGTATGTCATTCATCCTCCTATTTATCAAATGATGATTCAAATAGATGACACTTAATTATAAACTTCACATTATAGGCAGATTATAGAGAGAATATATATATTCTAAAGCAATATTGTAAGCCTAAAACATTATGTTAGTATAATAATATAAATGATAAAGTTCTTAAAGTATATTCCTCCAATTGAACTGATAAAGAGAAAATCACTAGTGCAATAAGTGCTTTTTACGTCAGTTAAAATTATTTTTTACGTCAGAATACTCACTGACGTAAATACAGCTGACATTAATAGTTAATATTTTAACGTCAGTTGAGAACTGGCGTTAAATATAAAACTATTAACGTCAGTTCTTTAACAAAACTGACGTTAATTTTTTAAAAATTAACGTCAGTTTTTTAAACAACTGACGTTAAACATAAAACTATTAACGTCAGTTCTTTAAGACAACGGACGTTAATTTTGTTAAAACTAACGTCAGTTGTTATAAAGAACTGACGTTAAAGGTTTAATTTTAACGTCAGTTGTTTATTACAACTGACGTTAATAGTGTACTGTATATTTTATAAAATACTATTAACGTCAGTTGTTTGATACAACTGACGTTAATAGGTTTTTTTTTTTTAAATTCAGTTTTAAAATATCACTCCCATCAGCTATCCCTGCATTAAGTAAATATCCCAGTAAAATAGAATATCAACACATTACAGAATTGCAAAGGAAAAATGGAACAATGGGGGGACTTAAAACCAAAACCCATGTATATATATAAATAAATTTTAGTTCCAATGTCTAAAAAACAAAACTACCAATCTAAGGATATATATATATACATGTTATTAATTAGTTTCTAAAGTCTAACAAAAAAACTATTTATCTAAGTATTGCGGAGGTATCTTGTCAATTCCTTTTTTAGCCGCATACTTGAAGAAGAATTCAGCGAAGCGCATCCTCAAGTCTCTTAACTCATCTTCTTGAATAGGCGATGAGTCGCTAAATGCCTACACACGTTCAAATAATAACAATAACATCAATGCAAGTCATCTTCAAAACTATAATATATAATTTAACAAATTGTTTAAATATTACCTTAATCCATCCATCCGTAATAGATGCGGAGACTGTGTTCAGCATATGAAGCATCACATAATAGCCGCACGACCACCCGTCCATTTGAAATCGAGACTACCAACAAAATTAATTTCAACGTCAGTTGAATATACATATAAATTAGTAATTATAATATTAATTATTTGATAAATAAATTACCAAACCTTGAGGATGTTCCATACAGGATTTGCTTTAGCCTTGGAAGTCCTACTTCTCCCGTTGGCGCAACTTATGCTACTCGCCTTCAGCGCGCTATCATAAACAAATAATCATGTCGATCAATTAACAAATTCATATATCATGTGTGTAATAAACTAAAAACAACTGATATTAAAACTTAAATTAAATTTAAGATTAGTTACTTATTTACAGCTTCCACCACCTTCGGTGGCGGATCTTGGTGGAGAGAGCAGAAGAATATGACAGTATGCCTAAACGAGTGAAGTACCAACAACTGCCAATGGTCATTCATACAGTAGGGAGCCAGATATAATTCTTTCCGATTTTCTCCCAACAAGTTCCCTATGTATTTACTAAATGCATCGCCAGCAAAGAATTAGGGCAGAAGGACTGACGGATCTAAGAAGCCGTAAACTGATGCAACGCCCTTATCAAGCTGAAGACGATGGAGATACCTAAGATATGAAAAGGTGTGGATGTTAATTACATAATATATATATTGAAATTAAAATAAATTATTAAATGGAAAAATACCAAAAATAAATAAGTTATAAAATTAAAATTAACTTACGTGCACCAGAGACTGAAAACATTGTTGTTCAACCAGACGTTATTTCTACAGGCGTTCCCGAGATCATCACCACAGAAGGTAAATATCCTCCGTTGATCTGGGCGTGCCACCCATCCATCGTGCTCCAATGGACATTCAAAAATCTCAAACGCATAATCCTCACCAAGTGAGAACAAACGAGTGATAGGTGACAGCGACACCGACGTCGACTTGGCCTTCAGTTTAGGAAAAATAAATTAGATAAGTTGTTGATAATTAAAAAAAACACAAGTAATTATTTGACTAATTTGGCCATTAATAATGAATAAATACCTTTGTTAACATTTCGAGCTCACGTCGTTTGGAGTCCAACTCAAGCTCACGCCTTTTCATTTCCAACTCTCGCTCCCTAGCTGCCAACTCATCGTCCTCCACATGTGCCCTACTAAAACTCTCTTTTGTGCTCACATGTGAAGGGTTGGCATGCCCTGCGGTGTCCTGGGATGTACCGACGGAGGAAAGCTCTCTGGCAAGCGCCTGCTTGAATTCTGGGTTGGATATTAAGACTTGCATCAGATGTGTTGTAATAGCTGGGTTGGACATGAGGTGTTGAGTAATATCAGCCAAAATTGATGCTTCATCGACCACCCACTTTCGTGAAGCAGACTTGCCATAATATTCTTTGATGGTCACGTTCCCAGGAACACCGAGAACCCGACCAGGATGGTCTTTCTTGCCTAGAGCAGTCATCAAGACGTCCCGCCGTCTAGAAGGGACGAATGCGCCCTGGGAGGATTGTGCTTTAAGATCCATCTACAATGAAAAAAAATGAAAAAACGTGCAAGTGAAAAGTGTTGCAAATATCTATACAAATATCAATTGAAATCAAGTTAATTATTTACTTACAATCTTATCTGCCACTTCGCGAGTGGCATCAACTTTAAAAGATCCCGTCTTTGTCATGCGTAGGCTAACCAGACATCCTCGCGGTCGATGTCCGACGGAGGACTTGATGGTGTGCCCTCAGGCACCTCTCCTCTTTCAATCCTAGCAGAGTGCTCTTCCTGCTTCGCCCTCAGCCTATCCGCCATCATCTGCTCGATCCGAGTCTGGTACCCACCTTGAGACATGGTGTGGCGGTGGACGTTCTTCGCCTGATTCTGCCGACCCTTATTTGCCTTAGCCTATTCAAACAAAACACATAATTAAATACAGTTAAATGATCTATAATAAGCATACAAAATTAACTTAATCAACCAACCTGAAATTCTCCATCCTGTCGACTCCTGGCAAACATATCCCAAGTATCCTGATCAATCCAGGGATAATCCGAGAACATTTTATCAAGCCGCTTCTTCCCAGATACATAGTACCTGGTAAGATCATGCTTGAACCCATTCCAACACTTTGATGCCATTTTCATACATTTATGACGATGATCCTCGTCATTTGGCACAGTCCAAGCTACCTACACATTAAATACATAACAACTGGATGGATTATAACTCGGATAATTATCTAATAATGTAAATCAAACGAATGTAAAGGTAAAATACCATGATAGCCTCCCAAATCTGATCCTTAACGTTCTGTGGAACGTCATTCCAGTGGTTGTAGTTGATGCTTACGTGCTGCTTCGCTTGTAGAAACACCCACTTATTAAATTCTTTAGCACAGGGTCCCTGGGCATTTAGATTAGCATCGAAGGACACCTCAAGCTTCTGTCCGCTTTGCCTGTCCTTCTCTAGTTTCTTCAACGAGGTGGCTCCTCTACCTCGTTTCCTATGAGCCTGTGATATCTGTATAGACAAAAAAAATGATGAAATAGAGGGTTGTAACATTATAAACTTACATTAAAAAGAAGGACTAAAGATAGTATATAACATGTAAACTTACACTAGAATCAGGCGTAGGCGTGATCGGGTCCTGCGAAACCCCCACAGTGTCCTCCTGTGCATGTGGGCTATCCGACTGATCCATATGTATGCCTGTTCAGAAACAATATATATGTATTAACATAGGTTATAACTCAAAATAAATACAGAAGTATAAATAAAAATAACTAGATAGGTCCTGTAGATATACAAAACATCTATATATCCAATATAAGGACAATGCGGGAGATTGAAAACTATAGTTTTTGAAGATTGCCAAGCACTGGTCACGGCCTGGCCGTGATGTCCATCACGGCCGTAACGTGCCAACTGAACCAGACCCTCATAGGCATAACTGATCACGGCCTAGCCGTGATGAGCATCATGGCCGTGACAGATCAACCAGCAAAGCAACATGCACTCAAAACCAAAAACAGAGACATTCCAAACAACTCAAACTATCGGTTTCAAGTTTCAACTACTAAGACTACAATTTCAACATACACTCAAAACCAAAAATAGAGACATTCCAAACAACTCAAACTCACAGTTTCAAGTTTCAACTACTGAGACTACAGTTTCAACATACACTCAAAACCAAAAATAAAAAAAATGTGCCCTAAAGACTCACCAGAAATAGGCGCTCGCGTGGTGGTGCGGGGGAAGCTCGAGTCGTGGCCAACGTTCGATGTGGTTACTGAGAGCAGAGGGACAAGGAGAGTTAGTGCGCGGGAAGGGGAAAGAGAGATGTCAAGTTATTGCAAAGAATGAGCGGGAAAGACAGAGTTAGGGGTTAAGAGTGTACCTCACGGTGGTGGCGAAGAAGCCCTCGCGGTGGTTGCGGTGGAGATGAACTCGCGATTAGGGCAGAGTGAGAGCGAGGGTGAGGGTTGAGAGTGAGGGTTGAGCGTGATGAAAAGAGAAAAGAGGCGTACAGAGAAGTGCAGAAGGCGCGGGGGTGTAAACGTTGTAATTAAAATAAAACAACATTTTACGTCAGTTGTTAGTAAAACCTGACGTTAAAGGTCATATATTTAACGTCAGTTGTCTTAAGAAACTGACATTAAAAACACTCACACTTCTTACGTCAGTTGTTAGTAAAAACTGACGTTAAAGGTCATATATTTAACGTCAGTTGTATTACAAAACTGACGTTAAAAACACTCACACTTCTTACGTCAGTTGTATTACACAACGGACGTTAAAAGTTTATTAGTTTCTGCAAAAACATTCATTCATTTTACTACTGTGCTACTTACTCATTCACCTTGTACCTAATCCTCTTAATGAGCATTAAGTTTATAGATAAGTTTTCAAGAAAATCAGAATAGCTTAGTAACTTCATCCACTGCTCCTATAAATAGCTTCCTTCCATCCTTTTAATTTTTTCTGCTTCACAATATGGCTCTGCCATGGAGATTAACTTCATCACTCTTTCATCCTATGCCTAGACTCAAAGATCTTTGTCTTAATGGTCAAACAATTTCTGAGGTTGTGTAAATCACATTACATGGATGGTAAGGTTGGGTGAATCACGTAATGTGATTCTCTCACTTTATTTCATCCCCGCCATCCCTTTCACTTTGATTTGGAAGCAAGTGACTGTGGATTCAAGACGATGCATCAAGGAATTCCAGTGAAGAAGAAAGATGCAAAGATCCATTTCACTTTGCTTTCGCTGCTAGTGACTGAGGATTTACTTTACATCATGGAATTCAAGTGAGGGAGGTGATGCATCCATTGGAGTTTCTGATGACAGGACTGAGAAGAAAATGATGTTGATGCAGAAACTTTTTTATATTTTAGCGCTATGTTGCAGAAATTTTTTATCTTTTAATCATGTAATTTTAACTTATGAATCGCTTCAATGACATATGATTTGATTATACATATAACTTGTTTTATGTTAAGTGTTTATTTATTTTAATTTGCACAAGAATTTGTTTACTAATTCAAGCTAATTAATAAAAATTAAAAATAAACTTGTTTAAAAAAAAAGGTTTAGAAATAAACTGTAGTACTATATGGAGTGATCTGCGTTAAGAGGGACAACAGGGACATGACAACAAATGAAATGAGTTTCATAATTATTTACGTCAGTTATTTATAGAACTGACGTAAATAGTGATTTAATATTTACAAACTGCCACCACCTCATTTTTAACGTCAACTTAATTTATGACTGCCAAGTTCCCGTATATTAATTACATTATTTCCAATATTCATTCTGCAAGTTTATAATATATAGGATTATTTACGTCAGCTATTTATTTAACTGAAGTAAAAATCAAACTTTTAACGTCAGTTGTATAAAAAACTGACGTTAACAATAAATATTTTTTATTTTAAAAACACTTTTAACGTCAGTTTTTTTTAAACAACTGACGTTAAAAGTGTATAGATATCTGCAAAAACATTCATTCCTTTGACTACTGTGCTACTTACCCATACACCTTGTAACTTAATCCTCTTAATGAGCATTAAGTTTATAGATAAGTTTTCAAGGAAATCAGAATAGCTTAGTAACTTCATCCCCTGCTCCTATAAATAGCTTCCTTCCATCCTTTTAATTTTCGGCTTCACAATATGGCTCTGCCATGGAGATTAACTTCATCACTCTTTCTTCCTATTCCTAAACTCAAAGATCTTTGTCTTAATGGTCAAACAACTTCTGAGGTTGTGTAAATCACATTACATGGGTGATAAGCTTGTGTAAACCACATTATGTGAGTTGCTCACCTTATCATCCTTCCGGAGAATCAGCTGCTGGAGGGCAAATCAGGTGCTCGGACGTCATAGTTCCAAAACCTCAGCTTTGGCAGCAAGTGACCGTCATGGAAGTCTCTAGAACCACTGTCTTTGCTTGAAACAGATCTAGTGCACCTGTTTTTGCCTCTCTTGAGCTCTCTCATGCCCCCCAGTTTTCTGAGATATTCGGAGTATAGTTTTCCCTTTGGCATATTTCATAAAACTCTCTGATGGGATGTAGCTTTAATGTTTAGGATTTTAAACCCTTTCAATGTAACTTTTTATAAGATTTTAAACCCTTTCAATCTTCTCAGATCGATCAGTATTACACTTCATGAATGAGATCCGGTTTGGGTTATTGATTCAACTTATACTTCGCACATATATTTTAGTTTTCAAAACAGAAACACAAAACATCAAAGCAATTCATGTGAAACTGAAACTTTGAGGAAGGCAATGCGGAAGGGTACGTATACTAGATAAAAAAATTATTAAAATAACCTTTAACGTCTGTTGATGTAAGGACTGACGTTAAAAGTGAAGTGACTCACTTTTAACGTCAGTTCGATAAAGAACTGACGTTAAAATGTTCACTGTTAACGTCAGTTGTTTATTGAACTGACGTTAAAAGTCAGTCACTTCACTTTTAACGTCAGTCATTAAAACAACTGACGTTAAAATTGAATTAATGAAGTCTGATATTTACAAAACTGCCACCGCCCCCTTTTTAACGTCTAGCTTTTGGTTAACTGACGTAAACCTTTACCGTCTAATGTATATTTTCCACTAGTGAATGAAAGACTAATCAATCAAGCAACACTATTGTTATCAAAGGATCTTCATTATATAATCCAATGTGGGTGATTCTCTCCACCAATTTCAAAAAAAAAAATCCTTTCTCCCTCCAAACCATTTTTTGCGAAAGGTTTCCCATTCCTGACCAAGATAAGCTCGTATATAGTTCCTCCCTATATTTATCCAATGATGATTCAAATAGATCATACATAAAATATAAGTTTCACAATATAGACAGATTATAGAATTTTTAAATCAAATATACAACAAAATTTTCAAGTTAAATTTTTTAAATTAAATTAAATATACAACAGATTTTTTCCTTGCTATCAGTAAGTATTTTTATAAATGCAAGCACAAATTCATTTACATAAATGGCTTGAGGAGAAAGCCAGTGTGTACTGGTAGTCAAAAAGTACTGGGAACAAAACAAAGTGATCTAACTCAATAAGGTACTAATGTAAAACAAAGTTATGCATAAAATTAATATAATTAGAAGACAACGAAATATATATTATATATATTAAATATTAAATTTGTTGCCAAAGGAACACCTGTCATATCAAGTTCAAATAAAAAGTAGATACATAGATGTCTTAATCCTAATGCCTTGGTATTATACTTCTCTCCATATCCACTTTTAATTTTTTTTTCTAAAGCAAAATTACAATTAGCACTAACCATTTATTCTCCAACTATCTTGGTATTATACTTCTTTAAACATTGAATACTATATATATTTTTTCGAAGCAACATCTGCATTTCATGTTGATCAATAAATTCCCAATGTCATTTATTCAAACACTAATGTAAAATATTTCCTAATGATCTTGGTAATCATATTAAATTTTTTCTTCTATTATGAAAATATATTTGTTGCATTTCTCTTCTTTTGTTATGCAAATGAAAATTTTATAGAAAATATAATTATGTATCATTTTTTTAACATTTGACCTTTCTCCCTACTTCTCACAACATTCAATTTTATAATAAATTTGTTTTTTTTTTCAAATCAAAATTATGAATTATCTCTAACCATTTCTTTTCCTTAATCATAAAAACTTCGCATTCATCTTGATAAGATTACATTATTTTTTTATTCTTTTACGTAAATTTATTTGTTATATTTTTCTTCTTTTATTTAACCATTTTTTGGAATTATGGATCACATTATTTTAAATATTTATCATTTCTCCAAATACCTTGTGTTCTGACCTAAGTATCAGAATCGGGAATGATATGATAGTAAGAATATGTATCTGTCCGAGAGAGTCCCCTTTGGTATCTGTACCTCTCCTATTTATATAAGGTCCTCTTTGTCTGTTAAGTCGTCCAATCATAAAGCCCAAGTATAACATTCTTATTACAGCGGTAAATGGCCGTTTAATCATTAAGGCTAAGCATAACTGTCGTGACGGGACGGTAAATGGCCGTCTAACTATTATATTTGGTGATTATTTCCCAATTTGTACGTTATACTCGGCCTACCTCCTATCCAGTTAATCAGTGGTGGATTTTGGGCCTCCAGATTTACCCAGTAACACCTTGGTATCATAAAGCCTTAGTATTACTCATGATCTTATTAATTAGTGGTTGGGTGCAACCTATGAGAATTGATTCAACTATGTCTTCCTTCTCCCTTTCCCCTCTTCCTTTCATGTTTACCTATTCAAATCAATAGTAACATGCATACATATAACCCCTCAGACTCAAATACTCCTTTTGATTTGGCAAGAATGGTCCAAATGAATTTTAAGGTAAAATACCTTATTTCTAACTCAGTGTCCTATCCAGGACCAATTGCTTGAAAACACAACAACACTAACAATAAGTAATGCTATTTTCCAACAAAGTACAAATATCAAAATTTAATTAGTTATTTATCAGAAGGAACTCAAAAATACCATGCTCGACAATCCTAGGCACATAAATGACTTCAATTACAAACACAAATTATGATATAACTAATAAGCTCTTGTAAACTCAGTGATCGTGTATGTCAAGAAATAAAATGGTTGATAGAAAGTTTTAAACAAAGGACCATATCCATATACACCTTCAAGACATAAGCACAAAATATTAATAAGGTCCATTATTGATTAGTTCTAATAGCATAGGCAAATACTTAATGGACTAAGAATAACTTGCAACCATGATCATGGACTTCGATGGAGTCAGAACAACTTTATATATACAGAGTAACGCTGCAACTATTATACTTGCCATAGTTTCTTGATACCCATTACACAATAATGGCCCCGTTTGTGAGAGCTTAAATAAGCTCCTTATGACTTATCTGATGCCATAAGTTCTTATGCCACGTGTTTGCCATAACTTATGAAAAGAACTTATGGCATTTCATAAGTTACTTTTAACTTATTCTCATAAGTTAGGAAAACTAACTTATGGCATTTCATAAGCTCTTTTGCGGACTAGCGTGGCGCTCTTGCTGCTGCGCCAATGCAATAATGAAGCGCAATGCAATAATAGAGCGCGCCAGCCACCGGTCCTCTGCGTGAAGTGATTTTGGAGATTCGCCCCGCGAAACTTGGCTCGCCTCGCGAGAAAATTTTAATTGTTTGTTAAAATTAAATTTTTATTGTAATTTTATAAAAAAAATGTCCATAAGCACTTATATAGTAATATATCCAAACGCCTTAATTTTGTATAAGTGCTTTTGGAAATATGCATCCAAACGCACATGACTTATTGAATTCAAGCTCTTATGGCATAAGCTCTTGTACAATAAGGCCTTATGCCATAAGTGCTTAGTTAAGCTATTTACCCAAACGGGGCCAATATCCCTGCATAACTTTCTTAGGTTTCTTTCTCGTTGTTTGTAAAGCAAACAAAAAACCTTGAGAACTCAACATGTTATAGAAAGACTTTAGCCAATTGTGAGCTAATCTAATTTTATCCCAAGAAAGACCTATCATTTTTGCAATTTTATAACCACGGGAGCAAATCATAGAAGTGCTACTTTTCAAGGAATTTTCTGCTTTCTCATGGTTATTAGTTTTTCATGGAAACTATAAAATATTTATAATCATGGAACCGAGTTTTACTTTTATCTATCAACACTTTTCTTGTCTTTCTGCATAGAAATCTTTGCTTCTTATCTTCGAACCTTATATCAAAACCGAATTCATTAGTTGCCTAATGAACATAATGTCCTAAGTCCAACACCCTACCCTATATCAATAAAAAAAAATTGACTGAATATCAATTAGTTTTACTACAATACAAAATTAACATTCCATTACAATACCAATAGTGCATCTACATCATTAGATAAAATTACAATAAATAAATATTTTAAGTACAAATTTCCATCAACAAAAAAACCTTTAAAATAATAAATAATAGAATCTAAATACAAATTTTCAGCATTAATATGAATACAACACTATGATAATCCTTCCCAAACAAATAATACAATAAAGAAAATTATATTTATATGTCATTATTGATATTGTTTTTTCCTTCACTGCAAAACTTGGAGATATTAACCAAGAGAACCAGCAACGCCATCAAAGTCACTGAAAGATGAATTACTTCCTCAAGCAGCTAAGCCTAAATGCATCACAACTTGACTCAAATGTAGTGCTCCAAGCAGTTAAAGCCCTTTGAATCAAGTTATAATTCGTGCAACTTCAACAACAATAGACACTAAGAAAGAGGAATAATAAATATATCCATGTACCTTACCAGAAAGAATCTTATGATTTGCTTCCTCCAATCTGTTTGATATATTACCAGCATGTTTTGGGTGGAGAAATACAACCACCAAATAATTCAAACAAATACACCAAAACTAAAGGTAAAGCAAGGAAAGAAAATAGCACTTAATTTGTATCAAAACACCAAACTAAAGCAACTTAGAGACATTCCTAAAATATTTTTAATACTTATGTTATCATTAAAAAAAAACTGACAACAATTACATGTTCGTTAAAGACTTTTCTCTTCAAGTTGTGAAAGCAAATAGAAAATGAAAGGAAGAAGAAAATAAGCTTCAGATCAAATTCACTTTTTGCATAGAAAAAGTAACATTGAGCATGTTAGATGGCGGGAATCTATATAGTCAGAGTCTTGACAATGGTGTTAGAAATAGCATAGAAAGTTTTATGAATACCTGCACATTCTTCATCAAATTGGGCCATATATGACCCTATGCAATGATTAGCAACAACAGAAAATCCTGCCCCTCCATTCAAAGCCTTGTCAAATATCCAAAGTTTTAGACCTTATATGTCCAAGCATAGCTAAGAAAGTTGATTGGACAAACTAATCAATTTGAAATGCATTAAGGGAAATATAGTAGCATTGTAAATCTCACAAATTACCACAAATCTCCAAAGCATCTATAGGAGATACACTTTGCTAATGATCCAATATCTCAAATAGCCTATCTTAATTCCATATTGTCAATTTTTGTTTCTTTCGATAATCACATACATTCTTAAGTTAATGAAAAAAGAAAAAGGTCAAAAAACCATGATTGCACAATAATGAAGTAAAGAAAATTACTTGCAACAAATTTTCTTCAAGCTGTTTTTGTATTGCAGATCCCACACCTTCATCAAAATAAGTGGCTTCATTGCTTCAACATCAACGGGATATTTGAAATAAAATAACTCAATATACTTTCAGTCAACATCAAGGGACTTACATATAACGTTACTACAACACACTACATGAATGCAACAATCTATAAATATCGTCAAAAGGAAAGAATGGAAGGAACAAACCATAAACTTTTTTGTTATGGCTCATACAACTGTGCCAGTGAACAAACTTTTTTGTCTGATCATAACCCATTAAAAAATTTAAAAATATTTTACAATTCAATCAAATGAAGAATTGACTGGAGTCCCTACTACCCCTCCTCACACTTCAAAATCAAAAGTAAAACTTTGGAAATAAAAGGTGCAACCACGATCATAAAGGTGCAACCACAAAAAGAATCCCATATCTACTCATCTTTATCGAGAAAAATAAAAGCACAAAAAAATTAGATATTAGATTTGAGGACTTTTACTTAGAGAGGAGCTTGTAGCAATAAAGGGACAGTTCCACAAAAATTTATTTCCCATGATACTGAATTGAACAAAAGAAAGGGTGTAAAGAACCAAAACAAATTTTTTTTTACAGAAACCATCAGTAAGAGGTTGTGGAACCTGATTCAACTCCAATCCATCCACGAAAAAGGAAATAAAAAGTACTTCAAAGAATTGTCTTGTTCCTGTTGTTTTTTTTTTTTTTTGATATAATCTTCTTCTTCTACAAAAGTTTGAATAGAAAATAAAATAAATGTTTACCATGAACAGTTTGAAAATATATACATTAGTTGAATTGGTGGTGGTGACATCGGTGAGATCGCCGACCGCCATACTCGAACCACCACCACGCGAATCTGAAAATGGGGGAGGGAATGTGAGGTTTTCGGATATGAAGATGGGAAATGAAGGGAGGGTAGTTTTGTTCCTAAAGAACTTTCAGGAAGGGAAATGTATATTGTTGAAGGGAATGTGTGGTTTTCAGAAATGAAGAATGGTGAAGGGAGAAGGGTGTATGTGGGGGTGGTTTTGTTTCTGAAGAAGTGTGAAGTATAGTTAAAGGGGAAGAGTCATGAGGTGAAAGATTTGAATTTTGAATTAAGCAAGAGAAATGCATTAGAAATCACCTATATTAAATGAGTGTAACAATTACTTAATTATTAAATAATTAATTAAAAGAAAATGAAAGAAGTGTTGCAAGTTACTATTGAGATGAGAGAGTGACACGGTTGGGATTCAAATGGGTAAAGCAAATCTTTCTGACCAAAATGGGAGCAATCAATTAAGTTAAATTGAATTATTAAAAGAGGCATGACTTTTGATATAATAGAGCGTGGGAGACCCTTGGGAACATGTATTGCACATTGCTCCAAGTAGAAAAAGGTTGAAATGAATCTAGTGTTGAAAAGGAACGGAAAAAAATAAAAATAAAAAAGAAATTTCTTGATTGGATGTCCTGGAAGGTTGATGGTTGGAATTAGTTTTGTGGTTTTTTTGATGCTTGTAAAACTGGGAAATATAAAGTAATTAAATAAATTAAAATTATTTTTTAAAATAGAATGAGTTGTCAAGCACTAAATCAGAAACAAGTGAGTGTCGGTTTTTTTTTTTTTAACAACTATGTCAAACTTTCTTAAACTAGAGAGTTTTTTAAAAGCTTTATTTAGAAGTCATTGAATGAGAAGATGTCACCTGTAAAAAGTTTTCTTGGGAGTAGCTTTGATTTATATTATATATAGATATATATAAAATTAAAATATATATTAAAATATAAAATTATTAAATATAATAAATATTAAGTATTATATATATAAAAATACTAAAATATGGTAATTAGTTTGGTTCCAAAATTCTTGAACCTGATAACCGAACCGATGACCATTGGGTTTGGTACCTTCCTGGCTAAAAACATTGCAAAACAAAACAAATTTAAACTTTAAAAAATTAATAATAAAATAATATAAAAAATCTGAACCAAGCAAAATTTGTTAGGTTCGGTTGGCAACCCCTTCTACTGTTATAGGAACAGTAGAAGAAAAGTTGCCAATTTATAAAGTGATATAGTTATTGAATATTAAAATATATATAAATATGTTAAAATATATATAAATATGTTAAAATATATTAATTGGTTCGGGTCCAAAATAACCGAACTAATGACCATTGGGTTTGGTTCAATTTGAAGCCGAACACAAAAGAAAAAAAAAACCAATTTAATTGGTTGGTTCGAATTTTCAAATTCATCGAATTATTGGTTCGAGTCTTACGACCCTAAACTTTTTCGAATAACACGGTAGCTAAATCCAACAAAATATATGTTTAAAAAATAAATAAATAGATATAAATAGTCCAAATTAATCCACCGGTTGACAACTCTTTCTATTGTTATAGGAACAGTAGAAGAAAAATTGTCAATTGATAAAGTGATATACATATTGAATATTAAAATATATATAAATATTAAAATATAGTAATTAGTTCGGTTCCAAAATAACCGAACTAATGACCATTGAGATTGGTTCAATTCGGAGCCGCACACAAAAAAGAAGAAAAACGAACCAATTTAATTGGTTGGTTCGAATTTTCAAATTCATCGAATTATTGTTCGAGTCTCACGACCCTAAACTTTTTCGAAGAACACGGTAGCTTTGCTATTTTTCCTAGCTAAAAATATTTAAAAACAATTTTTTTTTATGAAATTTAAAAAGTCAATAACAATAATGGAACCAATTAAAATTAGTTTGGTTCGATTCAGTTCGAACCGTAAAATGTTAAAAAATATATATAAAAATAAAAATATAAAAAATATTAAATTTTAAACTATTAAATTGTACATACATTAAAATATAAGTATATAAAAATTAAAACATCAAGAACATGACAACTATACTTCTGTTGTTTGCCAATTTATGATTGATTGTTAGTGTAAAAAAACTTTACACTGTCAGTGTATACAAATTAAATTAAAAAAAAGTATTAGAAAAAAAAAACAAAAAAAAACGAACTAATGACCATTGTGTTTTGTTCAATTCGGAGCCAAACACAAAAAAAAGAATCAATTTAATTGGTTGGTTTGGAGTTTCAAATTCATTGAATTATTGGTTCAAGTCTTACGACCCTAAACTTTTTCGAAGAACACGGTAGCTAAAACCAACAAAATATATGTTTAAAAATTAAATAAATAAATTTAAATAATCCAAAATAATCCACCAGTTGACAACTCCTTCTACTGTTACAGGAACAGTAGAAGAAAATTTGTCAATTGATAAATTGATATACATATTGAAAAATTGATATCCGAATTGAACCAAACCCAATAATCATTAGTTCGGTTATTTTGGAAACGAACCAATTACTATATTTATATTTATATATATATATATATATATATATATATATATATATATCGGATTTTCAAATTCATCGAATTATTGGTTCTAGTTTTACGACTGTAACATCCCTAGCTGCTTTATGGATTGACGATTGTCCCCACAAACCAACATGGGTCTTTTCAGCATGCTTTGTCCTCACTCACACGCTTCCTAGGAAAACTTGCCAGAAGGTCACCCATCTCAGAATTTGCTCCAAGTCAAGCACGCTTAACTGTGGAGTTCTTTAGTGATGGGCTACAGAAAAGAAGATGCATCTTGTTAGTATAGGTAGTACCAATCAATTCATATAAGCCTTTTTCAACTGTATAGTCCCACACCTACACAGTCTCAGGATCCCTCTCATTTGGGTGTGTTATCGGTTCATTCTTCCGCTTGGTTCGTCCCCGAACCACACCGTACTGGGAGAGGTGTCGCTCTGATACCATTTGTAACATACCTAGCTGCTTTATGGATTGAAGACTATCCCCACAAACCAACGCGGGTTTTTTCACCGTGTTTTGTCCTCACTCACACGCTTCCTGTGAAAACTTCACAGGAGGTCACCCATACAAAATTTTGCTCCAAGTCAAGCACACTTAACTGTGGAGTTCTTAAGTGATGGGCTACCGAAAAGAAGATGCATCTTGTTAGTATAGGTAGTACCAATCAATTCATATAAGTCTTCCTCAACTGTATAGTCTCATACCTACACAGTCTCGGGATCCCTCTCATTCGAGTGTGTTATTGGTTCATTCATGTGTCGCTCCGCCTAGAAGCCTTCCAGGAAGCGCTCATTGTCCGTGCCTTCTTGCACCGGCGACCACTCCCCGCCCTCGTTGGCACCCGGGTGTTATAACGACCCTAAATTATACTTTTACTGTTTGCCAATTTATGATTGGTTGAGAGTGTAAAAAAACTTTATACTGTCAGTGTATACAAATTACATTAAAAATAAAGTATTATAAAAAAAAATAACCGAACTAATGACCATTGGATTTGGTTCAATTCGGAGCCGAACAAAAAAAAAGAACAAATTTAATTGGTTGGTTCGGATTTTCAAATTCATCGAATTATTGGTTCGAGTCTTACGACCCTAAACTTTTTCGAAGAACACGGTAGCTAAAACCAACAAAATATATGTTTAAAAAATAAATAAATAAATTTAAATAATAAAAAATAATCCACCGGTTGACAACTCCTTATACTGTTACAGGAACAGTAGAAAAAAGTTATCAATTGATAAAGTGATATACATATTGAATATTAAAATATATATATAAATATTAAAATATAGTAATTGGTTCGGTTCCAAAATAACCGAACTAATGACCATTGGGTTTGGTTCAATTCGGAGCCTTACACAAAAAAGAAGAAAAACGAACCAAGTTAATTGGTTGGTTCGGATTTTCAAATTCATCGAATTATTTGTTCGAATCTTACGACCCTAAACTTTTTCGAAAAACACGGTAGCTTTGCTACCTTTCATGGCTAAAAATATTTAAAAACAAAAAAAAATTAAAATTAAAAAGTAAATAACAATATCGGAACCAATTAAAATTGATTTGGTTTGATTCGGTTCGAACCGAAAAATATTAAAAAATATATATATAAATAAAAATATAAAAAATTAAATTTTAAACTATTAAATTATGCATACATTAAAATATAAGTATATAAAAACTAAAACATCAAGAATATGACAACTATACTTTTACTGTTTGCCAATTTAGGATTGGTTGACAGTGTAAAAAAACTTTATACTGTCAGTGTATACAAATTAAATTAAAAAAAAGTATTTAATAAAAAACAAAAAAATAACCGAACTAATGACCATTGTGTTTGGTTCAATTCGGAGCCGAACACAAAAAAAGAACCAATTTAATTTTTTGGTTCGGATTTTCAAATTCATTGAATTATAATTGAACCGAACACAAAAAAAAAAGAACCAATTTAATTTGTTGGTTCGGATTTTCAAATTCATTGAATTATTGGTTCGAGTCTTACGACCCTAAACTTTTTCGAAGAACACGGTAGCTAAAACCAACAAAATATATGTTTAAAAATTAAATAAATAAATTTAAATAATCCAAAATAATCCACTGGTTGACAGCTCTTACTGTTACAGGAACAATAGAAGAAAAGTTGTCAATTGATAAAGTGATATACATATTGAATATTAAAATATATATAAATATTAAAATATAGTAATTGGTTCGGTTCCAAAACAACCGAACTCATAACCATTGGGTTTGGTTCAATTCGGAGTCATACACTAAAAAGAAAAAAAACGAACCAATTAAATTGATTGGTTCGGATTTTCGAATTCATCGAATTATTGGTTCGAGTCTTACGACCCTAAATTATACTTTCACTGTTTGTCAATTTATGATTTGTTGACTGTAAAAAAACTTTACTGTCAGTGTATTCAAATTAAATTAAAAATAAAGTATTATAAAAAAAAAACCAAACTAATGACCATTGGATTTGGTTCAATTCGGAGCCGAACAAAAAAAAAAAGAACCACTTTAATTGGTTGGTTCGGATTTTCAAATTAATCAAATTATTGGTTTGAGTCTTACGACCCTAAACTTTTTTCGAAAAACACAGTAGCTAAAGTGATATAGTGATATACATATTGAATATTAAAATATATATAAATATTAAAATATAGTAATTGGTTAGATTCCAAAATAACCGAACTAATAACCATTGGGTTTTGTTCAATTCGGAGCCGTACATAAAAAAGAAAAAAAAGTGAACCAATTTAATTGGTTGGTTTGAATTTTCAAATTCGTCGAATTATTGGTTCGAATCTTACGATCCAAACTTTTTAGAAGAACACGGTAGCTTTGCTATCTTTACTGACTAAAATATTTATAAAAAAAAATTATAAACTTTAAAAAATCAATGACAATATCCGAACTAATTAAAATTGGTTTGGTTTGATTCGGTTCGAACTGGAAAATATTTAAAAATATTTATATATAAATAAAAATATATAAAATATTAAATTTCAAACTATTAAATTATATATAAGTATCTAAAAATTAAAACATCAAGAACATGACAACTCTACTTTTACTGTTTGCCAATTTATGATTGGTTGATAGTAAAAAAAATTTACACTATTAGTGTATACAAATTAAATTCAAAAAAAAAAGTATTAGAAAAAAAATATTATAAAAAAAATTAGTAACAATTAAGGAAAACGTAAAAAAAAAGTTTTAAAAAGTAAAAAAAAAACTTTAAAAAAGTAAAAAAAAATTAAAAACAAAATTTTAAAATATAATAAAACAATTTAAAAACTTTTCAAACAAAATTTAAAAAAAATAAAATAACAAAAAAGACAAATTGTACCAATGCTCGGTTAGTGTTCCTGTAACAATAATCGGACACTTCCCAATTATATACGTGTATTGATAGATATAATATAATTTGCATACCTTGTAGCAGTGTCTAATTCTATTTAGTTACCACGATGGTTGATATACTGTATATATAGGTTCCATCTAGATCGACATGCAAAAAATTTAAGAAAGATAAAAAGTTGGTTTAATGAATTTTTTGGTCCCTACATTTTAGGGTAATATTGATTTTGGTCCCTAAATTTTTTATCCGATGGTTTTGGTCCTTCACTTTTTTAAAATATTGGTTTTGGTCCCTGCTGTCAATGTCCCACCGTTAAGTGCTGACGGTAGGGACCAAAACCAATATTTTTAAAAAGTGAAGGATCAAAACCATCGGAAAAAAAAGTTAGGGACCAAAACCATCAAGGAAAAAGACAGGGACCAAAACCAATATTACTCTAAAATGTTAGGACTAGAAAATTCATTAAACCTAAAAATGAACTTATTATTTCAAACACCCATTTTGATGGATTAGTCAAAGCGTGATTAAAAGAATGAATTGCAAAAGTGTAATACACACCACATGGCACATGAAACATCTTAATTAGTTTTTTTTTTTATGTATTTTATTTATCTTAGTTCATAATAAAAATAAAGTTATCCAAGAGTACTTGGATGATCCTGGGAATACAGTAGTGTTAAAATTTTTGAAGGAGAGCTTTACTACAGTTACGTACGGAGGATATCCTGAAAAACCAAAAAATAATAAAAATTAAGTTATGTTGAATTCGAATCCAAATAATTGAGATAAATAAAGATCAACAACATTAAGATTTATGCTAACTATTCATAACAACTTACATGATTCCCGCTTTGCCTATACAAAAAAAAAAATGATCAATACAATCTTTTTCATGCAA
Source organism: Sophora flavescens (assembly GCA_030762895.1). Taxonomy (NCBI): domain Eukaryota; kingdom Viridiplantae; phylum Streptophyta; class Magnoliopsida; order Fabales; family Fabaceae; genus Sophora; species Sophora flavescens. The sequence continues at coordinate 25,823,011 of CM061063.1, read as the reverse complement.
TGATGCAGCCATAACAAGTCTGCAGTATTTATAGTTATTTTGTGCTGCATACATTTAACGTGAATTTAAGGAAATCATATTTGGAGTATTTTTTTCCTTTTTTAAATTTCCAATGTAAGGGAGTATGATTGTTCATATCCAAACCGATCAAAAAAAAAATCGAAAACGGAACAAAATCGATGTTTATTGGATTTTTTTATTTTGTTTTTATAAAAAGCGATCGGATTGGATGAGATTTTGGATTTTTTTTAAAACCGAATCAATCTAAACCAATGGTTTAATGAACTTTCTAGTCCATATATTTTAGGATAATATTGATTTTGATCCCTAACTTTTTTTTTCCTGATAGTTTTAGTCCCTAACGTTTTTTCCAAATGGTTTCGATCCTTCACTTTTTTAAAATATTGATTTTAGTCTCTATCGTCTACACTTAACGGTAGGACATTGATGATAGAAACCATAACCAATATTTAAAAAGTGAAGGATCAAAACTATAAAAAATATATATATATAAAAAAATTAGAGACTAAAATCAATATTATCCTAAAATACAGGGACAAAAAATTGATTAAACCTAAAAAGTTTCACCATCAGTATCTGACAAGTCAATGAAATTAGGCACTGCATTCATTCTTTCTTTAAAATGAATCCAAATATGCGACTTGCATTGGTGATAAGATTAGAGCATTAAATAGCAGGTCCGGAGTACCAGAGAAAGGGGAAGGACGATTACAAGATGCTTTACGTGTCATCCTCTCTATCTTCATCGGTCATTACCTTTTTAACTACCAAAATTTCCTTTCATTAACAAAAACTGAAATATAATATGTTGCTAACGTGTCTCATCCATTATATCACTTACGTGTCAATCAAATAGCCACTTGGATAACAAACTTTTCACCCTAAATGCTCCTGGTCAAAGATTATTGTATTTTAGGTATTTACAAAAAAGAATATTGTATTTTCGTATATATATTAGTATCCTTTATTTTATTATGGTTAAAGTAATGTGTTGGTTCCTATACGTGACATCGATTTTCAATATAGTCCCTATACGTAAAAAGTTATCAATTTGGTCTCTATACGTGACACTAATTTTCAATTTGGTCCTCACCGCTAATTGGTCCCTATACAAGAGGACCAAATTACAAATTATTGCTACATGTAGGGACCAATTCAACAAAAAAAATTTGAAATCGGTCCCTACATGTGATAATTATTTTCAATTTGGTCCCTATATGTGATAATAATTTGCAATTTGATCCCTCTTATATAGGGACCAATTAACTGTGAGGACCAAATTGAAAATCAGTGTCACGTATAGGGACCAAATTGATAACTTTTTACGTATAGGGACCAAATTGAAAATCGATATCACATATAGGGACCAAAACATTACTTTAACCTTTTATCATTTTATTAATTAATTTTAATGAAATTTTTTTTAAGAAATTTTAATGAAAAAAATTTTTAAAAAATTTATCCAACATCTACTGAAAATGCAAAAAACACACCAGCCCGCACCGCCACTCCACCGCGCACCTCAGATCTGCCATCGTCCATCGAGGTTCCCATCGCATCTCAGATCCAACGCCATCCTCAGATCTCGTCATCCTCAGATCCAACGCCATCCTCGGATCTTGACGCGTCTGGTGCGGTGCGTGGAGGAGCGGCACCGCTACGGCCTTGGCTGCACGTCCTAAACGGCGGGTGGTGCGGTTCTCCTTGGGTCAGTCATGAATGGGTCTGAGATGCTAAGTATCATGATAGTTAATTAGTTAGGTTACAATGGACATTAGGGATTGGGTTTTGCTTTGGGTTCAGATATTAGGGATGCAACTTTGGAGAAGGTTTTTTTTTATCAGGTTTTTTATGGTAGAGTAAGAGCAAAACAAAATAACCACATTCCAGAACCTATGGGAACCATCTTCACGAGGCAGAGGCAAGACTACACGGTGGAGAAGAAGACTGAACTTTTTCCCAGTTTTTTTTTTTCAGTAGTTTTTTTTTTTTATAAACTTTTCATTGAAAAAAAACTTTATTTTAATAACATGAGGAGGCTTAAGAAACTCCTTCAATCCCACATGACTATGATCTAGTATGGTGGCACTTGAAAGAGCTTATTTAAGCTCTTTTTGACTTATCTGATGACATAAACTCTTATGCAGTGTGTTTGACAAAGCTTATAAAAATAACTTATGTCATTCCATAAGGAGTTTTTGACTTATTTTCATGAGTCGGTGGAAGAAACTTATGGAATTATCATAAGAGATTATGCACTAAACATCCTCTCCGTGTTTTTTACTATTCAAATAATCTCATGCCCCTTTCTTTCTTTAAGCGTTTATGGCATAAGCTCTCATACGATAAGGTCTTATGTGATAAAATCTTAATTAAGTTGTTTATCCGAACGCACCATATTCCTTGTTTCGCAATTGGTGGTGGCAAAGGTGGGGTTCGGGGTATGGCGGAGAGAAACGTGGGTGGTGGAATATTATTTTTTCAGAATAATCATAATTTTTTTCTTCAAAAAACATTAATTTTATTATGGGCAGAAACAAAAAAAATAGTATGGGCTAAAATTGCAAATAAAACAAATACATATACTATTCTATAATATATTGTATTTATATGGTTGGACTATAGTATAAATACATGAGCTAAGTTTGAAAGTTTGACCCACTCATGTGACTGTTTGATTGGCCCAACTTACCATATGGATGATGTAGTGGGTGGTGCATCTTAACCCAAACTAAATATAACACTAGACAAAATTGATTGTGGATGAGATATTTAATTCATCTGTTATAAATAAGTTCATCAAACTTTGAGGTAGTGTTTGGTACAAGTTTGAAAAAAGTATTCCCGAAAATGTTGATATGGAAATAAAGTTTTTCCATGTTTGTTACAAGTTTTAAAAATTTATTCACAAGCATAGAGTATTCCCGAGAATAAAATTAGTGCATAATAGTTATAAACTTGGGAAAACTTTATTCCCATGTGTGAAGGTGAGAAAACTTTATCCTCAGGAATCACTCTGAAATAAAATATTTCAGATACCAAACGGTACCTCTGATAGAAATGAGTTAAGTTCATATATGATTCCAAACAAACTTAAAAAATCCAATTGAACAAATCTAATGAATTTTTTACTTAATCTTTGAACCTTATTAAAAATATATCCGGAACATTATTCTTAATTAATAATAATAAGCGCGCTCTTAAAAATCTGAGCCAAGATTATCTGTATCCTATACCTATAGTTACTAAGCTTAGCCCAAGAGGTTATTTTCATTCATTTGCAATAGCATGATAGATATGACACTAGTGCTTCTTTGTGTCTTTTTTGACGTACGTGACATGGTTCTTTATGTTTGATCTAGAAATGGATCAGGCCATAATGATTCCCCTTGGATGAACAGGCCGTAGGTAGAGGTAGATGTTCGGCGCATGACCACTGTTAATATAAACCAAAAGCAAAGTCAGAGATAACAGATATCTATACCTCAACAGCACCTGAAGAGGATGCCAACCCTGCTAAGTCATTTTGTGTGGGGAATACTTTTTAGGTTGGTTGTTGATGACACAAAGAAGATTGATTGTCTGAAGAAAGATTGACATGTTGATTGTTGGTCATGACATAAAGAAGATTGATTGTCTGAAGAAAAATTTGAGCAAGGCCTCATGCAAGGAATTCATTTCTTCTTGCATGGCCTTCAACCACTCTTCCTTGTGCACATTTACAATAGCCTCTTCATAACTTTTTGGCTCTCCACCATCAGTGATCATCACATACTCATGTGGAGTGTATCTTTGGGAAGCATGACACTCTCTAGTAGATCTTCTCAACTGAGGCTCAACTGGTGGCTCAAATGGAACCTCTTCAACTGGTTCATCATGGTGAGGTGTAGGGTCGTCATTTGCATTCCCATCATCTACCTGTATATCTCCCCCTTCAACAAAAGTTCCAGTAGGGGGTTTAGGCACAACATCAATATAACTTCTGGCAACCGGTTTCTGTTTCTCAGCTTTCTCAAAATCTTGAATGGTTTGGTCTTCAAGAAATATCACATCCCGGCTTCTGATAATTTTTCTGTCAGCTGGATCCCAGCGTCTATAACCAAACTCTTCATGACCATAACCCAATAAGACACATTGTTTGGATTTTCCATCGAGTTTGGACCTCTCATCTCTTGGAATGTGAACAAAAGTCCTGCAGCCAAACACTCTCAAATGACTATAAGAGACATCTTTCCCTGTCCATACTCTGTTTGGAACATCACCATCTAGTGGCACAGAAGGAGAAAGGTTGATCAAATCCACTGCAGTTCTCAGTGCTTCACCCCAAAAGGATTTGGGTAATTTTGCATGAGAGAGCATACACCTGATTCTGTCATCAATGGTACAGTTCATTCTCTCTGCAACTCCATTATGTTGAGGCGTCTTTGGAACTGTCTTCTCAAGCCTGATTCCATGTTCTTTGCAATATTCTTCAAACGGGCCCCTGTATTCACCACCATTATCTGCTCGGACACATTTCAACTTACTTCTTTTTTCTCTTTCAACACTTGCATGAAAGTGCTTGAAGACACCAAGTACCTGGTCTTTAGATTTCAAAGCAAAAGCCCACACTTTTCTAGAGTGATCATCAATAAAAGTAACAAAGTATGAAGCACCACCAAGAGACTTACAATCCATAATGCAAACATCAGTATGAACTAAATCAAGAACATTTGGCCTCCTATGAGGACCAGAACTACGAAATGAAATTCTATGTTGTTTTCCAACAAAACAATGAGAGCAAGTATTTAAAGGTGTACCTTTCATAGGAAGAGAATTTTTCCTAGCAAGGATGTTGAGTCCTTTCTCACTCAAGTGACCAAGGCGCATATGCCACAAATCAGAAGAAGCATCTTCAACTGCATTCACTTCCTCCTTGCTTAACTTTCCAGGCATCCTGTAGAGAGTAGTGAGGCTTTCTTCTTTTGCCACCACTAGTGACCCTTTGGTGAGTTTGCATATGCCACCACCAAAGTAAGTATGATAACCCTCAATGTCCAAGGCTTTAACAGAAATCAAGTTGAGACGGATATCTGGAACATGTCTGACATTCTTCAATTGCAGCTTGCACCCAATGCTGGTTTCAATCCAAACATCTCCCATACCAACAATTTTACATACCCCTTTCATTTCCCATTTTAACTGTGCCAAAATCACCAGCAGTATAAGATGAGAAGAAATCACGCCTACGAGTGACATGGTGTGAGGCTCCAGAATCAACAATCCAACTAGAATCATGGCATGCTAGATTTATAGAATTATCATCACAGACAATGTAAACATCACTATCAGATGCAACTGCAGTTGTGTCTTTATCATTTTTCTTCTCTTTGTCTTCATCTCTTTCTCTTGACTTCTCTCTCTTTAGGAACCTGCATTGTCTTTTGATGTGTCCCACCTTGCCACAATGATAACATTTCACTTTTTTTCTAGTCCTAGACTCGCTTCTTGACTTGCTACGATTGTCAGATTTTTCATGCTTATGGAAATGTCTGGTTTGACTTCTCCCCCGTGACTCTGCAACTAGTGCTTCTGACTGAGTGGAGGTACCATTCAAACCACGCTCCTTTCTTCTAGCTTCTTCATTCAACATGCTCTCTTTTACCATTGACATTATCAACTTCCCATTAGGAGCTGGGTTAGTCAATGTCACAACCAGAACTTCCCAGTGTCGGGCAAGGAACTAAGCAACAACAAGGCTTGCAACTCATCATCTAATATTCACAGTATTCTGAAAAATACTCATATGCTCTGTCATTGAATCCCCTTCTTTGTATTTCATATTCACCAGCTTCCGGATCAGAAATGCTTTATTTTGCACATTCTTCCACTCATACAGCTCGGCCAACTTCTTCCACATTTTCTGGGCATCTGTTTGTGTCTACATGAGGACATACACTCAAATCCAACCACTGCCTAATCAAAGCAACTGCCTTTCAATTCATCTTCTTACAATCACTTTCATTTTTATCCTTGGGTCGAGCAGTGTCCCTCTCAATGGGATCATACAAGTCTTTGCTGTATAACATATCTTTCATGAGGGTCTTCCAAAGTGAATAATTTGTAGAGTTCAGCTTAATCATATTTGACCCTTGATTTTCCTCCATTTAAATGCACAGTACAGAACAACCTAAGCTCTGGATACCACTTTGTTGGGGAAAAACTAGAGATAACAATCTCTAATGAAGCAAATATTTTTCCCTTCACCTGTGCAAATAAATAAACACAACAAAAATATTCTTCCACAGGATAGTATCAATGGCAGAAAAATAAATAGCAATGACACCACGATTTTAACGTGGAAAACTCCCCAGTGTAGGGATAAAAACCACGGGACCAAGTCCAGCAAAAGCTTTCACTATAAATAATAATGGGTACACCAAGTCTTCCTAGAAATACTAGAGAACACCAAATCAGCAATACATCACCCAAAAGGTGGATACAAGCAAGCAACAAGAGAGAAACCCCATAATAATGGGTATAACAACTCAGCTCAAAGAGAAGACAAAACAACAAATAAAATATATCAGACTAACGAGCTCATTGGTAGGAATAACATACTGAAATTTCAGCAAAAACGGAGCAAGTTTTCTGTACCACCTTCCACCACCTGAACCCTTTTTCTTCTTCTCGCCGTCGTCTGTGTGCAGCCACTAAACTTTTTTTTTTCTAACCTAGGGATTTAAATCCCTTCTTCATGTGCCACATGGGCTTGGACCCATTATTAACCATTCCTTTTTTTTTTCTTTTCTTTGTTTTTACTTTTTATCTAGTGGGTCCCATTTAGAAGGGAACCCACCCAACACTTTGTTGGGACTGGAACTTTATGTGTGTACAGACAACGCATTCATCTCTTCATTCTGTGAGTCTAGAAGCAGTATCAGAGTCCATAGCCCTGAAAGTGTCATAATATGCTCCAGAATGAAGGTAAAAAAGCTTTATGAATTATATGCATGTTTGTACAGAAGGAAAGCCAGTAAACTACATAAGCCTTCATCTGCTTTAGCCTTTAGGCTTCCATTTTAGCATTTTCATCTTTAAAAAGATACTAAAATGCATGTCCAAAATATCAACTCAGAGTCAGAAGCATTGTTCATAGCTCATCAAACTCATGGCCATGAAGTGCAACCTGAAGTCCAAGTCCCTGCAATCTTCCTCTAGTGGAAATTGCACTTGATGGTGGCATGTGAAGACGTAATTCAGTATGGCCAGGCAACCCGCCAGCAGCCGCTGCAGCATGAGCTCTGCCCTGTGATGGAAGCTGTTGACAAGTTTTTTTTTTTATAATCACAGAGCTGCAAGAATATGTGCCAATGTCTACATTCTTAATTTAACAAGACAAGTAATATGCAAACTACTAGTTTGTATACATCAAATTCTAAGTGATTACTTAGCAAAAAATAATGTAACATCTGAGGAGTGTCTTTATCAAAATAACTGCCAAATAAGCATGTCAAATACAGATTGAAAATCTACTCATACGAAGCAGTAAAGCTAAAGCATTACAAACAGTAGCAAATACACTGCCTGTAGTAAGAAAAGCATTAGAAGTTAAACACTTACTTTTGCTGATCGATATTTGAAAGGATATAAGACCCAAATTTGGCTACTGATTAGGAAAGAATTATAAGTACTTATTCACTCAAGAACAAACAAAGCATATAATAATAACGCTAACAGTACCTGAAAAGTAAATAGAAATGGCTGCCAAAATAGAACAGCTGCGATCACCAAGATGAAACACGCATTACAATTACAGAGATGAAAGGATCATCAAACTCAATAGTGGGCGTTTTTTATCTTAACAGTTAACAGCACAAGTCCCTTCGCTTCCCTATTCTTCAAGTCTCCCCAGCATCCAAACAATATTGTACAATAATAACAAAAATAAAGAGACTTACATAAAATGTAGTGTGGTCCAGGGTGTTATAAGTCTTTACAGCTGCTCTGTTCATTTCTGTGCACTCACTGCTGTGCTTCAATTCATGAATAGTTTTACACATTGGTTTTTCCTTAAAAATTATTCATATAGTATTATTTCCAACATAACAGTTGTCTGTTCTCATATTCTCAAGGCATTGCATCATCTTCCCTGACATACCACCAATATAGGTTTGACGATGACCGTGTAAGATAAAATATAAATCATACAAAACACTACTACATATATTGCTATAGAACTAGTGATAATTCAACCTTGGCAAGGAAACAAAGAGACTTAATCTACGTTGATTTCAGCCACATCAGCTAACCCTCCAACAGAAAATCGGAAGAACTTACGGTTCAAGGTGGACCGGAAAGACATAATTTTTCCTGCATATATCAGAAAGATCAGGAACCATGTCACACTTTCTGAACACGCACCAAAGGCTTAAATTAAATAAATGGAATGGATTAGCATAAAAATAGAAGCTACAGCCAACATCTTAAAAGTTAAAACCTTTCTAACATGAATCAGCACATACAACAGAGCAAGTCTGCCTCGAATAAATTTAAAAAATAGGCCACCAGACACAGTCAATCAAGTTGGCAATCTTCTAAATTATTATCCAAATTTCAACAAAAAATAATAATTTATCAGCTTTTGCTTTTGGCACCAAGCAAATATCAAATCAGCGCCAAAAGCCAGTAGATTTTACCGAGGGGAACAAAATTTAAGTAGGCAACCCGCAGACACGGAGCAAAACAGCAAAGAGAGCCTGTGATAGCTCTCAACTACATAACAGAACAAAACAACTGGGAACCGAACTAGCAGACCAATTGCACACCCTGCAACAGCAAATGCACACCCTGCCAATGGTATCATTAACAATTCTTTATAGAAAAAATTGGTTAAAATTTTCTGGAGGGAGCTGTGGCTGTCCTTGCTCCTATGATAGTCCGAAGCATTATAAGTCAACAGACTAAATTCTCACAATGGTTCAATCATAATCACAGCAGATTTCATCACTAAATTGCCAAAATCAAGTGGAATCACTGTTACAATGACTGTTCATGATAAACTGGCAAACTATGCTCATTACAGATTTTTGGTTCACTCCCTACCAACTTCAATGCTCAGGACTATAGCTTCACGGTTTTCCAAATGCTATAATCTCATATAAAGAGGTGCTCCAAAGGTGTGTTGAGCAGTACTACGAGAATTTGTGTTTCGAATGCACACAGCATGGTCATCTTATCAGCCACGGGCTGGTTCTGCAACACCTCTTATCATTCATCTATAACCATGTCACCATACAAAGCAATGCTTGGTAAAGAGCCACCTAGGATACCAGAGTATTTTCCTAGAGCAGCTACTGTGGAATTTCTGGGTGATTGTATGAAGAAGATAATGAATTGCTAATTCAGTTATCAAAAAGTTTATTTAAAGCACAGTAGAGAATAAAAAGGTAGCCTTATAATAAGAGGACAGACACCACTTTCGATATAGGTCATTGGTCTAGGTTAAACCTATGATTACACAAACAGCAATAATTGGCTAAGAGATTGACTCATAATCTGACCTGCAGGCGTGTAGGAGCTTTCTATGTTCTTACTTGAATTGAAGCCATTGCTTATCACTTAGCTCTGCCAGCAGAGTGCAAAGTCCATCCAGTTTTTCACATTAGTCTGCTTAAGTATTTTAAACTTCAAAGGTAAAACAACAGTTTCTGCAATCAATAATAGAAGATGAAGAATTCCAGACTTTATCATTGTTCCCAAGGGCCTACTTGGATCTAGAATAGTCAAATTTGACAACAATCAGAAAGTATAATATTTGGTTAATTGAACTGGCCTCACACAAGATGATGCCTTCATGAGAAGATCTCGAGGTATTACAAAATTAATTTTTTAAGTAAGCTCCACTTCCCTCAGTTACACGAGGACAACATGTTGAAAAGGATTCCTTTCACGGATGAAAATATTGATACACCATCCCAAATTTACATTATGAATAGAGTTCCTATTGTGGCAATTAAGGTCATCAAGGCACAATGCATACCATCCACTTTTACATTATGAATAAAGAACTCGTATTAACATTTTGGGCCATCAATTGCAGTTGTATTTAGGGACGTCATGACCGAAATACACCATCCCAATTTATATTAGTTCAAAGCCAATAAAGGCTAAAGAATAGCATCCCGATTTTACAATTTGAATAAAGAATTCAAATTGCAATTGTATTTAGGGTCATCCAAGCAATTAGGATCTCAATTAGGGTCCAATATACGATCCGATTTCAGATTATGGATAAAGAATATCATGCGGGCACCGTTCAATTTTCAAAGTCCAAATCCACCTCTAGGGCTTATATAGGCAATTAAATTTCCATTCATCGAGATTGATCATTCTTGAATAATCAAGAATGAGATTATGATGTGTAGCCTAACAGTTTTCCCAGTATGCAGATCATCCGAGCAAGTTTGCTGGAATAGAACCTTCCAAAAACGTTGTAGTTTAAGGAAAATCCCATTACTATCGCAAACGAATAAATTGCCTCAAAACAATTTTAGGGTTTCGGGACAGAGGAAACGAAGACACCATTTTTATCGAACCATTTACAAAGAAATTCAAAGAAAAGATAAAAGATGAGAAAAGGAAGAGAGAGTGAGCCGGTGATAAAGGGTCGGATACGGCACGAAAATAATCAAAATTCTCCCACTCTCTGTTCCAAAAATAATCAAACAATTTTAGGGTTTCGGGAACACATTTTTTATCAAACCATTTACAAAGAAAATATCAAAAATCGAAAGAAGAAAGAGAGATGTGTCGCTGATTAAGGGTCGGAAACCACAAAAAAAATAATCAAATTCTCTCTCTCCTCCAATAATAATCAAACAATTTTAGGGTTTCAGGAACTCATTTTTTATCAAACCATTTACAAAGAAATTCAAAGAAATATCAAAAATCGAAAGAAAAGAGAGAGAGAGATGTGTCGGTGATAAGGGGTAGGAAACGACACAAAAATAATCAGATTCTCTCTCTCTTCCAAATATAATCAAACAATTTTAGGGTTTTGGGACAGAGGAAACAAAGAAACCATTTTTCATCAAAACATTTACAGAGAAATTCAAAGAAAAGATCAAAAGTCGAGAGAAGCGAGAAGTGCCGATGATAAAGGGTCGGAAACGACACACAATCAAATTATGTGTTTCTCTATCAGTCTAATCAAATCTCAATTGCACTAATCATGTTTCACTGTTTGATTTCATCCAACGCGAAAAAAAACAGGTTATAAACTTCATGCCCGACGTAAATGTTTCGCTTAATTTGGGCCTTTGTGATTATTATAAAGGCGGTATGGGCCTATAAGCCCTTTGACAATACCGATCCTTTTTTAAATGTCTAATAATAATAAAGCTTTTACTTTATTTATTAATAATTTTTTTCACTGATATTTATTAATAGCTATACTTAGACAAAAAAAAAACATTTCGGAAATATTAAATTAATTTTTAAATTATTATAATTATAAATGATTAAAATTTTAGAAATTGATAATGCGATCATGGCCTGGCAGCATAAGCACCACCAACACCAAGAACCAGTGCATTTATTTTGTCAATTTCTTTTCAATCTTTATTTTACTACAAAATATTTGGATTGAATTGAATGAATTTTGGGTTCCATTTGAAAGTTTGAGAAGAATGAAGGGCGGCAACAACAACTCAAGTACCTGGAATTGGCAACATTTGAAGCCCTGATATTGGCATTGGTTGTTTGTTTATGGGTGAGGCCTCATCCTCGTGTGCTTGAGCTGTGTCACTCAAATAAATTCCTTCAAGTTTCAAAGGTCAAAATAAAAAGCAAGGCATAACCGAGCCCTAACAAATAACAATGAATATCGGTTAATTATTAGTTATTGAATAAAAAGATGGACCGCTGAGGAAAAAAATCTGAAACTTGCTAAACCAATAACAATTTTTTTAAATTACAAAATTAATTTCTAACTTTAGACTATTTTGTAAATAACCCCTTCACCTCATCTCAGCAGCCATTATTGTAGCAGTGTATATTAAATATTGTATATTTTTCAAATATACATATTTGTATATTAAATTAGGATAAATGTAGGTAAAGATATCATAATATCATATTTTGAATATTTAAATAACCGAGTTTATTAATATTCCCTCCGGTCTTTAATATAATATAATAAATAAATAAATACTTTTTTATCCAAAAATATAAGAAACATGTATTAATTTTCACACATATTAAATACTAATTTTTAATATAACTCTTATTTATAAATAAGATTTATATTTACGATATATATCAAGTTTCCATACATGTGAGTTTGTTCATTAATTAGAAGGAGTATTTTAAAAATTTATATGAATATCAATTACAATTAGTTCATTTCAATACATTTCCTAAAGGGAGTAAATCATTATTTATTTATTTTTTAAATATCACACAAACGAAGTTGGTGCTAATCATATTGATTTAGGATTGTCTTATGCTTTTTTTCATATAAAAAAAAATCAAATTCTTCTCGAATTGAAAAAACTCAATTAAGGAGGCATTCTTCCTTCAACCGGTGTCAAAGAAGATCTCCAGCTGGCTAGTAGTTAGTAACTTACATCTCAAGACAGTCCTGCAGTTTTTAAACTTCAGGTCTGCTGAACAGACACAAAAAATTGATACAAATACGACACCTTTGTTACAGTAGTGTTACTGTAGCATTTCTTTTTAATTTTGACTTTTTTAAAAAAATAAAAATTTTATTTCTAAAAAAACCCATTCACCAGATAATGAACTGAATTCACCAGATATTTGCACATGATTCACAAGATATTTACACATACTTAACCAAAAAAATTATTTCTCAAAAAAACCCATTCACCAGATAATGAACTGAATTCACCAGATATTTATACCTGATTCACCAGATATTTGCACATATTTAACCAAAAAAATTATTTCTCAAAAAAACTCATTCACCAGATAATGAATTGAATTCACCAGATATTTGTACCCGATTCACCAGATATTTGCACATACTTAACCAACAAAATGTATTTATAAAAAAAAACACATTCACCAGATAATGAACTGAATTCACCAGATATTTATACCGGATTCACCAGATATTTGCACATAATTAACCAAAAAAATTATTTCTCAAAAAAACCCATTCACCAGATAATGAACCGAATTCACCAGATATTTGTACCCGATTCACCAGATATTTACACATACTTAATCAAAAAATTTATTTATAAAAAAAAACTCATTCACCAAATAATGAACTGAATTCACCAGATATTTATACCCGATTCACCATATATTTGCACATACTTAACCAAAAAATTTATTTCTCAAAAAAACCTATTCACCAGATAATGAACTCAATTCACCAGGATATTTATACCCGGATTCACCAGATATTTGTACATACTTAATCAAAAAAATTATTTCTCAAAAAAACCCATTCACTGGATAATGAATCGAATTCACCGATATTTTTGTACCCTCGCTCACCGGGATATTGACACATACTTAATCAAAAAATTTATTTACAAAAAAAAATTAAATTTCAAAAAAAAAAGTAAAATTCGCGATGTAAACAGTGGTCACATTCTGATGTCGCACTGTTATACGTTATACGATGTCGTCTGTCTAAACTATGTCAGTTTAGCATTTTTCTTTAAACTTATAGATATTAACTTGGTTTACTTTCTTTTTGTTTTGAAATTTTGTGAAATATACAAGTTGAAATCGTATGAGAATTACAACTTCGAATATGAAAAGACCCTTGCTTGCTGCTTTCAATTAAGGTCAAAAATTGCAAACTGCGTTAGCACAAAAACAGGCAAACAACAGTGGCAGAGAAAATTCCAATCGTGGTTGTTAGCTGGACGTGTCAAAATTCAGATTTGCATACCCAATTTCAAGTGCGAAAATGTTGCAAGAGTAAGTGAAGAAGGAATTCTTGAAGCGCATTATACAGGCAGAGCTACATTAAGCCAACATGATCATAATTCAACAAGAAGCCACTATAAATAGCTAGGTCTCAACATTCAGTACATATTCTGGATAAGCACCATGCACAGCTCAACCAACATTGTTTCCATGAACATATAAGAAGATCAAGCAAAATACAGTTTCTATTGAATAATTAATGATTTGTTTACAATCACATAGCAGGGAAAAGTAAGCATCCCGCTATTTCTAGTATGAATATGCTTTACAAAATTAAAAAATCAATGAAATCAAACTTGCAAGATCCAAGTCCTGCTTCGTCTCCTCGAGTCTCTATTGAACACAGAACTCAATCGACTACGGCTTCTACTCACAGAATCAGAGCTAGAATTCAAAGAAGACCTAGACCCAATTCTCCCAAAGAATGATAAGAAATTACGAAAAACCCTACCAAGCCCACCACTTTCCCTAACCCTATTGCTCCTCACTGCCCTTAAAACCCTTCTCGGAGCTCCGTTTGTGTTCATCCCACCACCATCCATCTCGGTGTACACAACCGGCAAGTGGCTCTCGCCGGAAAACCTTCCGACGGCGAATCCACCGCCTGGCAACCTCCATATCGTCAATCCGATCGTTTCTTCGTCAATTTGACCTGAAATTGGAGGGTTCTGATCGGAAGGAAGCTCGTGGCGGCACACGGGGCACGAATTCCGCAACGACAACCACGGGAGAATGCAATCGGAATGGTAAATGTGCTTGCATGGCAACTCACGCGCCTCCGTTCCAACCGCGAACGCTTCTTTGCAGACCGCGCAGTGTTCCTCACTGACGACGTGAGCCTCGGCGATCTCAACCGTGGGGATCGATTCGATCGCCGCCTTTGACGCCGGCGGATTCTCCGGCCGCCCTAATCCATTGATCTCGATCTGCGCAAACTGCTCCAGCAACCGATCGAAGCCGGAGCCCAGTAAGAACTCCGACATGGTGGGCGGGAGGGGTCGGAGGCCGTTGCCGTCGCCGTCGTCATAGTAGAGTTCGAAGGCGGTGCCGTCGTAGTGGGGGGGCGAGCGGAGAACGATGACGGGGTTGAAAGGAGAGCGGGTGGCGGAGTTGCGGCGTCTCCGGCGGAAGGCGTGCCTGGTTGCGTCGGGGGAGGGAGTGGTGAGAGGAGGGTGTGATGATGGGTCGGGTCGGATCTGTTCGACGAAGCCAGTTTCGCAGTGGGGGCAAGTGATGTTGTTGTGATTCAGAAGGTGAACGTGGCGGGTGCAGCTGTAGCACCAGTACGACGCCGTTCCGGGTTGCGTATCCATCATGCTCATGTTGTTGTTCTAGAGAGAAAGGTAGAGAGTATCTAGTTGCTAGGTTTGGGGGTGAAAGGGTAGAGGTTGTATTTAAGGGATTCGAGAAAGGGGACAAAAAATACAAGTAAAGGAAATGAGAAACGTTTGCGGTGTTAGTCCACACGTTTTAGCTCTGCTGTAAGAAGATGCGTCGCAATTTCTTACTTCTTTATCTTATTATTATTAATGTGTATTTTCCAAAAAATTATTGACTGCTTTTTAATTAATTAGCTATTTATTCTTTTTACATAAATAATTTGAGATTAAAATCCTTTTTAAAATAAGAAATACAGCCGCGTTAAAATACTTCAAAAAAACACTTTGTTGTTCCTTGTGATCATATTCGAGGGTTAATTTACTACAGTTACGTGTCCTGAAAAAACAAAAAAACTAATTTTTTTGAAGCATTAAAGTGAGTGAGGTCGTAAGAGGTGATGTGATGAGAGCCTGACCACCCAACCCCGGTTGCAATCGGCAAGGAAGGCATGTATGGGCAGGAGATATTCAGTGTGGAGTGTTGACCGTGGACCGCAAGGCAAGAGAAAATAACAAGAGACGCCAATTTTGATTTCAACATCAAAATTTTGAAATAATTAATTATTAATAATAATAAAATACTGACCAATGTGTTAAATAATTAAAAAACAAAATTTTATTTTAAAATATAATATAATTAATATATGTAAAAAGGTCATTTTTTAATAAAATAATAATTTTTTCTCAGAGCTAATACTTGATTAACTATTATTATTATTATTATTATTATTATTATTATTATTATTATTATTATTATTATGGGTGTGACTAACAATAAGATTCCACAAATAGGGGATATAATTTTGGTTTAATTGTACTTTTGATCTTTCTAGTATTGGATATGTGTTATTTTGGTCCTTAATGTTTTTTTTTTTTGCACATTTAGTACTCTTATTTTTGCAATATTGCAAAATTCGGTCATTCGATCTAATGTTTGTCAATTTTTCGACGATTAACAGTGAGGAATCATAACTATGAGTGCATACTAGTTGAGCTTCTCTTTTAAAGGATCATTTGGTGGAAACAAAAAAGGCTTTGCAAAAAAAGGACAAAACCAATAAATAACAGAGACAGACCATTTGAGTCATGTTGAATCGGAGAAGGAGTGGAGGAATAATCTCGACCAGAGGTTCTGTGAGATTGGAGAAGTGGTTACTCTATGTTAATTATCGAAAAAATTGGCAGACATTTGAGAGAATGACCAAATTTGTAACATTGAAAGAATAGAGGGACCAAATGTGTACAAAAAAAGGAACAAAATCACATATGATCAATAATAGGAGGATCAAAAGTATAAATAAACCTATAATTTTTTTAAAAATGAGGAAAAAAATAAAAATAAATACCATATTTATTTTGTTTTAATTAAAATATTATAATTTTAACTCATTTTAATTAATTAAATTAAATTAATTAAATTTGTAGACATCATCATTTTTTGGTCCACCAGGCTCCTCCTTATCGCGGTGGTGTCTTTTGATTGCTCTCCTCAATTGACAACTGTACTCTTGACTAACTGGGCCCCACTCGCCATTCCATTTTTCATGGTCCCACCACCTTGACGCGCCCTTTTCTTTTTTCATAATTTCCTTCTTCTTTTAATTTTCCTTTTTTCAATTTCATTTTTGTTTCTTATTTATCCCTCAAATTATAGCCATGAGTTGACTTATTTTTTTAATTACTCCTTTCAAATACCACGACCATCCTTATTCCCTGATTCAATCATTTTGTACGTCTTTTTATGTTTCAAAAATTTAAATACGTTTGTATTTTAATTATTGTAATTAAACTTCTATAATTTTCATATTTTAAATTGTTTTCCAATAAGTATAACGATGCAAAGCAATTTTACCTGATTTATTTTCAGAATTTACAAACGCATCTTGAACACGCCCTATTGACCATGTCAACACGAGCTTGATTCTAGATCATTGCCTTCCATATTATGACGAATTTAATAATAACGCATGTTGACGTAAATAAATTAGCCCAGGGAACAAGAAAAGTCAGATGTTAGGAGTTACTACTAGACATGGCGAATCTGTTGAGCGAAACCATGAATTGGATTTAGAGCACAAAACAACCATATTCACTATTTTTCATTTTGATAGAGTGGGAGTGACTTTCAGCATGCTTTCAGCTCACCTACATGACCATATACCAGGAAGGGGAATAATAATAATAATAATAATAATAATAATAATAATAATAATAATAATAATAATAATAATGCGTGACTCCTGCATCCATTACTTGAATACAAATTGCAATTTATGACTATTTTTCAGTGAAACATCTAAAAACGCATAATAAATTCCCCGCACAGAGGAAAAAGAATTGCCAAAAAAGACTAAGTTTAATTGTAATTTTTGTCCCTTCAATTTCACACTTGTCTTTATTCCATCACTTTCTTTGTTTTAATTAGGTTTCCATATTTTCAAGGAGAAAAATACGGCCATTTTGTCAAGTTGCCATCCAAAACTTACTGAAGTAAGAGACACACGTTTTATGGTAGATCTCCAAATGGCATGCATATGTGACAAGTTAAACACTCAAAATAATAACTAACATGGACCGGGTCCCTTAGCATATGGTCAAAAATTTGATTCTCAGCTCATGTGTATGGAAGAGTGTCTGTTGGGAGAGGTCAACCCCTTAAATGGACCTCAATATTTCGATGGATTAGTCTCTTACCCCCAATTGAAAGATAACCGGATTCACAAAAAAATAAAAACCATCAAAATAATAAAATAATATGCTCCACATGTGTATCTATGATATGCTCCCTACTCTAACTTCAATAACAAACTCAGGCTCCCCTTCAACCATCTCGTGTGTATGAGTGTATCTGTCATATGTGTTAGAATTATTTCTAATAATTCTTGTGGGCTATAATCAACTGTGGTTTTTAGTTTGCGAAAAACGGTTAATGTTATGATTCATTTGATGATGCTTAAGCCCGCTAATATGGTGATATATTTGTAATGGGCTATTGGCACCTAATTCTGATCTGTGTGGGTTATAATGTAGGCCTTAACCTATAGGCCCGTAATGGGAAGTGCCTAGGGTTATTGTTACTATTATATATAGTTGGCTAGGTCCCCTCTGTCATCACGGAGATTATAATATAATCAGTTGCTCCACGGCTTGCCCCATTGACGACTGTGAATTTGGGGTGCGTGAACAGGCAGGGGAAGATCGACTTGGTCTTTTGTTTCAGGAACTTGACAATATAAGGGGTGATTCATATTTATAATGTGGTGATTATGACTTCAACAAGTAAGTACACCACTGTTCTAATTTCATATAATGTTATCCATGAGGTTCAAATTTTATCTTACATTTGGTATCAGAGCCATCATTATATGATTTAGGACCTGATTGTTTAGCATAATCATGCTTTTTTTTTAATTATTTTGTTGAATTTCTGGTTCCTATTTTTTAAATCATTTTTGAATTATTATGAGATTTATTGTGAAAATCATGTTTTTTCAAAAAATTGGGACCAAATATCATGGGGCTTTTGTAGAGCATGATTTTATGAATTCATTGAAACAAGAATCACGAATTTTCATTCACTGTGGAGAGAGAATTTCAAAAAATAACTAGCGTTAGGGATCATACTCCATGCAGATTCTTGAAGCTTTGAAATTACATGAAATTGTTGATAAAAATTGTGGCTTTTGCTCTAAAATGATTAGAAACTCGATTCTGATAAGAACCCATGGAAAATTGCACGAAAATAATGAAGAAAAGTGTCCTGTTTCCGTCGACTCGTTCGAAGCTACACGCGACCCGTTTTAGCCCGTTTCTGGTCACGGGTCGACCCAGACTGTAACACCTGGGTGCCGACGAGGGTGGGGAGTGGTTGCCGGTGCAAGAAGGCACGGACAAGGAGCGGCTCCTGTCAGGCTTCTAGGCGGAGGGACACATGAATGAACCAATAACACACCCGAATGAGAGGGATCCTGAGATTGTGTAGGTATGAGACTATACAGTTGAGGAAGGCTTATATGAATTGATTGGTACTACCTATACTAACAAGATGCATCTTCATTTCGGTAGCTCACCACTTAAGAACTCCACAGTTAAGCGTGCTTGACTTGGAGCAATTCTGGGATGGGTGACCTCCTGGGAAATTTTCCAAGGAAGCGTGTGAGTGAGGACAAAGCATGCTGAAAAGACCCGTGTTGGTCTGTGGGGACAGTCGTCAATCCATAGAGCAGCCAGGGATGTTACAAATGGTATCAGAGCGGCACCTCTCCCAGTACGGTGTGGTTCGGGGACGAACCAAGCGGAAGCTGGTGGGCATGTAACACCCGGGTGCCGACGAGGGCGGGGAGTGGTTGCCGGTGCAAGAAGGCACAGACTAGGAGCGGCTCCTGGCAGGCTTCTAGGTGGAGGGACACATGAATGAACCAATAACACACCCGAATGAGAGGGATCCTGAGACTGTGTAGGTATGAGACTATACAGTTGAGGAAGGCTTATATGAATTGATTGGTACTACCTATACTAACAAGATGCATCTTCATTTCGGTAGCCCATCACTTAAGAACTCCACAGTTAAGCGTGAGCAGCCAGGGATGTTACACGGACAAAGGAAGAAGATGAACAGTGTATACGCTTCACGCTCACTCGCGGCCCAGGGAGAGTGAGAGAGAGTGTGGGCCCTACATGAGGAGTTTTTTGACACCGTTTTTTGTGTTGTACTATCCTATCTGTGTTTGATTTTACTATATATTTTTCATAATTTTTCCACTGTGATAAATATTTTTTATAAAAAATAATGCATTATAT